>CM061544.1:345313305-345978305 GCA_030864215.1 Capsicum pubescens
CACCTGTAAATAATAACAAAATAATACGATAATAGAGATATTAAAATAATATAATTAAACCTAATCTTTACATAAAAAAAATTCCTCAAAACCGACCAACATTTATCTATCACCTGTAAACTGCAACAAAATAATACGATAAAAGTGATATCAAAACAATACAATTAAACTTAAATTTTACACACAAAAATTTCTCAAAGCTGATTAAGATTCATCTACGAACGGTAAATTACCACAAAATAACAAACTAATAGAGATATTACGATAATACAATTAAACCTAATCTTTACCTAAAAAAAATTTTCTAAGCCGACCCACATTCATCTAGCATTTGTAAATTAAAATAAAACAATCAAATAATAAAGATATTAAAACAATACAATTAAACCTAACCTTTACACAAGAAATTCTTCAAAGCCAACCGAATCAAACATACACCAATCTAGACATGCAATCGAATCAAGTTAGATGAGCATCAATCATATTTTTCCAATAGATAAACCGGTTTGTTCTCTAGTTTAACGTACATCTCAAGATAGTCCTATTTTAGGAGTATTTTTCTAATTAAACAGTAGAAAGGACAATATTAATTAATTCTACTACCATATATTTTAGGAGTCCCATATATTTTAGAAAATCTAATAAAAAGGAAATTATTAATTAATTCTCCCTACCATATATTTTAGGAGTCCCATTTATTTTAGGATGTCTAGTTAATATAGTAAAAAATAATTAAATAATAAATTAAAAAATATAGTGAAAAGACATTTTTGTCTAAAGAAGAATCTTTTAATGAAGGACAAAAAGTTCAAATCATTTTTCTAAGGGTCTTCACACTTTTAATATATTATAAATTATAGATTATAGATATAGATTTTCTATTTCTTATTTTTAACTATTCTTTCATATTTAATCCTTGTAGACACGTGATTTTGACCCTCCCAGAATTTAATAAATATACTTTTTTTTCGGTATTAAATATTTATATTTGGTCCGATATTATTTTAACTGTTATTTCAATTCTAATAATTTTTTAGTTGAAAATAAATAAATAAATAAATAAAGTTACATTTTGGAATATATTATTTTTATTTTATTTTAAAAATAATAATAATTAAATTTTATTTTTTTAAAATTTTAAATAAATAAGCTAGTAGTTTTAGTATTATTTTAATTATATTAATTTTTGGCTATTTTGTAAACTTTTATTATATTTTCTTAAATATAAAAAATAATTAGTTATTATTGTATTATTTTTATTATTATTTTATTTATTTAGAAAACATTTATGTAGCTACGGTTGAATTTTCCGGTGCTTATTATCCTACTGTTTGTAACATTTTGGCATATATAGCCGATATTTCTGGTTTGCTCAAAGAATATAAAAATAAAGAAGGTTATAAAGAAACTGTTGGTGCCATGTTTACCAAATTTTAAAAATATTTTTTTCCGATTCTCCTTATTTACTTGGTTGGTGTTATGCTAAATCCGTGCATGAAATATAATAATATGTGCCACTTTAGTACTATTATTTATACTAACTTAGAAATAAATATTAATAATGATTCTGAACAAGTACAACCTGATTTGTGGACTGCTATGAGTGATGCAAATGAATACAAACAAAAATTATATAATCACTATGTTGATTTATTTGATTTAGCCGTATCTACAAATATCACTTTAATTGTCGCTCCTCATCCTCCCGAGGAGCCATCATCTTCTAAAAGGCCGGCATAGTGGTTTTCCTGATTCCTTTTATGATTTAACTTGTTGGAACAATGTTGATGAGAGAGCTTACACATCAACTTACCGGGAAGAGATGAAATATTATCTTCGGTCGCAGCCAGAGGATCGCAGACGATGGATCAACACGTTGGATTGGTGGAGGAGTAATGAAACATAATATCTTGTGCTTTCAAGATTAGCTAGAGATATCTTGAATGTTCTAATGTCAACCGTTGCATCAGAGAGCGCCTTTAGTCAGGAACGACAACAGCTTGGAGACAACCGACACTCATTGTGAAGCAATGCAATGAATGTTCTAGTTTGCCTCAGAGATTGGATTAGAGCGGAAAGAAGTAACCAAAGAATGGAACCGGAGCCGAGTGATGATCTGAAACTTGAAGAAATTATGTCTTCATGGGAGAACTCAGCAGAATCAAGTCTAGTGCATGGTTTTTGCCCCGTTGACTTCGACTATCTTATGCAAGTTTCCGTTAATATTAACATGAATGAGTTGAAAAAAATGATGCATAATTTGTAGATTTTTCATTCATGTAAATTATAAATTTTGGATCATTTTGCAATCAATAAAATTCCCCAAATTCATTCACTCCTTAGTCCTTACTTTTTATATTTTTTCATTTAATGATTTAAAATTTTAAATTAAATTTCTAGTTTTCTACTTTAAATTAAAAACTTACTTCTAATATATTATTAATTTACTACCAAGTATTATTAATTTATTATATTAAGTAGCATATGTTTTGTATATTTGTGCATATATCTTATATCGACGTGTATATTTAACGTATACATGCATATATGTTTTATAAATTAGTATATAACTACATATACATAGAATAGAGTGTATGAATGTTAATAGATCTTCTATAGACGTGTATATTTAACGTATACATGTGTAGATGTTTTATAAATTAGTATATAACTATATAAATATATATAACTATATATATATATATATATATATTGTAATGTATATATATTGTAGTATATTATATTATTAGTAGTATATATACATTGAATGGTGCGTATACATGTGTGTATATCTTCTATAGGTGTGTATATTTAACATATACATGTGTATATGTTTTATAAATTAGTATCTCTCTCTCTCTCTCTCTCTATATATATATATATATATATTGTAATGTATATATATTGTAGTATGTTTTATTAGTAGTAGTATATATACATTGAATGGTGCGTATACATGTGTATATGTTTTATAAATTAGTATATAACTATATATATATATATATATATATATATATATATATATATATATATATATATTGTAATGTATATATATTGTAGTATATTTTATTAGTAGTAGTATATAAACATTGAATGGTGCGTATACATGTGTATATATCTTCTATAGACGTGTATATTTAACGTATACATGTGTATATGTTTTATAAATTAGTATATAACTATATATATATATATATATATATATATATATATATTGTAATGTATATATATTGTAGTATATTTTATTTAAAGTAGTACATATAAATTTGAATGGTGCGTATACATGTGTATATATCTTCTATAGACGTGTATATTTAACGTATACATATGTATATGTTTTATAAATTAGTATATAACTATATAACTATATATATATATATATATATATATATATATATATATATTGTAATGTATATATATTGTAGTATATATTATTAGTAGTAGTATATATACATTGAATGGTGCGTATACATGTGTATATATCTTCTATAGACGTGTATATTTAACGTATTCATGTGTAGATGTTTTATAAATTAGTATATAACTATATATATATATATATATATATATATATATATATATATATATATATATATTGTAATGTATATATATTGTAGTATATTTTATTAGTAGTAGTATATATACATTGAATGGTGCGTACACATGTGTACATATCTTCTATAGACGTGTATATTTAACGTATACATGTGTATATGTTTTATAAATTAGTATATAACTATTTATATATATATATATATATATATATATATTGTAATGTATATATATTGTAGTATATTTATTTAAAGTAGTACATATACATTTGAATGGTGCGTATACATGTGTATATATCTTCTATAGACGTGTATATTTAACATATACATGTGTATATGTTTTATAAATTAGTATAGATGAGTATGTTTAACGTATAGATGTGTATATGTTTTATAAATTAGTATATAACTATATATACATATTGTAATGTATATATATTGTAGTATATTTTATTTAAACTTTAAAGTAGTACATATATAATGAATGATGCGTATATATGTGTAATTGTGTATATATTTTTTAAATTCTAATGTAGTATATACTATATATATAGTGTATATATATTGTTTAACGTATTTATAATGGATATAGGTGGGTATATATAATGTATATTGAATTTTTTTAATTTTTTTATATTTTTGACCGAGCTTGATCGGTTTTTTAACCGGATTTAGGTGAGTTTGACCGGGTTGGGTTAAGTGAGCCGGATTAGGGTTGTTTTTAATTTTTTTACTGTTGAGCCTAGACTGGACCGGCCCACTTAGACCCCAACTCGAACCCGACCCGACCCACAACCCGATTAATTCAAATGGGCTGGTTCCAGGTTGGCCCGGCCCGGCCCACATGACAGCCTTGGGTTGAACAATCTAACATAGGTTTGAAACAAGAAAATGATTTGTTGAAAATGATTTGAATTATTCGTAGTGATTCTTCTTTCTCGAGAAAATTAGGTTTGTTAATTTTTTAATCTCTTTATACAAATATAAATTTATACTATGAATAATATAATTTCTTGATTATATATTATTTTGAGGTCTTGTATGATTATGATATAAAAATGATTGATTTATTTTATTTTATTAATCGTTATTCAATATCATATTTTGGTATAGTAAAAGATCCGCATATTGAAGGAGTGTTGTCACTAATTAATAATGAAATTTCAAGAAGAAGAAACATATGAGAAGGTCACTATATATTCAAATAATATAGGTTTGAAACAAGAAAATTATTTGTTAAAAATGATTTTAATTATTCATAGTGTTTTTCTTTCTTGAGAAAAATAAGTTTGTTACCTTAGTGATTTCTTTATCCAAATACAATTTTTCGTAATATAGTCTCACTTAATAATGAATCTATTAATAAAATTTTAAAAAATATATCATTTTTTTTACGCGAATGAAAAATAAAAATTTCAAGATCTTGCTTGAGATTATTATGATTTATTCATTTAAAATTTTAAAACTTTTAGAGATAAATTTTATCTCTTTTTTATATTTAGTATTTTATGATCATATTTTGACGTAAATGTGAATGTTATAAATGATATAACTAGAACGATAATATTTTTTCTTTATACTTGGTCTCCTTTCAATATTCGTATATAGGTAAATATTTTTAACAAATTCAAATTGATTTTATCTACTTTTTATTTTTATTTTGAAGTAATTTATTATGAATTATTTGTCATGAACTATTCAAGAAACTATAATTGATTGGAGATTTTGACTTACATTTCATTAGTTTATGTTGGCTTATCTATTGGTCAATGAGATATTTTTTTATGCTTTACTATTTGATAAATTTGTAAATCTAAATTATTTTTTTAATCTATCTTTGTTTAATGTTTACTTTTACTTAAATATTGTCCACACATCACACGGGTACTAATCCTAGGTAATGGGTATATATGCCCCTTTTGTTAAAAACGTCACAAAAAATTATTGGTAATCATATTTTGTGTGAGGTGATTTTTCTTTGCTAATAAGTCCTTCATATGAACCAAGTTTGGTTGGCATAGTGATTAGCTCATTAGGTCGCTTAAGCAAGAGTCGGGGGTTCGATTCCCGCCTTGTGCATGCAGCAATCAATTGGTCAACGGCAAACCCTTAAATGAAGCTCAGATCCGCGGAGGATTATTCCTTGACCTGTCGGGCCGGAATACCTTGAAACCAAAAAAAAAAAGTCTTCATATGCAGATTTCACAAAGTCAAAGGTAATGCAAAAAGGCTTTATTGGCTAATACGGAATCCTCTCATATCGTGGAACAGTAAGAATCATACTGTGATTCTCTCTCTCTCAATATATCTCTATTTGACTTATGTGGTGTTCAATCCTTTTTGCATATCATTTACTTAATGATTCTAATGCCTTCTAAAATAATGTGAACTTTTTTGTAATAAGTCCCGTGCCTTGTATAAAAAATTTCGTGCATTTTTGTTTGAAAAAGCAAGTCTTGTTTAAAAATGGTAATTTTAAGAATCCTTTTACTAAACAAATACTATGTCATCAAAACTTCTCTTGGAAGTTTTTTTTTGCTTTTTTGATAGTAATGCACTTTCTTCCTTTTTCGAAGAAGTGTAAAAGTGTCTTTAATTTAATGCATGAGATATTGATGCATGCGCTTTTTCATTCATGCTTCTCCTATTTTAAATTTCTAGGCAACTCATCGTCTTCAACTTCTCCTCTCTTGTCCTATATAATTCTCTCATTGCTTATGAACCCCTTATTAGATTGTTCTATGCTGATCTTCGTTCCATATGCGCTCTAATGAACTTGAAACCCTAGTGATGGATAAGCGTATCTACCTTGACTGCACCATGTTTGATGTTTTGTTCGACATAAATTGCTCCGGCTTTTCTAACTCTTCCAAAGATCCATGGTCTTCTGATTTCGATGTCTCTTTTGAACAAGCAAAAAAAAATTCACTGCTCTTGATAATTCTGACCCTTAACCTTCTGCTCTCAGTCCAAAGTTTTTGTCGTTTGAAATTCGTGTTATTGTGCACATTGTGGCTACTACTCTTCTTCCCCGTGCTGGTTCTCTCTCTACTCTGTCTCAACGAGATACTCTGCTTACATACTGTATGTCCCATCTCTTAGTGTAAGATAAATCTCTCATCTTTTATCATTAATCACATTATAGAAGCATCCCTTGATCCGTCTAGCCTCCCTTGTGGACCACCTTATTATCTCTTTCATCTTAGAAGCTAGAAACGTTTCTGTTGAATCTATTCCCTCCGTTGAAGTCAAGCAATGCTACAACCCTATAGCCTTTTCAGTATGGGGTATGTACTGATTGGTGACATTTGGGTTTCTAAGTTTGAAGGTAGATCTGTTGGCACTCCCTCATCTCCCAGGTCTTAAGTTCTCCCGCCCTTCTGTTCTCTCAGCTCCTCCTCGCCTGAAATTGCTATTCGCCTGACCGAAATTGATCTGAAGTTGGATTCAATCAAGGATCTCCTCCTTGCCTCACACTTCTATCATGATAAAATTAAACATGTCAACGAGGAAACAAGCACCGATGTTGCTCGTCTCAGGCTATGATTGAATCAGGTAATCAAGGAGGCCACCCAAGATAGCTGCCAAGATTCAGACCATCACAAGTTCGCTCTCTTCAGTAATCACAAGTCAGTTTACAAACTTGAAGGATGCTGCTGCTCAGACATTAGCTTACTTCTTTTCTCGTCTTGGCAATCCCCCTCCTGCTACTTGAATGCTTTTTAAGACTTTTTGGTTGCATCAGGGCATAAGCCCATGAGTGCTTTATTTTTGTAGTTCTTCCTTTTATGCATGCACTGTTTTGTTCTTGTGCTTTCTTCCTTTTTGATTGATGTCAAATGGGAAAAAATATGCTAAGCTACAGGGTAATAGTCGATAATGCAACAACTCTACCAACAATTTTGACAGTGCAGCAACTCAGGAGGAGTCAACTATACAGGGGGCGCAACCTTAAAAAGGGAAGTCAACTATCTCACTTAATTAAATGTTGTCATCCATCAAAAAAGTGATAGATGATGGTGTTAAAGTTTTGATGAATGATTTTGTGATTCGTTTGCAGAAAGATAGGTAAAGGAAAAATAGTTGAAACTCTCAGTCTCTCACTCAAGACTCTAAATATAAAAAAAAAAAACAAAGCACCTCTGAAGATTAAGTCAGAATGTTGTACATAATTCATGGGAAGATAGGAAAAGGAGAAATAGTCAAAAATCTCATTCAACACTCAAAAAAGAAGAAAAGTATCTTTGAAGATACTAACGAATATTGTCTTGTCCAAGCATATCAAGAGGCATTCTATGACGAGATCTTCTACTCTAAATAGAATGAAGAGTATCTCCTCAAAAGCACTAATCGAAGGTTTGCCATTCCAGGAAAGGAGAAAAGAGTTGTTGCATTAATTAGTGAGTTTAAATCGGGGGAATTCCGCATTTCCATTTTACGTATATACTGTCTTAATTAGCTTTTCCTTTTTTAGGCTCTGCTTATCTTTGGAAATTGAATATTCCTTATTCAATTTCCTAAAGAGAAAAATCCTTCCTTTGGTTTGTCCTGTGACTTTCATCGGCTAGTATTAGTTCAATCACTAATATATAAGCTTTGAAAGACAAAGGAAGAGACATACACTTGTCTCGATCTTCTCTAGTTCTTTCCTCTACTTTAAGGTTTAATCTTCTACTGTAATATTATTTAGAAAGAACTAGTATTATCCCTTGCAACCCAAAAGGACCGGAGTAAAACCTTTTAGAGGTCCCAACCAGTATAAAATTATTAATATTATTTACTTTCAGCTCTTTACTTTTAAAGTCTTCATTACTTCAATCAATAGTCGATTGTCTATTAAAATAAATCAACTGTCTGTTCAAAAAAGAAGTAATTCACCCCTACCCCCAGCCCTTCTTACTGCCTTCAATGATTTATTTGTTTGAGCCTTCATTCATTGTTTTTCTACGTTTGGCCTAAACCATTTATAGTACAACAACTGCAACAACCTATCCAATATAGTTTTACAAATGAAATTTTAAAAGGGTACGTAGGTCTAAGTCATTTATGATTAATATCTAAAATAGGAAAGACGTTTAATCTACATATACTAAATATAATTAATACTACAAAAAGTGAGGTTAATGTTAATCTACGATAAAGAAAGTTTCGTTTAAAGTCTCAATTAAATAGAGCTATAATTAAGGAAATTTATTATTTTAATTTTACTTAAAATAATATTAAAGATGGTAAAAACATAGAAAGTTTATATAAAAACAGAAAGAAAGAAAAATTATCTTGTTAGCAGAAATATTTTAGAACTTTAAATTAGAAAATTATTCAAACTTCGTATTAATAAATGAAATTTTTACAACAACATTTAAGGTAATGTATTGAAAATAAATGGCGCTTCTTATTGACTAGAATTAATCCTAACGTTTATAAATAGCAATATTACTATGTGAAGTTGATAACCACATCTTTTAAAAAATTAACGAAAGGAGGAAATTGTCAACCGATGAAAATCGAGACATTTCATCGATAGATTGTTAATTGAATGTGACAATATCGAGTTGTATTTTGTATAACGTAAAAATAAATTATTTGTGAGTGAGAACAGAACACGTAGAGTATCATGCTTATTTAGTTCCTATAATTTACGGAGATAAATATCAATGTAATGGAACAGTCTAAGTTCAAGCACTATTATATAATATTACATTCCAATTTCTAATTGGATTAGTAAACCACTTTGGAAACAAATAGAAATAATTTTTAAAAGTTTAGGACTATAATACTTGTTTGAAAAGATTGGAATTGGAAAATATGTTTTTCATGATTGATTAATTCTTTTTTATAAGAGAAGTTTCGTAATTCAGATTTTGCTTGGTGGAAAAAGTTATTTTGTTGGAATTGGAAAAGATTACCTTGTGAAAATCGATTGGGACTCGCATAATCGTGATAAGATGAGATATAAGGGCTGATTATTTCAGCACTAAAAAGGAATAATTGTATTTAAGCATGAAATTAATTTTATTTTTACCTTTTTATATGTTCTTTATTCTAATTTTCCTTGATCCAAAACGGTGCTACTAAAAAGAGCACTGTCTCCATATATCATTTGTTCTATTATACTCAATCGACTAGTAGTAAATTTATCAATTATAAAAAAACTATTGAAAATCCATGATATCAGAGTGTCTCTTCTCTACACGTGGGTGATTACAATGCAATGAAATGCCTTGAAATTAAATATGGTTCACAAAGCACTCGGTTAACTGGTAATCACCTATTTTCGCAGTCGAGAGATTCTAATAACTACTCTCTCAGTTTAAAAAAGAATGACATATTTTGATTTGACAAGAAATTTAAAAATATATAAAAATAAATAAATATTATGTTCTTAAATTAAAATTATGTTAAATGAACCAAAATGTTATTTATTCTTGTGGCCTTAAACATATCATGTGAAAAGTTGAAATTGAAGCATTATAAAAAAAAGGGTCCTTTTTTCTAAAATGAACTAAAAAAAAAGTAGGTTAGAGGGAGTATTATAGAATGTCAGAAACAGGGTGACACGATTCAAATTCTCTCAAAGCCTTTTACTAGGAGCCAAATTCGAGAGTTACAAAGTTTCCAAGCTATGTTCTTAAAAAGAGAAGTGTTAGAGCAAATGATGATCACCTCTAAGGAATTCTATGTGTTAAAACTTGAATTAGGAGCTCAAAAAAGAGGAATGAGGGGTTGCGAAGGAGTGAGACTCCCTTGGAGATCAGTCAAGAACTTGACCAACCACCAAGGAAGTCGCCAAGTGAAGACCAAGAAGGCCCCTGACTATTTTGAGGCAATGGCTTGGTTGACGGCACAGTCACCACCCTGACTAGCCGTCCCTTGAACCGTCAAGGTGAACCATAAGGGGGACAACAGTGCCCCTTGGCGACGCCAATGGTGACGGACAGTCACACCCTTGACGACCAATCAAGTAAACCGTCAAGAGGAGGCAGTCCCATGCTTAGGGTTATTTTTGTTCTTTGTTCACGGGTCACTTTTGAGCCTTGTAGTGGACTATAAATAGAAGTTAGGGTTTTATTTTTCATTAGCTTATTTTTAATATTGAATGAACCTAACACTAAAGAGTGTGATTTATGAGCTTGTGTTGAATGCTTGTTTGAAATGAGGGTTTTGAGGGCGTTGAATCCCTCTTGGTCCACATAGAGATTAGATGATTGTTGATAAAGAATTAAGGGTTTTTGAATTTGAAACATTCCATAGTTCTTATTTCCTTCTATCTTCTTGTATCAATGTATCTATCTTCTATCTCTATTTCAATTGTTCTTTAGTTTCTAATTTCTATAGTTAGATTCTTGTCTCGTAGTTTTCCTCGTATCACGGGGAGTTGAGGTGGTTATATCTTTATTCTTACATATTAGAAGCAAAATACTCCCTTTTCATTTAGGAACATAGAGACAAAGTTTCAGCTGTTATATAATATGGTTATCATATGACATGTATATGTGTGAAATATCATTTATTAGAGATAATAGTTGGTAGTCAAGTTGGATTTGAAAACCATAAATTACTTGTTCAATTTGGATTTGAATACCTAAATAGTTGGGAAACTTGCCAACTTGCCAACTTGATGTCAAGCCTAGCAACCTTAAGAACTAAGTTTGGTGGTCTATAAATAGTCATCTTTGTACATTTGTATAAACACATCAAAGTAGTAACAAATGTACTTCTAAAATTCTCTAGTTCTCTCATTTCTTTAAGTTTGATATTTTGATATTTTATTTTTATTTTATAACACGTTATCAGCACGAGACTCTACCGTCTTAAAATTTGATGGCTAAGAAAAGAAAATTGGATCAAAAGGTGGAGAAGGCAAAACCGCAAGAACTATGCGATCATCATGACTTGGATTTCATGTTTCTACTATTTATGATAAGATAAGTATATTATTAACTAGTGTTTTCTTTAATTAAATTTTAAAAATAATATTGATAATCACAAAGTGATGATATTGTTATAGACTCAAGTTTGAGTTTATTATACTTTGGCCTAATATGTTATTGGTCGAGAGTGTGATGATGGATTTAAATCTCATGCCATTAAGAGGGTAAGACATCGAGTTAAGAGTCTCGATGCACCATGATGATAAGATGTTGGGTTTAAGACCCGTTGATTTTTTATCAAAGATGCCTTTATATGGATAAGACGTTGAGTTTTAATCTCAATACAACATATTGATGACATATTATTAAAAAGTCATGAAATATGTCCCATTGAATATGCTTCATTCCTTGAAGTGAATGTGGTAGCATGCAGTGCATAGTATGTCTGAAAGAAGACATATGATTGAATTTATGAATATGAATATAGGCGTAACAATGACAAAACATTTTGTTACATTATAGTACGCCTCGATTTTCTCATGAAGGAGCAATATCTTGAAAGAAATTCTAAGCTATCATAATTTGATAGGCTTAAGGCATCATTATATTTCATTCTTGGGGAATGAGAATTTTGATGGTTAAAACTATAGATTCATTCCCTGGGGTGAATGTGATAGGAGTAACACCTCCATAAGAGGTATAATAATTGAAAAGAAATATTATGAAATAAACTCTAAAATAGCAAACTTGAAAAAATATTCATGTTCTAGTAAATATGAAATTTACTAAGTAAAACTCATAAGTCATGGTAAACTTGGAGTTTACTAGTACAAAAAGTTCATAAGTTGTCATGAACGATTTTGTCATCTTGAAGATGTGCACATTGAGTATTACACAACATATATATTAAAGACTTAGAAAGTTATGTTCTTCGAAGAATATTATGAGTTCTCAAATGATCCTTCAAAAAATGAAGGTAATTTTTGCCTAATGGGCATGATATGAAAGGTCATTGCACACGTGATTGTCATGCGACCTAATTTGATAGAAGTTTTATAAATCCTCCATCAAAACAAAGGAATATAAAGTGATGACGCACTTGACCTTCCAAAGTGATGTTGAGGTCTGTCATGTAAATATAATAAATTTCATAGCGCAAGAATGAGCTTCTAATGAAAATTTATGAAGCATGTGAATATGATTATAATTCATTCCTTGAAGAGAATGAGATTCGTGATAAAGCATCGTTAATGCTCGACCATTCTTGAAATGAATGTGTCAAGATGAGATAAAAATTATTAATAAGGACATGCTGATGCATGGCTGGATAAATGTCACATCTCACCTCTGCGAAAGGTTTGAGAAAAATAAATAAAATTTTATTTTGACATAAACGGTCATTGATCGTGTACTTGTAGTATGGCATAATTTTTTTTTGATATGTTTATCATGGATTATCAAAGGGTAAAAGCAAGAAACAAGTCTTGTCTATATAATATTTTAAGTTTATGGTCGTACTTATATGATTTTCTCCTTGAGGGAGATGTTCACCATATGAATGGTGTGTGAAATATGTGTAGTACACGAAATTAATTGAGAGCTCCAAAAGAGCTTAAGTGTTACTATTTGGAGGAATGAAATTGTTCATAATATTGAGATTGTAGTATGTCTCAAAAGAAACTTATTAAGTTTCAAGAATTTTGTCAAAAATAAATTATATTGAGACTATAATTAATGGAAAGATATTATATCTTTATATTACTACAATCGACGCGGGTAAAAGGCTATCCACGTTTTTCCTCTTATTGTAATACACAAATATGTGCATGATGATAGAATCATATGCAATAGTAAATTAAAATTTTACTGAAAAATATCAGTTGGCATGACGGTTGACCATCTCGGTTGAAATGTGATGCAAAAATAATTAAGAACTCACGTGGTTATATATTGAAGAAATAAAAGATTCTTCACGAATTTTCTTGTGCTGCTTGTTCTCACAATGAATTGATCATTGTACCAGCTAAGGTTGGGATGTATTTCCTAAATTTTTGGAACATATAAAAAGGTGAATATGGGCCCGTTCGCCTGCCATGTGGATCGATTACTATTATATAATTTAATAGATGCATCTATGATATGGTCACATGTGCTTTTCTATTAACTTGCAATTTGATTTTTGCAAAGTTGTTTGCTCGAATGATTAAATTAAGAGCATGGTTCCAAACTATAAATTATGTTGATAATGTTGGTTGGTTTAGTAGAAATTGTATGCCTCCAATTCTAGCTAAAACATTGATTATTAGAACAAATCTCTCAAAAAAAATTTGGTATGAAATGTGTCATTTAAAATATAGCAGCATTTATATGCATCAAGCCAACAAGGTTCCCCTATCACTATTGGTTCAAGGTCAAAAACCAAATAATTTTCATCTAAAAATTTCAGTGCGCAACATATGATACAATTGTTTCATCACAATGCACAAATATGAATCCCAAGATAAAATTGGGGATAAATGTTAGATTTCCTAACATTAGGGGGAGATTTGATTAACAGTTAAAAATTATGCATGAAATGAATTATGTTGATCCTCATAAAAAATGTATATGTGAACTTGAAGTTCAAGAGATAATTCATTTGCAAAATGTTGCAAACTAATTGTCAGTTATGATTGCTAACTCTATATGATAATTCAACTGTAAAATGCTCCAATGAAAAGTCCGTAAAAGGACAAAGTCTATGGCACGCTTGAAGCGTGATAGACCAATTGGTTCCAAAGATAAAACTCCTCAAAGAAGGAAAGGAGCAAATGATCAAGATGATCATGATAATGAGGCAAGTGCTTTGAAAGAGCATCAACATAACACTTCATAAAATCTTGACAAAGGTTCAGATACCTGAATAGTAATGAATATGAAGAGACTTTTATTAAGTTATATCTTATTGGAACCGATATCAAACAATTGCCTATGATGTTTTTGATATAATATAGCGCTCAACATTATAAATAGTATCAAGGATCTTGGATACAAATCTGTCAAAGAGTATGGACAGATAAATTATTGACCAAATAAAAGTATGTAATTCAAGTAGTTTGTTTCACTTGAAAAGTGAATATTTGGACTCATAATCCAAAGACCAGAGGTATAATGTCAGTGGGGTACAAATAATTTACTATGCAAAAGTAAAATTCGTAAAATATAAAGTATGACTTGTGCCTTGGGGCATAAAAATTTCACAAAGTTCCTAGCATTATTGTAGGAGAATTATTCTCCTATGGTGGATGAAATGAGGTTTGTTTCAGCCTGACAAAGTCGAAAAGCTTGAATATGTATAATGAATTATTGTCATGTTTAGCTAGATGACAAATTTATATGAAAATCCTTGAAGGATTTAAAATGTTATAAAGCGATTCTATTGAATACCCCATGATTATAAAGATCACTTAACTTAAAAACAGATCAATTTTGATCTCATGAAAATGATTGGTAAGTACTATGCTTTAGTGCAGTTGGTGCACTTATGAATTGCGAAGCATCATTTATAAGAATAAAGTGTGTTTTAAACTATGCGAGTATAATACGCGCGCTGCACTCTTTTTTCCTTAGCTGAGGTTTTATCCCACAGGATTTTCCTGGTAAGGTTTTTAATGAGGCAGCTAACAATGTGTACTATTGGATGTATACTCGGAGTGTTTGACAAATGAAATATTTGTCCATTGATGAACATACGCTGAAAAGACATAAAAGGATGCATCTTAATAAGCATAACACTTATTTGATTTACAATCCAGACACTTGAAGATGTCACAAATGAAATGTTGAAGATTGTCACCTGACAAAATTTACATGAAAACTTGTTAAGGATTCAAAATGTTTGAAGCATATAAAAATTTCTGAAAAACTTATCTATAATCCTTATATTGCATAAATCTATAACTTGAAAATTATTGGAACTCTTGGAGAGTTTTCAAAAGCAATAGATTATTTGCTGATATGAGAAATATGTCGAAATGAATTGGTTATGAAGTACCATATCTTAGTGTAATTGACAAATGCTACAAAATCTGATATAACCCTTTTCAGTTAATTTGTTAGCAAGGTATAATTCTGCTCCAACTAGGAGACATTGAAATGGGATTAAACACATGATCTTATTTTATTCTAAAGATTGCAGTCCCGATCTTGTTGATTATATTGATGCTGGATATTTATTTAACCCACATAAATTTTGATCTCAAACATGCAATATGTTGACATGTGGAGATACTGTCATATCTTTAAAATATACAAAGCAGTCTATCTAGCACTTCATCAAATCATGCTGAGATAATAATTATTCAATAAGCAAGCCGAGAATGTGTAAGGTTGACGTCCATGATACATCTCATTCGAAAAAAATATTGTTTGAAATATGATAATGTATCCACAATTTTATACAAAGATAATGCAACATGCATAGCATCTTAAAGGAGGATTCATTAAAAGAAATAGAATAGAGCACACTTCATCAAAAATTTTCTATACACATGAGCTACAAAAGAATGATGATATTAACGTGCAACAAATTCATTCGAGTGGCGGTATGACTAATTTATTCACCAAGTCTCTTTCAACTGCAACTTTCAAGAAGATAATGCACAAGATCGGGATGCAAAGATTCAAGTCATTAAACTGAAGTTCCCATCAGGGGAGTAAAATACGCAGTGTACTCTTTTTTCCTTAACCATTTTTCCTTAACCAAGATTTTGCCCCAATCGAATTTTCCTGATAAGGTTTTTAATGAGCCAACACTAAAGGCGTATTACAAAATGTGTGTACTCTTTTTTCTTCACTAAGCTTTTTCCCATTGGATTTTCCTAGTAGGGTTTTAACGAGACACATTATCTATTAATGGACATCCAAGGGGAAGTGTTATATAATATGGATGTCACGTGACATGTATATGTGTGAAATATCATTTATTAGAGATAATAGATGGTAGTCAAGTTGGATTTGAAGACCATAAATTACTTGTTCAATTTGAATTCTAATACCTAAATAGTTGGCCAACTTGCCAACTTGATGTCAAGCTTAGCAACTTTAAGAACTAAGTTTGGTGGTCTATAAATAGCTATCTTTGTACAGTTGTATAAACACATCAAAGTAGTAACAAATGTACTACTAAAATTCTCTAGTTCTCCCATTTCTTTAAAGTTTGATATTTTGATATTTTGTCTTTATTTTATAACATCAGCAATAATGTTACAACATTTCAAAGGGATCCATTAAAGTTACATGATAAAGTAACACAATTTTAACTTCCAGTTACCCAGTAATGGATTCCGTCTTTCTAAATCTCAGACACTGATCCCTCGATGAATCTGTGTATCCCTATATGCTATCCGGGAGTAGAAATCTTGTCAATGTCTCTCACCTTTCAATAGTTTAGTTGTATTCATTCTTTACATCATTATACACCAAAATCGTCTAGAAATGACCCGCTACAATGTAAGCTTCCTCAACCTGAATTAACAAAGTACCAAAGACAGAGAAACGTTAGCTGTGACTCTCCACCTACATTACTCCTGCTTCAGTCAAGAATCCATTTCCCCACAAGTAGCAGGACAAGGAACAAGAAAAGAAGGGGAAAAGCGGACAAGCACGATTTTTCTCTGTTTTCATTATTGTCACATAGTGAGTTAAGCTCATACATGGTAGCGGGGAAACATTCTATCAAGTATGTCCTACATTACCCCTCTCTGTAACAAAATAACTCTCGATCTTCCTCGATAATATATCATACTCCAAATCATTCCCGCATACAAGAAGAATGGATAAAAGAAAGACAATATATACAGTCAATAAATAAATACTGATTTTGGAAGAAAATAAAGTCTTTCGGAAAAAGATTAGAGCTGTCGAGAATTACTCATCTCCATAAACAAGGGATTTCATAGGAAGCAAGTGATAGGAAAGACACTATCAATGTGCATGGCTTTTTAGCATTTCTTGATGAAAAGTAAGCTTGTAATGAGAACTTTTTACTGTGTTCGATGCGATATAACTGTGCACATAATTCATAAATAGATCAGGTCAGTCATTTTCTTCCTTTTCAGGAGCCTGGTATTAAAAGATGGAAATATATTAGAGAAGTTCCAAGGGATGCCATGTTGTGAAAAATTCTCATCAGTGTAGTTTTCAGGGATTTGGATAACTGCAAGAGTTTTTGTTGAGTACATATAATTAGCATCAAACTACTTGGCGCAAGAAACAAAAAAGAGGAGGAAAAGAAACAGGATGTTCAATTATGGATGCATGAAAGTAACGAGGCTTTTGATCCCTCTTTCCTCTTTTTATAGTTGATAAACCATGCAGACAAATGGCACCCAGTTATAGACTTTAAGTCATTTGTTTCAGTTAAGCATAAACTTTTTGACGAAATGACCATAATGACTGCTTAAGAGTCTGAAGCTAAAATTTACCTCATTACAAGCTTTAAAAACAAAGTATAGCAGAAGCTAAATAATCTCCTTACCCAAGGATTAAAATAATGAACCACAAACAAGAGAGAGTGATGTTTACCTATCCCCTACTACTGTTTCCCATAGTCTTTTCCATGAGCTTATTAGCTTAGCAGCTGGCTGTAGACTTAGCCCCTTCGTTGACTTCTCAAATGTCGGGCTCATTTCCTGTACAAGTTTGATTGATTCTGAAAGCCGATTAAGGAGGTTTACCAGAGCAATCACTTCATTTCTTTGCAACTGCAGCTGTAATACATAAGAGGAGAGAGAGAGAGAATTAGAAACATAGCTAACCGTGAATACCACATATTTGTTCCAGAGAGAGAAAGCTCTGCTGGCGGAAGACAAAAGAAAACTCACATGTTGATCATGCCGAGATTCACCATCAACTGAGAAGAGAATCTTTAAAGCAGTTCCAAGGCCAAGAACCTGGAGCTTTCCCCATAGTCGACATTTCTCACATCCTACACAATCCATGATAGCGCTGCAACATGAAAATTGCATACCAAATTGTTCAGTCATATGGTAAACTACATAGCAACAACTTCTTTTGAACAACATACACAAGACTGCAGAAAGAGCCAAAAATCTTGTGTATGTATATGCGTACATTTGAATAAATAGACTGAAGTATAAATGTACTGATGCAGTCAACCCAAAATACAGTCATCAGGGGATTAGTGCAGCATGTATAAGCAAGATAATAATAGCCTTCAGACCTTTATTTTCTGAATTTTATGAAATTAACTTGAGAACAGTTCATTAGATAATCACGCCAAGTTTCAAGCCAGTCTGGTCAATCGTTTCAAAGGAAGAAAATAAAGGCCGAAATCAAGATGAATATTGCAACCTGATATTCCTGAATTGCTTTTGAATCTGCTGCTTTAGCTCAGGTCCACTTTGGCCTTTCCACAGTTTAGCTTCATCAAACGGAACTGGACATGCAGCTTGCAGTTTTTGGTTGTATAATAGCTGTCGCATAAGGGACTGTGCTTTAAGGTCTTCCTCAGGATTACCAGTGTCATACTCAGCCTGCTCCAAGTAATCTTTTGCCTGTATAGCACATCAGATAACCCAATAAATAAATGTATACAATGTTAACATTCTAGGAGTTGCCAAAATATAGGCGTATGGAGTGAGAACTCACTTTTGTTACAGCTCGGAGAACAAAGAGGTAAGTAAAATACAAGTTTCTGACCCGTTCAGGATATTGCAGAACACGATCATACATCAGATCTGGATTGGTACCCCACTGAAATTGCAGCAAAGTAGTCAGGTTTCCTGTTTAAGTGCTCCAAAATATAGCTCATGCTTCGTAATGAATTATTTTATGGATGCAACAGGCTCCGCATGTTGTTGTAGGCTTTTGCAAGTGTCGTTAAGCCATTCTTTTGCAAGGAATAATGGAAACATGCTGCATATTAAATACAAACTGACCAGGTTTGTAGTTTCATCAAGCAGGTAATCAGCAGCTATGTGTATCGAGATTGAAGAGTGGAGACCAGATATTAGCTTGTATAAAACCTTTTTCTCCTGGCAAATCTCACCAGATGCATCTGCCCACAAAATTGTAACTTCTGTGTTCAGTTCATCACAATGATAATGAGCTCAAATACATGACGATAGTTGGCAAAGACAGTAATGCACCACAAGGGTAAGTAATTTGCACGAGTACAAGCAGACTTCAACAATATAACAGCTTAGCTTAAGAAGGTATTTTCACATTTCAATGGTTTCCCTCTAAATGTAATTCTACAAATACGACTCATAAGAAGGTTCGGAAAACAAATGTTTCAACCAATTGAAAGGATCTTTGACTCACATTTTGGGCAATTCTCTGAATATACAGCATCCCAAATTCGCCTGGCTGAGGGACCAGTGTAACCTGTATAACGTTCCGGATTCAGTAAGAGATTGACATATGTCATCTCACCTGCAATGAGGAAGCCCAACAAATTAGTAGTAATCTAAAGAGAAACTTCAAGTAGTAGAGAAATCAAGGTATTATATAAACTCCCAGTGCAATATGGATGTTGAGTTTAAAAACTTCAATGTAATGCAAATTGATAAAATCCAAACTTCCATTGTGCTTCATCCAATACTTAAAGTAGCTGTTAATAGGTGAAGTCACCAAACAAAAGTCAAGAAAGATAGATCAATTACCATTATCTGTCTCATCATCATTTGTCCAAGGGTTATCTACCTCTATCCATCCCCTGAAAACCTTAGAGTCGAGAGTGCGGTCAACAGCTGCCTCTGGTTTTCCCTCTTGACATTTCAGATCATCAGCTGGAAGTGGCAGTCTCCTAAAAGATTCGGGAAATTCATTTTCTGAACATTCGCATACACTGCAATCTCGTAACTTACACATCCCATCATCAGGCCAAAAAGGGCAGTCACACCACAGCTTAACCTGCAGCCATTAGATATACATCAGGTTGACAAATCACCTTGGACATTTCGAATTAAAGATAGGCGCGATTGGCCTTTGTTTTTTGGGCTTATTATAAAAATAAAATGTGAGAAACCTTTTCCTTTAGGCTTCTTTTGGATGCCAAGCAAGTGCAGAAATCATTTTCTTGCATACATAGGTTTGGAAAGAAAAGGCAAGACTAAAAAGAAGAAGACACCATTTTCCTTCAAGTTTCCTACATTTTCTCGCACAGTGGGATAAGTTTTAAATTGCTCTGCCCGCAACTTTCCTGATAACCAAATGCCAAAAATTCAACACAATTAACTTCGTAACACTCATTTTCCTCTCATGGCAACCAAATCAACCTTAGACAGGACACTAGAGGAAAGCTCTCAAAAACCATCCATTCAACTGAAAATATAATCATCAACTTCCTGCCAAAAATTTCTTTGTAGCAACTAGCAAGTATAAATTCCTCAATTCTACTTTTAATCAAGCGAGCAAGATTGGTGCTAATATTTATTTAAGAAATGATAATAAAGAAGCCACTCATATTGGTTAGATTTTTCATCACACCTTAAAGTATCTGAAAAAGGGAGTCGTAACAAGCTCTTGGAGTAAAGGATGCAGGACAGCCCCATTAATAGTGTCAACTGTTTCATAATCACAACAACAGTCCTCAACTATCCCAGTATATTTTATAGAATCCTGCATTAAAATCAAAACGCAAACAGTCAGTGAGAATAGCTAGAAGCATATAATCTTGTAATATTCCAATATGAATGAGACTCCTACAAGCCAACTTCACAGGTACCTCAACGAATATCCAGATTCTTGTTAATATAAATTAAGGAAAGATACTCACGAGCAGACGAAAGTCTTCTTGATTTACCATTAAATAAACCAGAATTATCAATTGAATACTTTTAGATACAACCAAACAAGTACATGGATGAACCATACCAGTTTGGTACCAAAAGAATCAAGCTATAGTTACCTACCAACAACAACAACATACCCAGTGTAATCCCATAAGTGGATTTGAAGAAGGTAGGATGTACATAGACCATACCCTATTTTTGTGCAGTGGAGAGGTTGTTTCCAAAAGACCCTCGACACAATAGAAGCGTAATCAAAGCACAATTAAAAGGAGCTTTAGCCACCCACCAACAACAACATACCCAATGTAATTCCACAAGCAGGGTCTAGGAAAGGTAGGATGTACGCACATCCCTTACCCCTACCTTAGTGAGGAAGAGATATTGTTTTTGATAGACCCTCCTACCTTAGTGAGGAAGAGATATTGTTTTTGATAGACCCTCGCCTCAGAATAAGTGTAATCGAAGCACGATTGAAAGGAGGTTTAGCCACACACCATAACAAAATAATGTAGTGATTAGCTCACTTTGTTCAAAAACTCAATTCTATCATTAAAATTTTCATCTTCAACAAGAATTACTTCAGCATATTTGTTGGGGAATGAAATTGATTTTACCTTGATTTTATTATTCGAAACAGCCTCCCTACCTCTGACGTAAGGGTAAGGTCTGCGTACACTCTACACTCCCCAAACCCCCACTTTGTTGGATTATACTAGGTATGTTGTTGCACAATGCCATAGTCTACATGGACATCTAATTTTCCATTTTAAAGCACTTGTCCAAAGTCTACGCTTATTTCAAATCAGAAATCCCACAATTAAACCCTAAATTTGTAGATTCACAATTTATAACATCCTAATTTCATCTTCACAATTCTACTAGGAATCTGAACAAGTACTGATCAACAAGCTTCACAAATTTACATTGACCAAATTCTTCAAAAATTTAAACAAGAATTATAACATAGATAAAACATGATTAATTAAGAAATAAAAAACATAGGGAATTGAGCAAATTAGAACCTGAATACAAGGACAAGATTTTCCTTTTTGGGTATACAAAAATGTTACACCAACAGCTATTATCAACACCAAAATTGCTCCAATTCTTGATCCGCCCAATTTTCTTCCATTACTACTCCTCTCATTCTCCTTCTTCTTCACTTCACTTTCTTCCACCATTTGCCAAAACCCCTAAAATCTTCTATGAAATTAAGACAAAAGAATGAATTTTTATTTTTGGATTATTGGAACAAATTATTTTAGTGTCACTAAAAAGGAAAAAAAACTACACAAGTTTTTTGGTGTAATTTTCTTGGTCAAACACGTCAGCACACAGATTTTAGAACTAGGTGGTCGGGGGAGAGGAAAACTGTAATCGGTTAATGGGCGTCTGGATGTCACGCGCGATAGTAGGTTGACACGTGGATATTGGGAGAGGAGAAAGGGATTTACACGCGCTGAGAGCGAGTGGAGGAAGTTGGGGAACTATTGAAATTTATAGAAGGGATATTAAATTGGAAGCTTTTACATGTCATGACGTTTTCCAACCAATAGAAAGCTTTAGGATCTGCCTACGTGGCATACTGACTTGGAAAGTAGCATATTCCTAGGGTTCGTTTGATTGGAAAAGAGATATGCCGGAATTGGTTATCCCGAGATTAGTAATCTCAATATCTATATTGGATAACTTATTTTATTACTATGGCGTAAATGGTAAGATAAATAATATCAGTACTAACTAATACTTCACACTAAATATGAAATAAAATAATCTTTTATTTTATTCCGAAACTATTTATTTCTTATACCTCATATCAAACGACCCTGTAATGTAACTAATAATACCATTTGAATTGTTTTGTCATGAAGGAAGAATTTTGTAAAAGGAAAAAGCAAATGGGGGAAGTAAAAACTAAATTTGACTAGACAACCTTAATAACTCAATTGCTTAATTTTAGTAATCGTGTTACAAAGAATGGGACTTTGAATTCCACGCCAGTTAAATGAGGAGTTGATGTGGGACTTACATAGCGTTGGATTGTCCTAGGTTGCTAGACATTACTAGCCCCATGTGACCAATGTCATACCGACATCATCATTTAAGACATAGCATACAAGAAGAGCGATGGACGGTTTAGATACCATTAATACAATTGTAGGACACGAATGTCTCAATCATATCGAGGGCTTAAGGTGAAGCTTTAACAAGGAACCTTTTCTAAAATTTATTTATGTGTATACTTATTTATTTAAATAATTTTTCTAACTTTTTGAGATGTTTTCCTAACTTCTTGCTCCCTGTGCAATGTACTTCCTAGACTTTCAACTTGATAATACATTGGATGCATTTTTTTTTTTTAACTAATGATATATGTTTCGCATTAAAAGTATTAAATTCAAATGGATTCGATTTGAATGAACCGTAATACCAAGAGCAACTATAAGGTGCAAAAATAATATTTGAACGATTCAACATAAGGCACTTGAATACAAACCGACTCAGATATTTTACATAATAAAGTGTACATTTTGCTTTTCAAATAAATTAACTTTTAATTTTTACTCTTTCACAATTGAACTTATGCATAATGACACAAATCTTTGGGAACTGAATCATATCCGAATATAACTCGTGTAACTATAATATAAAATATAAATTTATATTCCTTAAAAATTACTCCTATTCATTATAAAGGCATAACTAGAAGATAATCATGAAATAGGGACAGAAGTGTTCATAGTAGCACTTTTGATTGGATTCTTACATCTTTGGTCTTTGGGGGATCAGGCCTATTAATAAGGTTTGAATATGGTTCGTGAAGCATTTGGCTTATCCACCGACCTATTTAATTTTAGATTTCGCAATAAAATATTTTCTTTGTGTGTTGATAAAAAAAATATAAATGAGACTGTTTCCAACATAATTTAATTTATGAAAAATAAACTTCAATCACAAATAAAAATATGAAGAAACAACAATTTTATTGATAAATAATGGGAGTACAAATCTTTTCCTCCCTTGATTCCTTTTTCTTGATTTTCTCTATAATTCGAGGGTGGTTAGTGGCGTATTTCTTGAACGTAGGCATATTTGAATTTGATATGAATTTCTCCGTAATTCGAGTGCCGTTAGTGGGGTATTTCTCGAACGTATAAACATTTGAATTTGATCTCCATGACAGGAGGGTTTGTGGATCTTCTTGATGTATCTAATTATCAAGAAGAGGGAGTTTTGATCCCTATATGAATATCTCATCAATTTATTGGGACTTTTGAGATATCTCTTTAAAGGATATTTGCAGGCATAATTCAGGGTTTAGGATAAAGTAGCTTCAAAAAACTCTAATAGAATTTGGATTCTTCTTAAAGAGTCCCATAAATTTTAGAACTTTAACAAAATTGAATTTTTCTTATAGAGTCCATAAATTTTTTATGTCTATAAATGCCCCCCTACTTTAAGGTTTATCGGCGTGTAGACTTGATGAAACTCAAAGTTGAATTCTTCTTGTAGAGTCCACAAATTTTCGATGTCTACAAATGCCCCATACTTCAAGGCTTGTCGGCGTATAGACTTGATGAAACTCAAAAAGGAGTCTTGAAGTACCCATAGAGCTTCCATCTTTACACCTCGCGGCTACAAATTTGCATATATGATTTATGAGAGAAGAGATGAAGGACAGATTTAGTCCCACTGGGCGTGCCTGAATTTGTTGGACAATAAAATTTTCGAGTTAGAAAAATAAATAATTCGAGACAAGAAAAATATTGCAACAATCAATTTATTAATTTAAATATGTGAGCGTTACAATCTTTATGAATCCTCTGATTAGCCTTTTTAAATATAAATTCAAAGGCTTAAAGCTTGATCTTGAATTTGAACTTTATTTGTTGATTTGATGGATTTGATCTTGACTTGTACTTGAATTCAATGGCTTTTGAGCTTGTTCTTGAACATTGTGGTCTTGATTTTAAATTTAGATGAACTTGATTTGAATGTTTGAGCTTTGTAGAGAATTTGCGGTATTTTATCCATGAACTTTCTCTTGCTTCTTGTTAGAGTTTTGAGGATCCTTTTCTGAATTATGAGACCCCTATTTATAGTTGTGGAAATCATGATGAAGATGTACTTCCTTTGTCTAATCAAATTCAAGTGACGCAGCGCTTTTTATGTGCTTTGATTTCATTGGGTCTACCGCATCATTTTAACATGTGGCATGGACCTATTGACTCCTTCACTTGACTGGGCATGCCACATCATTGGTCACATGACACTCATTTGAGCCTCTAGAATATGATAATATCTTAGGTTTAATAAAGTGGACTCATCATTTGTAGCCCAAATTAATGGACTAGCCCAATAAATATTGGACCTTATTTAAATACATGTGTTTGGACTTAAATAATTAATTCAATTATATTAATCCGCAATATTTATTTAGGACTACTATATTTTGAATTGATATAATTTGAATTTTATACAAATTTAATTTAATAAAATTTCACTGTCCACAAAATGCTCCTACTACAAGACTTGTCGAGATATTTAATCTTTTTGAGACTAGACTTGAAGTATGATTTATTTAAACATGCTTCCTTCGTGCTTCAAAGATTTCCATAAAGGTGAACCATGCAATTTACATATTGATATTGCCTCTCAAAAAACCTCTTATTTTTTTTTCATGAATCTCTACACGTAAGACCCGTTGGTGAGGCATGACATCGCATTCAAATTAGATTTTGGAAACTTTTTACCCTCTTACTTAACCAGGAATAAAATTCTTCTAATTTGAATCTATATTGGAGAAGGAAACAACCCCCAATTTGAATTTGTATGGGAGAAAAAAATAACCTCCAATTTGAATTTGTATTGGAGATGGAAACTCTTCCAATTTGTACTAGGGAAGGGAACAACCTCCAATTTGAATTAGTATGGGAAAAGAAACAACCTCCAATTTGAATTTGTATTGGAGATGGAAGCTCTTCCAATTGGAGAAGGAAACATCCATTCTACAACTTTACAAAAGGTTGTAGGCTCCCCACTTTTTCAATATCAATTTTGGGGTTTTCAAGCCATGAATAATATTGAGGTAATTTCTTTCCCTCTTACTTTTTATTTTAGTTTCACCACTTTTTTCAGCACGGCATCTTAGTGGTACAAAATTCATATCTTATTGTAGAAATATCGAAATCATGAACCGTTTGATATTCCAGAAACTAGACTTTGAGATCTATAACATATCCAAAATTCATCTTTAAATTCCTTCAATATAATTCTTAATAATTTTTTTAAATTAGCCTTGAATTTTATCATGCTGAAAATTTTTAGATCTGCGCGTCTTTATTAAAACATTCATATCTTGAATCAAGAATGAAAAAATTATAAATCGCTTAATTTTTGTGAAACTAGACACAAAGATCTATAACATATACGGAATTCATAATTTAATACCTTCGAGATTATATTAGGTATTATCCCAAAATCAACATTGAGTTTTAATGCATCAACAATTTCAGATTTACGCAACGTCACCAAAAAAATTATATCTCAATATGAAAGTACCGAAATCAATATACACTTAATTATATAGATGCCGAAAACATGCATATATAACATATCCAAAATTTAGATTTTATCACTTCTTGGATTGTTCTAGATAATTTTTTGAAGTCGATCTTATATATTGTCCGACAGAGGATTCCAAATTTGCATCGCCTCGCCAAATAATTTATATCTGGATGTGGGACCATCACCACCAAAGAGCGTTTTGATTGCTACAAACTATATTCTGAGGGATTTATTCTCATTAAAACATCTTATCTCAATCCAAGTTGGTGATATACAATTTTCAAGGTCATAGCGCTCTGACAGGTAACATCCTTCTATTTGTGTTTTTACTTTTTTGTTTCCCCTATATTTTTTTTGTAGGGCTGAAACAAATATACAATAATCGGTTTAAGGTGCGATATTTTAACTTCGCCTACGTCACCTTAAGACGAATAATTTTTCTTGAAGATGGTGGACATCGTCTTAAGGTGCGAGAGTTTAAATTCACCTTCTCCACCTTAAGACCGAAAGATTTTATTTAAAGACGGTGGACATCAACTTAAGGTGCAAGACCTTAAGACCGAAAGATTTTTCTTGAATATGATGGACATCGGAATAAGGTGCAAGAGTTTAACTTCGTCTCCGTCACCTTAAGACCAAAAAATTTTGCTTCAAGATGCAATGATTTTCTTTAAGTATGGGCCCTTTCATTGATGCAATTTATGCGGTATTCTTTAAGTATGGGCCCTTTCATGATGCAATTTATGCGGTATTCTTTAAGTATAGAATCTTTCATGATGCAATTTATGCAATGGTATTCTTTAAGTATGGGCTCTTTCATTGGTGCACTTTATGCAATGGTTTTCTTTAAGTATGGGCTCTTTCATTGATGCACTTTATGCAATGGTCTTCTTTAAGTATAGGCCTTTTTCAATGGTTTCAATGGTCATCTTAAGGTGCGAAGGGACAAATTTTATTCACCTTAAGGCATGAAAATTTTGAGATCCTTTTAAGGAATAAACCCGTGAGAGGCCATCTTAAGGTGCAAAGGGACAAATTTTGTCCACCTTAAGACATGGAAAGTTTGAGACCTTTTAAGGATAAACCAGTGAGAGACCATCTTAAGGTGCAAAGGTTGTCCACCTTAAGGCATGAAAAATTTGAGATCCTTTTAAGGATAGACCTATGAGATACCAGCTTAAGGTGCAAAGGCACAAATTTTGCCCTCCTTAAGGTATGGAAATTTTGAGATCCTTTTAAAGATGAACCCGTGAGAGGACAGCTTAAGGTGAAAAGGGACAAATCTTGTCCACCTTAAGGCATAAAATTTTTTAGATACATTTAAGGATAGACCCATGAGATGCCAACTTAAGGTGCAAAGTGTAACGCCCCAAAACCTGGTCCAGAGATGTCACACGGTGCTCAAAACTACGAGTAGCCTTAAGCTAACCCTGTCTGCCTTCTACTAAGTCTAAATCTCATAACAAGGAAAATATAGACATAAAAGTCATGCTAAATGCGGAAAACTGTCTGAGTTAACTAAGAATAATCTAAATATGATATCTGAAAACCAATACTGAATAATCTGGATCAAAATTAGCAGTCTGACAAGCCTATACTACTAATAACTAGAGAGCAACTAGGACAAACCCCCAGCTGACTCGGACTGTCTAAAAATACTAAATCATCTAATCTGTTAAGCTAAAAATAAACTGAATGACTAAGTCCCCGAACTATGAGGACTCACCAACTGTCGAGATGTTGATGGAGATGCTCGAGATCACTCACACTGCTGGAACTGAGCACCTGAACCTACATTATGAGACAATGTAGCACATAGACGTCTATGTGGATCGGTACTTTGAGGATGTACTGAGTATATGGGGTGAAATGCATACGTAAAAATAGTATATCAATCATCATCATCATTTGTAAAATAATGCATGCCAAATGTAAATGATTCACATAAGCTTGAGTAACTGAGAAACAGAAATTTGTAATCTTGAGTAGTAAAGCATATTGAATAAATCTAGTGAGTCATAACATTTAGTTCTAAAAGTTAGATTTATGTTCTGTCTTTAAAACATACTTTCTAAGCGTAGAAAGGAATCCCTCTCATATCTGAAATCTGAAAGCTAAAATCTGTAGCTAATATCTTTCTGTAAAGTATAATCTAAATAAAGTTGTGAGCCTTTACACTTAGTTTTCTAAAAGCTTTTCTGTTATTCTTTTCTGTTATGTTGTAAGCTTAAAACTTTAGGAAATTCTTTTAAAAACTGTGCTGCAAGTCTTTACTATTAGGGAGGTTCTTCTAACTGACATAAACCATGTGAGCTAACATGGAATCCAACGTCTTGTTCCTCTTTGGGAGAAACCTCACGATGGGGAGAGGTGTCATACTCTTGCCAAAGAGTATATCCTGAGCTAAGTGATCACATCTGTAACTGTCATCCATATAGAAATGGGACTAATCTGATAATCCGTACCTACGTTGGCTACATAGTTCTGTGGAAGATAGGGCATGCTAATCTCACACTTCTCGCTCGATGCTAAATACTACTCTCTTTTTTAATCTGTATGCCCATTCTGTTGGAAATCCACTTTAAAACTAGCATAAGGGTTTATTCTAAAACCAATTATGCATTTATCTAATTAAATCTGTAAGTAAAGCTAATCTAATTTCTATAATCTATAATAAATCTATAAATTGGATTCCAAATCTTATCTGAGGATCAAAAGATTAAAGCTTTATTGAAAATCTGTAAATAATCTGATTATAAGATGCTTAAAGCATCATCTTTCTTGAAATATCAACATATAAACTTGGGCTTAATAACCCATGCATCAATTTCATGTCAAAACATCATAAAATTCATGCTTGATATTGAGAATAATGATAATTCAATTCAAAATCTAAAATTTACTGCAATATGCATGAAAATATAGAAATAGACATGCAATTCAACTTCATAAACACTTGAAATCTCATAATCTTGAAATTAGCAATAATGGGTATAAACCCTAATTCTAAACTCATGTATATTCATACAAAATTATGTGAAATTGAAGTAAAAAGCTAGTTTTTGGCACAAGGATGAAAGAGGATCCTTATTCATAAACCCCACATACCTTAATTGATGAAATTTCTAAGAAAGCTTGAACTTGAATCTCTATTTGATCCTTTGAAGATGAACTCTTAGTTATCTTGATTTGGGAATCCTCAATTTTTAGTTTTTTTGGAGAAACAATGGAGGAATTTGGTTTCTTGGAGAGTAAGCTTTTGAGCCTTTGGATTTTGCTTTGAGAAATAATGGATGAAAATAAGCATAATAGGCTTAGAATGGGTTTAATCTTGTGTTATTCGCGAATTGGGGGCTTGGGAATTTACCAAAGTGCCCTTTTTAAACCTCAATTGGAACTGGAAAAAGGGAACAAAAATCTCAAACTATCGCGGTGGCTCACTAAAAACTGACAACTGGGAAATTGGGGACCTCCGCGACGTGAAACTATCGCGTTGTCCCACTGGATTTTGACAATTGGGAATTGAAATTTCTCCGCGACGCGGGCCAATCGCGGTACTCTATTGGAATGCCATTTAAGCCATCGTCGCGATGCGGTACCATCACGTTGACCTACTGGAAATTGACGAATGGGAAATTGGACCTCTCCGCAATGTGAGCCTATCGCAGATATCCATTGGAAATTGACAAATGCGAAATCAACCTTCACCGCGATGCGGTGGTTTTCCAAATGGTACACTGTCAACACTAAAAGTGCCATAACTTCTCAACCGAGTATCGGATTTAGGCGAAATTGGTATCGATGGAAAACTAATTCAATTTTCTACACAATAGAGAGTCTAAATCTGAAAAATTCCATATAGAATAAATGTTATTCATTTTTTAAGTTAACCCTTGACATTCTAGGAGCGAAATTAAGCTAGAAAAAGTATGGGGTATTACAATATCTCCCCCTTAGGAACATTCGTCCTCGAATGTGGCTAGTTAAGCTAAAAATACTGAGGAATCTGAGGCTATAAGCTATCATGCACGACTGAAATAAACTATGTGACTGAATCTAAAATATACTGAGCTACTGAACTGATTTGTAAGTGCATGAGTTTACATGAAAATAGCTATATGGCTGAATCTAAGACTGGAAAAGAACTGAATGAAGGAAGACTATTACCTTCGGATAAATCTGAGCTTGTGGAGAAGAGATAAGGATACTTGGTACGCATGTCTGCTTCTGCTTCCCAAGTAGCACCCTCAATAGACTGACTTCGCCACAGACCTTTAACCAAGGGAACTTCTTTGTTCCTTAGTCTACGGATTCGATGATCAAAGATCTCTATTGGAACTTCTTCGTAAGAAAGACTATTCTGAATATCTGTACTTTCTAGAGGAACTAATACGGCTGAATCATCCGTGCACTTTTTTAACTAGGACGCATGGAACACTAGATGAACTGAGGATAAATCTGTGGGTAGCTCAAGCTCATACTTCACCTTCCCAATATGACTCAAAATTTGGAAAGGGCCTACATATCGGGGACTAAGTTTCCCTTTCATGCCAAATCTCTTCACCCCTTTTATGGGTGAAACTTTCAAATACACAAGATCATCTACTGCAAACTTAAGATCTCTTCTTCTTATGTCTACATAATATTTTTGACGACTCTGAGCTGCTTTCAATCTCTCTCAAATCAACTGAACTTTCTTCATGGCTTCAAACACCATGTCTGACCCAATCAAAGTAGCCTCACCCACTCCAAACCAACCAACTGGTGATCTACATCTCCGCCCATAAAGAGCTTCAAACGGAACCATCTAAATACTAGCATGATAACTGTTATTATAAGCGAACTCAATCAATGGAAAATACACATCCCAACTACCTCTAAAATCAAGAACACATGCCCTCAACATGTCTTCTAGAGTCTGAATGGTCTTTTCTGCCTGACCATCTATCTGTGAATGAAAAGCTGAACTAAGGTGAACCTGGGTACCAAGACCCTTCTGAAAGGCTCTCTAAAACTGATAGGTAAACTGAGTACCCCTATCTGAGATGATGCACAAAGGAACTCCATGCAATCTAACCAACTCTCTGATATACAACTTAGCATAAACAAGTATGTAAGATGTGTGAACTGGTAAGAAATGCGTTGACTTAGTCAATCTGTCCATAATAACCCAAATCGAATTATCCTGACGACACGAATGGGGTAATCCAGTCACAAAGTCCATATTCACCTCTTCCCACTTCCAAGTGGGGATACCAAACTCTTGCAATGTACCACCAGGTCTTTGGTGCTCTACCTTAACCTGCTGAAAAGTTGCACACTTGGCTACAAATGTTGCTATATCTTTTTACATACCATTCCACCAATAGATTTCCCGCAAGTCGCAGTACATCTTGGTAGCACCTGAATGAATGGAATAATGCACCATGTTCTTCCTCCATAATATACTACCTCAAATCATCAACACATGGAACACACAATCTATTCTGGTATCTCAGCACACCATCTCCTTCTTGGGAGAAAACCTCTATCTTTTGGTCCTTAACTGACTCCTTCAGTTTGACCAAACTAGAATTATTATCTTGCTTTTTTCACTTTCAAAACTAGAGAATATTCGGAACTACTCTGAACCCAAACATTCCCTTCAAACGAATCAACCAACCTCACACCCAATCTAGCTAATCGGTGAACTTCTCAAACCAACTCTTTCTTATCTTTCTCCATATGAGCAACACTACCCATATACAATCTACTGAGGGCGTCTTCCACTACATTGGCCTTGCCCGGATGATACAACACACTTATATTATAATCTTTCAACAATTCCAACCACCTTCTCTATTGAAGATTCAACTCTCTCTGAGTAAACACATACTGCAAGCTTTTGTGATCCACAAGCACATCAACATGTACCCCACAAAGATAATGTCTCCAGATTTTCAAAGCAAATACAATAGAAACTAATTCAAGATCATGGGTCGGGTAATTCTTTTCATGAGGCTTAAGTTGTCTAGAGGTGTAGGCTATAACCTTACCTCTCTACATCAGAATACAACCCAAACCAATTCTATAGGCATCATAATACACAACGAAACCATTTGTACCATCAGGGAATGTTAAAACTGGGGTTGAAGTGAGTCGAGTCTTCAACTCTTGAAAACTCTTCTCGCAGGAATCTGACCACTGAAACTTAACTTTCTTCTAGGTTAATCTAGACATAGGAGATGCAATCGATGATAAACCCTCAACAAAACGTCTGTAATAGCTAGCTAAACCCAAGAAACTCCCAATGTATGATGGATATATAGGTCTAGGCCAATTTCTTACGGCTTCTGTCTTTTGGGGATCAACTCTAATACCCTCACTGGAAATAATATGACCAAGGAAAGCTACCGACCTTAACCAAAATTCACATTTGCTAAATTTGGCAAGGAATTGGTAATCCCTAAGAGTTTGCAACACAATTTTAAGATGGTCTGCATGATCATCCTCACTACGAGAGCAGACAAAAATATCATCGATAAAGACTATGACAAACATGTCCAGATACTGTTTGAACACTTTGTTCATCAAGTCCATGAAGGTTGTTGGGTCATTTGTTAGCCCGAAGGACATGACTAGAAACTCAAAATGACCATAACGAGTTCTAAAAACTGTCTTTGGAATATCACATTCTCTTACTTTAAGCTGATGATAGCTGGATCTAAGGTCTATCTTTGAGAAATAACTTGCACCTTAGAGTTGATCAAATAAGTCATCAATCCTAGGAAGAGGATATTTGTTTTTGACTGTAACTTTATTCAGCTGGCGATAGTCAATGCACATACGCAAAGAACTATCTTTCTTTCGCACGAATGGGATGGGAGCACCCCACTGAGAAACACTAGGCCTTATGAAACCCTTATCTAAAAGATCTTTGAGTTTCTCTTTCAACTCTTTAAGATCGGTGGGATCCATACAATATGGAGGTATTGAGATGGGCTGAGTATTTGGAAGAAGGTCAATACCAAATTCTATTTCCCTATCGGGAGGTACCCCTGGCAAATATTTGGGAAAAATATCAGGAAACTCATTGACTACACTGACTGACGGAACTGTTGAAATCTCAGACTTAGTATCCTTGACTCGTACTAAGTGATAGATACACCTTTTGGAAATTAACTTTCTGGCTTTAAGATAAGATATGAAATGACTTTTGGGAGACACTGAATTACCTTTTCAATCAAAGACTGGCTCATCGGGAAACTGAAACTTCACTACTCGGGCGCGACAATCTATGGATGCATAACAAGAATAAAGCCAATACTTACCAAGAATAAGATCAAAGTTAACTATATCTAACTCTATTAAGTCTGTTAACATGATTTTATAAAGAACAGTAATAGGACACTTTCTATAGATCTGTTTGGCAATAACTGACTCACCTACTAAGTTAGAACCAAGAAAGGCTCAGGGATCTTATCAGGACTTATTTCAAAATTTACTGCAACTAATGGGGTCACATAAGAGAAACTTGACCCGGGGTCTAATAACATATAAACATCAAGATGAATGACATGGAGCATACCAGTAACAACATCTGGTGAATCCTCCTGCTCCTGACGGGGTGGTAAAGCATAAAACTAATTTTGGCGTTGACCGCCACCGGTACTAGATGATGTGCCCTGAGGAGGAACTGGGCGACCTAGAGGAGCTGGTGCACTAGTGGCCTGAGTTTGGGGACGAACATCTCTGTTTCCCTGCTTAGCCTGTGGACACTCTCTAATTTCATAACCCAACTAACCACAACCATAATAACTGTTTTGTCCATCTAAACACTCACCAGGGTAATTCTTACCACACACAGCACATGAAGGATAATTGGCCCTTCCACTCACACTATTCTGAGATCAGGACATAGAAGACTTACCCCACTTCTCCTGCCTATCTCTGGGAGCGGGAACACTAGCTGAAGACAGTGTTGGCATAGATGAACAATTCTAAAACTGTGAACGATTTCCCCCTTGAGACCTAGCCTGGCCATACTTAAACTGACCGGTTCTAGCCTTTTTATTCTCTCTCTCTCTTTCCTTCAACTTCTCTACCTCAATCTGCTAAGCATGAATCATCAATCTAGTAAGATCCATGTCTCCAATAAGCATGGCAGGCCTACACTCCTTGACTACCAAACCAGATACTCCAATAATAAACTTACTCATACTTGCCCTAGGATCAACTATCATATCATGGGCATACTTAGACAACTGATTGAACTTAAGGCAGTACTCTTTCACTGTCATCGAGCCCTGCCTCAGATTCATAATCTCTTTTATCTTAGCTTCTCTCATTTCACACAGAAAGAATCTATCTAGAAATGTATTCTGAAATACTTGCTAACTCATAGGATTTGCATTCTCATCTGTACCATTTTTCCACATAACTACCCAATCATACGCTATATCCTTCAACCTATACTATGCCAAATCTACATTATCCTCCTCAGAAACATACATAATCTGGGTGATCTTCTTCTCCTCATCTAAATAAAGTTGCGGGTCCTCACCTGCCTTCGACCCAAAGAACTCTGGCGAATTTATTCTCATGAAACCTCTGATTCTGGCTGCTGCTAAATCACTATTCTACTAAAGTGGGACTGTAGCCTGATGGTTTCCCTGAACATTGGCAATTACTGCCTGGGAAATGCCTGAAAAGTATCCCAAAACTCAGCATGGTATAAATTCTCATTCAGAGGATCGGCGGGCTGGGGTGGCTGGTTACCATTTCGACGGGCGTTAGCTCAACGAGGAGGCATATTCAACTGTCACATAAGTGCACGAGTTAAAAGCAAATATAGATACTGTAAGCACGATAGATCATGAAAAAAAAAAAAGATTCCCTAAAAACGTCCCGTATCCGTTTGCTCATAAATATGGCGCACTTCACACCCATGATCAAGACTCTATGTAACGCAACTTGTCTGACTCCCTAGGATTTTAAAAAAACCTTAGGCTCTGATACCAAGTTTGTAATGCCCCGAAACCTGGTCCCGAGATGTCACACGATGCTCAAGACTATAAGTAGCATTAAGCTAACCCTGTCCGCCTTCTACTAAGTCTGAATCTTATAACATGGAAAATATAGACATAAAAGTCATGCTAAATACGAAAAAATATTCGAGTTAACTAAGAATAATCTAAATATGATGTCTGAAAACCAATATTGAATAATCTGGATCAAAACTAGCAGTCTGACAAGCCTCTACTACTAATAACTAGAGAGCCACTAGGACTAACCCCCCAGCTGACTCGAACTTTCTGAAAATATTAAATCATCCAATCTGTTAAGTTGAAAATAAATTGAATGACTAAGTCCCCGAACTATAAGGACTTATAAACTGTTGGGATGTAGATGAAGATGCTCGAGATCACTCATATTGCTGGAACTGAGCACCTGAACCTACATTATGAGATAATGTAGCACATAAACGTATATGTGGATCAGTACTTTGAGGATGTACTGAGTATATGGGGTGAAATGCATACATAAAAATAATATATCAATCGTCATCATTATTTGTAAACCAATGCATGCCAAATGTAAATGACTCACATAAGCTTGAGTAACTGAGAAACTAAAATTTGTAATCATGAGTAGTAAAGCATATTGAATAAATCTAGTGAGTCATAACATTTAGTTCTAAAAGTTGTACTTGTGTTTTGTCTTTAAAACATACTTTCTAAGCATAGAAAGGATTCACTCTCATATCTAAAATCTCAAAGCTGAAATTTGTAGCTAATATCTTTCTGTAAAGCATAATCTGAATAAAGTTGTGAGTCTTTATACTTAGTTTTCTAAAAGCTTTTCTGTTATTCTTTTCTGTTATGCTGTAAGCTTAAAACTGTAAGGAATTCTTTTAAAAACTGTACTGCAAGTCTTTACTATTAGGGAGGTTCTTCTAATCGACATAAACCATGTGAGCTAACATGGAGTCTAACGTCTTGTTCCCCTTTAGGGAAAACCTCACGATGGGGAGAGGTGCCATACTCTTGTCAAAGAGTATATCCTGAGCTAAGTGATCACATCTGTAACTGTCATCCATTTGAAAATGGGAATAATCTAATAATCTGTACCTACATTGGCTACGTAGTTCGGTGGACGATAGGGAACGCTAATCCCACACTTCCCACTTGGTGCTAAATACTACTCCCTTTTTTAAATCGGTATGCTCATTCTGTTGGAAATCCACTTTAAAACTAGCATAAGGTTTTATTTTGAAACAAATTATGCATTTATCTGATTAAATCTGTAAGTAAAGCTAATTTGATTTCTGTAATCTATAATAAATCTATAAAGTGGATTCCAAATTTTATCTGACGATCAAAATATCAAAGCTTTATTAAAAATCTATAAATAATCTGATCATAAGATGCTTAAAGCATCATCTTTCTTAAAATATCAATATATAAACTTGGGATTAATAACCCATGCATCAAGTTTATTTTAAAATATCATAAAATTCATGCTTGATATTGAGAATAATGATAATTCAATTCAAAATCTAAAATTTACTGCAACAGGCATGAAAATATAGAAATAGATATGCAATTCAACTTCATAAACACTTGAAATCTCAAAATCTTGCAATTAGCAATAATGGGTATAAACCCTAATTCAAAACTCATGTATATTCATACAAAATCATGTGAAATTGAAGTAAAAGCTAGTTTTGGGCACAAGGATGAAAGAGGATCCTTGTTCATAAACTCCACATACCTTAATTGATGAAATTTCTAAGAAAGCTTGAACTTGAATCTCTATTTGATCCTTTGAAGATGAACTCTTTGTTATCTTGATTTGGGAATCCTCAATTTTGAGTTTTATTGGAGAAACAATGGAGGAATTTGGTTTCTTGGAGAGTAAGTTTTTGTGCCTTAGGGTTTTGCTTTGAGAGATAATGGATGAAAATAAGCATAATAGGCTTAGAATGGGTTTAATCTTGTGTTATTCAAGAATTAGGGTTTGGATTACCAAAGTGTCCTTTTTAAACTTTAATCGGAACTGGAAAAAAGGAACAAAAATCCCGATTTAACATGCCACCGCGATGCACCACTATCGCGGTGGCCCACTGGAAACTAACGACTGGGAAATTGGGGACCTCCGCGACGCAGAGCTATCGCGTTGCCCCACTGAATTTTGACAATTAGGAAGTGGAATTTCTCCGGGATGTGGGCCAATCGCGGTACTCTATTGGAATGCCATTTAGGCCATCATCGTGACGCAGTACCATCGCGTTGGCCTACTGGAAATTAATGAATAGGAAATTGGACATCTCCGCGATGCGATCCTATCGCGGAGATCCACTGAAAATTGACAAATGCGAAATCAACCTTCATCGCGACGTAGTGCTTGTCCAAATGGCACACTGTCAATACTAAAAGTGCCATTACTTCTCAACCGAGTATCGGATTTAGGAGAAATTGGTATCGATGGAAAACTAATTCAATTTTCTATATAATGGAGGGTCTAAATTTGAAAATTTCCATATAGAATAAATATTATTAATTTTTAAAGCTAATCCTTGACATTCTATGAGCTAAATTAAGCTAGAAAAAGTACGGGGTATTACACAAAGGGACAAGTTTTGTCCTCCTTAAGGCATGGAAATTTTGAGATCCTTTTAAGGATGAACCCGTGAGAGGCTAGCTTAAGGTGCAAATGGACAATCTTGTCCACCTTAAGGCATGGAAACTTTTTAATATCTTCTTAAAGATAAATCCATAAAGAGACCAACTTAAACTGCAAAGGGACAAATCTTGTCCACCTTAAGGTATGAAAACTTTCTTATATCTTCTTAAAGATAAATCCATAAAGAGACCAGCTTAAGGTGCAAAGGGACAAATCTTTCCCACCTTAAGACATGAAATTTTTAAGGCCTCGATTTGAAGACTTGGAGATTTTGTCAACTTCCACTCCCAAATTTGACATTTTGAGCGGTTCAACTTCCAAATTTAGGGAGTTTGGAGACTTCATCTTATGTGAATGAAACTCATATGCATTGAGCCAACAATACCTGGAGTGAGTCCAAAATTTAATCAGAATATTTTCATAGTTGGTATCCATATGACAGATACTGCAGGAACATATTTTTTTTTACACTCATGCAACTGAACTCAAAATAAAATTCCAAGCTCCTACGTACCTCAGTAAAGAGGATCAAGTCACAACGTAGTTCTAGGGTGAGTGTTTTTTTCGTCCTAACTTTTGCTTAGGCCACCTCTTTTGAGGTTTTCAACCTAGAAGACATTTTTTTAGTCGTACACAGTTTATACTCTTGCGGGCCGGGAGTGAACATGCAGTTTATACTCGTACCTTAAGGAGTGTTTAGACTTGAAGAGTTACCTAGAATTTAAAGAGCTTAGTGATATACATTTTAGGCTCGTGTTTCGAGGAGCATCTTGACTTGAGTACTTAGCTTAAATTTGAAAAGCTTTGTGATTTGAAAATTTAGCTCGCAACTTGGTGAAATTTGTAACATTTAGCTCAAATTTGAAGAGCTTGGTGATATACAGTTTAGACTCGTATTTTGAGGAGCATTTAAACTTGAATACTTAGCTCAAATTTGAAGAGCTTGGTTATATACAATTTAGGCTCGTATTTTAAGGAGCATGTCAACTTGGAGATTTCACTCGAATTTGAAGAGCTTTGTAATTTGAAAATTTAGCTCGCAACTTGATGATCTTTGTAATATTTAGCTCAAATTTAAAGAGCTTGGTGATATGCAGTTTAGGCTTATGCATTGAGGAGTTTTATAACTTAAGTTTAAGCTCATACGTTGAGGAGCAATTTAACTTGCAGTTTAGACTCATGCGTTGAGGAGTTTTGTAACTTGCAATTTAAGCTTATGCGTTGATGAGCTCTTTAACTTTCAGTTTAGGCTCATGCATTTAGTACTTTTGTAACTTGCAGTTTAAGCTCATGCGTTGAGGAGCTTCGATACATAAATAGTCTTTTCGAATTCATATTCGAGTGTAAACTTTCCCCCACTATAAAGGTCTTCTATATCTTCAACTTCGTGAGGCTCACAGACAAATATCCATTGATCTCCTCTTATAGCCATGATTAATTCCATATCATGTGCACGAGTTACCAACTCTTCAAATGTATTGGGTTTTAATCCTTGCAAGGTGTAGCAAAAGCCCCAATTCATGTCTTGAATGCACATTTCAATGCTAGAAGTTTCACTGAGGCAATCTTTACAGTTGAGGCTCAAATTTCTCCACTGATTGATAAAGTCAACAATTGGCTCATCTTCATCTTGGCGAGCCTTTATAAGTTCAGTTATACTAACAATACGCCTTGTTCTATAGAAACGATTAAGAAATTCTTGCTCCAATTGCTCCCAACTATCTATAGAACTAGGTTCGAGGTCGGTGTATCAATTAAAGGCATTTTCTTTAAGAGATCGTACGAACTGCTTGACAAGGTGATCACTGTATGCTCCAGCATCATTGTAAGTCTCAATAAAGTATGCTATATGTTGTTTAGGGTCACATTTGCCATCAAAATGTTGAAGCTTAGGAGGTTGATATCCATCAGGCATCTTTAAGTTATCAATCCTTTGCGTATACGACTTTGCATATGTGAGAGAAAATTTGAATGAGGACTCAAATTTATCTTTGATTTCTCCCATGATGAAGTATTTCAATTGACTAATAGGATTCAAACCTTCAGCAGAGACTTGAAACTCTTTGTTCGTTGTTGTTTACCTTATGAACAACTTTTTTTTCTCTTGAATTTCAGGAAGCTTTGTGGGTATCTTACTTGATTCTCTCTCATACAAGCTCTTCATGTTATTTATTAACCTGGCAAGTTTAGAATCTTGTCCTTGCATGCAATTTGTCAAGTATTCAACTGCTTTAACCAAGTTTGCCAATTGTTTTTCTATCGTGGAAGTCATTTCAGTGTTCTTGAACTTTGATGTTGGAAAATTTGAGATGAGAGGTAGATATTGTCCCACTGAGCGTGCAAGAATTGTTTTCAACATAATTTAATTTATGGAAAATAAACTTCAACCACAAATAAAAATATGAATAAATAACAACTTTATTGATAAATGATGTGGGTACAAATCTGTTCCTCCCTTGATTCTTCTCTCTTGATTTTCTCTGTAATTCGAGGGTCGTTAGTGGCACATTTCTCGAACGTAGGCATATTTGGATTTGATATGAATTTCTTTGTAATTCGAGGGTCGTTAGTGGCGTATTTCTCAAACGTAGGAACATTTGGATTTGATCTCCATGACATGAGGGCTTGTGGATATTCTTGATGTATTTAATTATCAGAAGAGGGGTTTTGATCCCTATATGAATATCCCATGAATTTATTGGGACTTTCGAGATATCTCTTTAAAGGCTATTTGTCTCTTTATATAGGCATAATTCAGGGTTTAGGATAGAGTAGGCTCAAAGAACTCTAATAAAATTTGAATTCTTCTTAAAGAGTCCCATAAATTTTAGAACTCTAACAGAAATTGAATTCTTCTTGTAGAGTCCATAAATTTTCAATGTCTACAGAGACGGTTTTAGACTTTGAGAACTGATTGGGACGTACTGGGCTCAATATGGGCTTTTGTTAGTGAACCTTGATTGAGTTTTCTTTAATATTGGACTTTATGCAAGTGTGCACTATATACATACAATCTGGATTAAGGATAAATTACATAAAACCAAAAATCCAAGAGACCTTATTATCCAAATCTCTTACCTTTTAAACAATTACTTAAAATTCTGAATTTTATATTTACTCCTGATACATATGAATAAAAATACTACCCTACTTTTACTCCACAATTAATGTATGGAATCTATCTTTCTTTGAAGATTTTTTTTCAAATATTTCATCCCCTAAAATCTCTCCCGAATTATCATCAATTGATACAACTTTCATCTCCTTTACTGCAACTTCTTCACCAATTTCATAGTCTTTTTTAACTCTTTTTATCAATTTTTCTCTTGTCAATTTTGAATTCTTTTTCAACTTTTAAGTCAGTATCCACTAAGGAAAAGAGGAGAAATTGCACAATATGATAGTGACATATATTTTGTGATGGTGATTCATATTTTAAATTTATTTATAAATATTTGATACATTTAACATATGTTTGATAAATGTAAATTATTTATTTTGGCGTGAGATTGAATTTTTAATAGTTAGTGAGTAATTTTACAAAATGTATCATTATGATATATCTGGAACCAGATGTATCATTTCCACGCTTTGTGATTAATTTTACTCTCTGTAATAATTGAAAATTAGTTACTTCCTTATTTAACTAAACACTAAATTACAAATGTATCACAATGCATATGGCATATATTGGTGATACATATGACACAATGCATATGACATATTAAGTCAATACTAGTGATATATATGACATATATTTTGTGATAGTGATTCATAGTTTTAATTGATTTATAAATATTTGATACATTTAACATATGTTTGACAAATGTAAATTATTTATTTTGGTGTGAGATTGAGTTTTTAATGGTTAGTGGGTAATTTTACGAAATGTATCATAGTGCCTAATTTTACTCCCTGTAACAATTGAAAATTACTTACTTTCTTATTTAACTAACCACTAAATTACAAATGTATCACAATGCATATGTATCAAGGCTAAAAATATGTATCATAAATTTAAAAAACAAGGATAAGATGCAATTTAACAAATTGTTGGGATAAAGTTTGATAACCTTTAAACATTTGGAAATTTATGTAAGTTAGCCCTGAATTAATATCTCTAATTCATATTGTTGTTTCATTTATGGTCTGAATGAGTCTTTGTACTAAATTTGTAACTGATACCAACTTTTGTTTGGATCAATATTCTTAAAGGAAATTTGAGGCGAGCCTCGGGGCGAGCTCTGGGGTAAGGTGTAGCAAAAAACACACAGAAGCATTTTAGGGAGGCGAAAGTATTGAAAGACGAACGCCCTGAAATTTGAGGCGTTTGCGTAAGCGTTGGGGTGTTCGCCTAAGCATGAGGCGTAGATTAGGCGTAAGCCCAGAAAACTTTGCAAAATAAAATAATATTTTTCTATTAAATAGTATCTAATTTAAACTTAATATTAAAATATATGATTGATAAATACTTAATACTCAAATCAAAAGTAAAAGAAAGCTTAAAAATTACACTTTGTCAACGATATCGCTACTCAAGAAGGTATTGGATACACTCTTTCATCTTCCCAGTTCCTTTTGTTGCTTTTATTTTTTTGTAAGTCATATAGTGACTAATTTTCAAGTTATTTACTTTTTCTGAACTCTTTTAAAATACAATATATGGTAAATGGGTGCGTTAATATACTGATCGAGTAATGAAAAAGTAGAGGTTGATTAATTATGTATTATTTTTTATACAAACTTGAATTTTTTTAGGACATAATAGGTTATTATATGAGAAGGTGACTTTATATATTAGTTGTATTATGTGGATTTGGTTATTTTTTTGCTGAAACAATTTTAGATGCATCTCCTGCTTTCTTTCTTTTTTATAATTTTAATATAATTTTATCTTTTTGGGTGATTTATCCTTTTTTAAGAAATATTTATTTATAATAATATTAATTTATAAAATATTAAAAATTAAAGAATCTGTGGGGCCTACGCCTCATCGCCTTGAGGCTTACGCCTCACCCCTTATCAGGTAAAATACTTCACCTAACGCATTCGCCTTTAAAATCACTGATTAGGATAGAACTAATTGGGCATCATGTAAACGTTGAACGATGATAAATTAGACAATGGAAAAAAGTATACTAAAAGAGATGTAATATACTTCAACATACAGGTCATACTTTACTATTAGTAGGGGGAAATTCAGAAATAGCAACTATAAAGTCTTAATTGTAACTTTTATAGCAACAATTTTATAATTACGAAAAATATCAAATTGTATTTTGTATTTATGTAAGCTGTTGCTACACAAATACATATGCAACAAGATTTACTGTTCTTGTTTTACTCAAATTAGTTGAGTTAAATAAGGAATAATTATCCCATCTAATTAAATTTTCATAAATTACTCTTATTTAAATTAGTAGATTCCTTTTCCAAATCAAACTCAAATATGAAGATTATTATTTCCATGATCTTCAAAATTTCAAAATATCATTCTCTTGTATCTCTAATTATTTTTTCTTGTTAGTTTTTTATTTTATTTTAATTTCTCTTTCTTTTTCTTTTTCATTTTTTTTCCACCTTATTTTCTCTCTTCTACTTCTCTTCTTTTGCCCCCTTTTTTTCATTTTTTTCTCATATTTTTTTCGTTTTCTTCTTCTTCTTTTTTTTTTAAAAAATCATTTTTGTTTTTATACTTCTATTTCTAGTTTCTATTTCTTTTTTTTTTCCTTTTTCACTTCTTTTTTTTCGATTCTTTTTTCTCTCTTCTATCTCTATCTTTTATTTTTAAAATACAAATATCTATATCATATATACATATTCAAAAAATATACAAAATAAATAGACATACAGATCTACATATGTATTTACGGTAAAAAAATACACACACACACACACATATATATATATCTGCATATGTCAACAACAACAATAACAAAAAACCCAGTGTGTTCCCATAAAGTAGGGTCTGGGGAGGGTAAGATGTACGCAGTCCATACCGCTACCTCTGAAGAAGTAGAGAGGTTGTTTCCGATAGACCCCCGGCTCAAGATAAAGAATCGTAGGCAAGGAGATGGATTACATAACAGAAGAAGGCATAAGGAATAATAAAAAGTAAATCAGAGCAATACGAAAATACGAGAGATAGTGCAACACGAAATAAGAAAATAGCAACTGAGAAATTATGAATAGGACACCCACGTATAAGTAACAAATACTCACAGCCATAGACACCTATGAACACAGTCCTAGAATTACTAACCCGGCTACACAAGATCTCTCCTGCTGGCTAGCTACAACCCACACCCTCCCGCTAGCCTTCTACCCTTATTCGCGACCTCCACACCTTCCTATCTAGGGTCATGTCCTCAGTAAGCTGCAGTTGCTCTATGTCATGTCTAATCACCTCCCTCCAGTATTTCTTCGACTTACCTCTGCTTCTCCTGAAGCCATCCAACGTTAGCCTCTCACACCTACGAACTGGGGCACCGCGTTCCTCTCACATATATCTGCATATGTATTTACAGAAATACATATCTGACTCACATGTATATATAAACATATATAACACAAAATCTCTATAACAAAAATAACAATTTATACATATACATATAGGTAATAAAAAATACATGATACATATCTTAAACAGCAAAAGAAAACAAATAAATACATATGTTATCCTCTAAAATGACATAGTATGTATAGTTCAAAGATAAATTCAACACCGTATAAAATACATATAGCTCTGCATATGTATTTACAGAATACATACTTGATCCATATGTATATTCTTATTTTATATAAGTCACCTTTGCATTTCACAAATAGATATGAAGATATATAGTATAGTTATGTTGGTTACTGTTTAATATGAATATGATATGTATTTCGTAAGTACATATATATGGTTTGTACTGTAAATACATATCCAAATCTATATGACTATGTACTTTGTATGTTTTTTTGAATATGTGTATGTAATATATAGATTTATCTTTTCAAAATAAAAGTTAGAAATAGAAGAGTAAAAAAGGGAAAAAAACAAAAAGAAAAAATGAAAAAAAAGAAGTGAAAAAGAAAAAAAGGAAGAAAGAGAAATAGAAGTGTAAAAATAAAAGAAAAAAGGACACAAAATAAAATAGAAAAAAGAAGAAGAAAACGAAAATAAAAAAAGATATGAGAAAGGAAAAAAAAAAAAGAGAAATAGAAGAGCGAAAATAAAGTGGAAAGAAAAAAAAGAAAAAAGAAAAAGAAATTAAAATAAAAAAATAAAATGATAAAAAATAAGATGAAAAAAAACTAACAAGAAAAAAAAGGTAGAGATATAAGAGAGTGAAAGACAGTAATATTGTTACTCTTGCTATAAACTGTAAGTTTATAAAAATATTGTTATTTATTGTAATTATAGTGTTAAAGTATGTTACTTTCTGTAATTATTCCTATTAGTAATAGAGAAGAAAGTATTTTCAAATTCTAAAAGTGCAAAACTTTTCCTCCAGAAGCAAGTAATCAAATATGGAAACAAACCTTATTTTTTTTTGGAAAAAAAAAGTAATTCAAATTATGCCAGAGGATTCAGGCAAAACCTAATAATTTTACCTTTGAGGCGATGAAATTCATCTTACAAACAATCAACTAGTATTTCTCACAAGCTATGTAGAGAAAGCATGCAAATTACTAAAAGCATGCAACTAGTATTACCAAAATCGAATCGACTCTTTTTAAATTTTATTTGAACTCTAATATATGTGGGTGGAGAGAACAAAAAAAAAAGAGTATAATAAACTGAGATTCAACAATTAGTATAGTTGCTGACATTTGATCAGGAGGTCACAGGTTCAAGCCATGGAAATAGTCTCTAGCAGAAATATAAGGTAAGATCGCGTAAAATAGATCATTGTGATTTGACCCTTCCTCGAACCCTCTGCATAGTGAGAGTCTTAATGAATCGAGCTGTCCCTTTTTCTTAAAAAAAAAATTAATAAAATTAATAATTTTTTTAATTAATATTTTTGTTAAAGGTGTGTAAAAATCACAAGTGATGGTCAAAGAGAGTGTAACACTACATGGAATGGAATCAGAGCTTATGACCTCTTCCAATTACACAACATAGGTGACTTAGTCTTGAAAGGAGACATGATAATTGATTTGGAGTTTTCTTTCCAGATTATGTTAGGCAGAATCCAATATTCTTAATGATATGTAGACATTGTTAGTCGTAATTTCTCCCCAAGGTCAACTTTGTTTGATTATGGCACCACAAAAGAGTTCTGTGGGCTGTACATATATGAATATACTTATATCTCATTATGTTAATTAGATTGGTTTAAGCAAATATTTCTTCTGCTTTTTTTTTTTGCAAAACCCATACGCAACCCTCTTAAGTACGGGTCATTTTTCACTTAGGCACCTCAAGTGGACATTGTTCTATTTTGGCACCTCAAGTAGCCATAAAGTGTCATTTTGACACCTTTTGCTGAATTGGCCAGGTGCGTGTATTGCACCTCCATGAAGGCGCGTGAAAGTCATTTTTTGGCTGATGTGGTGCCCAATTTGGCCCACCAACAATATATTAACTCATTTTCATTAATTTATACATTTTTTCTTATTTTTATCCATCATTTTTGTCAATTTTAAGATTATTTAATGGAGAAAATTATTGAGAGAGATTTAAAAATTAGATACATATTTAGGAGTTTGTCTTGCTAAAAATAATATATTAACTCAACGCCCATTAATTTATACTTCCTTCACATTTTTATTCGTTATTTTTTTCAATCTTAATTTATTTAACGGTAAGAATTATTGAGAGAAATTTATATACGCATTTAAAGGTTCGTGAAAATTAAATAATAAGAACCTTTTTTTAATCATTAAGGGCAAAATCGATGAAGAAAAATAAAAAATAAGCAACATCAACGAAGAAAAACTAAAAATCAAACAAAATCGATGAAGAAAAATTTAAAAATAAAGCTAAATCAGTGAAGAAAAATTCAATTTAAACAAAATCAATAAAAAAAAATTAAAATCGAAGCATAAAAACCAAGAAAAATTAGTGAAGAAAAATTGAAAATTGAAGCAAAATTGATGAAAGAAATTTAAAAATAAAGCTAAATTCGAGAAGAAAAATTAAAATCAAACAAAATCAATTAAAAAAATTAAAAATTGAAGCAAAATTGATGAAGCAAATCTGAAAAAAAAAAATGAAGCTAAATTCATGAAGAAAATCTAAAAATCAACTAAAATCAGTGAAGAAAAATTAAAAATCGAAGCAAAATCGATGAAAAAAATTAAAGATGACTGGGGTGCAGAAGTGGGGAGGGGGTGTGGGGTCTTTGAAGAAGATAAAGAGGGGAAGAAGAGTGGCGGGGTGAGTGGGGTGTTTGAAGAAAATATTAGCGGGGTGCGTGGGGTGGGGGGTGAAGGGTGGGTGGGGTATTTTAAGAAGAAGACTGGTGGGGTGGGGGTGGCGGGGGGGTGGGTGGGGTGTTTGAAAAAGAAGGTTGGTGAGGTGGGTAGGTTAGGGGGAGGGGGTATTTTTTATTTATTTATTAAAGGCAAAACCCATCGTCAGACCCCTTAAGTACGCGTCATCTTTCACTTAGGCACCTCAAGTGGACATTGGTTTATTTTGGCACCTCAAGCGCCCTTCAAAAATGACACGTGTCCATATTTTATTCGTCATTTTCCACCTCAACGGCGCGTGTAACTCACGCACTAAAATATTTTGCAGATTCAGCAAAACGTGTCAAAGTGACACACTTGAAGGCCGCTTGAGGTGCCAAAATGGAACAATGTACACTTGAGGTGTCTAAGTGAAAAATGGTGCTTACTTAAGGGGGTTGCGTATGGGTTTTGCCTTTTTTTTTTTTTTTTTTTTTTCTGATTTCGACTTTGATATAAATTTTAAGAATGTAATTAAAAAGATTTCTTAATTTTGTGGTTGTAAATTAAAGAAACATAAAATGTAATATCAAAATATTTTTTAATCTTGTGGTCTTAAACATGTCATGTGAAAAATTAGAAGGTGCACTAAAGCTCTCGCTATGTACAGAGTTCAGGGAAAGGCTCGACCACAACAGTTACGCGACCTTATCTTGCATTTCTGCAAATGTCGTTTGCAAGGTAAGGATGCGTATAATAGATCCTTGTACTTAAAGACATGTTCTTTTCGAAACTGACTATAAAGCAAAGTAACACAAATAAATTGAAACGAAAAACTAATAACTAGCTAAAGAATCCTATTGGCTGACATAATTGGTCAAGTCTCTTATTCTTCACTCAATAACAGGAGGTTCAGACAACAAAAAGTTTCAAAAAAATTAGACCTTACCTCAGACAAGACCTTGGTAATGGGATATGATTGATTGTGTAATATATTGTGCAGATTTTTCTCTCTGATTTGTGCATTATTAAATGTATATAATATTCTAGCTGATTTCTAGGGATTTAGATAACTAGTTACCTTAGTCAGTCTTTCCTTTACTTGTATATATATATCTGTAACCTTTGGATAATTTACAAGTCTAATACATTATTCCTTCTTCATCTCTCTAGCCTTTATGGTATCCGAGCCTTTCTAAAATCCTATGAGTCTTTTCATCTCTTTCAAGTTTTCCTTTTGGTTCTATGGCATCCATGGTGAATCCAAGTGATTCTACTATTCTTGCTAATAACACCAGTCATCTGGTGCAATTTAACCCCAGTTCTGAACTTTCCCTAAAACTTACTGGTCCAATGAACTTTGTCATTTGGAAAGCGTAGGTCGAATCTCTCATGTCGGTCATGATCTCTACCGCTATCTCAATGGAACCTTGACAACATCATAAAAAACGGTAACCCTCAACAACCAAGAGGTACCTAATCTCAAGTACAAATTCTAGTTTCGCCAAGACCAGTTGATTAATGCCTTAATGACGTCTGTTGAACCTACAATCACGTCTGCAATTGTCAAAACTTCCACTTCAAAGCAAGTGTGGACACACTGTATAACCTGTATGCTAACAAATCACATACAAGGTTTTTAGTCTCCGAAACTCTCTGGCTACAATCACAAAAAACTCTCGCAGTAAGATAGAGTACTTGCGCAAGATAAGGAATATTGTTGATGAACTTGCAACGGCTGGAACTCCTATTCCCGATGATGAACTTATTGCCAAAATACTCAGCGGTCTAAGACTTGAGTATGATTCAATTTTAGCGGTTATCTCAGCGCGAGATACACCTATCTCGTATGAGGAACTTTACAACAAGCTTCTCAACAAAGAGCTTCTCCTCAAACATAATAAGCCTAATCAAGCCTCAATTACAGATGCAATGGCACAAAAACCACACCAAATTGGCATCCAACGAATGCACCAGCCACATCACCAAATTGACATCCAACGACCTCTCGACAAAATCGTCCAGTTTGTCAGCTATGTGGTCGCACTGGGCATACTACCAATGTGTGTCATTCATGCTCCCACAATCACTTAAAAGCCAGAGAAAACTTTGTTTCTATGCCTTGGGTTGATGATTCAAAGTATCGCATCATGTGACTGTTGATTCTCAAAATCTTCAATATCCGGATGACTACACTGGTACTGACAATATTACCATGGGAAATAGTAACAAAATCCCTATAACTCACACCGGTCATGTTTAAATAAATGCTTCAAAAAAAGTTTCATCTTTCAAATACTTTGTGTGCACCAGAGATTAAACGTAACCTTTATATCTGTGTCTAAATTTTGCCTAGATAATTTGACATAAATAGAATTTTTTCCTTTTGATTTTCTTGTGAAGGACTTGAGTACGGGGGCACCGTTGGCACGAGCCCAGAATAAAGAAGGACTTTATGAGTGGCCTGCTGGAGGATCCCAAGGTAATCTGAGCTACCAATCCTATATGGCAGAATCTCAACAATCTTGGCACAGAAAATTAGGACACCCAAATAAAAGAGTGTTTCAAACACTCTCACAAAAGTTTTCAATTTCAAATTTTGAAATGTTTAATCATTGTAATTGCTGCTCTTCTAATAAAAGTCATCGGCAACCTTTTTATGTGAATACTCTGGTGAGCAAAAAGCCTTTACAAATTATTTTTAGTGATGTATGGGACCTATCACCTATTTTGTCAATTGACAAAAAGTTATATTATGTAATTTTTATTGATCAATTTACAAAACACATTTGGTTGTACACACTTAAAATAAAAATGAGGTCAAAACAGTTTTCTCTAAATTTAAACCACTTATTGAAAATTATTTTCATACAAAAATACTCTTAGTTTACACTGATGGCGGTGGTGAATTTGAAGGTTTCAAGTTATTTCTTCACACCAATGGCCTTAAACACCTTGTATCGCCACTATACACTCCATAACGAGTAGCTATGGCTGAACGTAGACATCGACACATCATTGAAACAACAACAATCATTTTACACCAACCCTCCATGCCTCTAGTATTTTGGTCATTTTCTTATCAACAAGCCACATTCTTGATTAACAGATTGCCCACCCGCACACTTCATTATGACTCTCCATACTAACGATTATTTGGAGAAATTCCAAATTTTCAATCCATTCGTACTTTTAATTGCCCATGTTATCCGCGGCTTAAACCATATGCCAAACACAAACTAGAACCCAAGTCCACCCCTTGTGTTTACTTGGGCTATTCTAATACCCATCACAGTCATCAGTGTTATGATCCTATTTCACAAAGGATATATATTTCACGAGATGTTATTTTTTATGAAAATAAATTTTCCTTTTCTAATATATTTTCATCTTTAAAAGACAAAATAATTTCAAAGTTAGAGCGGGATATCTTGTATAAAGAGTCAAATGACCTTAGTGTCAAGTTTGTGCCTCCCGTGGATTATGAGATTCTCCAGCCAATTAAGGTTGCTCCAGAATTGCCGGCGACTCCTCCTGCAGGTTCTTCTTAAGGTCCATCTTTGGCAGTAGTGCCAACTCCCGTCGCCATCTCAGATTGCTCCATATAGCCAATTGTTGTCCCACACAATCACTAATCTAGTATCAATGCTGAAATCGGCACACCTCAATAACCCCTTTATCTATACCAACTCCAGACCCCTCCTCATCCATTCTATCTAACAATCATCACCAATCCTCTACCATAGCTTCCGCACATACCAACAACCATTCATTCATCGACCTGTTACTCGTTCACACAATAATATTACCAAACCCAAGCAAGCATTTGATTATCTTGCAGTTATATTAACTGAACCACTTCCCACCACTTATAACCAAGCCCAAAAGAGTACACACTGGAGAAAAGCAATGAAACTTGAGTTTGAGGCATTGATGAACAATAAGACTTGGGACCTTGTACCGCTATCCTCTTCTCAAAATATTATTGATTGTAAAGGGCTCTATCATATCAAAACCAAATCAGAAGGAAGTGTCGACAGGTATAAAGCTCGGCTAGTTGCAAAGGACTTCACGCAATGGATGGGTGTGAATTATCACTCTACATTCAGTCCAGTGGTAAAACCTGTTATTGTTAGACTCATTTTGTCACTTGCAGTTCAACATAATTGACATTTGCATCAACTGGATGTGAATGTATTTCCTAAAGGTCACCTTGAAGAAGATGTTTATATACATCAACCTCGTGGGTAAGCTCATCCTGATTTTCCTAATTATGTGTGCAAATTAAAGAAAGCAATTTATGAACTTAAACAGGCCCCTCGAGCTTGGTACTCTGAGTTAAGGCAATTTTTGCTCCAGATTGGCTTTCAAAAGTCTAACTCTGACTCTTCTCTATTTATTTGTCATCAAAATGAAACGTTGGTCTACATTTTTATATATGTTGATGACATAATTATCACTGGATCAAACTCTGAGGCTATTAAGAAAATAACCAGGTTCTTTCAGCCAGATTTTTTCTCAAGGACCTCGGACATCTCTACTACTTTTTGGGTATTGAAGTTCTCTGCACCTAAGAAGGGATCGTTCTCTCTTAGGCCAAGTATGTTTCAGATCTTTTTGCTGCCCATAAAATTTTTGAATGTAAGCCTGTTACAACTCCCATGAGTTCCACTGCCTCACTATCCTTAAAGGATGACACACCTCCGGCGGATGCCACTTTGTATCGTCAAGTACTTGGTAAGCTTCAATATCTATCATTCACCATACCTGATATAAGCTTTGCATTTAACAAATTATCTTAAATCATACATGCTTCTACACAAACAAACTGGACTTTTGTTAAGAGACTTTTGCGGTACCTCCAGTATACCCAAAATCATGGCTTACAGATAATGAGTAATACACATCCTCGGTTGTTTATGTATTCAGATGCCGATTAGGCTGGTGACATTAATGATAGGAACTCCACTCCTGGATATATCCTGTACCTTGGTGCAAATCCTATTAGTTGGTCATCAAAGAAGCAACACACTGTTGCACGCTTCTCTACTGAAGAAGAGTATTGTGCAGTAGCTTCTGCACTTGCTGAGGTCAATTAGGTTCAAAAACTTCTTGTAGAACTACATGTGCAGCTTTCTGATCCACCTATAATATATTGTGATAATGTTGGTGCTACCTATCTTTGTCAAAATCCGGTACTACACAGTAGGATGAAACACATTGAAGTTGATTTTCACTTTGTTAGAGATCAAGTGCAGCGAAAACAGGTGCTCGTTCAACATTTACATGTTGCTGATCAGCTCACGGACACGCTTACAAAGTCTTTGCCTCGTCTGTTGTTTCATCAACATCTGTCCAAGTTAAAGGTTATTGATGTCACCTTCAACTTGTCGGGGTGTATTGGGACATGATTGATTATGTAATATATTGTGCAGATTTCTCTCCCTGATTTGTGCATTATTAAATGTATATAATACTCTAGCTGATTTCTAGGGATTTAGATATCTAGTTATCTTAGTTAGTCTTTCCTTTACTTGTATATATATCTCTGTAACCTTTGGATAATATACAAGTCTAGTACACTATTGTTTCTTCATCTCTCGAACCTTTACTTGGAACATACTAGCTATTTCCAGAAAATTCTACTTATTCTTCTTTGTCTGTAAAAACATGGTTATAGTAACTAACATATAATTTGCATTAATTCACACAACTCATGAAAATCTTCACTCCAAATCATGTTTGTAGTAGTATATGGTTTGATGTATCTTATAGTTTATTGGGAAAAGTCATCAAAACTACCTTAAACTATATTCGAAAAGTCACTTACACACTTAAATTAGCATGATGACCTATTGCACACTTATTCTTAATAAAGGTGAATTTAATAGCCCCCTCCAATGTTCAAAGTCAGTCGCATGTCTCTACGTGATTTACACGCGCCAATCAGATAAGTTTCAAGCCACACGTGTAATTTTTATATTTTTTAAACCATTTTTGCCTTTATCTTCTTCCTCCTTTGTTTTCCTCTATTTTTTTTACCGAAGCTCAATTTCCATGGAATGACCATAATGTAATCATCTTCTTTTTACATTGTTGATGTAAATCAACACAATCAAGCAATAATTTCATCTAATTCAATCTTCTTTATTATACAACACCAAAATTTTCAATACCATCGCCATCTAATTACGCCACCCATCATCAAATATCACACACCATCTGTCACAAAAAATCAATATGCCTCACCACTAATTTTATCACCCAACACCAAAACATATTTTGAACAATTTCAATATACTATTATTGATTCTGAGGAAAATTGAAAGAGTATTTATAGAGAGAAGATAGATCTACAAAAAATATATTAAAAATATTGAATTTTCAGAAAACGCACAAATATTTACAGAGAAAAATCTGAAATACAAAAATAAATTGAAAAATTGATCCCCAAGATTAATGAGTTTGATGGTAGGAGGAATAAAATTTGATAAATCTCAAAGGTTTCACCGAAAAAGTTTTCGATCAACGACAATTTCACCTCTCAATATTTTCTCTTTTTCTCTCCAAGAACTACCATGAAAAAATTACTCCCATCAACCATAGCAAAAAAAATTCTCTTTTTCTCTCCCAGAACTACCATGAAAAAATTACTCCCATCAACTATAGCAAGCAAGGAGTGGTTGTGATTAAAAAAAATGAAGAAGAAACGAGATGGAGAGAGAACAAAACAAAGATTAAAGATGGGGGTGAAGGAGAGAGGGTGTGCGTGGGCGTGGGGGGTGGGGTGGAGGGGTTTTAAAGAGTATTTTTTACTTTTAACGTGCCTCTTTTTCTTTTTTTTTGTTTAATATTATTTCCACGTCAGATTTAGGGTGGAATTAAATACACTTTTATTAAGAATAAGTGTGTAATAGGTCATCGTGTTAGTTTAGGTGTGTAAGTAACTTTTCGGGTATAGTTAAGAATGATTTTGATGACTTTTCCCCAGTTTCTTTAAGTTTTGATGGATTAATGTTTCGTTTATTTATTAGCTCAGTCTATGTGGATTCATTTAGTTCAGTCATGTAAAAGTAAAGCTCATATATAAAAACCTTAAATTAACCCACAAAAAACTTATTAATAATATTTTTATAATATATATATATATGTGTGTGTGTGTGTAAGTTTTGCGAAGTACTTACACAAATCATAATTAAAATAAACATAAAACAAAAACTTAAAACTTAATTAGTAATATTTGGGTTGTTAGTATTGGCTATTATTGTATAGCATATTATTTTAGCCTAAGTAATATATATATATATATATATACACACACACACACACACACTTGGTCAAGTGTACGTGTTTTGCACGTGTGTCTCATGTTGATAAATATAATTATATATAAGGAAATAATGTTATTAAAAAAAAAATAATTGAGTTGCATAAATTTTGTATTTATTTAAAAGATGTAATTTGACACTAAAAGTATTTCATCTTAATCAATAAAACTATGCATAAAATGAAAAATTTAATGAATTAAAAATTTTTTGCTCATCAAAGAAAAAGATTTAGAGGAAAATTAAGTCACAAAGTAGCATTTGTTGTACACATACATCATATTAAATTAAAATATAAATATTATTAGTACTATACGATCTAATTTAGGGTTGAGACTAATATTCATAATATAAAATATAACAGAAAGGGAGAGAAAAAGTCATAAAATATAGATAAAAAACACTGTATTAGAATATATTATTATCCTTCGATTTTTTCCAACATCACCCATTTACCTTGCTATAACTAATGATGATACATGGACAAACTTTTTACTTTCTTCTATTGTATATATCTTTAATAAAAGAACGTACATAATTAGATGTAAATATTTAATGATATGATGCATATTAAAAACTTTAACCTCAATTTCTTTGTGACTAATCAATTGACCCACATATGATCGATCAAAAAAATTATTGCGAGAATTGTTTCCTCCTAAATAATAAATGTAGATAGATCATCTAAATTTCAAAAATAATAAATTATATGTTAATTAAATTGATAGAAGTTATACCTCAATTATTTGTGTTCTTTTGAAGTTTAGAATTTGAATTGAAAATTTTATCCTTAACGTATTCTTCCAGGCGAGGTCGCAACCTATCAAATATAAATTATGATAGAATCTCAAAAATTAAGAATATAATCTCAAAATATGATAAAGCACACATAAAAAATCACATAATTAGTGATACAAGTACGATCATGATTGTGGACCAATACGTAAAGACTCGAGCTCGGGTGACTGCCCAACCAATGAAACAAGCTTTGAAGTGTAGAGAACAAGTCCTAACACTCCAAAGTCATCTAATATGCACACTCCAAGGCCTCCCTTTTGTCTTGGCTCATTAAAGGCATTCTAGTCATTTTGTATTAAGTTGAAACCTAGGCTATAAATAGAACATGTTAGGTCATTTTGTCATAACTTAGATGATATTTTGAGAGCTCTTTGAGAGTGTTCATACAAGTGTGAATATCACTTGTGACAAGTGTGGAATCACTTGTGTTGATTGCTTGTTTTGAAACGTTAGTTGCTTGGGGATTCCGTTCCCTTGAGATCACCGTAAGAACTTGATGTTATTTGTATGAATTCTTGGGTCTTAGTGTTCAATATACACTTTGGTTCATAGTGTTTGTGCATTGTGTGTCAAGTTATCTATCATTCTATCTTATTATTGTTGTTGTGTTCATTCTCGATTTTGGGTGTCCAAACCCGAGACCTTGTTGTGTCATTTTTGTTTTTGTTATTGTATTGTAATCTTAGTTTGTGGCTCGCTGATTATAGGTGTTGAACACCTTAAAATCTTGTTGTTATCGTGCTTGTATTGTTATTGTGTAGTGAATCCAAGATGGGTCACCAAAGGGGGTCCTCGGTTCTTCAAATCATGGGTTGTTTTGGTGTGTGTTAGTATCTTCCTTGTCGATTTTGTATCAATTAGGCAATCAAATCAATATTTAAAAGCAATGAATAACCGATAACTAATAAAAAGAATTTCAAAATGCAAAAAAAAATAAAAAAATACAAAATAAATAGAAAAGTAAAGAGACAAAGATTCATACATTACCTGGATGCTAACATTAAAAAATAGAATTTACTTAATATATTTTCTATTTTAAGTAAAATTCTTGTCAAAATAACCTACATATTTTTGTTAAATTATTGTTAAAAAGGGACGCGCAAATTCGATCAACAAATAACTACTAAAGTAATATTTTGTTTGTACTGAAAGTTCATATTTAGTTAGTTCCTCGAAGGTGAATTAATAATTGAAAATAGTATTTTTAATTATGTTTAAATAAAGAAGGTGAATTAATAATGGAAAATCAATAGTATTTTTAATTATGCTTCAATAAGGAAAGATTAATAATCAAATTTTAATGGGACACCTAAAGTATTACAAAATAATTAAATAATAATTTAGTAAAATGATAAATGACAATTTTGTCTTATGGAGTCTTTTATTGAAGGGCAAAAAGTTCAAATTACTTTTCTGAGGTCTTCAAACTTTTAATATATTATAAATATAAATTATAGATTATCGATATAGATTATATATATAATAATTTACATTTTTGAAGTTTTGCAACAAATCATAATAAGATAAAATAAAAAAAATTAAAACTTGGTAATAGTTAGGTGGTTAGTGCTGGATAGGGGTGGCAAAACGGGTTTAAAAAAAGGGAAAATTTTATAAATAGCAAATTTAAACTCATAATTAGGAGTTTCATAGCAATTGTTTCATAATTATTTGAAATAACAACTTATATTTTGTATTTTATAAAAGTGTTGCTACCAAAATACATATACAACAAAATTTGCTGTCCTTCTTTAACTCAAATTAGGTGAGTTAAATAAGGAATAATTATCCCATGTGTTTAAAGCATTAAATTCTTTTTTCATAAATTACTGTTATTTAAAGCAGTTGATTTCTTTTCCATTAATTACTCTTATTTAAATTAGAAGATTTCTTTTCCAAATCAAACTCAAATCTAAAGATTATTATCTTCATGATATTCAAAAATTCAAAATAAAGTATCATTATTGTTTTTTTGTGTCTTTCACTCTTTTTTATTTTGATTTCTTTTTTCTCTTCTATTTTTTTCCTTTTTGCTTTATTTTCGCTGTTCTATTTCTCTTCTTTTTTTCCTTTTTCATTTTCCTTTATTTTTTTCTTTTTCATTTTCTTATTTTTCCTTTCTCATTTTTTTTACACTTCTATTTCTAACATTTATTTATATTTTGTATTTTTTTTATTTCTTTTTCTTTTACCATTTTTTCTTTCCACTTTATTTTCTCTCTTCTAATTCTCTTTTTTTTTTTTTCATTTTTTTCTTTTTTGTTTTCTTATTTTTTTCCCTTCTCATATTTTTCTTTTTCTTCTTCTTCTTTTTCTCGATTTTATTTTTACACTTCGATTTCTTTTTCACTTTTTTTTTTTTGAATTTTTCATTTTTCGTTTTTGTCTTTTTCTATTTTTTATTTTTTATTTTTTTACTCTTCTATCTCTAACTTTTATTTTTAAAGACAAATATTTATATCACATATACATATTAAAAAAATATACAAAATAAATAGACATACAAATCTTCATATGTATTTACAGTACAAAACATACATATATACATGCATATGTATTTACAAAAATATATATATCTGACTCATATGTATATATAAACATATAGAACACAAAATATCAATAACAAAAATGACAACTATATACATATACATATAGGTAATCAAAATGCTGAAAATGTATTGTATGAATGTGACCATTTTTGAAGTATTGTATGTAAATAACAATACATATCTGGGTAAATGTATAATCAGAAAAAAGATATAATTACATTACAAATAATTAATACATGTTATTTACGTATATGCACTTGCTAAAAATTCTATGTAAATATATATGTATTTGATTTCAATAAAAAATATATTTTCATATGTGTTATGAAAGATATATGTATAGATTTACATAAAATACATATACGAAGCCAAAAAATATGAAAAATACATATGACGATCTATGAATAAATATGCAGACCTGTAAAATACATATGCCGAACAGAAAAATACATATGCAGAAACTGAAAAACACAGTTAAAATACATATGTAGACTTGTAAATATACATACATAATCAACTTATACAAACACAAACAATATATACAAATAAAAATTAGTAGATTATAATTTCACTATTTCGAATATACAAACAGATTATTTGACCATACAATTCGCTGAAATTAAAAAAAAATTATTACTATTTAACGTATCAAAATCGAGTTTGAACAAATAATAACTCGATCAGTTCGATTTTCATCTAATTCGACGAAATAGTACAGTCGCCTTTATTTTTTTAGATTCATATACGAAATATTCAAAAAACTATTTGCTAAAAAAATGATTAAACACATAAAAACAATATCAAAGAAAATTAAATTGTTTCAAGTTGCTGAAATTGATATATGAAAATAATTTTTAGATTCAATACATGTAACATCAATGATGATTTATTTTGAATTTCAAAGCTCATGAAGATAAAAATCTTCAATTGATTTGATTTTGATTTTAGTTGTTGAAAACTACACTGTAAAATATATTTTTTTAGGGAGTGAAGTAATGGAGTGAAAATAGGAGAGAGGTAAATTAATGAAGTGAAAATAGAAAAGAGGTAAAGTAATGAAGTGAAAATAGAAAAGAGGTAAAGTAATGGAGTTAAAATAGGAGAGATGTAAAGTAATGGAGTGAAAATAGGAGAGAGGGAGTGTGTAAAACCCCGCAAAATTCTTAGCTTAATTTAGTCCTTTAAGCTCGCTAAGGGGTCCCAAACTTAAAAAATTCTAGCTAAGTATTCAGACTTAGTGTTATTTTAGCATTCAAAAGTTGGCAATCTTATTTCATGACCTTTACGTCCATTAAATATTGATATTTGAGTTAATTCATGATCAGAAATGTCAATAGGTATTTTCAGACAAGTTTTGGATTTTTCGGACTTCGTTTAGATCATGTTTGAGTGCCCAAAACAGTGGGTCAACGCGATCTCGACTCGTCGCGTCGACCATAGATTCGATAAGATAGTTTTCCCCAGCTTCAATGCAAATTTTAGTGAATCGACGCAGACTCGACGCAGCGCATTGGCTATCGCGTCGATGTCAAAGATGCGGCGCGTCGGCCTGCGCGTCGGTAACACAATTTATAGGCATTAAAAGACCGCATCCTCAGGGTTAATTAGGTCTTTTTCCCACGTCCTTCAGCCCCCAAAACACGAAATTAAACCCTTTGGAGAGTAACTATATTCATTCTTTCACAAATTGCTCAAGAACAAAAGCCCTAGGTGAATTAAATTCAAACTCAAGGCTTAAGATTCCACCGTTAATTTTCCAGAATTCGCCAACTAAGGTATGCGAAGTTTTCATCCAAGGGTTCCTTCCACCCTTAGAGTCCAAGAAACTCTTTTAAAGTTTATCTAGAGTGATTTCATGATTTTCATGATTTGAATTAAAGTGTATTCATGATTTACTCCAAAATTCATGTAGAGTTAATTGATATGTATGCTTTATCATGTGAATCCATGTTGAAACTCTTGAAATTGTGTAATTGGAATTGAATCATGATGCCTACATGTTGTGTTAGTATTAGGTGCATATGTTGTGCCCCACAAGTGTTTGATGAATTATCCATGTAAGTTGAATAGTGAAACTATATCATGTTAGCATGTATGCAAGTTTGTGTCATGCAAGTGTTTGCTTAAATGCCCAAATGAATGAATGATGACTAAGTAGTTAATTATCACGTCTCAAGATTATGCCATGTCTTTTAAGCTTATGCTATCGAGTCCTGGGGGTATTTAATACCCGACAGTTTAGCTGATTATCTAGAGCCATGGTCAGTCACAGAGTAGAATAAGTCATGTCTTGATCAGTAGAATTCAGTCAATTATAGAATGTAGGAAAACTCAGTGAACTCAGAATTAGTCCAGCTCAGTTCAATAAAAATCAGTTCAGTTCAGTTATATAGTACGATCAGTAACAGTTCAATCTAGCCTAGTACAGTTTAGAATTCAGTCCAGTGTCTATTCAGTTGGGAGTAGGATTCAGCACCGAGTGAACCCAAGAATGGGGAATCACCTGCCAGTAGAGAGTGAAATCCTTAGAAACAGTCCTTGAGTTCCAGAACTACATAGCCAGCGTTGGTTGAGACATCAACCTGACAGTTGAGGGTTGATGAGGTGATCTACCTGCCAGTTGAGGGTACCACTATTCTCGTTCAGAGTACCTGTCAGATGAGGGTGACTCAACATTTGTCCTTACTAGTGGTATGGTATTGACACCCTTCCAACTGGGGTTACAGGTTGGACCCCAAATTAGTTAGAGAAGGGGCATGTCGGTTAGATAATTACTTCCTACTATCTCAGTTTCAAATTCAGTCTCAGTATAGAACTCAGTTCAGTTTCGCAGATTCAGGACTGTCAGACATAATCACTCAGCTCAGTACGGGACTCAGTATAGTTCTACAGAATCAAGACTGTCAGATATAGTCATTCAGTTATCAGTAATCCAGTATTCAGTGTTATTACGATCACAGTACAGTTTACATATTCATGCATGTACTCTCATTCAACCATACTCATGTTATTCAGTTATTATTGTTCATACATATGAACCCATGCATTTCAGCCTACCTCACTGAGCATACAAGTATATTCAAAGTACTGACACATGTTTTTCTTTTGTGCTATGATGTCTTATATCATAGGTTCAGATGCACGGGCTCCAGAGCACCCTTAGCAGTTTAGATTTTCAGCAGTCAGCGTATTGGTGAGTCCTTATAGTTTGGGGACATAGTTGTTTTCAGTATTTCAGTATTATTTTTAGTAGTCATAGGTGGTTGGGAGAGTTGGTTGGGGACTTGTCCCATCAACTCCACAGTTCAGATAATTTAGAGGCTTTTCAGACTAGAGTATTTCCAGACAGTTGTTCAGTTTTCAGTATTGATGTTCAGTTTTAATATTGTGATATCGTATTCAGTATTATTTACAGTATTGAACCTTATGTCCAGTTTTCTGCCTAATTTCCACACATTTTAGTATTATTGTTATTCTATTATTATAGCAGGTACCATTCATGGGTTAGCTTGTGGTCCTTTGGGATTATAAGCACCGTGTAACATCTGGGGTACAGACTCAGGGCGTTACAATCTTGGTATCAAAGCCTAAGGTTCAACAGAGTCCTAGAAAGTCTGAAAGCCGCATCTAGTAGAGTCTTGTACATGGGTGTGTTGCGCGCCATACTTATGGACAAGAGGCTATGAGATATTTTAGGAAAAGTTTTTCTTCTTTCAGTATTCATGTCGTGCGAGTGAGCATGAGCTTCACATAAACTCTCAGTCCAATCCTTTCTCTTTTATTTACAGAAATATGCCTACAAAGAGGACTAAAGAAAGAGGAATGGAAGATCAACCAAAACCCCAGCCCTTTCAGCCAGATCCATTGGACGAACACGCCTCCCACGCTGAGTTCAGAGTAGCCTTCACCACCCTAGCTTATTCTATGGCATCCCAAAATGAACGCCCAGCTGCCGTTCCATCCAACCTAGTGGTCAATACTGCTGCTGCCAGGATTTGGGACTTCATCCGAATAAACCATCCATCATTTACCGGGTCTAAGTTAGATGAGGACCCTCAGGAATTTCTTGATCAGGTGCAAAAGGTTACTGATATTATGGGGGCGACTGCTGTTAAGAGCACTGAGTTGACCGCATATCAGTTGCAGGATGTGGATCACTCATAGTTTAAACAGTGAAGGGCAGAGAAGGTCGTAGATGCATGGACCATAGAGTGGGAGGAGTTTACCACTGCTTTTCTGGATAGGTTCTTCCCACTGAAGTTGAGGAAAGCAAAGGTTCTGGAATTTATCAATATGAAGCAGGGCAATATGACAGTGAAAGAGTATTCTCTCAAGTTTACTCAATTAGCTAGATATGCCCCACATGTGGTAGCAGATAACAAATCTAAGATGAATAAGTTTGTGTCAGGGGTTTCTAGCAGTGTGGTCAAGGAGTGTAGCACTGCAATACTGATAAAAGAGATAGACATATCTAGGCTCATGGTCCATGTTCAGCAGATAGACAAGGCCAAGAATAAAGAGAAGGAGAGGAAGAGTAAGAGAGAGAGAACAATTAGTTTCAACTTTGCTCAGCCTAAGTCAGAGGGTGGGAATCATTCTCAGTTCTGGCCAAAATCTTTAGTCCCAGCTCCGTCCTCAGCCAGTGCTCCTGTGCCAAAATTTAGAGATGACAATAGGGATAGGGCACATGCCCTAAACCCCAGGGCAGTGTTAGCAGTGCTCAAACTAATTCTCTTTGTCAGAAGTATGGCAGAAACTACCAGGGTATCTGTAGAGCAGGCAACGATGTGTGTTTCGATTGTGGCAAGCCAGGCCACAGAGTCAGAGATTTCCCCCAGTCAGGTTCTCAGGATCAGTATAACCATTTCCTAACTTAGTCTGGTCGCCCAAATCAGTAGGGTGTCGCTTACAGTGTCACCAGTGGGAAGCTCCCAAACAGACTCTATGCTCTTCAGTCCCGACAGGATCAGGAGAGTTCTCCTGATTTGGTCAATGATATGTTACAAGTTTTCCATTTATATGTTTATGCTTTGCTAGATCTAGGAGCTTATTTGTCCTTTATTACTCCATATATAACAGTTGATTTTGGAGTCAGTCCTAAAATTCTAGCAGAGCCTTTCTCAGTCTCTACCCCAGTGGGTAAATCTATCATAGCCAGATGGGTATACAGGAACTGCCCGATTATGATATCTCAGAAAATTATTTTAGCAGACTTAATCGAATTAGAGATGATTGATTTTGATGTCATTCTCGGCATGGATTGGCTTCATTCCTGCTATGTCTCAGTGACTACAGAAATAGAATTGTCCATTTTTAGTTTTTGAATGAACCCGTCCTAAAGTGGAGAGATATTACTTCAACACTTAGGGGTCAATTTGTTTCTTACCTTCGGGATAAAAAAATGATATCTAAGGGATGTGTCTACCATCTCATTCGAGTCTAGGACTCTAGTTCAGAAACCCCTACTCTTGAGTCTGTGTCAGTAGCATGTGAATTCCCAGATGTGTTTTTCGATGATCTTCCTGGAGTTCCTCTCGAAAGGAAAATTGATTTCGGAATCGATCTTCTTCTAGACACTCAGCCCATATCTATTCCGCCATACAGAATGGCTCCAACAGAACTTAGAAAATTAAAAGAGCAGTTAAAGGATCTCCTAGATAAGGGATTCATCAGACCCAGTGTGTCTTCATTGGACACACCAATTTTATTCGTGTGTAAGAAAGATGGTTCCCTCAGAATGTGTATTAACTATCGTCAGTTAAATAAAGTCACGATCAAGAACAAGTATCCACTTCCCAGAATCGATGACTTATTTGACCAACTTCAGGGTGCCAGTTACTTCTCTAAGATAGACCTCAGATCAGTCTATCATCAACTCAGAGTTAGAGAATGTGACATCCCAAAAACAGCTTTTAGAACTCGGTATGGTCACTTCAAATTCTTAGTCATATCCTTTGGTCTTACTAATGCTCCAGCAACTTTCATAGACTTGATGAACCGTGTGTTCAAGAAGTACTTGCATATGTTCGTCACAGTCTTTATAGATGACATTCTCGTCTACTCCCGTAGTGAATATGATCATGCAGACCATCTCATAATAGTATTACAGACTCTAAAAAATCATTAGTTATTTGCCAAATTCAGTAAGTGTGAACTTTGGCTAAGGTCAGCAGCTTTCCTCGGCCATATAATTTCCGGTGATGGCATTAGAGTCGATCCCCAAAAGACCGAGGCAGTGAGAAACTGACCTAGACCCATCTCTCCATCAGATATCAGGAGTTTCTTGGGAGGATTTTCGTCTATTGCATCCCCTATGTCCAGATTGACTCAGACTAAAGTCAAATTCCAGTGGTCAGATTCCTGCGAGAAGAGTTTTAAAAAGTTGAAGACTCGACCCACTACAGCTCCAGTTTTGACCTTACCAAATGGTTCAGACGGTTTTGTAGTGTATTGTGATGCCTCCAGAGTTGGCTTGGGGTATATTCTGATACAGAGAGGTAAAGTCATAGCCTATACCTCTAGGCATCTTAAACCCTATGAGAAAAAATATCCTACTCATGATCTTAAGCTAGCAACAGTAGTATTTGCCTTAAAGATTTGGAGGCACTATTTGTATGGTGTGCACATTGACGTGTTCACAGACCATAAGAGCCTACAGTATGTATTCTCTTAGAAAGACCTAAACCTCAGTCAGAAAAGGTTGTTAGAGTTGTTGAAAGACTGCGACATGAGTGTTTTGTATCATCCGAGCAAGGCCAATGTAGTGGCCGACGCTCTCAGATCAGAAGGTTGAGGTTTTCTCCCAAGAGGGAGATGATGTTTTGCATTTTCAGGGTTAACTATGTGTGCCAGGAGTATATAACTTGAGGCGACGAATTCTTGCAGAAGCACACGATGCGCGCTACTCTATTCATCCACGGGACACTAAGATGTACCATGATTTATGGGAGATTTATTGGTGGAGTGGGATGAAGAGAGATATTACAGAGTTTGTGGCTAAGTGCTCGACATGTCAGCAAGTTAAGATTGAGCATCAGAAGCCTAGTGGGTCCATACAGGAGTTCAGCATTCCCACCTGGAAATGGGAAGAAGTGAACACAGACTTTGTAACTGGTTTGCCTCATACTCGTCGTCAGCATGATTCGATTTGGGTCATTGTAGATAGGATGACCAAATCAGCTCATTTCCTACCAGTCCATACCTCTTACTCAGCCGAGGATTATGCCAAACTCTATATCAGGGAGTTGGTCAGATTGCACGGTGTTTTGTTGTCCATCATCTCAGATAAAGGTACCCAGTTCACCTCTCATTTTTGGAAAGCATTCCAAAAAGGTCTTGGTACCCGAGTTCACCTCAGTACAACCTTTCATCCTCAGACAGATGGTCAAGCAGAAAGGACCATTCAGACTTTAGAGGATATGCTGCGAGCATGTGCGATAGATTTTAAAGGTAGTTGGGATGACCACTTGCCTTTGATTGAATTCGCATACAATAACAACTATCATTCCAGTATTCAGATGGCTCCATTTGAGGTGCTTTATGGAAGGAGGTGTAGATCTCCCATTGGTTGGTTTGAAGTGGGTGAGGCCGCAGTCGTGGGGCCTGACTTGGTATTTGATACCTTAGAGAAAGTTCAGCTGATCAGGAAAAGGCTTAAGATAGCTCAGAGTCGACAAAAATCGTATGTAGATGTGCGCAAAAAAGATCTCGAGTTCGAGATTAGATACTTTGTATACTTGAAAATCTCTCCTATGAAAGGAGTAAAACGTTTTGTCAAGAAGGGGAAGCTCATTCCCCGTATATCGGTCCTCACCGAATTCTTAGCCGTTTTGTAAAGGTAGCTTACGAGCTTGAGTTGACTTCAGATCTATCTTCAGTCCATCCAGTGTTTCATGTCTCCTTGCTAAAGAAATGCATAGATGACCCATCAACTGTAGTCCCCATAGAGGGCATAGATATTCAGAACAACCTCTCTTACGAAGACATTCTAGTCGAAATCTTTGATTATCAGATTCGCAGATTGAGGAACAATGAAGTCCTTCTAGTCAAAGTTCTTTGGTGGAATCAGTCCGTTGAGGGAGCTACTTGGGAAGTAGAAGCAGATATACGAACCAAGTATCCTCACCTCTTCTCCACAAACTCAGATTCAGCTCAAGGTAATAGTCTTCTTTAAGCTTATTCAGTTTCATGTTCAGATTTTCCATTACGAACTTGGTATCAGTTACCATTGCATATTCAGTCATATGTTCATGAGTCAGATCAGTCATGTATTCATGCATCAGATATGCATGTTCATTATGAAATTTAGTATGTCAGTAATACCAGTCAGATAATCATGTTTTAGGTGTTCATATTCAGTAAGTTCAGTTTATCAGTCCTCTCAATTTATTCAGTCTCATTCGAGGATGAATGTTCCCAAGGGAGAGATATTGTAAGACCCCACAAATTTTTTAGCTTAATTCAGTCTTTTAAGCTCGCTAAGGGGTCCCAAACTTAGAAAATTATAGCTAAGTATTCAGACTTAGGATTATTTTAGCCTTCGAAAATTGGAAATCTTATTTCGCGACCTTTATGTCTATTAAATGCTGATATTTGAGTTAATTCATGATCAGGAATGTCAATAGGTGTTTTCGGATAAGTTTCAAAATTTTTGGACCTCGTTTAGATTATGTTTGAGTGCCTAAAATAGTTGGTCGACGCAATCTCGACACGCTGCGTCGATAAGATAGTTTTCCCCAGCTTCAGTGTAAATTATAGTGAACTGATGCAGATTCGACGTGGCGCGTTGGCTATCGCATCGATATTAACGGCGTGGTGTGTCGGCCTGCGCATCGGTAACACAGTTTATAGGCATTAAAAGTTCGCGTCCTCAGAGTTAATTAGGTCTTTTTCCCACGACCTTCAGCCCCCAAAACACGGAATTAAACCCTTTGGAGAGCAACTATATTCATCCTTTCACAAATTGCTCAAGAACAAAAACCCTAGGTGAATTAAATTCAAACTCAAGGCTCAAGATTCCACCGTTAATTTTCCAGAATTCACCAACTAAGGTATGTGAAGTGTTCATCCAAGGGTTCCTTCCACCCTTGGAGTCCAAGAAACTCTTTTAAAGTTCATGTAGAGTGATTTCATGATTTCCATGATTTTAATTAAAGTGTATTCATGATTTATTGCAAGATTCATGTAGAGTTAATTGATATGTGTGCTTTATCATGTGAATCCATGTTGAAACTCTCGGAATTGTGAAATTGGAATTGAATCATGATGCCTACATGTTGTGTTAGTATTAGGTGCATATATTGTGCCCCACAAGTGTTTGATGAATTGTCCATGTGAGTTGAATAGTGAAACTATATCATGTTAGCATGTATGCAAGTTCATGTCATGCAAGTGTTTGCTTAAATGCCCAAATGAATGAATGATGACTAAGTAGTTAATTACCATGTCTCAAGATTATGCCATGTCTTTTAAGCTTATGCTATAGAGTCCTGGGGGTATTTAATACCCATAAATTTAGTTGTTTGTCTAGAGCCATGATCAGTCACAGAATATAATTAGTCATGTCTTGATCAGTAGAATTCAATCAATTAAAAAACATAGAAAAGCTCAGTGAACTCAGAATCAGTTCAGCTCAGTTCAGTAAAAATCAGTTTAGTTATACAGTACGATCAGTAACAGTTCAGTCTAGCCTAGTACAGTTTAGAATTCAGTCCAGTGTCTATTCAGTTGGGAGTAGGATTCAGCACCGAGTGAACCCAAGGATAGGGACTCGCTTGCCAGTAGAGAGTGAAATCCTTAGAAGCGGTCTTTGTATTCCAGAACTACGTAGCTAGCGTAGGTTGAGACATCAACATGACAGTTAAGGGTTGATAAGGTGATCTACCTGCCAGTTGAGGGTACCACCGTTCTCATTCAGAGTACTTGTCAGATGAGGGTGACTCATCACTTGTCTTTACCCGTGGCATGGTATTGACACCCTTCCAACTGGGGTTACAGGTTGGACCCCAAATTAGTTAGAGAAAGGGCATGTCGGTTAGATGATTACTTCTCACAGTCTTAGTTTCAGATTCAGTCTCAGTATGGAACTCAGTTCAGTTTCACAGATTCAGGACTATCAGACACAGTCACTCAGCTCATTTCGGGACTCAATATAGTTCCACAAAATCAAGACTGTCAGATACAGTCATTCAGTTACCAGTAATCCAGTATTCAGTGTTAATATGATCTCAGTATAGTTTACATATTCATGTATGTACTCTCATTCAACCATACTCATGTTATTCAGTAATTTTTGTTCATACATATGAACCTATGCATTTTAGCCTACCTCACTGACCATACCAGTACATTCAAAGTACTGACGCATGCTTTTCTTTTGTGTTATGATGTCTTATATCATAGGTTCAGACGCACGGGCTCCAGAGCACGCTTAGCAGTTCAGATTTTCAGCAGTCAGCATAGTGGTGAGTCCTCATAGTTGGGGGACATGGTTGTTTTCAGCATTTCAATATTATTTTCAGTAGTCGGAGTTAGTTGGGGACTTGTCCCATCAACTCCACAATTCATACAGTTTAGAGGTTTTCCAGACTAGAGTATTTTTAGATAGTTGTTCAGTTTTCCGTATTGATGTTCAGTTTTGGTATTGTGATACCATATTCAGTATTATTTATAGTATTGAACCTTATGGCCAGTTTTTGCCTAATTTCCGCACATTTCAGTATTATTGTTATTCAGTTACTACAGCAAGTACCAGTCATGGGTTAGCTTGTGGCCCTTCGGGATTATGAGCATCGTGTCGCGTCTGGGGTACATACTGGGGGCGTTACAGAGTTAAACACACGTGTTTCAAATTTATGACAAAAAAATATTATTTTTGCTACAAAGTGTACTTTTCTTAAAGTGTTGTTATTTATTGTAATTATGGTCTTAAATTTGTTACTTCCTGTAATTTTTCCTTTGAAAAATGGATATTCATTTAATCCAATCCATTTAAAATGGATTGGATATCCAATCCATTCAAAATAGATGTAAAATGGGCTGACCCATATTATCCACCCAAAATATGGATAATTTATTGGATAAAATGAGCAAATAAACCCTAAAACCCAATTTGCAAAAAAAAAAGAAGCGCTTAAGAGAATAGTACGCGAATTCTAAGGCTTCACCCAATTGCAATGGCTACGCGAGCACCTCTTCCTCTTGCCAACACCACCCAAGCTCCAGCCAATACCACCAAGCTCCGGCCAACAACAGCCAAGCTCCAGCCAACAACTTCCTAGCTCTGTCAACTTCTCCGGTGAGTCACTTGATCTGTTTCTGTCTCTCTCGCTCATTTTTTTTTTCTCTTTTTCTTCTCAATCTATTTTGTTTCTGTCAACTTCTCCAGCCAATTGAGTTTTGATTTTTACTCTTTGTTACTAGGATGATAGTGTTGAGGGGGTGGTTGGATTTTCGTTTAGGAGGAAGAAAATTTTTGTTGGTGCTACATGTTTTGTAATTTTGCCTATTTGTTCTTAATTTTGCTCATGAACTACTATTCATGTGCTCCATTTTCTACTTTCATTTCAAAGTGTTGAATATTTTGAATATGTAATTGTTGATTTAGGTAGAGATATCGATGGAAGCCAATGTTGATTCTTGCGAACAAAGTGCTTCAACTATGTTAAAAAAAAGGTAAGAGGAAAAGATCCATTGTCTGGGATTCTTTTGTTAGGTCGAAGCCTGATATTTCTAGTAATAAAAAATTTAAAATCCAATGTACATTGTGTGAACAAGATTATATGTTGGATTCTACATCTGGAATATCAAATTTGAAGCGTCATCAGTTGAAACATTCTATAGATACAGGAAAAGGGAAAGAGTCTTAAAGAGAATCGATAGATCAAAAAACTTATCGAAAAAAAAATCAGTGGCAATATGTAGGCATAATTATCCTTTCAAGTTTGTAGAACATAAAAGCATCAGGGACATATATTCATAGCCAAATCCAACAGTGAGCCATACATTAAGAAACACGGCCAAGTCTAGGGGTGTGCATCGGTCGTTTCGATTTTATATATTATCGGTTTGGTTTATCGATTTTCAATTTTTATATATGCTATACCAATGACCAAACCAATAAGATATTTTTTATCGGTTTTTGATTTATCAGTTTTTAGTCTTAACGGTTCAGTTTTTGATTTAACCGATAAGAAAATACTCATAAAATAGAAATAGTAGTAACTAACATGAAAAAAAATTGAATTTTAGTTGCAACCAAAAATCCAACATGATGTGTTTTAATTTACAAGAATCTTCAAGTTTGGACAAAATGTTGTCAGGAGAAATTAAGAGTTTGTATAACTGAAATAATAGGTTTGTTAATTTGTAGAAATTAAAGAGAAATTAAGAGAAATATATAATAAGTCATAGATATATATATATTTATTGGGTTATCGGTTTTCCCCAGTAACCCAATAAGAAAAAATCAAACCGAACCAATAACCCAATAATTTTTTATAAAACCATTAAAAAATCGTTAACCCAATAACCCAATAACGATAAACCAATAACATTTTTATCGATTTGGTTTATCGGTCGGTTCGGTTTTTGCACACCCCTAGCCAAGTCGGATATCTTGAATATGTACGCAAGGGAAAAAGAGCTTCTAAAAGCCGAGCTTGCAATGATAACTAGTAGAGTGTGTTTGACATCTAACATGTGGAGTTCATTAGTATCGAATGACTATATGCATGTTACAACTCATTATGTGGACTAAAATTGGATTCTTCAGAAGAGAGTTTTGATTTTTCGACATGTTCCTCCTCCACATACGGGTACGATTTTAGGTCATTCATTAATTGATTTTCTTAAAGAATGGGGAATCGAAAATAAAATTTTTACCCTTACTTTAGCTAATACTACTTCCAATAATGGTGTTATGGATAATTTGAAGAATCATTTGTCTTTGATGCATTCACTAGTTTGTGAACGAAAGTTTCTTCATGTTCGTTGTGGAAATCACATTCTTAACTAATTGTTAAAGCGGATTTAGAGAAGGCTGATGTAGCTATTGGAAAAATTAGGGAAGGTATTAAGTATATCAAGAATTCTGAAACAAGACTAGTGAAATTTGTGGAGTGCCTTAGCAATCTTGGTTTGCCATGTTCTAAAAAGCTACGCCAAGATAAGCCTATTCGGTGGCAATTGTGAAATCAAAATATCTTTTCGAGTCTAAAGCTCTTTAATATAGTGGTCCTGTGCCAAAGGACTGTTGGCTTCAATGTTTTTGGGTAAAAGAATCTGTATATACATGCAACAATAACTTCAACACAAGTTCAAGTCTAAGACTAGAACATTTATGAAGTTCCTTAACACCTTCAACACAAGATTATAAATAATCTATCCAAGAAGTATGTTAACTTTCAAAAATGAGATGAACAAGAATTTTCAGGCCAAGTCCCCCGACTTCATGGAGTTTCCTTAAGGAATAATTCCCCTCACTATACCCAAGGTTATGGAATCTTCCTCTCAGGATAAAATAGCCAAACAAACTAACTATAGCGGTACCTCAAGCAATTAGAATCTCTTCAAACTCACTCAATGGTTCAAAGCCGAGCCGAGCGAGTGATGACAACGATGGTGCGAGGCACCACATTGTTCTTGCCTCACTATCCATGTGGAGTAAGTGTTTCTTATTATAAATACTTCAAAGTTCCCTTCTCCCACCAATGTAGGAGAATTAGTGAACTTTTCCTTAAAAGAGTATACTTTCCATTTTAGTGTCTCTTTTTCTCTCTACTATTTTTCCTTCACTTTTCATTCACACTTTTCATACATATTGAACCCATCAATCCCACATGAATGAGAAATAACTATTTTTTTGTAAAATTTTATGAACAAGTATGTGATCATCAAGCAAAGACTGATTGCATTTGGATGAGTGGGTTTTCCTTTGAAATTTCCGTAGTGAATATGCATCGGATGCATTCGGTCAATCGGTAGATTTGATATCTTTGAACCGTCGAGCTTTAATGTAAACCTAGACAACACATGTCACATAACCAGCCTTTTACCATTTATGGCTCTCACGGTTTTGTTCTTTTCATCCACAAACACGTCCCGGTTTCATGAGAGCTTAGAGAATAGGCTTTTACTAACATTCTCCTTGAAACGGATTCCACTTTGCCCTCACATAGGTGATTTCTAAATGTTCAATCCTATAGATTAAACAATTTGGTCAAATCTGTCAAATTTAGATAATCATTAAAAGACTTCACACCATAAGTCTTATCTTTGTTTACTAAACATTGTCTACATTATGAGAATGGATTGGGTATTTGACAATGTTGAACCTGTCAGACACAACTTTGTTTGATCTCGTTGAACCTAGCTCTTGGGATCTCCAGTCTGCTAGGTAGATTTACCGCCATGCTGACTTATCCTAGGCCTTAAACCCATTCCCTTGGATGTTCTCTCAACTCCTTCTCTAGATAGGCCTTTTGTAAGTGGATCCGATACATTATCCTTTGACTTTACATAGTCAACAGTGATAATTCCACTAGAGAGAAGTTCTCTAATGGTATTATATCTTTGTCTTATGTGACGAGATTTACCATTGTACATCATGCTCCCTACCCTACTTATTGTCGTTTGGCTGTCACAATATATACATACTGGTGTCACTGGTTTGGGCCAATAAAGAATATCTTTCAAGAAATTTTAGAGACATTCTGCTTCTTCACCGGCTTTATCCAATACGATAAATACAGATTTTATTATAGAGCGAGCAATACAAGTCTGTTTGGATGATTTCCAAGAGACCGCTCCTCCACCGATAGTAAATACGTATCCACTTGTGGATTTTACTTCGTTCGATCCGGTGATCCAATTTACATCATTATATCCTTCAAGTACCGCAGGATATTTATTTTAATGCAAAGCGTAGTCTTGAGTGTATTTAAGATACCCAAAACTCTTTTCATTGCCATCCAATAAGTTTTATTAGGATTACTCATGTACCGACTCAACTTACTTATAACGCATGCTATGTATGGTTGTGTACAATTTATTATATACATTAAACATCCTATACTCTTGCGTACTCCAATTGTGAGTCATTTTCACCTTCATTCTTTCGAAGTGCAAAGCTCACATCCAATGGAGTCTTGGCAATACCAAATTCCATATACTTGAATTTGTCAAGTACCTTTTTGATGTAATAAGACTGTGACAATGCCAACCCTTGTGGAGTTTTATGGATTCTTATCCTTAAGATCACATCCACAACTCCAAGGTCTTTCATATCAAACTTTCTCTCGAGCATTCGTTTCGTTGCATTTATGTCTGAAATGTCTCTACTGATGATCAACATATCATCCACATATAAACACACAATGACTTGGTGGTTTGGAGTGTCTTTAATATAAACACATTTATCACATTCATTAATTTTGAATCCATTTGCCAACATGGTTTGGTCAAACTTTGCATATCATTGCTTAGGTGCTTGTTTTAGTCTATAAAGTGACTTAACAAGTTTACACACCTTTTTTTTCCGGAACCACAAAACCCTTAGGCTGTTCCATGTAAATTTCTTCCTCCAATTCTCCATTTAGAAATGCAGTTTTCACATCCATTTGATGGATTTCAAGACCATATACCGCCGCCAAGGCAATTAACATTCAAATCGACGTTATCTTTGTTACCAGCGAGTACGTATCAAAGTAATCAAGATCTTCTTTTTGTTTGAAGCATGTATCAAAGTAATCGAGACTTTCTTTTTGTTTGAAGTCTTTTACTACAAGTCTTGTCTTGTATTTGTCAATAGTACCATCCACTTTCATTTTCTTTTTGAAGATCCATTTAGATCCTAAAGATTTATTTACTGGAGGAAAATCAACCAACTCTCACGTATGGTTACTTAAGATTGAATCAATTTCACTATTGACTGCCTCTTTCCAAAAGGATGAGTCCAAAGACGTCATCGCTTCCTTAAATGTTTGAGGCTCATTTTTTAAGAGAAATGTTACAAAATCCGATCCAAATGAAGTTGACATTCTTTGATGTGTACTACGTCTTGGATTCTCATCATTATGTACATCCTCACTTGGTTCATCTCGAGGTCGTTTAGACCCCACTAGACTATTCATGTCGAGTTTTATAAGGATAAATATTTTCAAAGAATTCAGCGTTATCTGATTCAATTATCGTGTTTTCATTAATATCCAGATGTTCGAATTTATGAACCAAAATCGACATGCTTTACTACTTTTAGCATATCCTATGAACACACAGTCCACTGTCTTAGGCCCTATCTTAACCCTTTTAAGCATAGTAACTGGGATCTTTGCTAGACACCCCCACACTTTGAAATATTTCAAGTTGGATTTCCTTTCTTTCCATTTTTCATAAGGAATTGATTGTGTCTTACTATGGGGAACTCTATTGAGTATTCGATTGGCTGTAAGGATAGCCTTCCCCCACAAGTGTTGCGGTAAACCTGAACTTATAAGTAAGGCATTCATCATTTCCTCCAAAGTTCGGTTTTTTATTTCCGCAATTTCATTAGATTGAGGAGAATACGTGGCCTTAGTTTGATGGACAATTCCATTCTCTTCACATATTTCGGCGAAGGGAGATTCATATTCTCCACCTCTATCACTTCTTATAGTTTTGATCTTTTTCTCTAACTGATTTTCAACTTCAGTTTTGTATTGCCTAAATTCTTCTATTGCTTCATCCTTACTATTTAACAAGTAGACATAACAATCTCTAGTGCAATTTTCAATAAAAGTTATGAAATACTTTTCCCCACCACGTGATGATGTTGACTTTATATCACAAATGTCAGTGTGGATTAAGTCTAAGGGATTGGAATTCCTTTCAACGGACTTATACAGATTCTTAGCATACTTTGATTCCACACAAGTTTGACACTTTGATTTATTGCACTCAAAGTTTGGCAAAATTTCTAAGTTAATCAGTTTTTGTAATGTTTTGTAATTAACATGGCCTAGTCGTTCATGCCACAAATTGGGAGACTCAAGCAAGTAAGAAGAATTTGAACTTTTATTGATTTCAACATTCATTACATTCATTTTGAATAGGCCCTCATTGAGGTAGCCTTTTTCTACATACACTTCTTCTTTACTAAGTACAATTTTTTCGAAAACAAATACACATTTGAATCCGTTCTTGTCTAGAAGTGAAATAGAAATCAAGTTCTTCCGTAACTCTGGAACATACAGGACATTGTTAAGTGTCAACACTTTGTCGGAAGTCATCTTCAAGCACACTTTTCCTGTTCCTTCTACTTTTGCAGTAACGAAGTTTGCTATGTAAATCTTTTCTTCTACTTGATCCAGAGCGAACGTCAAAAACAACTCCTTGTTAGCATAAACATGGTGAGTGGCACCAAAATCCATCCACCATTCGCAAGGATTTCCTATCAAGTTGCTTTCGAAAAGCATAGCACAAAAATCATCCGATTCTTTCTTAGACTCGGCCAAATTTGCTTGGTCCTCCTTCTTTCCTTTCTTCAGGGCACGACAATCTGTAGACTTGTGGCCAATCTTGCCATAGTTGAAACACTTTCTCTTGAATTTCTTCTTGGGTTGATTGCTTTTATTTTCAGCTTTCTTTCACTTTTTGGAATTGTTTTGGTCATCTTCTACAATGTTTGCTCCACTCATTGCAGAATTACCTCTTGACCTTCTTTCCAAAGCCTTATTATCTTCTTCAATGCATAGTCATACAATCAGATCTTTGACTGACATCTCCTAGCATTTGTGTTTCAAATAGTTCTTGAAGTTTTTCCACATTGGTGGTAGCGTCTCTATTATTGCTACTACTTGAAATGCTTCATTCACAATCAAACCTTCCACTAGGAGGTCATGGATGATTACTTGCAATTCCTGCACTTGGGAAACAACAGACTTGTTGTCTACTATTTTATACTCCAGGAATCTTGCAACAAAGAACTTTTTAGTTCCTGCATCCTCCTTCTTGTACTTCTGTTCTAGCGCTCCCCATAACTCTTTCAATGTCTTTGTGTCCACTGTACACATTGTAAAGGTCATCTTGGAGTCCATTCAAGATGTAATTTCTGCAAAGGAAATCTGAGTGTTTTTAAGCCTCCACAATCACGAAGCGTTCTTTTTCAGAGGTTCCCTCGGGCATCTCCGGAGCTTCCTCAACCGTGAACCTTTGAAAATAGAGAGTGGTGAGGTAGAAGAATATTTTTTGCTGCCATCTCTTAAAGTCAATACCCACAAACTTTTTGGGTTTCTCCGCTGGTGCCATCGCTGGTGGAGCATTCGTGCGACTTGTTGTGGCAATACTAGTTCCCCTCGCAGTCGTTGCAACGTCTTGCACTTGACTATCGTTAGTCATTTTCCTGTCATAACAAGACAATACCTTTAGTATATTGAAATACTTATTACAAAGTTGCAGCAACTTTAAACACTTCTTGTTTCTAGTTTAACGATGAAGTTTTTATGACTTCAAATCGTCAACCGAGTGATCTTTAACTTGTGATGAAGATTTTATGTCTTCAAATCACTAGTTAAGTTCAAACAGAGTAGAAAACTTAAAGCTTTAATCTCCAAAAATAAGCCATACAGATTTCGCAATATTATTCCTTAAGATTGTTGGTTTCAACATTTTCGGGTACAAGAATCTGTATATACATGCAACAATAACTTCAACACAAGTTCAAGTCTAAGACTAAAACACTTACAAAGTTCCTTAACACCTTCAATACAAGATTATAAATAATCTATCCAAGAAGTATGTTAACTTTCAAAAATGAGATGAACCAAAATTTTGAGGCCAAGTCCCCCGACTTCACAGAGTGTCCTTAAGGAATAATTTTCCTCACTATACCCGAGGTTATGGAATCTTTCTCCCAGGATAAAATGGCCAAACAAATCAATTGTAGCGGTACCTCAAACAATTGGAATCTCTTCGAACTCACTCAACGGTTTGATTGATCACACAGAATGTTTTTGAAGACAAGAAGAGTTTGTATGTTCAGAAAAAAAAAATTGTCCCTAAACCTGTGGATGAAAGCAGGTTTATATAGCTATCAGGTGCCTCTTCTGAAAGGTGGCAATGGTTCACTTAAAAGGTGTGACCTTTCTGGAAAATCATGTTTGTTCGTCCAAAGAATGCGTCTTTTTCGAACAGGCATACCATTTCATGAATTAGTGTGTCGTTTCGTTGAAGGGTTGTATCCTTTCCGAAGCATCAATTCTCCTTGCACTGCATTTCAAAATAGTGTTTCCGCTACTGCATGCATGCATATAAATGGAGGATCAAACACACAGAAATAATTTGTTGCATTTTTCCTTTTGGTATTTTCGGATTAAATTTCTGTCAAATAAACTTTGTCCAAGAAAATAGATCTTACAGATTGATCCAAATTCAAAGCCGAAGCCAAAGCTGAAGCCGAGCCGAGCGAGCAACAACAACGGCGGCGCGAGGCACCACCTTGTTCTTGCCTCACTATCCATGTGGAGTAAGTGCTTCTTATTATAAACACTTCAAAGTTCCCTTCTCCCACCAATGTGGGAGAATTAGTGAACTTTCCCTTAAAAGAGTACACTTTCCATTTTAGTGTCTCTTTTTCTCTTCACTATTTTTCCTCCATTTTCCATTCACACTTTTCATACATATTGAACCCAACAAGGACATAGTTGTCGATATAAGCTTATTAATCCAAATTTGTCTTACAGCATGGCTAACGCGATTAGAAAGCTAACCATAGTCCTTGTAGATGGGGAAACTGTAGTTTCAGCAGGAGGTATCTTTGAGTTTGGCTTCTTCAGTCCTAATGAATCCGTAGGGCAATATGTACGGAGTTCTTATGATTAATGCAAATGATGGAAATTTGGTCCTTGTGGATGATAAAAATGTGTCGATCTGGTCTACGCGATCAGTCAATTTGACATCCAACAACACAGTTGCTGTATTGACTGATCGGGGAACCTTGTTCGGTGTCAAAATAAGTTAAATAAATCTGTATCATTATGTGAGAGCTTCAATCATCATTTTAGAAGAAGCTTTAGAGAAATATTCAAAGTTACAATCCTATGTTAAAGTTTTAGAAATGTGAAAGCTTTAGAAATGGAAAAGCAATATGGGTTAAAGTTTTACTACTCACAGACCCTCGTTTTAATACTTCAGAAATCAATTTTAAAGAAAGTGATGCCCTGACAAAGAAAGATAAGTACAATCCTAATAAGAAACACTACAAGATGTTGTTACAGATTTGTAAAAAAATATCATCATGGACAGAGTAATTCATTTGGACTTCCTATGTTCTGATTTAAAGCTATGTGTTTGTATGTTTGGTTCGCTATGCAGGTTCAGAGATCCTTTGTGTGTAGAGAAAACTTCAATTAAAATTTGTGTCAAGGCTGTAACATTATATATGATCAGATCATCAAGTTAATTTCTCCTTTGCATTGACTATCTTCCGTATCCTGTTTTGTGATACACAACTATCTAATGTTGCACGTGGACAACGCCAAATTATGTATCAGTTGGACAACCTTAGCGATGTATTTCGTGACAGACTGGGAGAACAATCATGTCTAGCAAGAACAATAAAGAGAAGAGATGTTAATTCAATTAGAGTATCTCTTGTTGTGACCTTATCAGTTGGTGTTTCTGTTTAAGGGCTTACAAAACTGGAACTAATTCTTCTTCTTAATGTAAAAACTATGCATCAGTTAGCCAAACGTTTAGATCTGCGTTTCAGTTCCTAGTGTAAAAACTATGAAACTTTCTGTTTCAAGTGTTATTTTTATACGTTTAAATCTTCAGGAACTTCAAATTTCCTTTATTGTTGACAGTCCAAATGAGAAGTCAAATATTTTCCCAACTTTTTTTCATCCTATCAATCTCTATCTACAGTAAAATGAATGAAGCAGTGGCAGCTAATTCTAATAAATGTCTTCAGAATCAGAAGATAATGCTGCTGCAGCTGAATCATTCTCGGGTAGTATCAACATTGTATTTGCTATGACTATGGATAATATGGATCATATTATCCAGTGGGTGTATCCATTTTTTTCCATATCAAATATGGATCGAATGGGATAATCTATCTATTTTTACTTGACCCATTTTTTATCTGTCCATATCCGGCTTGACCCGCCCGTTTGTCACCCCTACTCATGACTCATGATCCTTCTTCAAACGCAAAAGAATGATTTTCTTCGGTTTACTTCTAAATATGTGAGGCTCAAATGTGTCTCTATTCACTGATATTGTTTTTCGACACATGAGTAGTACGCTATTTGAAAGAATTTCAATGTTTTTTTTAATAATGGAAAAAAAGAGAAAAATTGCCGACTATATACGTTTACGGATATAATTGTTAATATGCAATAGCTTAGCGTGTGTTTAATAAGGTGCTTAACACGCGTGTTTCAATTTTTATTCACAAATTGGTGGGCTTCTGATTGACTGATTAAGTAGGTGTCCTGTGCTCTACAACCTAAAATTGGGACGAAGGGAGTAACAAAGTATGTCTTGCATCTCCAACCTTAAGTACTAAATGTGAAAAGTTTCTAAAATTTTTAGTGCTATTATTTCTCATTAGTTCAAGGCACTATTATAATTTTCCTACTAATAAAAAATAGTTAGTTGTGATCTAAGTTGCTCAGACTCGGGTATGAATATCTGAGACGGGTGTAAAGTCGAGAGTTGGATTCGTCAAAGTATAGATTTTAAGTTTTGGGAGTGTAAATCTGTGTGTGAATACGGGTGCGGAAATTCAGCAAAAAAAATAAATATTATAAATATAGAGGTTCTATTTATAATGTTATTAATTTTGTAATTTTAGACTTTTCTAAATTTAAATTAATTTAATTTTTCTTGACATATAAGGATTATAATTTATTTATTTTAGTTAGTTTACTATTTTTAGTTACTTTTGTCTTTAATTTTACATTTCAATTAGAAATAGTATTAATGTTAGAAACTTTTTCTCAAATTTTAACTTACATTTATTTATCAAAGATATTAATATAAATTATTTTTATATCATAAAAAAGTTAAAATAAAAAAACAAAAGAATCTACATGAAGTAAACTTATGTAAATTTTTTTAATCAAAAACACAGTATAAAACCATGTGTATTAAATATTTTTATTAAAAACAAAATTGATGGTTAGTGAACCGATATAATGACCAACTTCGAGAAGTACATACGTCAAACGCCCGTCGCCGAAAAATACATACGCTAACGCCGTAGCCGAAAAATACATACGCCTACGCCGTCACTTCTTCCTACCCAGTCGTCGTCTTCGGTCATCGGCACTTCGACAAGGCACATCAACAACGTCGCTTCTGTTTTGTAACTTTACAGTTTGCCGGTGTAGTCGTTGGTCGGATATTTTTCAGGTAAGTAGCCGGCCTATCCAATGTTTCCCCTCAAATTTTTCTTGAATTTGGTCAACGAGTCCGAAATCGTCTGACGGAGTCCGAGCAACATAGGTTGTGTGATATTCTTGAGAAACTGTAATTTGTTTGTTTCTTTATCAGATGGAAGGTGTGGATGCATCCAATTTGGACTTAGAAAATGTGGTACCACGAGTTAATGATGCGGAAGCGGATGGTTTTAGATGCAGCGTTGATGAGCTTGTCATGAAAGTCGATAAGGTACATATCTTTTCTTGAATAAAAATGAGAACCTCTACCTCATGCCATTCTCGATTCTGTCTATTTCTTCCTTTTCTCTGTGCAGGATATGTAATGTAATTTCAGATCCTCATTCTGTGTCTTTTACTCTTTAGTTAGTTGTTTGTAGTATCTGAGAGATTGTTGCTCGACTTTCCATTCTCCTCATATGTCAACAATTATACATCCTGCTAAGGAATTCTTTGGGTGTACTAGTAGGCCGTAGGGAATGCCTTGACTCTGTGTATAGTTCCCACTTCTCAGCTCACCAATTTGCTAGAGTTTCAGGGTCATCCACTGATGGAGTATCATACTTGTGATGTATAAAGTTGTGTAAGTTTGAAGAGCATTTGACGTTGTTTATATGTGTTTGTTTTTATCACAGTCTTAAATGACTTAGGATATGCTTTATTTAGTAAAAAGTTATTACATATGTTTTGGTATAGTATGTGGGTTCTGTAAGTTACTAACTCAATAGGATCAAATGTAACTAAAAATTGGTAGAATACGAGAAATCAATTTTTATTTTTTTTGGGAAAGGTAACATTAGTCTATATATCCACAAGTATGCTACAACAAATGTGTAACCCCACTTCAAAAGTATTACAGCCTACAACATGTGCATCTATCATTTGTTTCTATAAGTAGTCTGGAGCATCAAAGATATCTTTATCTTGAGCTATTAATTTCTACTTACACCAAATATAAAACAAAGATGAGCACTTCATCTTCATTTGCTGTAAATTGTTCTGCTTGTCTTCAAAACATCTTCTGTTCCTTTCTTTCCATACCGTCAACCAAATACACGCAGAGACAATCTTCCATCTCTTGTCTTTCTGTGTTTCATTTCCCACCTTGTTCCATCAGTTGAGAAGACCTTTTATATTTCTTGGTTTCAGCCAACTAATCTTCCTCAAACTAATGAACATTCTCCACAGTTGGTCTGTCCATTTACCGTGTAAAAAAACGACGGTTGACAGTCTTATTTTGTTCTCTACACAAAAAACATCTACATAGATGATCTCTTCTTGTTCAGGTTCTCATGGGTCAGTACTGCGTCTTTAGTTAGCAACCAGGTGAAGCAATTTACTTTATAGGGAATCTTAGCTTCCCGGATCATCTTCCATGGCCAGTCCTCTCTGTTGAATTTAGATCCTCATATGCTGAGCTAACTAAGAATTTACCTGTGCTATCCTTCTGCCGCTCTATTCTGTTCCCTTCCTCTACCAGGTTGTTAAAATCTTCCATTGTAACATGAAAAGAAGCAATACTCTCCATCTCCCAGTCATTTAGATCCCTTCTGAGGTGTAAATTGCATGCTTTCTCAGTCCTCATTTCAGCTACGGTTGCCTGTTGTGTCAGAGAAAGGGAGTATAGATTAGGATAAAGAACTTTCAGGGGGTATTTCCTTAAAACTGACATCTGAATAAATATGAAACAGGCTTTCATTAAGTGCAAAACAAATGAGGTCTAGTCATCAGTTGTTGAAAAGCAGCTCAAGGAATCAATACGAATTTGGTTTTGCAAGGGAGGTAGCCTAATCTTTAATATAGCCTCTGCAGTCTTTCCAAAGAATTTGGAAAGTAAAAAGGAAAGTAAATTCACATTCTGCATTCAGTTATTACTTCGAGATGCTTATTTTATTTGATTGTCATGGAGTGAATTTATATTGTTTAAAACCTGCAGCAACTGTTCCTTTGACCTTTTCCATCTCCTATTCAGTTGTCTCCAGGTTTATATGATCTTCAAGAAATTTTTGGCCCCCAACTCATATTCTCTCTTTAGTTTTCTGTTTCTGTATTTCCAGAATCTAGATATGTCAAGTTGAAAAAAAGACGTGTTAGTTCTTTCCTCCATTTTCTTTGTCTATTGTTAGGGTACTGTGTGCTTCTTGTATTATGCATAGGAAGGATGTGCAAGGTATGCTATTCTCCATCAATTAGTCAAGAACCAGGTGGTTTAGGAAGTCTGGGGTTACTTACAACCTCATCATTTTCTTAACTAGAATATTTTAGCATGCAAGGAACTATATAGTTTTGGAAACGGGTCAAGTTTTCAGTTACGTTTCATATGTCATTTGGTTTTGAAATATGTTAAGCCAATAATATCCTAATTGATTTTCATTTTTAGCAATTCTTGTGTGTTTTAAGTTTTGGTTGATCTCACGAGGAAGTACTGTCAACACTTCTTTGCATCTGCAATCTAATGAACTTGGTGAGGTACAAGTACTTAATATGTTTGCAGTTGTCCATCTACATAGGTGATGTTATTTGATGGGTACTCTTGTCTTTCCAATCTTCTGTAGATGTCTTGGTTGGACTTTGAAGTACATCCTTGTTGAAAGTTGAAAAAAAATTCCCATATAGCTGATCTCTTCAATATAAAGAATTTGAGATATTTTTGTAAACAATAAGTTGGGCGAGGACATCGTAGCACTAAAAAAGTTTTAGTTTTTCCTTGTTCTTAGGCACTTAGTTGAAGCCGCCCAAGTGATGGAATGATAGAAATTAGTGTCATGTTTGATAGCACCAGACTACAGTTACAGTCACAGGTCCATATTATTCCATATTGGACTTATCTAGGAGTTTTAGCCCATCAAATCCCTCTTTCATGTTCTTAGATAGAAATCATGTCTTTACAAAATTCTAATCACATCCAATATTTGCAAAACTTGACTTTGATGAATCTCAAAATCATACCTTTTGACAACCATGTCTACTGAAAGTTATTAGCTGATAATAGTTGTGCTATCCCTCGGGAATCATTCTCTGCTGCTACAATTTAGGTTTAGCTCAAAATCCCTGCAACTTTGTCACCTCTTGGTGCATTAACTGCTTTTGCTTCCTGTATAAAAACAATTTCCATAAGTTTTTGTGTGAGTTAACTGCTAGATGCTGTAACTTTCAGCTTGAACAAAGTGTGAATGAGGTTGAGAAGTTCTACTTGAATACAAGTATAAAACAACCGAACACCTCAAAGAATACTTCTTCAGGGAAACACAAAGTTAAGGATAGACATGTTCCTGGCTTTAAGAAGCTACAACAGGAAGCATCACGCAGAGAGGCTGCTGCGGCTAAGAGGATGCAGGAGCTTATGCGCCAGTTTGGCTCAATATTGCGCCAGGCAATTCTTAATATTTGCATTTCCAATTTTGTTTATAATTTTTGAATTCATGATTGACCTCATATTAATGGAATATATCTGCTGTTGATGTGCCAGATCACTCAACACAAATGGGCTTGGCCTTTTATGCAGCCAGTTGATGTTGAAGGACTTGGGTTGCATGACTATTATGAGGTAAAACATTTGGCCTTTTTTTTTTAATGAAACTTAAAATGCTTTTTTGATTCTTTTCTGTAATATGATTTTCTTATTTATTATTTTTGGATAAAGTAAGAATATTATTAACAAAAGAGCATTAACTTACCCATATACAAAAAGTACACCCAAAAGTAGAAAATCTGACAAATATACATGATTTTCTGCGAAAGCTACCCAATCATCTATACAATATGATTTTCTTATTTAGTTCTACTTTTATATGTCTGATATCTGCTAGGCAATGTTTTGAAATTTAATGCTGGGGATTGGGGAAAGTTCTCTCGGAGGTCTCAAGATATGAATTCTAACTTAATCCCCCTGTTTCGAAGTCTGGACATATCTCTATGAGTTTCTGGATTCATTTCTGAATATGAACTACTACTACAGGGTTAGAAAATGTTTGTAATTATATACCAAAACGATTTCGTAAATCGTTTTGGTATATAATTACAAACATTTCTAACCCTGTAGCAGTAGTTAATATGATTTTCTTTGTTTTTATTAGAAAATTAGAAAAGTGAGCCTTGGTGTAACTGGTAAAGTTGCTGCCATCTAGGTGAAGTTCAATTCGTCGAATAACTCTCCTAAAACGACATTTCTTTTCAAGGTTATTTTATGCAGTTGAACTGGTTTTGTCTATCAGATTATTGACAGGCCCATGGACTTTAGTACAATAAAGAACCAAATGGAGGCTATGGATGGTGCCGGGTATAAGCATGTCAGAGAGATTTGTGCTGATGTTAGGCTGGTGTTCAAGAATGCAATGAAGTACAATGATGAACAGAGTGATGTTCATCTGATGGCAAATACATTACTGGAAAAATTTGAGGAGAAATGGTTGCAACTTCTGCCAAAAGTTAATGAGGAGGTAAACCATTACTTTGGACAATTCGCTTCTTTGGTATGGTTCCCATAATTTCTTGATATAACGACGCTTGTGTTTCAATACTCCCAAGTTTTTGTCTGTAAATGTTATATAATAATCTCTTAAACTTTCCATTTATTCCAGGAAAAAAGACGAGAAGAGGAGGAAGCAGAAGCTCAACTGAGTATGCAGCTTGCTCTGGAGGCTGCTCATGCTAAAATGGCCAGGGATCTGTGTAATGAGGTATTTGGATCAAAACGATGGAGCTGTAATTCCCTCAAACAAGCTTTGAGAATTCATAATGATGTCCTCTGTCTCTCATTTGGATCTTGATCTGCCTATTATGAGTCTGAAATTACGTAACTATTTGCAGCTTTATGAAGTTGATACACACGTGGAGGAACTCAGAGAGACGGTGGTCAGAAGATGCAGGTTTGGTTGTATGACTGATATTCAAATGTATAATTGCTACATTTTATATGCTCTATTTGTTTTCTCTTTTTTACGATTGCTGGCTCCTGGCTTCTCTCTCCCTTGGTTTGAGGTTTTATCGGGAATGACAGCTTCAAAAATTAGTCTTGAAATATCTGGCAAACCCATTAAAAGAAAATCTGGTCAAATGTTTCTTGTTGACATAAGCCAACTCATGGTTGTACCATATGTTCCAAATTAGATAACCTATGTCTGTGCTTATGCACGGGTCCAACAATCTGGATTCAATTGAAGTTTGTTTATCTTCTGTATATGCATTTGTTCTTGGTATAATTTGCCTTTTTCCTAGTGACATTATGGGCGGGAAGGGATAAAGGGCGCAATGAGATGTGACACTCTACTAATAGGTTTGAAACCTACATATCAATTGTGGAAGACAGAATGTTCACTAAGTGAGCTAGCTGTTGCGTCCAATCACACTCGCCAGTGCATGCGGTCGTAAAAATACTATAGGATTTAGAGTCTAGATATCATACTCACAGGAACTTGCTGATTAACTATTTACTAAATTAAACTAATGCTAATTATTTATTCAAGCAATAAAACCTAATGATATATTTATGAATTAACTAAATCAAAAATAAAAATAAGCTAGAACCCAAGGGTGTGACGTAGTGACCTAGTGGTCAATGAAGTGGGTTGAGGTCTCTGGTTTAAATCCCATCAAAGATAAAATAACACTAGGTGATTCTTTCCATTTAATGAATTGAGGTAGTTGGTGAGTGGTGAGTTGTCTGATATTTGTAGTTGGTGAATGGTGGCATTTGTAGTTGGGTGAGTGGTGGCAAGTATTGAGGTGCGCGAAAGCTAGCTCGAACACCAAGGTTATCAAAATAATAAATGAAATAAGCTAACTAATGGACAATTAACCAAATGTGGAACCGATTTTTACGTAATCAATGAGATATAATCGATCTAGGCTATGGATGCACTAGCAATCATGTTGATTTATGTTGCTCGAACTTTCCAAAAATGTCAGCAGGTGCATGTCGGATTCTCGAAAAGTAGTGTATTTTTGGAGAATCTGACCGAAACTGAATAGTGCGTGCAACTTAGATGTTGATTAACCACTTGAAGTGAGTGTAATTTTTTATTGGGTTACTAGTTGCAGGTTGATAATATCTTATTCCGCGTTTTGCCTATTACTCTAGACTACTTGCCGTTCCTAACACCTATATTCCTATGGTCGCCAGTCGATAGTGAAGTGCATGTGAAATATTAGTTGTATTAACTGTTCAAGGCTTAATGGATATATTCTTATCCACATTAGCGAATCGTTCCTCTTTCTTATAAGGTTCACAACCAAAACCTACTTTTTCTTAATACACACACAAGTTCGCCCTCCCGAGTCCAATTTACGATCCACAGACAGTAGTTGAGTAGTGATCAGACAAACAAATAATTAAGCTCAAAAGTAAGTACTCATGCGAGTCGTAGCATGATGATAACTATCTTAACAAGTCAATTCAAGTTCATACACCAACAATCATGAACCTACCATAATCCTGGAACGAGAAGTTCACTACTTCTCTTCCACTTTGAGGATATTAATTGGATCCCTAGTTTCTTTTTTAATATTCTGGTAAGGTCAAGGGGTGGTGGTATGAATCTAAAGGAATCAAGCAAATCCTTCTTGTTCCTTTAGTGAGGAATGTCGTTTTGTCTTTTTGGCATGGCAAGTTTTAGAATATAAAGGCCTTGTCCTCATCCGCACATCTCTCTATTGCCTTGGAAGGCTCGATTTCCATGTCGCCTACCAAACACAATGTCGGAAAGTGTTTAGAATGAGTTCCAACACACCTCAACTTCAAAATTGCATTAGTTACGACATTCTCACTTTTGTACACCTCAATATTTGCATTAACCAAAAGAAGATTAGTGAATGGCTAGAAATCATCTTTTGGCTCCGCAAGCTGGCCAGTATCCACAACAATTGGTGGGTGGGCATCATACACTTCAACCTTTTTATTCAAGTGAGCTTGCAGGTGGCAAATAGCTGAACCAAATTTTATCTACTTCTTTTATGAGCTCAATTCTGTTGCCACGTCTGGAAGACTATAACGGAGAAACCGGGCAAATCTAATTCATCAAGCTTGTTTTTCGAGCCAAGATTGACTCACTGTCTCTGCTTTCCTGCGGAAACTCGTTCACTTCTTTTATTTGAGGGTCGTCCTAAGTATTAGCTAAGCGTGTAACTTACACATCATTTAAAATACATGTCTGAGAGTTTGGCCTTAAACCTTTCTTGAGCCCTCCTGCTTTCCTCAGTCTGCACCTGCATCAGTGCATTGTGCTCGCCTGAGCATGACATTTCTCATATTCCACTTCATTACTCATGTCAGCATTACAAACAACAGGAGAATCATAATAGGGGCTAGGGGATGTGGAACAAGCATTAGGACAATTAGTTTAATGACCATCCAGTCGACCACATATATTATAAAAATTCATTCACAAAGGATTGAGGGGGTGTATATAATGTGTATATATATATATATTCATATGTGGGGCTTTAAGTTGTAATATTTGTCCATTAATTGTTAATAAAATGATCCAAAATCCAATATAAACTTAAAACCTAAATTTTTCACTCTTCATCTTACTTTATAGTTTCAAGAGAGTATTTTGTTCCTCAATTTTTCATAATTGTGGTTTTTATTAGCACATGAGTGAAAACATACTTGATCTAGTCTTTCATCACAATATAATTGTAAAAAATAAAGATTATTAAAAAAAACAAGAAAACCCCAAAAAATTGAAAAAATCAAAAGAACCGACTAAAACCTAAACCAAAAAAACTGATTTTATGTTGGTTTGATTTGGTTTATAGTTTTAATAAACCGACATAATTGTTTTTTTCCTTTTTCAATAAAAAAACAAACCTACCCGACCTATGTACACCCCTAGTGGTAATGATTAATGATGTAAGAGAAGGGGTAAATCAGTAAAGTTATCTGAATATTTGTATCACGACGACAGTAAATCAATTTTAGGCTAGTAATGTTGCTTCATTCTAGGGCATTTATAGACTTATCTTCCACGCCCACAGAAATTAATGGAAATGACCAGATTATCCTCTGGTTGGGTAAGCTGGCAAGACAACTGCGGGTGGTTCAAGCCTCTTCTATATACTATTTTAACCACACGTGCCTAGCATGTGTAACATTTGATTATTTAAAATTAAATAATTTTATATATTGCGAAGATTCTAGTGAAGTGTAAAATGTTTAACAAACTTTTCAAAGATCCTTCACATTTTAATTAAAAATGTAAATATAAACATATATTTTAGTGTAAGCACATATATATTTTACCACCAGAAGTTTCAAGTGGGTGGTCGATCATCACTTTTGTGTTTCTCATGCAATACCTCTTTCCCTTACTGCCAGAGGCTAAGAGAGACACATTAATTTGAATCATATTTTTGGTACGATTATTTTTTTCAATATTTAAAATCTTTCCTTGTTTTAAAGTAAAATTTTTACAAAATCATTAATTACATACTTATGATGTACTTAAAACTTTTAAAAATTTGATACTTCTTGAATTTTTCTTATTCTAGCACTTTTATATTTTTTCTAGATTTTTCAGATCTTTTTAAAATCAAATTTAGTTGATTTAGAATTCTTAAACTAATGAAAAAAGTATTAGTTGTCATTAATTCTGATGACTTCTAACATGTGAAGGTTTATTAGAAAAAAATAGTGAAAAGATAATTTTGTCTAAAGCAAAGACTTTTAATGAAAACAACATTTCTAAGGCCATTCACACTTTTAATATATTATAGATTATAGATATAGATTATAGATTATAGATTATACATATAGTTTAGTAAAGTTATATGAAGACAAATGTGGAGTAACCTCATCATTGAAAGTAGATGAGTTGCATGAATACAAGGCTGCATCTTATATTTATTGCTAAAGCTAATTTGGGCGAGGTTGTGATGGAGATTTGATACGGGTGCCAAGGGCTCAAGACTTCACAAGAAGCGAAGCTCAAGCTCGGGAATTACAAAGTCTTCAAGGCATGTTCATGAAGATGGATGTGTGTGTGTGTCTCAAGTTCATCTAAGGGTGTGCATGTGTTGAAGTGTGAAGAAATGCCTTAGTGTCTTTAAACACTCCAAGGTCGTCCCCTTTGTGCACTCCAAACCCGCCCCTTCATTAAGGGTGTAGTGGTCATTTCCATCTCATTTTTGTAATAGACTATAAGTAGGACTTCTTTAGTCTTATTTTAGCTAGTTAGTTCATTTCTCGGTTTGTAATATTTTGAAACACACAATTCCTCTCTTGGAGAGTAGACCACCCATAACTAGGTTTCACAAGTGGGGTTTTTCACTTGTGTTGTTCATGGGCTAGAAACTTGGGCTCTTGAGGTGAACCGAGTCCCTCTTGGGTTCGACGTAAGAACTTGGTGTTATTTACATAGGTGTTAGGGGTTTTGGAGTTTGAAACATTCCATAGTTCTTAGTGCTTGTGTATCTTTATGTCAAGTTGTGTATCTATCTTTACATATTGTTGTTTTGTTATCTTGGTCTCGGCCTAGTTGCTTGCATTGATAGTAATCTTTTTGTTGTCTTGTGTTTTGTGGTTGGCCGTGTATCATTTGGTATCAAAGCAAGGATTGATTTCATTCCTACCGAATCAATCTTGGGCTTGGTAACTTGAAAATCTAAAAAGAAAAGTGTTGAAAACTGAAAATCCAAAAGAAAAACATTCTGTTCCGTTATTGGTCTTTGGCCGAAAGTTTGAACTTAGATTTAGGATATTTTTATGTGTTCTGGTAGTTTCTAGTGTTAGACCCTTTCTCACTAACACTTCTAGAGTCTAAATTCAAATTTTGAGCTATTTTCAAGTTGTTCTTGATTATTTTGGCAGGCTATTGTTGTTGTTGTTCTTGATGTTCTTCATGTTGTGTTGATCTTAAAATAAGGGAAAGAGAGTGTGGCTCCTTGTTTGTCTTGGAAACACTTCCAAGACATCACCAAAGAAGTAAAAGGACAAAAGGCTTCCAAAAAACATTGTTGCCAAGGAGTACAACAACAACAACAGACCCAATGTATTCCCACAAAGTGAGGTCTGGGGAGGGTAAAATGTACGCAGTCCATACCACTACCTCCGAAGAGGTAGAGAGGCTGTTTCCGATAGACACCGGCTCAAGAATGAGAATAGTATACCAAGGCCGTAATGAAACATGAGACATGGTGGATAACATAAATAGAAATAAGAGATAAGAAATAATAACAATAAATATCAGAGAATTCTGAAATAAAAGAAAATACAAGCAATACGCAATAAATATAGGAAAACGGATACTCACCTAGTAGTGACATACTCTCACAATACCTAAGACACCCACCACACCCAAACTCTTCTAACCCCTAGCCACAACCCACACACTCACACTAGCCTTTACCCTAATCCGCGATCTCCACACCTTCCTATCTAGGGTCATGTCCTCAGTAAGCTGAAGCTGCTCCATGTCGTGCCTAATCACCTCCTAAAAGGAGTAAGGGCACTTTTCAAGGCTGACTAAAAAATGAAAGGAGACGAGACTTGCAAAAAGGTTGTCTTGCCAAAAGAGTGCAAGAAGATCAAAGCTCTTTGAATTTTGAAAAGGAAGCCCTAAAGTCTTGTTTGTCAACCTACTATAGCCGAAACCTATCTCTTCCAATTGAAGATTGAACAACTCAATTTTGGAACAAGAAAATTTCCAATTTCAACAACATTTCAACGACCAATAAATGGCTGCCACGTCATCATAGGCTAATTTTTTTTGGAATTCCTAGTTTCTTTTCCTTGTTTCAATTGGTTTCAATTTTGTTGATTCTAGTACTAATTGGCAAACTAGTAATCACCTACTAGGTTGTAAATTAGTTTTGAGTACGTTTCTTCGTGTTAGCGTTATTTGTGCGCTTTTGTCATTTGTAAATCGTTGTAATTCTTGGCTCAAGTCTGAACAAGGTTTTCTTTGAGTCTTTCAAACGAAAATCCATTCCAGGCAAGAGTAGACTCACCCTTAACTTATCATGAGTGGAACCAAGTGTGAGGTAATCAAAGTATGAGAGTGTGGTGAGGATATTTTTGAGCTAACTTGTTTGTTATTCTGGCCTGAACAAAGAAATCTCAACGGACATGACTCTTCATAAGTTTGAAACGATTGATGGTATCTTTCAAGCGACTTTAGAGATTGAAAGAGAGATTAAGGAGAGGTCGGCATACAAGGCAAAGGGATACCAAGTCCCCTCGGGTTGGACCAAGAGCAAAGAGGTGTGTCCATCATTTTCGACTTGGAACAAGTCCAAAAATCCTCCATCCAATGTTCCTCAACCCGTGATCAAGGCTGCCCAACATCAACCTCCAAGGTATGAAGGTAAACCGAATTCTTTTTCCAATTCTAAGAGATTTCAATGCTTCAAATGTCAAGGGTGGGGACACAAGGCTAGTGAGTGTCCAAACCGGAGGAATGTGATCCTAAGGGAGGGAAAGTTGTATTACCTTGGGGAGAGGTGGGAATTGAACTGAATGAGAATGATGACAATTCTCTAGATGGAGAGGAAGGAGAAGCTGAAAAACAAAGTGAGGGTGATGAGAAGGATACTTGGCCGCAAGGTGGTGAACTTGAAGTACCTAATTTTGTGGTACAAAGAGTTATGATTAGTAAGGCGTTGGATGATCCAAGTCAAAGAGAGAATCTTTTTCATACCAAGTGCCTTATTAAGGGAGGTGTGTGTTCCTTGATTGTTGATAGTGAGAGTTGTGCCAATGTTGCTAGTGCCGCAATGGTGGACTATTTGAAGTTGCCTACTACTCCACATGCAAGTTCGTGTAAGCTCCAATGGTTGAACGAGTGTGGGAAATTAAAGGTAACCCGACAAATAGTGATTCAGTTTAAAGTGGGAAACTATGAAGATGAGGTGCTTTGTGATATCATCCCAATGCAAGCTTGTCACTTATTGTTGGGATGGTCGTGGCAATATGATAGGTTTGCCAAGCATGATGGAAGGACCAACCGATACTCTCTTGAATTCAAGGGCCGAAAGTTCACACCATCCACTTTCGCCATCACAAGTGTGTGAAGCTCATCAACAAATGAGGGAACTGAAGGAAAAGGGGAAAAATGGAAGGGAACTCGAGTGTGTGAAGGAGTTGAGGGAGTTCTAACTTCGAAAGGTAAGGAGGCTATGGTGATGTTGTCTAGGAAAAGGGTCTCTTCAAGGAGTACGATGACACGACACCCATGCTTCTCCTAGCCCATGCTTTTGATACTAACCCTTATACTTCTTCTATTCCCCCTTCTATTTCTCTTGTTTTGCAGGAATTTGAAGATGTATTTCCCAAGGAGTTGCCGCAAGGGTTACCCCCACTTTGGGGCATTGAACATCAAATAGACTTCGTGTCGGGTTCACAATTGCCTAACAAACTGGCCTATCGAAGTAACCGGATACCAAAGAACTTCAAAGGCAAGTTGAGGAATTCCTCAACACGGGGTACATCAAAGAAAGTATGAGTCCATGTGCGGTTCCGGTGTTGTTGGTGCCAAAGAAAGACGGAACATGGCACATGTGTGTGGACTGCCGAGCCATCAACAAGATAATGGTAAAATATCGTCACCCTATTCCTCGGTTGAACGATATGCTTGATGAGTTGAATGGTTCTTGTGTATTTTCAAAAATTGATCTTAGGAGTGGCTATCACCAAATAAGAATGCGACCGGGTGATGAATGAAAAACCGCCTTCAAGACCAGATTTGGTCTTTATGAATGGATGGTTATGCCATTCGGCCTCACTAATGCCCCTAGTACTTTCATGCGGTTAATGAATCATGTGATGAAACCGTTCATTGGAAAGTTTGTTGTGGTATATTTTGATGATGTCTTGGTTTATAGCAAATCCCTTGAAGAGCATGCTTTACATTTGCAAAGTGTGTTTGAAGTCCTTAGAAAGGAAAAGTTGTATGCTAATCTTGATAAGTGCTCTTTTGGTGTGAATGAAGTTGTGTTTTTGGGATTTGTTGTAAGCTCAAGAGGAGTTGTGGTGGATGAATCTAAGATAGACGCTATAAGAACTTGGCCGATTCCAAAGTCCATTGGTGAAGTACGAAGCTTTCATGGGTTCGCTAGTTTTTATAGACGTTTTGTCAAAGGATTTAGTATTATCGTCGCTCCCTTGACCGAGGTCATCTGAAAGGACCAACCTTTCAAGTGGGGTGAAGAGCAAGCTAAGGCCTTTGAAACCTTGAAAGCTATGCTTATTTCCGCCCCTTTGTTGCAATTGCCCAACTTTGATAAAATGTTTGAAGTTGAATGTGATGCTAGTAAAGTAGGAACAAGTGTCGTCTTAATTCAAGATATTAAACCTGTTGCCTATTTTAGTGAAAAGCTCAATGGCGCAACTCTAAACTATTCCGCTTATGATCTAGAGTTATACGCCTTGATTAGAGCTTTGGGTAATTGGCAACACTACTTGTGGCCCAAAGAGTTTGTGATCCGAACGGACCATGAATCCTTGAAACATCTTAGTGCCCAAGATAAGCTAAACAAGCGGCATGCTAAGTGGATTGAATTCCTAAAGACGTTCCCTTATGTCATTCAATACAAAAAGGGATAGAAAAATGTGGTTGCCGACGCATTATATAGGAAACATGTACTAATTTCTACCTTGTCTTCCAAGTTGATGGGATCTGAGAGCCTAAAAATGTTGTATCCCGAGGACCTCACGCTTGCTCCTATATTTCGTGAATATAAAGAGTGGGGTAGGGAAAAATTGCTCAAGGATGGGGTCTCCACTCCCTATTCCAAGTTTGATGGCTATTTGTTCAAAGGAAGAAGGTTATGTTTGCCCTCTAGTTCGTGGAGAGAATTGTTGTGAGAGAGGCACATGATGGCGGTTTAATGGGCCACTTTGGGGTTGAAAAGACCCTCGGGATCTTAGAGGAACAATTCTATTGGCCTAAGATGCGCAAAGATGTTTCTAAGATTTGCGGCCAATGCATGGATTATAGGAGTACCAAATCACGCCTCCTTCCTCATGGCTTGTATACCCCACTTTCCACTCCCCTACGCCCTTGGCTTGACATATCTATGGACTTCGTTTCGGGGCTGCCAAGGACAATGAAAGGTAGGGATAGCATTTTTGTAGTGGTTGACCGATTTTCAAAGATGACACATTTCATACCGTGTTCTAAGAGTGAGGATGCAACTAGTGTCGCTTCGTTGTTTGTTGAACATGTTGTTAAGTTGCATGGAATTCCTCGAACCATTGTTTGTGATAGGGACTCCAAGTTCCTTAGTCACTTTTGGAAGTCGATGTGGGGTAGGCTTGGTACGAAGTTGTTATTCTCAACCTCTTGCCACCCACAAATCGATGGCCAAATGGAAGTAGTTAATAGGACCTTGGGTTCTGTGCTACGATCCATGGTTAAATGTAAGGTGACTTCTTGGGAGGAACATCTACCCCTAGTCGAGTTTGCTTATAATTGTGTTATTCATTCGACTACCGATATGACTCCCTTTGAGTGTGTATACGGCCTCAACCCCCTTACCCCTTTAGATCCAACCCCTTTGTCTAAGGTTGCATAAGAAGGTACGGGTCCGCGTAGAAAAGAAAAACCAAAAGTTGCTAAGAGGGCCAACAAGGGAAGAAGAAGGCTTGTGCTTGCACCGGGAGATTGGGTGTGGGTGCACCTTAGGAAGGATCGATTTCCAACACAAAGGAAGGCCAAGTTGATGCCGAGAGGTGATGGTCATTTTCAAGTGCTTGAAAGGATCAATGATAATGCATGCAAGATCGACCTCGCTCCTGAATACTAAGTGCATAACACGTTCAATGTGTGTGGCCTCTCACTTATTGACGCCATTGAGTATGATGAAGCCATAAATTTGAGGTCAAATTCCTTTCAAGATGGAGAGGATGATATGGGTGCCAAGGGCTCAAGACCATTCACAAGAAGCCAAGCTCGGAAATTACGAAGTCTTCAAGGCATGTTCATGAAGATGGATGTGTGTGTGTCTCAAGTTCATCTAAGGGAGTGCATGTGTTGAAGTGTGAAGAAATGCCTTAGTGTCTTAAAACACTCCAAGGTCGTCCCCTTTGTGCACTCTAAACCCGTCCCTTCATTAAGGGTGTAGTGGTCATTTCCATCTCATTTTTGTAATAGACTATAAGTAGGACTTCTTTAGTCTTATTTTAGCTAGTTAATTCATTTCTCGGGTTGTAATATTTTGAAACACACAATTCCTCTCTTGGAGAATCGAACACCCGTAACTAGGTTTCACAAGTGGGGTTTTTCACTTGTGTTGTTCATTGGCTAGAAACTTGGGTTCTTGAGGTGAACAGAGTCCCTCTTGGGTTCAAAGTAAGAATTTGGTGTTATTTACATAGGTTTTAGGGGTTTTGGAGTTTGAAACATTCCATAGTTCTTAGTGCTTGTGTATCTTTATGTCAAGTTGTGTATCCATCTTTACATATTGTTGTTTTGTTATCTTGGTCTCGGCCTAGTTGTTGCTTCCATTGATAGTAATCTTCTTGTTGTCTTGTGTTTTGTGGTTGGCCGTGTATCAAGATTAGTCTGGGAAACTGGTTTGTGTTTTGCAGCAATTATAAAAATGCTAGGGGAAATTGATCCTCTACGCAGTCCCACTCTGTAGCACTGAGAATGAGCTCTCAGGTGCATACTGAAACAATATTTCCGGAAATAAACACGATCTTATATTTCAGATAAGAGTCTCTTGAGCCAGCCATAGTTCTCAATACCTTAATGTGCCAGAGATCATCATTCAGAATAAAAATCTTGGTAAAAGTCTTTCGGCTGAAGATCCAGGATACAATTTGTTATAGAACTCTATTGGGAGTAGCAAGTGCCCTTCTTGCATTAGAACATGAGATCTTCTCGAACTTGGAAACCAATAAGAACCGTACATGTCTCATTTTGAAAATATGTTTATTTTTCCCTGATACTTCAGTATTAGTGAAATGTGATCGCCTAGAACTGTTTGCTATTTAGTGGACCAAGTTGCTTATAATCTGGAGGAACCAAATTGGAACTTTATTAGAAATCTAGACTTTTTGTGGGATATGCAAATATAGCAGCTCTTGAAAGTGACGAATAGAAGTGGATGTTATGCAATTCAGTCCCCATGACATAGCTAACCCTATAAATACTCTCTTTTCTCTGTTCCAGTAAGTTCTTGAAAATTGCATTCCTCACTGATTTCGAGAACACACTATTCGCCAGCCTGTTATGCGTGGCCAAGTCCAAGGCAAGCATGGCCTTTGTCTCCATTGCAGCATTATAACTTATCTTCCTTGTTTAGCCATCTAAATGGATCCTTTGACACCAGGGCTTCTCTAGTGCATATTCCTTTTCGCTGTGTTGATCCACTAGTACTTTCATGGAAACGTCCTGGGAGATGTGAAATGCAACAATTGTTTGAATCTCGATTAAGCTGAAACTGATAAATTGGTATTTAATTTATTCAATTGTTTAGGTTACTTTTCTGGGCAGCCAAGTGACTTTTTCTGTCTGCACGGGTATAGTTCTCCTCAGTCAACTTGGATATGTTTCTGTTGGTTCTGAAACTTTCTATAGACATTTTTGCTTGCAACAGAATTAGCTGGTCAACAGCTTGAATGGCTAAGTTGAGATGGCAGTCTAATGATTTTTTCTTTTTATCTTCGAATGCTGTTTCATATGTGAAACCAATTCTACACTTAATTCTCTGGTAAAAAGGGCACCTCTGTTTTAATTTGAATGTAGATTTAAATTCACTTTTCCGCTAACAATTTCTTATTCAGTAGAAATGTTCCAGCATCTATTTTTCATAAGCATTGGGTTGGTCTTACCAACTTAGCCGTCTGTTATGATCTCAACTGAGATCTAAAACTGAATTTGCAGAAATTAACGACACAAACTATTTTGGGAATTTTCTGATTTTCTGATAAATAGACAAATGAAACTTTAAAACAAGGAATTGGAAACTAATTGAATGATTCGCCATAGCCACGAAACCCGTAGAATGAAATGAGAGAATTTAGAAAGAGATCTAAGAGGAGAAAAGAGAGGGAAAGAAATTCAGAGAAGAAAGTGAAAGAGGCGAGAAAGAAATGTACCCAAAATTCAGTTCCCCTCTTTTTCTTCTCTGATATGTGTATATAACCACCTTTCCACGTGGCACCATCACGACCCTTGCGCCTCATTTAAACTGAAGTGATCTCAGTTATTTATTCTCAATCTCGCGTATTTCTGTTTGTTTTCTATTCCTGACTTCGAATCTAAACAACTACAGTTGGTCGACTATTATTAAGATCATAACACCGTCGCTCTGACTTCTTGCTGGATATTTGTTGTACATAACCTCCGGACTAAAAGAAGAAAACTTCATCTTTAGACACCATTCATCAGGAGTCTCTCTTCGTGCTTAAACCTTTTTCTGTATCCCTTCTACTGTAAACTTAATCTGATTGTAGTTTCTGTGTGGCACCAATGCTAATTCTGAAATTATTACCTCAGGAAAATATCAATAGAGGAGAAGAGAAATCTAGGGATAGCTCTCACGAAGTTATCTCCTGATGGTCTTAGTAAGGCACTGGAGATAGTAGCACAAAATAACCCACTATTTCCGGCTTCAGCAGAAGAGGTGGAACTTGACATTGATGCTCAGGTTATCATAAGACTTGAAACATGCATCTTCCTTATTCAACATTTTTTTGTATGACTTGCATATTCTTATTACTTGTTTCGTGGTTTCTGTAGAGCGAATTGACATTGTGGAGGCTAAAATTCTTCATCAAGGATACATTAGAAGTTGGGGGCAAGAGTGCAAGCAAATGTGACACCAGTAACTCAGCCAATGTTGCTGCTACTATTCCTAATATTAGTGCTGCCTCCAAAAGAAAAAGGGAGATTTGTGATGCTCTTGTGAAGAATGCCAAGAAGCGAAACAAGAAGCCCTCTAAATGAATTTGTTTAAGAAAGGGGCTGCAGGTTAGATGCGCAGTTCTTGGGTATCATCATCAGGAGAAAAGTTTTGTTTGTCTAGTCGCGAATGAGACTTTTTTTTTTCCCACTAAGCTCACTTTTATAGTATTTTCAATTCAATTTGTGATCCTTTTTTTTTCAAACTCCTCCATCTCTCCTCCACTCAACTAAGACACTAGTTGCATAAGGCCCGGCCTTGATGTAAGAATATAAATTTAATATTAGAAAAGATATAAACTTAAATCACATTTTTTATTGCATAATCAATTATCACACGTTGATTATGTCTTGTTTGGTAAGTCTTTATGATTATTAAAGTTTTTTCGTCACATAATTGGATAACTTTTAAAGTACTTTATTTATGATGAATGAAGTATAGAGGAGAATTAGCAAATACGAAAGAGATATAAGGATTCGATTTAAAACAAGTAAATTGTGTTTTCAGTATATTTTAAATCTTTGTCATGTTAAATTAGTTAGATTATTGAAAAGGAGTATTTGTTGTTATTGCTATTATTATTATTATTATTATTATAAACATATTCAGTGTATTTTCGTTAAGTGGGGTCTGAGGAGGGTAAAGTGTACGCAGTCCATCCCACTACCTCAGATGAAGTAAAGAGACTGTTTCCGATATAACAAACAAAGACACATAAAAGCATGCAATCACAAGGTAATACTATAATAACAGATAGTAAAGGATAATAACAAGAACAAGACATCACAAGGTAATACTAGAAAATATTTTATTCGAAAAACATAGATATCACAAATACACAATAGACCTACTCCTACCCACTAACCGTCTACTCTAATCTACGTCCTTATGTCCTCCGTAAGCTGTAACTGTTTCATGTCATGTCTAATCACCTCCCTCCAATACTTCTTAGGCCTGCCTCTACCCCGCCTAAAACTATCCATAGCCAGCCTCTTACACCTCCGTACTGGAGCATCTGTGCCTCTTCTCATCACATGTCCGAACCATCGCAACCTCACTTTCATATCTTGTCCTGCACCGAAGCCACTCCCATCTTCTCCCAGATAATCTCATTCCAACCCTATCCCTTCCGGTATGTCCACACATCTATCGCTACATTCTCTTCTCCGCTACCTTCAACTTCTATATGTGGGAGTTCTTAACTGGCCAACACTCCGCTCCATACGACATAGCCGGTCGAACTACCACTTTGTAGAACTTATCTTTGAGTTTTGGAGGCACCTTCTTATCACACAAGACTCCCCGAAGCGAGCCTCCATTTCGACCACGCTGCACCAATGGAGTGCATGACATCCTCATCAATCTCCCCATTCTCTTGAATCATAGACCCAAGTTACTTGAGACACTTCCTCTTCTGGATAACCTGGGAATCAAGCTTCACTACCACGTTTGCCTCGTGCGACAAATCACTAAACTTACATTCAAAGTATTCCGTCTTAGTCCTGCTCAACCTAAATCCCTTAGATTTAAGGGTTTGTCTCCAAAGCTCCAACTTATCATTAATTCCACCCCGAGGTTCATCAATCCGTATAATATCATTAGCAAATAACATACACCAAGGCACCTCCCCTTGGATATATCGCGTCAAAACATCTATCATCAAGGCAAAAAAAAATAGGCTAAGAGTCGATCCCTGGTGCAACTCTGTCAAAATTGAAAAGTACTCTAAATCCTCTCTTGTCGTCCTCACACGAGTCTTTACATCGTCGTACATGTTCTGGATCGATCTAGTGTAAGCCACGAGCACCCCTCTAGCTTCCAAGCACCTCCACAAAATCTCCCTGAGAACTTTGTCATACGCCTTCTCAAGATCGATAAACACCATGTGCAAGTCTTGTCTCTCCCTAAACTACTCTACTAATCTCCTAATGAAGTGAATGGCCTCAGTAGTCGAGCGATCTGGTATGGAATCGAACTGATTCTCGAAATATTTGTACTCTAGGAAATTTTTTTTTAAGACTTGGAAAATGACTTCATGGAAGTAGGAAACTCATATTCTACAAGGGGAATTTCATATTCATTTAACCCTTCACCTTTTAATACACTTTGTCTTCATCCGCACGGTAGCTTCCTTCCTCGCCACCCCATATCCCCACCACTCATATTACTTATCTAAATTTTATGTAAATAATTTTTTTAATAATATTTTTACTTACATATCGAATATAAGAAAATAAATTTAAAAAAAAACAGTAATTTTTCTGAAAAATATTTCTAAATAACATTTTCATAAAAAATATACCAAAAAGAGAATAGGTATTATTAGTAAGAAATAATAAATGCGCAGATTACAAACGAGACTGTAACTTCAAGGTTGAAGAAATTTTACTAATACTAAAATATAAGATAACAAATAACACACTTTAGCCTTTTCATTTTTATTTTACATTTGTTGATTTGGTACTCCCATTAAAAAACTATTTATTAAAATTTTGTTTTATTTTTTTCAATAATTATATTTTGAAAGTATATGATTGATAATTATGTTGTTATATTGTTACTTAATGACAAGAGTAATATTGGAAGAAAATAATAAACCTCTTTAGATGTGCTAAAATAATAAATAAAAAGAAAATTTTATTTTTAGTACAAGGGTCAAACAAATAGGTGAGAGAGAAAGAGATAATTCCTTTTTACTTGTTTCTTTGACTTGACAATCACCTTAGGGGTCGTTTGGTAGAGTGTATAAGAATAATGCAAGATATGGTGTGTTAGTAATGCTTGTGTTAGCCATGCTTGCATTAGTTATGCTTATATTTTTCTTATGCAGTGTTTGATTTGATGTATTAAAAATAACATGAATTAAATAATTTCTAAAAAAAAAAAGAAAATTACAAAAATATCCTCCATATATATATTGAAAAGGATGTAAAAAAAAAAATTGAGGGATAATAGTGTCTTTAATCATGTTAATGCATGTATTGGATCAATTGCATTGCTAATACCATGGATTTTGAGGTATTAGTAATACACATATCAATGTACAACAAAGTGTATAACTAATGCAAGCATTAGTTATACATTGGTTGCAAAAGTATACCAAACAAGGTATTAGTAATACACATTAAACTAATACATGCATTAATTTTTCAATACACTCTACCAAACGATCCCTAAAAGTTTAATATCTCAGAAGTAAAACATATAAAATTATCCTTATTAAACATACAAAATTATCCTTATTAATTATGTTTTTGAAGATTTAAATTTGACTATTAATACTTTAGGTAGTAACTTAATAATAATAAGAAGAATAATCTAGAAAAGTGATTTGCTAAAATAAATAAGAAATATAACAACCTCTCCATCTCACCTCTGATAGTGGTATGGATTGCATACACTTACCCTTCCTAGACCCCACTTGATGAGAATATACTGGGTATGTTGTTGTTGTTGTTCAAAAATAATTAATTTTAATATAAGAAATAAGTAAGAAAAATAAGTAATCTAGTAAGGAACAAGAAGAGATTTATAAATGTTACCATTATATATAGTTTAATTACAAAGGTCCAAATAAAAATGTCATAAAATAATAAATAAGGACAAACGTAACAATATGTATGAAAAAAAAACAATAGACATGTGTGGCTGTCTAATTGCACCAAAAAGTTTGTGAGTATTACCAAAATTCAAGATTCTCTCTTATATATTGTTACTAGTTTTACGAGGCCCGTGCTAAGCCCGATTCCAAACTCAAAATATAAAACAATAATTTTAAGTTAAAAATATAGTTTATGTTATATAATTTTTACTTTACAATTAGTATAATGTAATGGTATGTTATACAAGTCTTATTGATAAGTTTTCATAATTATTAAAGTTGTTAATCACATCATTGGATAATTTTAAATAAAAATATTATTTTTGAGGAAGAAATATTACCAGAGAATTAGGATATATCAAAAGATACAAGTAATTCGATATTTTATATAATGACATGATTTAAAATATTTAATAATTAAACTTTAATGAAGATCATAATAGAAAAGCTACTGATATTTTTATAAAATTTGTGAGGATGTAATTTCTTAGTTAAAGCTAAAATTAAATTTATTTTGATATTTATTGAATTTTAATTTCACTCATAATTTTAGTGGCAATATTTTTTCAAAATACATTTTTTTTCATTTTATAGAATTATTTAAAGCAAAGTCAATGATTTCAAATTTATATTATGATAATTATAACTTTAATTTAGAGCCTTTATATAAATAACCTAATAATGATTTATAAGGATATTAAATGATAATGAAACTACATTAATAGACTGTAAACACCTAATTTTATCCCTCCCAAAAATCCAATTCATCTATTTTTACCTCACCCACGTGATTATACCCCACAAAAATATAAAAATAAACAAACTAAACACTCAACCAATTAAATCTCAACACCCTCTACCTTATCCTAACCACCTACTTCACCCTCTAATCCACGTTACCCCATCCACGTACCCCTCTTGGTCATTGTTTTTCTTCTCATAACTAACAGAATAATCATATCACACACAAATAGAGGTAGGGACCACTGGATTTTGGCCAAGATTTCATTTTTCTGATTGAATAACAACACAGCAACATATATACAGGGACCCAGCTCCACCCAAAAGAAAAAAGGGACCATCATCTTCCATATTTGCTCACAGATATACAGGATTCACCATACAACAATTGGGGACACACACAAAATCCATCCTCTCATCTACATATTCTCTCACTGAACACATCACACACCTCATCGGAAACTTATACACCCACATAGTGGTATACGCACACATACACGCTGGAAGGGAGAAAAGCAGTGAAAAAGAAAAGAGCAAAAAAAATGAGTTGATCGGAGAGAGGGGAAATCGAGGAGTAAGGTGGACGGAGAGAATAAAAATTGGAGTGGGAGAGATCGATTGAGAGAGGATAGAGAGAAAACAGAGAGGGAGAGAACAGGGTCAACAAGGGAGCTCGAAATCCTACCCGTTTTCTTCGATCTCTACCATCACCGAGCTCACCGGAGCTCCGGGGTCGCGAAGATAGTAGTTTCGGCGACCAACTCCTCAAAAACAGTCCAAAACGCCCAGGAATCCACCGAAAATAGCAAACCAGCGATCGGAGCATAAAACCCCAGCCATTTCAGTCTGTTTTCGACCAAATTCTGGGGAAAATAACCAAAATCAGTTAAAGGGCGTCGTTCGAGATTGAGATTTCTCAAGTTGAGGTTTGCCCGGTTCTTGGCCCGTTGGTTCATCATATTTAATCGAACAACACTTTGATCCCGAAAGGTCCAATTTCTAACTCTATTTTTCTTAAATTCGTATGATTGTGTTTGTGATTTTTTTGGGGTGATTTGTCGCGATATGTGTTTGTGTTGAATGATTGATCTCGAACGGTGCAATTTGGATGAAAACGATATCTTGTGGATAATTGAAATCGGTAATTAGTTAACAAAATCGGGTGAGAATTGGAAACGGATAGAAAAATTAATGTGATTGGTTCGTATTGATTGATTGATGTTTGTTTGTTGCAAAGTAGGCGTTGGATTTGCTAAGTTTGATAATATCACATTTAGATCAAATTGAATAGGCAAAGAATAGGTTCGGGTAGGCAAAAGTAGGACTTCTGATTTTGAATGATGAAAATGTTTGTTGAATGGTCTTGATTTTATGAATTCAATTCAAGTGTATTCATTTGGCCGGGGAATGTCCCGAGGCATCTTGTACTCAGTGGACGTTTGCGATGAAGGCTCGAGGCGTCGGGTAGAGCATTATTCTAGGATTAGTTTAGAATATGATTTATATTTCTGCATTTTTTTATTTTTGGGACTGTATAATTTGGACTGGGCATTATTTTGTTTTGAATTTTGTTTGATTTGTTTTGTTTTGTGTGTTTATGTGGTTTGTACATTTTATAGTGTCAAAATTAGCCGATACATTTCACCGAGCGACCGTGGTCGAGCCACGGGATCTAGAGGTGCCTAAAACCTTTTCCTCGGTCAACAGAATTCCTTAGCCGAAATCTCTGTTCGCAAACCAGTCTTAAAGAGTCAAATCGTTTTGAAAAGGATTTTTCAAAGGTGACTTGACACACCGGATTATGCCAAGTGGCGACTCTGAGTTTAAATAAAAATAATCCTTTTCTAAATAATTCTTCATTTTGTCATTTCATAATAAAAATCCTTTTCAAACTTTAAAAATATAATCTTTTTGGTTGTAAAAAGGGGTGTGACATAGACTACTTTATTCTGTCCATTTACTTATCGTTTATTTTTTTCACTCCACTTACAAGATTGCTATAATGACCTGAATTTGTGAATCTTTCATTTCTATGTGTTTTGACATTTTATGCATTTCTTTAGTTGCTACATGTTGATTTTGATGTTTGGGATGATTGACACGATTTTTTATGTGATTGGAAATAACAACAATAATAACAACAAATTCAGTGTATTCCCACCAAGTGAGGTCTGGGGAGGGTAAAATGTACGCAATCCATACCGCTACCTCCGAAGAAGTAGAGAGGCTGTTTCCGATAGACCCCCAGCTCAAGATAAAGAATAGTAAATCAAGGTCATAGTACTACATGAAACAGAATGTGTGGCATAATCAAAATAAGAAATGAAAAATAATAAAAATAGATGCTAAGGGAGACACGAAAATAAGAGCAATACTAATAAAAATAGGAGATAAGAAATAAGAAGCGACCACCCCCGTAGTCGCCAACACTAGCGGTTCCTACCAAAGAACATAGTCCTAGGATTACTAACCCGACTACACCAGAGCCCCCTAACTACTCATTACCACCCACACACGCACTAACCTTCTACTCTTATCCACGACCTCCACACCTTCCTATCTAGAGTCATGTCCTCGGTAAGCTGAAGTAGCCTCATGTCATGTCTAATCACTTCTCTCCAGTATTTCTTCGACCTACCTCGTCCCCTCCTGAAATCATCCAAAGCTAGTCTCTCATACCTACGAACTAGGGCATCCGTGCCCCTTCTCATCACATGTCCAAACCATCTCAGCCTTTCTTTCCACATCTTTTTCTCCACCGAAGCCACTTCCACCTTATCCCGGATAATCTCATTCCTAACTCTATCCCCTTTAGTAAGTCCATACATCCAACACAACATTCTCATTTTCGCTACCTTCAATTTTTAAATGTGGGAGATCTTGACTGGCCAACACTCCGCACCATACAGCATGGTCGGACGAACTATCACTCTGTAGAACTTGTCTTTAAGCTTTAAGGGCACCTACTTATATCACATAACACTCCCGAGGCGAGTCTCTACTTCATCCAACCTGCTCCAATACGTTTAGAGACATCCTCATCAATCTCGCAATTTCCCTGAATCATGGACCCAAAATACTTAAAATTGTCTCTCTTACAAACATCCTGGGAATCCAACCTCACCACCACTCCCTCCTCCTGCTCCAAGTCACTAAACTTGTATTTCATATACTCCGTCTTGGACCTACTCAACCTGAATCCCTTTGACTCGAGAGTTTGCCTCCAAACCTCCAATTTTTCATCCCCCCCACGTCTTATTAATTAACACTACATCATCTGCAAATAACATACACCACGACACCTCATCTTGAATACTCTGCGTCAACACATCCATCACAAGCGCAAACAAAAATGGGTTGAGAGTCGATCCCTGATGCAACCCTGTCTCTACCAGAAAATATTCTGAGTCTCCTCCCGCCGTCCTCACCCGAGTCTTTCCTCCGTCGTACATGTCCTTATTAGCTCTGATGTACACCGCCGGGACCCCTCTCACGTCCAAGCATCTCCAAAGAACCTCCCTCGGGACTTTGTCATAAGCCTTCTCCAGGTCGATGAACACCATGTGTAAATCCCTCCTCCTTTTCCTATACTTCTCCACCAATCTTCTCACCAAGTGGATTGCCTCTGTCGTTGAGCGACCAGGCATAAAACCAAACTGATTTTCCGAAATGGACACGACCCTGTGATTGGAAATAAGTTGTGCGAGTTTGTGATTTTTAGAGGCTTGAGAAGCCATATAGTTGACTTTAGTAGCATTTGTTGTTTTGAGTGTCAGATGGTAAACGGACTACACAACAGATCCAAAATGGCGAATTTGAGTTAGTAGCGGGATTGGTTTAGTTTCAAACATTTATATCTCATTTTGATCCTTTATTTGGAAATAGTCAAATAGAGTATCGAGGGTTAAATTATTGATAACATTTTTTTTAAAAAAAATTGACGTTGTCATTGAGTTCAAAACATAGAAATTAATTTAATAACATATATGGCTTACTTCTGCTAGGTCCCGAATGAATTTCAAAGGTTCGTTTGGAACATTCGAAAACATCAAAATTAGTTGGTGCACAACTGATATCTGGTGCATGGATCCTTCTTCGTGAATGCTGGTCCCTAGCTGCGAATACGGAGAAGGAATTCACCTTTCATCACGATCGCGAAGGAAAATGGGATTCTTCTTAACGCAATGAGGTTGTCGCGAATGCGAAACCTTGACTGCGAATGTGAAGATCAATTTAATGGTTTGATCTGTATTACTATCGCGCTGCAAAGGGTTGACTGCGTTCGCGAGGTATTGTTCACTGAACAGTAAAAATACTTCATTTTCATGATTTTATTTTATTTTTAGACCTCCAAGCTTCGGAAAAGATAATTTTTGAGGGTTTTAATGTTGATTTTCATGTGGGTAACTTCTACGCTCATAATTCCACTATTTTGAATGATTTTATCTCCAAAAAAACCTTTAAATCAAGATTTCATAGTGAAAAATTGAAGTTTTATCGATAAAGTTTAATAAGAACTGTTCTTAATTTTGGACCTCAATTTTAACTCATTTTCACGTGGATTTCTCCTACAAACTTCTATAACCCTGAAAAATGTGTTTTAAAAATAACAATTCAATTTTACTATTTTCATTTTTGTACTCATTTTTCAAATCTGCTTTGGCCTCGGTTCGAATATGGACAATAGGAGTATTGTTAACTCTCTTGTAACGCGTAGATGTTTTATTTGAATGTTGTAGTTGGTTTTGAAGCAGTTCATGAGGGAAAGACTCAGTGTTGAAGCACTTTAGACCGTGATTTCGTTGTTTCGAGGTAGGTTATGACTTAACTTCTTTTAGATTGAGTTGGATAGTTAATGAATATGTAAAGCATGTTATGGGTTGAAAAAAAAATAACTATGTGATTTATATTTCGAAATTAGTTTTATTGTTGTGTGTTTGTGTGGGGACTTATATTCTATTGTGGTTGATTAATGATAGCTGATATTATGTGTTGCCCGTGCGAGGGCTATGTTTGGCATCATTAGCCTTATTTGTGCATCTAAATGCCTTTATTCTAGAGATGATGCCCATGTTGGGGCTTGTTTTGTTAATTTAGGCCTTAATTGAGCATTCATTTCTTTTATCTTGATGAAATATCCGAGTTAGGGGTTGCTATGATATTAATGATATCTTGCATGCATATCTATTTTGATGATGCCTAATTGGAGTTGATAATCATGAATTATGGACATATTGAATTGAATTATAGGCTCACACACACACACACACATATATATATATATATACTAGTTTAGGGTACGCGCTCCGCGCGTGTACCTCATTTTAATGAGTTTAATTGTATAAAATCACTTAGATATTGTAAAAGTAATACTTTGATTAATAAACAACTTTGTTGATCTTATTAAAAAACGAAAAATACTTTAATAAAAAATTAATGTATTAATACAAAATCATGTAAAAGCATTAAACCAATTTCAACTAAATTAAGAAAAACTACCAAGGCTATAGAACGACAAAAAAAAAAATTAAAAAAACCTTCCCAATATGACATATGGAGCAATTCATATATGCTGTGATGACAACATTAAAACGCACATTAAGTAGGCGAAATGCTACCACATTTTTAGCAGGACGTCAAAGGATGAACAACAAAGTTTATGAAAGAGAATCCTCAAAGGATGAAGAACAAATTTTTTGTAAGAGAATCATTCCACCCGCTTCAACCACCCTCATAGTCATACCAAATGGGGCAATGCTTTCTCTTCAACTTATCGTAGATCCCATTCAAGAATTGGATTCTCTATCACCTTTGCCTAAATCTGCTATAATCTTTTCACTACTACTTCTTGTCTGTTTGAAACTTAACCTGAACCATAATATCAGAACAAAACTTGTGAAACATATGCAATATTAATCACCTTGTACACAATATAATTATACGTAAGTTTATTAAAACTGAACAATAAACTGATGCAACAATATGTAAGCTTAAGTGAAAGTTATGTGTTGCTTCGCCCATTGCCGAAAAATTATATTACAAAGAAATTCATTGATATTTTAATTTTTTTCATCATCCATCTTCAAGATACCTACAAAAACTAATGCACCTACAAAGCAAATCAAATATTACAAAAATATATTTCATGACGTAAAAGAATTTCAAATCAAACAATAAAGAACAACTAATCTAAGACCCAAAATAAATATTTTTTTGCTCCATATGTTCATTGTAGATACCATTGTATTGTTGTAGAAAGGAAGAATACTTAATTTATAGAGGTCCAAAATCTTTTACTTCAAGAAAAAAATTATCTAACTATGGTAGATATATAAGTTTTTTCCATAACTTATTTATGAACTCCAAATAAACTAAAACTCATACAAATAGGAGTTTTAGATTTTTTTTCTTTAGACTTTCATTGTTCTTTTTTTAGTTCAACTATGTAGACTTTTAAATAAAACAAAATATACTTCTTTTCTAAAAAAAAAAAAACCCATACATGTATGATTACTAAAACTATGGACTTTAGTACATTGTTCAATTATGGAAAATGTTTGTTGATTTTAAATTTTTAAAAATTAGAAAAATAGTAGAGTTTTAAAACCTAATTTATAGGATTTTCTTAAATTACTAATACAAGTACTTTTAAACCTATTTTTTTAGGATTTCTTATCACGCTTTATCAATAAATAATCAAACAATTAGAATTCAATATCCAGAATATTATAGGAAAACAAAGTATAACGTTAAAAGGGAAAAAAAAACTACAAATACTGATTAGGTTTACAACGCATATTTAATCCATATATTTTAGAATCTTTAATTTCTTTCCATGATATTTAGGAGTCCTAAATTAAGAAAAATAGTAAAAACACCCAACAAAATATTACCATAAATTTAGGAATTCATCTATGAGTAAAAAACCTTCTTTTTTTTTTCTTTTTTTTTAGATATTTATTATAATCAATATTAAATATTATAAATAAAAAAAATAGGTGAAAATACGATTTTGTATATTGTGGAGTGTTTTAATGAAGGGCAAAAAGTTCGATTCACTTTTCTAAGAGTCTTCACACTTTTAATATATTATAGATTATAGATATATAAAATTCATGTTGGATGGATTGAATGTCATCATTTGGATTGATTGTGAGCATTGCATCCTCATTCCATACATATACATTCATGAGATACTGGTACCACTAAAAAATACTATATTTGAAAGAAATTGAGACACCTTTATAAAAATCCTCTCCGTAAACATGAGCCAGAGATAAGAGTTGAGATTGAGATATAAGATACAATATATGGGTTGCGAACCCCCATGGGACCTGCTTGATAGCTGCGAGCTCAGTGGGTATATACGAAAAGTCATGCGATGATTTTCATTATTCATTCCATCCCCATTGCATTGCATACATATCTTGCTCATTTTCCTTAGTTTCCTTAACTTGTATATGGTTGCCATGTAATCGAACCAATCCCACTACCAATCTAAATTTGATATTTTGGATCTGCTAGCATAATATGTTTTGCCATCTGGCACTCGGATCTCAATATGTTGACCAAAGTCAAATATTAGCTTTTAAAGCCTCACAATGATCTCAAAGTCACCCAAAACCTTCCCAAAGGCCTTGGGAACCATGTCAACCATTCCCGCAATCCATAAACCAGATAACACAACCACATAGAGAGGTAAAATGGTCAAAATACCTAAAAGAGAAAATCATCCAAATTTAGGTCATAACAATATCCTCAAGGTTGTTTTCTTTTCTAAAACAATGTTTGAATACTCCATGCATCAAAGCAAGCAATCTGCTTTTTAATATCTTCCATGATTTCCCATAAATTCCAAGGTGGATTATGTAACTCTATGGTTTACTCAGTGAGTAATTTAGAGTCACTTTCCATCTCTAAGTTTATAATCCCTTCTGAGATACACAATCCCATTACATTTTTAAGGGCAAAAGCTTTCAACCATGTTCTATACTATTACCCAATGGCATTGTAAAGTCAATAATCATCTGATTTTGCTCATTTCTAGTGATTCCTCCAACTCCACATGGCCTCAAATTTTCTTTTGAACATGCATCAACGTTCAGCTTGATGAAACTTGTCTTAGGAGTTAGAATTTAAAACAGATTCATGATATCCAGAATGGTCTTAATAGTTTTTGAAATAGTTTTCAGTAGATATAAGGAGGGATTTGAGGAATTTGTTTCCAGCCGCCAAAGCCAAATCCTGTCCACTTTGGTAAATGATTCTGTTAGCTCCCATAGGGGATATTGCCATACCTTCTTCTGCATCTTGTTTTTCTGATTTTCGTAAAATGATGCAAGGGAGGATTTGTAAGCTCAGATTATAGTCGAATTTCTCCTTTTGTTCATCCTCAGTTGATCATGATGAGATTTCTCAACCTATTATTAGCTTGAATACCAAACATGTTATTGAAATGTAACCACATTTTTTGGCCTATCATACTTTCATAAAATAGATTCTCCTGGTCCTGAAAACGGGTATTACAATTTTTGGGTGTAGTTAAATTAATACTTGAATATTGTTGTTAGACATAATACAATATTTATGTTTTGGATTTTGACTTTGAGTAAATACATAATTACCCCCTAATGTTGTCCGAGTTTTTCAAAAAGACACATAAACTTTACTTCCGATCTATTACCCCACGATTCTTACTAAAACCGTTGTAAATACACTATTTTGACCAAATTTTTGGCTATGCATGTAAACACAAACAGGAAGCGCGTGAATGGTTCAAAGTTGACTTAAATACCCAATCAAAAGCCGCCGCGTGTAATTATTTTAAAAATCTCTTCTTCTCCACTTTAACAAACCCAATTCTCTTCTTCCTCCATTGATAGCTTAGTTTGAAGAAAAAATTTATCTCTCTTCTCAAATTTTTCTCAACAAAATCATTCTTAAAATATCTATTTCTTGATATTTGATTGTTGTGTCTATTTTAAATTCTAATTTTTACTTTTTATAGTTGTTGTATATCCTCTTAAGAAGCTATAAAGCTCCATTTTAATGGAGTTTTGATGTCATCATTAAACAATCAACAAATACGTAAATCAAAAAAAAATTAGGAAGCATTACAAAATTAACATAAACACGAAATTGGAACCATTGAAACAAAATCCAAAGAGCAAGAAGAATGAAGAAATCAACAACTGGACGGGGGTGGGGGTGGGAGGTGGAGAGGAGCTGTTGTACGCGGGGGAAGGGGGGTTGCTGGATGGGGTGGAGTGGGGTGATAAATTAAATAAAAAGGAAAAAATTATTAAAAAAATAAATAAAATATGAAATTAAATATATTTAACACATGGCAACACCTGATTGGTGCGTGTATTCACTCACTTTGTTGTGATCGAAATTCAGCAAAAAATGGCGTATTTGCAATGATTTTAGTAAGAATCGTGGAGTAATAGGTCGAAAGTAAAGTTTAGATGTCTTTTTTAAAAACTCGGACAACATCAGGGGGGTAATTATGTATTTACTCTTTGATTTTATCTCATGCTTTTGTATTGATTGAATACTCTTGATTTAAGGATGGGTTTTTCTTGTTTAAATCAATCTCATATTTTATTGATTCCAACTTTGATGGAGATTGAAAAAGGAGATTAGTGTGGAAATTGTCCATTTACTTTGATTAATGCTTGAACGAGCTAATTGAGGTTGGAAAAGATTAATTTAGCGCAATTTGAGATGTATGACCCATCTAAACGATTTGTTGCTAGACATAGTGAAATCCTAGTGTAGCCATAGATTGAAATTATTTGTGTTGACACTTGACTAATATTCAATAGAATTTAGCCAAGAAATATTCATCAATCGATCGAAAAAATTGGCGGATACTTGAGGTTCTAAAACTAATTTGTTAATTCGTGATTAATCATGAGTACTTAATTTAAACACTGTGGATCGTTGATAGAATTGACTCCCCATTATCATTTTCCTTGTTTTCCATTATTTCTAAAAGCCATTGATCAATTTATTCATATTAAAAAAAATTCAATCTTTGTTATGTTTCTATTACTGAAAAAACCAAAAGCACTTGTATCTTTTGTTCAAATTATAGTGAGTTGCTTTTATTCCTTACTTTCTCAATCTCTAGTCACATTGTTCCTTGTGGGATCAACTCCAACTCTATTGTTGGATAAAATATATTGCTAGCAATCTTGTGCATCTTTTTTAAGGTGTAATTGAGCGTCATCACATAGCTACAATGAGGGAGGAGTTTCAATAGCTATAACATGATTTCACCTTGTTTGATTCATATTCCCCATCCCACAGAGTTACCTCCGAGCCTGTCTTGCCTTTTGATGAGTTACTTGGAGTTGGTACCCGTCTAATGCATATAGGTGCAGTTGTGAAGCATTGTGCACTGTGAGACTAGGGAGGTTATTTTTGCGAGAGAGTCAATTAATATTATGCAGGTCCTAACAGTCTCAACAAATTCAGGTGGCTACTCAACTTTCCATGTATGATTAGGATGCACGGCATATTGGGGCTAGTTCGAGCTTTCAGAGCCTAATAGATTTAGTCCTTCCAGCTCCTATATAGATTTCGACTTTAGAGTCCCGGAAGATTATTCCAATTGTAGCTACAGGAGCCCGACCTAAAGAGGATCCTATTATTTCAACTGGTGATACAGACCCGACCACTTTAGACATTTATTTGAGTGCTTAGGGCACCTCAAAGAGTTCTTACCTTTTCACTCTGATTATCTTTTTATGCATTTTGGATAATGCAACATTTTTTTAGGGGTGGGATATCTATTTGTAGTTGTGGTATGTATATTTTAGATTGTGATGATGATATTTGATATCCCCCATTAAGTTTATTTTGTGATTGATTTTAGATTGTAACAATGACTTTTGGTAGCACTCGTCGGGTTCATTTTATAATTTTGATGGATTTTGATTATGATTTTTCATTAATGGGGTTTGGATTGTATAATCTCTTAATCCTTGAATGCCTGTCATCTTGATTATTGTGCCCTTATAATTTTGATGGATTTTGATTATGATTTTCCATTAATGGGGTTTAGATTGTATAATCTCTTAATCCTTGAATGCCTGTCATCTTGATTATTGTGCCCTTACTAGGCTTACTTGCTTAAATTTTGTCTCTTGATTTGTGTTAGTGACTTTGTCGTGCCAAATGAAAAAGTTAGATTACTGCATCAAACAAAGATTATTGCCATTTGTAAATAGGTGTCAAATAAACTCCTTGAGTTTTCTTTGAAACTCAGTTCTTTCCCAAGGAGCACTTTTTAAATTTTTGTTTATTTTCTTTTGTTTTTGTTTGTCAAATCGAGCAGTAGTTCCCTATGATGGATGGAACAAGCTGCCTTTTTAAGGAAAATGTCTATTTTAGATAGCAAGTCGAGTCAGTAGTTGCACAAAGTTTGAGTGATACTTATACAAAAAATTTAGGCAAAATGGTTTGGTGGACCCTTGTACTATGTTCGTTTTGTAATGTGAATACTCTTACTTACATATTTGTCAACTGGACCCTTAAACCCATTGAAAAGCAACATTTTAAATCCTATTTCGGTGTGTGTAACACACTCGCCTCCACGTCAGCTGTCACGTTATTTTTAAATGTTGTATAAAATTTCACATCAACTTCCACAGCATTTTAAATACTACATTAAATTTCACATCATTTTTAAAATGCCACATAAGAAATTAAATATTTAAAAAATAAAAAAATTGAATTGAGAATTAAAAAAAAAATTAAAATGGTGTGAGCTGGGGCTTTCTTCTCCATCTCCACCGCACCTGCCTCGACACTTTCTCCCAGCCCCTCCCCCTCGCTACCCCCACCAGTTTCCCATTCCCCACCCCTCTTTCCCCCGTCCCGCACCTCTATCGCTAACAAGGAGATGTTTTTCTTTAAAAGAAAGTTCATCTCACAGTGCAAAAACATCTTCTTGTCCATAATCTTTGAGTCTTTCAAGTAAAGCTTGTGGTGGTGGAGATAGTGGAGCGTTCTCCATTGTTGGTTCTCTCATTTATTCTTCCTCTCACTAGATCTCTAGGTTTGGTTAGGTTTCTTTCTCTAGATCTGTGAGTGTTAAATTTGTGTTATGTTGAGTTTGTATTGACAACATAAAATACTTATCTCTACATACAAAAAAAAAGTTGAAATTTTTGGACTAGAATGGCAATAAGGACACCAATAACAGGGATAAGAATGGCTTCAGCACCTTCAATTTCATCTTGTAATAGAATGATTGTTGTTAAGGTGCAGCCTTTTAGAGTTTCTTTCTGAAATTATGGAAATTGGATTTTCTTGATTTACTTTGTTTTGAGTTGTTGTAATGGTGGTTTTGGTGCTGACTTCGAATTTGGCGAGGTTCATGGAGGTGCAAATGATGGATTTGACCAAATTATAGGGGGCTTTAGTGGTGGTGATGGTGGTGGAGGAGTTAGTGATAATGAATTTGGTTTTGGCATTGGATATGGTGAGGGTGGTGGTGGATGGGGACGATGGGGGAAGGGAGAGAGAAACCATGTGTGGAAGAGGGTGAGGAGGGGGGTTGTAGGGGAAAGGCTGACTGCCCTTTTTTTTTTAATATTAATTTTTTTTTAAAAAAAATATTTTAAATTATTTTAATATAAAATTGATTAAAAAATGATTCTGACTCGCACTCCAGGCGCTTGCCTGCATGCGTTTCGTCCTACTCAGCCACATAGGTTCGGTCAACGGTCAAAGGATTTAAAATGGTGTTTTTTACTGGGTTCAAGGGTCCAGATGACAAACATGTAAGTAAGAATATCACATTATAAAACGAACATAATACAAGAGCACACCAAACCATTTTGCCAAAAATTTAAAAATTAGCAAGTTGAATGAGTTTTTTTAAAAATATTTTTGATTTTTTTTCTTTTTGAAAAAAGAAAGGAACTGTCAAGCTTTCTGTTGAATTGTGATCTTCAAATTCCTTACTTGGTTCTTTCTTCACAAAAGAATAGCCTTTAATTCGGGGTAGTTTGTAGAGTTTATTTTCTTTAATTGTTTGTGGGACTAGTTCTTTATCTTGAGAGTGTGATGCTCTATGTGGAGAGATTTTGATTAGTTCTTGTACAATGATTATAGTCTATAACTTGCCCTGAGTATATTCAAGATAAAATCCTAGATCATACTTGGTTTGAAAAATGATCCTAGGCCTTCTTTGGACCGTCACAATGCCAAATTCTTACCTAAGCATGTTTCCCAGTCAAACCCACTTGAGCTTTTTTACTTCCTTTTTCTTCTTGATAACCGTGTTACTACACCTCTTACTACCTCTTCTTTTGCCATCCAACCTCTTTGAATGTTTCACATTTTTAAAATGTAGGCCAACCATTTAAGTTTGGGGAGGGGGTGAGATTGGTATGAGTGATGATGTAGGTTAAACACCTAGCTTGGAGGTGCAATATTATGTAAATGTCAAAAAGCCTAAGTTTGAGGGAATCTTAAATTGAATATAATGTGTGGTGAATGTGTAAGTGTCTCTAAAATGGGAGAGAAAGAAAAGAAGAAATAGAAAATAGAAAATTTCCCTTTTGAATATGAAAGAAAAGAGTACGTGAGAAAGAGACCGAAAGAAAAAGGGTGAATGAGAAATAAAGGTGAGAACTACCGGATGTTTGAAAAGGTGAAAAGGGTGGAAATTGTGAAAGAAATAGGCCTAAGAAAGTAATGGCATGGGAGTGTTTAGGGAGGTTTGCAGTCACTTGTTCCCACAAAAAAACTCCCTTCCTTAACCTAAGCGCTCATCAATGCCCGCAAGTCCTAGGAGATTTTGAGCCATGTAGATCTACATTAGTGGCGAATTTTCTACTTGATTGTACATAAACCTCTTTGTGAGAGTTAAGTGTTTATTTTTTTAATCTTTGTGTCCCTTGTTACTTTGCTTTACAGTGTGTGAATAGGATCAAGTCTTGTTTGTGAGTGACACTTACACCGGAATGATGTCCTACACTCAATTAGAGGAACTGAGGTATAAGTTATGAAGTGAATCTGAGGTAAGTTTTGAACTTGAGAAGCTGTGCGGTTTTTGATTTCAAATTGTGAAGTTCCATCCTTCTGTAATGAAAAAGAACCTTTTGAAATAGTATGCAAAGTGTCTCTTGCCTTGGGCCATTTGAGAGTACCAATTGAGCTTTGTGCATTTTTTTGAATTAGTAGAGTCTTTTGTAGTTATTTATGGTAAAAAAAATCCCTTACATTGATTGAAATGTTTATGTTTGCTTGAGGACAAGTAATAATTCAAGTTCGGGTGTTTGATGAGTTTTATTTTACCAACGTATTGATCTTTTAAGTTTGAAATATTATCTTGCGCGTCTCATAATTTCAACTGACATTTATGTCAAAATATTTGTATTTGCAGGTAGTCAAGAAACATGTCTGTAAGCAGGGATTAGGATTCAAAGAAAGCCTAAAATGATAAAACAAACCCAAGTGGCTGAGATGAAAGAAGATTTCCTGAAATGTGGACAGTTGTGTGGAACGCAAAATGGATTATGCTCCTGAACAAGGGTTCGCAAAAGCCTAACATAATGCTGAAAGAAAATGCCATGAAGTAGGGGTGTGCATTCGGTTTTATATATTATCGGTTCGGTTTATCGGTTTTCGATTTTTAAATATGCTAAATCAATAATCAAACCGATAAGATATTTTTTATCAGTTTTCGGTTTATCGATTTTTAGTCCTTAACGGTTCAATTTCAGTTTAACCGATAAGAAAATACTCATAAAATAGAAATAGTAGTAACTAACATTCAAAAAATTGAATGTTGCAACAAAAAATTCTACATGATGTGTTTTAGTTTACAAAATCTTCAAGTTTGAACTAAATATTAGGAGAAATTAAGAGTTTGTATAATTGAAATAATAAGTTTGTTAATTTGTATAAATTAAAGAGAAATATATAATAAGTCATATATATATATATATATAGGGCTATCGGTTTACCCAATAACCCAATAAGAAAGAATGAACCAATAATCCGATAATTTTTTTTTTCATAAAATCATTAAAAAATCGTTAACCCAATAAATCAATAACTACAAACCAATAACATTTTTATCGGTAGATTCGATTTTTGCACGCCCCTACCATGAAGTGTGTAAAATTGTATGGAGGGCAAAATGGATCATGCCCTTGCGCAACTGTCCTCAAAAGCCTAGTAGAATGCTGAAAATTTTGTGTGGGCTGCTGCACATCACTTCGTGCGTTGGATGCGCAGTCGCACAACCTTAGTGAGGGTAATTTTGAAAGAGGCCGCCGACCTTTTGGGGGTATATATATAATTTTAGGGCTTTTAATCCATCATTCTAATAAGATTTTTAGAGTATTGAGCAAGGAAACTTTATATTTTCACTTTGGCTTGATATTTTCATCTTAAATTTGTGAATTTTGTGGAGATATAAAACTTGATTTTAAACATCAATGGAACATTTGAATCAAGGAAACTTTGGTATTTGCTCTTTTTAAATCTTTATGGGTAGCTAAACCTCCAATCTTGGGGGGTTGTGATGTATGAATCTAATTGTGTGATTTGATCCGATACTTGATTAATTGTCGTGGGTTAACTACTTTTCATGTTTTTATATTAAAGGTTGCAAACTCTAATTGAGTTTAGAATCCTTTATCTTGCTTGAGAAATGGGATAAAAGTGAGGGTAGTTGGTTGACAAAAACTCGGTTGTATTTTTTAAAAAATATATAATAAATTAAATTATTTTTAAAATATTTTAAACTGTTAACTATTGTAATTTATAATATTTTTTATATGATTTTCAAATAATACTATATGTTACTCTCCTTATTCAAAATTTTGTGACATTGATAGTCAATATATTTTTTAAATAATTTTTTTCTTTAATTATTGTGATTTATTATACTTTTTCTTTTACTCCGATCTAAGTAGCACAATTGTTAGATGGAATAATTATTAATTACGGGTGATATAATAAAATCATGATTGAAGCAGCGAAACAGACATGTCTTAAATGATTTATAATAACTAATTAGAAGTAATCTAGCAAAGTTATTATAAGAAAATATTTGTGGAAAAAAGTTAGTAAGTTTCATATAAGATGTCAAGTTAATCTAACAACAAATATTGCTATTTTTTTAATTCTTAGATGACTTTATTATAATTTATTATAAAAAAATATTTCTGAAAAAAAATTAAGTGGACTCATATAAGACGTTAAGTTAATTTAACAATAAATATTATTAATTTTTTTAATACTTGGATGAATTTATAATAATTTTTTAATATTAATTTTTTTAATGCTTAAATGACTTATAATAATTGATTAGGGGTGATATGGTAAAATTACAATTTAAGCAGATGAAGCAGATATGTTATAAATGTCTATTTTATTTTTTTATTAAATATTATTAATTTTTTAATATTTAAATGACATATAATAATTATTTAGAGGTGATATAGTAAAATCACAGAGCAAGCAGCTGAACGACCGGCAAGCAGCACGACCCTAAGCTGCTCTCCCATTCACTCTTATATTATGGAGTAATATTATTACAAGGAATGGAATTTTGAGTCCCACATCGATTAAATGAGGAATTGATATGAGACTTATATAGCTTTGGGTTCTCTTAATTGCTAGACATTACTAGCCCATGTGAACATTGTCATATCGGCATCATCATTCAAGGACAGCGGATACGAAGGATGGTGGGTGGTTTAGATACCAATGATACAATTTTAGGACATGTTCGTCTCAACCATATCGGTGGCTTAAGGCTTTAATAAGGAGCCTTTTCTAAAATTTATTTTTTATATATATTTATTTATTTAAGTAATTTTCTAACTTTTGGGGTGCAATAAGTGTTTTCCTAACTTCTTGCTCCCTCTGCAAAGTACTTCCTGGACTTTCAACTTGACAAACATTGGACACATTCTTTTTAACTAATAATATATGCTTCACATTAAAAGTATTGATTCAAATGGATTCAATTTAAATGAACCGTAATACCAAGAGCAACTATAAGGTGCAAAGTGATGACTGAACAACTCAACATAAGACACTTGGATATAAATCGGGCCAGTGTATTCACATTAAATTGTATATTTTGCCTTTCAAATAGATTAACTTTTAATTTCCACTACTTCACAATTGAATTTATATATAATGAGACACAAATCTTTAGGAACTAAATCATATCTCAATATAACTTGTGGGACTATAATATAAAATATAAATTTGTATTCCCTAAAAAATATTCATTATAAAGGCATAAATGGAAGATAATCATGAAATAGAGACAGAAGTGTTCATAGTTGCACTTTGATTGGATTCTTACATCTTTGGTCTTTGGTGGACCAAGCCTACTAATAAAGTTGAATATAGTTCACGAAGTATCCGGCTTATTCGTAGACCTATTCAATTCTGAATTTTGCAATAAAATATTTTCTTTGTGTGTCGATAAAAAAACATAAATGAGACGTTTTTGGACTTTCAGAACTGATTGGGACGTATTGGGCTCAATATGGGCTTTTGTTGGTGAACTTTGATTGAGTTTCCCATAATATTGGACTATATGCATGTGTGCACTACATACAATTACTAGACTAAAGAAATAATTACAAGCTATAGTTGAAAAAAATATATTTTTATTAAATGTTTGAAAATTAATATTTAGTATTTATATTATTTCCTTATATTTAGCATTTAACATTTATCACTCTTAATTTAAGCTTTGGATAATTATGGCAAGTTAAGATATCCATGTTTTTTATTTTTATTTTAATAATTAAGCATTAAAGTTTGTTCACAATTTAAGGAGTCATATATGGTAAATATATTTTTTAAAGTTAAAAACTGATTTTTTATTTTTTATTAACTTGAATAATTAACTTGCTTCTAGACTTTTTCATGTTTTACTATCTTTAATTATCAATAGAAGTCTTATATCTATACCTTTTTTAACATCTTTTAACTTAAAAAAAGAACTGATTTCATTCTTTTAACTTTAGTCCGCAAACCTTCACGTTTTACGGTATCTTTTAAGCTAAATTCATACGGAAGATCTTTTATTTTTTATTAACTACCAATAAAAGTTTTAAAACTCAATATTCTTTACACTTTCAACTTATTTTTTCTTCTTTTAAGTATGGTTATTGGTTTCCCAACATACGGTCATCGTTGAGGTGACCAGAATAGACCAACTAATTAGAATTTCAGTTTATTTGTTCTGTCACACTTATATTGTGTCCGGTGTTCATTAGATGGCTTTCTAGTCTGGTTAGGAACTTATATATCAGTGTCGGGTAAGTGTGAGATTGAAGAATCTACTTTTAAAGAACCATCAATTGCCTTAAAAATAATTTATTTAATACTGAAATCAATAGCCAAAATGGAGCAGGAGGTTACAGAAGATTCATATGGCTGACCAACTAGTTTGGTATTGACAACAATTGATTGATTGATATTGATAGAGGAAATGAATGATCATAGATTTTGATGAGGAAGTCCTCTATATCATACTTTTGGTTCCATCTGTTTCATCTATTTGTGTTTGATTTTACGAATTTTTGATGCATTTATGTCATATCAAGATGATACACGATCACTGATGAGTGTAAAGATGCTTATTGTGATGCATTTTCTTCTGTCAGGGATTTAACATCTCTGCAACCTATTATCATCTATATGACACAACTGGTGTTAACTGTTAAGACAATGACAATTTTGTTGGCTTACATTAAGATTGGAACTAAACACAACTTATGCACAACTAAATTATCATTGAGAGTCTGTTGTGCAGTTTTGTTGTTTATGTGTTTACTTTATTCTAATATAATTTTTGTTTAATCAGCATGTAGATGTGATAATGTATTATTTGAGGAAAAAAATTAAAGTAAAGTATGATGAAGTCGATTACATACACCACTACTAATGTCTTCTTTGTTAAATGGGTACGTTCAATTCAACAACAATGGTTGAGTCTGAATGAAGACATGAGGCGTATCACTCCTGAACACCATGTTAGCCAGTACATTAGGGGTTACAAAATTCCTGTCAATGTTTCCTGAAATTCTGTTAATAACATTATCATTCCTGTGAATGAGAGTGAGTCATTTTATTAGATATTGGTGATTTTTCGAATTAGACATAGGTGTCTATATATTTATGATTCAATGATGGGAGGTGCTATTCATTCAAAGAATTTTTTAGATCATGTTCGATCTCTTTCTACCATGATATCTATATTTTTTATTGCCACTGATTTTTATGAAAAATATTAGGATATTGAGTGACATCGTGAAGCTACATACATTGATAAATCTAATCTTTAAAGTTTGTCATTCTGAAGGATGCACCCCAGCAGGGACCTCAATCTAAGTATGTTAATGTGTGTATATATATATGTGTGTGTGTTGCTTTATCAATGAATTTTCTGATTTTTTATTTTTTAGTGGTTATGGTATGTTTGTATGTGTCTGTGCCGAGTTCGTTAACCATGGCGTATTTGATATATTCAGTAGACTATTTGGTGCTTTCAACCATCGACTCAAATATGGTGTACTACTATGAGATTATTCCAGACGGAAGCAGGATGATAGAGCAATCAGTAAAAGTGAGGCAACTGAAAATGTTACTAGCAAGCATGATGGTTTCAAAAGATCTAGGAAAACAGTTTTGAAAGTTCAAGAACACGATAATATCAGTCACAAAATAAAATTGCAATAGACGTTCTTATTTAGTTTTTGTATTTTTTACGGATGTTTTGTTATTTGAAAGTAGTAGGTTATTTTCTACTAGTTTCAAGGATACCCAGAATTTTTGTACTACTCTATATTGCTTTTTGGTTCTGTTTGGTTGAACATTATTGATGTGATGAAGTAAAAGCAACAATGTTTTTAATTTACATAAAAGAAGGGCAGTTCTTGTGCTTGTATTAGTTCTTCTACTTTATAGCATTTTCTGCTTGAAATTGATACTGTCATTTATTGCATTGTTCTATTTATACATGGTATTTGTTGATCTTATTACGAAATTCATGATAAAAAAATTGTCCATTGAGAATTGTTTGTTATTGATATTACATTCACTAGTGATTCTACATTAGAGCTAAAGTAGCTGTAACATTTCAATTCTTGCATATCAAATTGCAATCACTGTACATTACTATATATTTCTTTAGTTGGTTGTTATTTTTTAATTCGCAACATGGTATACGTGATCAGCTATTAAGTAATTGACTTTAATAATTATTTTTGAAGTTATGGCGTACTATTAGCTAGTTGATTTTAACTACTTAAGTATTTATGTTGTATATTCAATGTCTTTTTAATGATTTCATATGATACTTGATTAGGTACATTCAAGGTGCAACTCCAAAATGGATTAAAACACATCAGACACCCTTATATCTGACACCATTATAAGCCAACATAAAACATTATAAAGATAATACACCATTATAGGCAAACATAATGCATGATGACTATCATGTATAAACAGTTATAATCAGTGAAAAAGAAATTCACTAACTCTCAAGAATTTAATTATTTAAAATCAATAAAAATAAATATCCACAAACACAAATTATTTAAAACAGGACAAATCTTAGAATTTATTGAATATAAATGTTTTTAAAAAAATATTAATATAGTAAGAAACACAAATTCGATCTTAAGCAGGTGGTGCATGTTTGTGGCAAGTTTTATTGTGCCCCTCACGATGAAAACTACTACATGTAACCTTTGAACATTTACACTTGCCTACATTTGATGCTTTTCATCTTTCATAACATTATCTTTCGGGGGGTCTTTTTGAATCAGGTGGCAATACAACTTCATCCAACACTTCACGTGGTATTTTTCATGTACTTTCACAAGAAAAAAGTTCAACTGGTATGGCATAAGCATCTTTGAAATTTTTGTTGCTATAGTAAGGTGAGAAATAGTTCTCGACATGTTGGTTTCTATATGTAATAGCAGCCATAGCATGAGACCATGGTATTTCAGCCAATTGAAATTCTCCACAGCTGTACTTTCTGCTTCGCAAACAAACAATGAATCTTTTTGCTCCGTTAATTACAGTATGCAGGAATTCATTTGATGTTTTTACCTACATTCACAACCAACTTTAATTCATAAAGTAATTAACATAAAAGTTAACTCATGTATAAAGTAATGGATAAATGACTTACTATCATTCTCTGAGAAAGTAAATGATTATCACTCCAAATATCATTATATTTGACTGTCAACTCTTTTAACGTGTTTGTTGCCTCCTTATTTTGTTTTGTATTTCATGATTCAACCATTAACCTCATAAAATTCATTGTTAAAATCACGGGTAATCTTCTAGCTATTCTGTTGGTGTTGTTGATAGATTCCGCTATGTTTGATGTCATCATTCAAGTTCGTCTGACAGTAGAATGAATCCTCACCCATTTGTGGTATCCAATTTTGAATAAATAATCCCTAACTCTCTTATCTATTTGGTCCACCCTTTCCATCAACTTTTCAAATATTTGTAGAGTATATGCCTTTGCCATTGCAAAATAAAAGTTTATTCAATTCATGAAGATTGTTACGAAAGTTTACTTTTATGTTGAACCACAAATGTCAAATGAAAGCATAATGTGACAAATTGAGATATAGTGTTGATGTTTCCTTCCAAATGCTCTTGTTTCTTTTGGACATTATACACATATCTTTCCTTTCATCAAATGTAATCTTAAATTTATCAAAAAAATAAGTCCAAGATGCAATATTTTTTGAATCAACCACAGCATAAGCAAGGGGTAGTATATGACCTACATTCATAACATACTTCATATAATATACTGGTTGATATGTTTTAACAAAACAAACCAAAAAACATACATAAGACATACCAATATTATACAATGCACTATAAGACTAATATGATTACCTTATAAAAAATATTAAAAAAAAAACATTACCTCCTGGATCCAACGTGCTCGCAGTCAGCATAGTTCCACCGTAAAGCGATTTTAGAGCTGCCACATCGACTACAACAATTGGCCTGCAATATTTCCATCCCCGAATGAAAGCGTCCAACGCAACAAAAGCATACAAAAAATTATTTTCTTCAGTTTTCTTCCAACTGACAACAGATTCAAGATATATAAATAACCTAATATCTTTTGATATGATTCGGTAGGATCACCGCGCAATATATTAACTACTTTGATTTTTGCACGTCATGTCTGATGATAATTTAGTGAAACTCCATGCTCCCTCTTCATATCAGAAACAATATCGTTTGGAGTATATATTCTTTTAGTGTCCACATAATTACCTAAAATCAGTCCAGCTATCACTTTTGTCATCCCTTGGCGCCTTGCATAAACTTGATCCTTTATTGAGCATGTATGAATGTCACAATACATTCTTATCTTAAAAAAATTTTATTGGTTAATTCTGAAAGAACGAAGAAATCAAGTACAATCCTCCACCACACAAATCAAATATTAGTTGTTTAAATTAAAAAAAATATTTTCTATTTAATACACAAAAAAAACAGATATCCGATTTACATTCAACAATTATATCCGCTTTAATACACACACAACAAAAAAATGGACCAACTTTTTCAAAACATCAAATAACACCATAGTTGTTACCTGCTTGCGTTTGATCTTTCAGTGCGATACGAGAACTGTTTCACAAATGCGTGCAACTCCATAATATTAGCCAGTGTTTGTTTATCCTTCTAAGTCTATTTTACATCTATGTTGATATTCGTTACATCACAAATTATTTTCACACGTTCTTCTTCAACTTCTTCAAAATCTGGACTTAACCCGATCAAACGAACACAATCTTTTGAAAATAACTTTCTCCGTTTTGGATTTTTTCCGTTACAACTCTGTTGTCCAACACAAATGATTGCTCCTTCATTTTGATGAATTCAATCGTCCGATATATCCATAGTTGTAACGTATAATGGATATTTTAAGAAAAAATCAACAACTATTTTCTTTTGTTCCAGATAGACCTTCGCACTTGTGTCATTGTGTATGACCATAGTTGGGCATCTATCACTTATTATGTATCTTATTTCAAGTTTATTTGAAGTTGTGTCTATCATCAGCTGTGTTGTGATTGCTTCTACTAATCCTTTGTAGTTTGTAGTTGCATCATACGTAATCCCATCAATACCAAATTCCCTCGGTATTCCTGTTTAAACGATAATTTTACTTTTCATACAATTGATAAACATGCATAAATTCTAATCATCATCATCATGTTATACAAAATTCAACAATGTAACAATAAAGAATTGAAAAAATATATAAGAAAAAAAATTAAATTCTTTTGAATTCCAAATATCTATTTTCATAAATAATTTAACATACCTGACGAATCTCATCTCCCTATATGACGTATCATGATTGAATTTAAATTATCAGAATTCATATTTTGTTATCAAAAGAAATACTTTTTTTTGTTTTTCTTTCAAATAATAATCCTCAGCAGTTTGTTCAAAGAAATCGAAATTACATTTTTTTTGTTTACTGCCAGAATTTAATCGTGTACAAAGAGAAAGTTAGTGTATGAAGATGGAAACTTTAATGCAAGCATTAAAATAGGAGAAAATAAAAAATGGTTAGAGAGATTTGGGGGTGAATTAATATAGTATTTAAGGTTAACTACATTTAAGGAAGGAATATTGTATATTAATTGTATTAAATCTTTATTTTCCTTTTCAGTAATTACTTTTTTGTATTTTAAAAAAAAATAAAAAAATCTTTTTTAACTATTTTTTTTTAATCGAAAGCTGTTGTAGCTTGAAAACTTAAAAGTTTTACTATAACTTGTAATAACCAATCTAATAAGTTTATATAGTTAATTTTTCATATTGCTGTTTCATTCATGGTCTCACTGAATCTTTGTACTAAATTTGGATAGAAATAATTGGGCATCGTGTAAACATTAAAGTAGACAATAAAGAAAAGTATACTAAAAGAAACGTAATATACTTCAATATATGGGTCATTCTTTAATTTTATTAATTGAGAAGAACGTATTTTCAAATTCTAAAAGTGCAAAACTTTTCCTCCAGAAAACAAGTAATCAAATATGAAACAAACCTTTTTTTTAACCAAAAAAAAAAAAGTAATTCTAATCAGGCAAAACGTAACAATTTTACCTTTGAGGCGATGAAATTCATCTTACAGTCAAACAACTAGTATTTCTCACAAGCTATGTAGAGAAAGCATGCAAGTTACTAAAAGCATGCAACTAGTATTACCAAGATCGAATTGACTCTTTTTAAAGTTTATGTGAACTCTAATATATATGGGTGGAGAGAGCCAAAAAAAAGTATAATAAATTGAGATTCAGCAATTGGTATAGTTGCTGACATTTGATCAGGAGGTCACAGGTTCAAGATATGAAAATAGTCTCTAGCAGAAATATAAGGTAAGATTGCGTAAAATAGACCATTGTGGTTTGACCCTTCCTCAAACCCTCTGCATAGTGAGAGCCTTAGTGAATCGAGTTATCCCTTTTTCTTAAAAAAAAAAATAATTAAATTAATTATTTTTTTAATTAATATTTTTGTTAAAGGTGTGTAAAAATGACAAGTGATGATCAAAGAGAGTGTAACACTACATGGGATGGAATGAGACTTAGTCTTGAAAGGAGACATGATAATTGATTTGGAGTTTTCTTTCCAGATTATGTTAGGCAGAATCCAATATTTTTAACGATATGTAGACATTGTTAGTTGTAATTTCTCCCCAAGGTCAACTTTGTTTGATTATGGCAACACAGAAGAGTTCTGTGGGCTGTAGATATATATACTTATATTTCATTGTGTTAAATTGGTTTAAACAAATACTTCTTCTGCTTTAATTGTTTTGTTTTGTCTAATTTCGACTTGATATGAAGTTTAAGAATGTAATTAAAAAGATTTTTGAATTTTGTAGTTGTAAATTATATAAACATAGAATGTATCGAAATGTTTTTTTTATCTTGTGGTCTTTAATATGTCATGTGAAAAATTAGAATTAACGAAGAAAGGACAGTCTGGTGATCTTAATAATTAGCTAAAGAATCGTATTGGTTGACATAATTGGTCAAATCTCTTATTGTTCACTTAATAACAGGAGGTTAAGCCAACAAAAAGTTACAAAAAATTAGACCTTTTGATACTAATTAGTTGCAAGACTTTGGAGATCAAGTTAATGACAGGAGAAAGTGAAAAAGATTTTTGAGTCTTTGAGATATTATTTGGTAATATGGCAGTGTGACAACAACAAAACTGATCTAGTGATCTTCCAGCCCATTTTCTATTTAATTTATTGATCAATGATTGGATTTATATCATGTTTGTGCCTAAGTTTACCTGAGACAAGATCTTGGAACATACTAGCTATTTCCAGAAAATTATACTTATATTCTTCTTCTTTGTCTGTAAAAACATGGTTACAGTAACTAGCATATCATTTGCATTAATTCACACAGCTCATGAAAAATCTACACTCCAAATCATGTCTGTACTAGTACTATATGGCTTGATGTATCTCAAGTTTATTTAAGTTTCGATGGATTAATGTTCTGTTTATTTATTAACTCGGTCTATTTGGATTCATTCAATTCCGCCATCTAAAAAGTAAAGTTCATATATATAAAACTTAAATTTAACCCACAGAAATATTGTTAATAATATCTTTATAATATGTATATTTTGTTTGAAGTTTTGCGAGGTACTTGCACAAATCATAATAAAATAAACAAAAAAGAAAATAATTAAAACTTAGTAATAGTTGGGTGGTTAGTGTTGGCTATTATTGTATCTCACATTATTTTAGCCTAAATAATCTTTGGGTGTGTTAACAACCCGTACATTTACTAACTTATAACCTACTTTCCTCGTTCATCTTTATTTGTCCGTTTCCACAGCTCGTATTCGTGATTTATATATCACATGCAAACAATTTTATTGTTGCTCGATGACTCCCTTCTATTTATGTATTACCTTCTCTTTACAAAATTTGCTTTTTCTCCCTTTCACGTCTCAAAATATGAGCCTCGATCTTAACACGTAGTCTAAAACAATTATTTAGACTTACTGAAAATCAATAATCTTTCATCTAAGAATTTCAATTTGCACCCATGCGAATGTCATTTTCACTACAAATTGCAGCTACAACTGTAACAATTATGCTTTATTGATGCCCCATAGACAACACATAAACACACAAAAGACACTAGTCCTTTTCTTCTTCATCAAGTTGAAAATCACAGATAAGAGGCTCTTCTTATATATAACTACAACAACTACTACATAAGCTTTTATTAACTTTATGGAATTTGATGATTTTGTTCTAATTGTAACCTTTCTTGCACTTGAGGGACATTTTCAAAATTAATCTGTTGCCAATCATGGGTTGTCTGTTAGTTGACAATTCAATGAATCTATAATTTGGTGGGGCAACAGACAAACAGAAGCTCAAAGCCAACTGTAATTGACAGAACAAATTTATTAAATTGATGCAATCTCTATATACTCTCTTTTAAGTCATTTATCTTTCGTGTAAGAGTCAAAATTTACCATGGGTGTTTGAATTGGCTTATTTTTAGATGTTTTTAAGCATTTTTTTAATTTTGATAGTGTTTGGCAAAGTAAAAAAGTGCTTTTAAGCACTTATTTTTAAGCCAAAATAAGTGCTTATAAGCCAAAAGCCAAAAGTAGGGTAACAACAAATTATGACTTTTGGCTTATAAGCTATTTATTAAAAGTCAATCCAAACAGGCCCGATCATCAAGGATTATAGTGGGACAAATAAGATTTACGCGTAAAGTCATGATTTGATGTTTATGAATTCAGAGTTCTAGCCCTTTTAAATTATGGGGTTCTAAATTAGTGATTGTTACATATTAAACAAGTTTTTAAAGACAAATACAATGTTTGGACCAAGATTACTGGATTCAGCAAACCCGTACTTCGATCTTTGCTCCTTGGCCTGATAGGATCCCTCCACATTTAATAGGATCTCGAATTCGAATATTGAGTAAGTAGACCTTATACGTTGCGAATCTAAGACCTTAATATGAATATCGAGTAGCAGGGTAAAACAACAAAAAAGGAGTCTAAAATAAGGGCATCTTTTGTAGTTGTGGTTGTTATTAAGGTCGTTGGTTCTATGCATTCACCCTTTATCCTTCTACTCATTGTCTGCGCAATAATAATATGATTATATTAATGTGGGAACTAACCAATCATTAGGACTTAGGAGATTGTAAGGGATGATTAAATAAATGCCTAGTTGAAATTTTTTTGTTCTTGCATGTGGCAATGTGGGGAAGCATAAAGGGATCAGAAGAAAACTATATTATATTTTAAAAAAAATTATTAATTGAAGTTGACAGTAATGATATTCTTTAGTATTTGGTGTTTATTAATATGAGTATTCTACATGTGATTAGTCTTCTCATAATTGTAAATTGATACATTGCACTAGTACAAAAGAGAGACCATTTATAAAATGTTTGTTTTTGAAAAACTTGTTCCCTATATTCTCAGAGGAGAATCTTTGAATAACGATAAAATTGTCTTCGTGTGATCTATACACTTATGTAATTTGTGTCTTCATTGCACCTCTTAAGGTGTGACCTTTTTTTCAATCCTGCAATTAACTATGAGGTAATTAACTCATTTTACATGGCAATTATTTTTTGTTGTTTTGATTGGTGAATGAAAAATATTTTTTGAAAAATAAATATATTCCATCAAGGATTAAGAAATCACTTCCTAAATAATTTTCTTTAGATTATCCTATTTATCTCTTCGATACTTAGGTTCATCTATGTAAATATCTCTTTCTTAACACTTTATTTGGATGGTGGATTGCCATGATTTCATAATGTATGATACTGTATGGTATGGTAGAGTATAGTACAATACACAATACAGTATAGTACAATACAATATTTGGATAGACTGTATCGTTCACTGTTGTTTAATAACAATTTTATTGTTTGGTTTGATAATATGGTACTGTAATGTAACTGGTAAGTTAATTTACTAAAATGCCCTTAATTATTATAAATGTTAAATTTATCAATAAGTGTTAATTAAATAATTTTCTTCCTACTAATTTATCATAATTATGCCATATAGATATATTAAGTTGTTAAATTCATGTAAATTCTAACAAAGTCAATAAAATAGTAGATCAAATAAATATAATCGGATTTATTTTTTACAGTATCAAATTTTATTTTATTTTGAATGTTTTGAGACATGACACCGACGACAAGTACAAAGTTTGAATGTGTAACACCCCGTAAATTTTTTCGTACACTTATCGCGATTATATGGAGTCCTAAAAGCTTGCGTATGGGTTAAATTAAGTTTATGGTGTTCGGAAGTATCCCGTCAATAGATGTATGAGTAGGTATTGGAATAAGCTTTCCAACGATATAAAGTTTGCCCAAAACAGAGGAGTATTTAATATAAGCGAGCACATTCGAAATTTCAAAACGGTGGCCGGGAAGCCGGTGAACAGTAAATCTGCAGGAAAATTACTGCAGCTAGACAATTTTTTTTGGATCAACTTTAGACGATCATAACTCCTTGTACAAAAAGAACTGTGTGAGCTGCTATATATCGAAGAAAAGCTCCGAGAGTCTTCTTTCCGATGAAATTGGTTTCATCCAAATCCAATGTCTGAGTAAGGAGCTATACCCGTTTTACTACAGCCTATCAAAAAAAAAACAGAATTTTGGGACAGATTTTTGGGTCAACTTTAAACGACCATAACTCCTTGTAAAGGAAGAACTGGTGGTATACTTTATATTAAAATTAAAGCCCTTTGAATTATCTTTCCAATGCAATTGGTTTCACCGAAATCCGATACCGGAGCAAAGAGTTATGATCGATTTACTTCAGCCTGTCAAAACTGTCCACTGGGGACAGATTCGGATTTATTTAAATTTTTAGGGCAAAATGGTCATTTTCTATTACCTCTTGGACGAAAATTGGTCTTTATAAACATACACTTAGCCTCATATATATCATATATCATCCAATTATTAAGAGAAGGTGAAACCCTAGCCTAATTTCAACTTCAAATATTTTGTGATTCAACCGTAGAAAATTCGAATTGGTTCCGTAGTTGTGTTCACCATCTCGAAAGCTTCGAGAAGCACCCCATGGTTATGTAAGGAGGATTCTAAATACAAGAGTTCATTGTTAAGGTATGAATATTGTTTATTCTTGATTCTTATCCATGAATAAGTATTGATAAAGGATTATGAGTATTGTCTTGATGTTGGAAGATAACTAGAAACATAGTTATGAATTGTTTTGTATAAATTGTTAGTAGTAAATTATGGAAGTTGTTGTATTGGATTATGGAGGATGAATTGTGGTGATATATCATTATATTAGTGGTTATGTATGCCTAGTGATCATGTTGGTATTGGATGGTGATTAAGAGGGGAAATAACGGCTAAGAGTGATGTTGAGGGATATTGCATGAAAATGCATGATATGTGAATGTAATAAGAGTATAAGAGGATGTATGTAGCACTCTTATTGATGAGTTAAAGGATTACTTCCTAGACATTATTTGGTGAAGTTAATACCTAAATGGTAAGGTTTAGTTGCTAATGCTAGTTTGCCACAAATGACTTATTGTAGATAAGTGTTCGAAGAGTACGGGAAGTCAAGTTGGACTTGTATTGAAGTGGTTATATCAAGGTATGTAAGACATACTCTATCTAATCTTTGGCATGAATAATGACCCATGGCACTCTCAAGTAAGATTCCAACATTGTCCTACGACACATGACACATAATAACATCATATGATCTTCGACACTACCAATTGAACTTGTTTTCACTTTTAAGATGTCCGGCTAGTCAAAAAAATATCCATATACTATTGTTGACTCCGAAATGGTTTAATGAGGTATCCATGATTCTCTACTTCATTTTCATGATATTGATTACCTATTTACATGTTTTTCCTATTGAGGTATCATGGTTTCAAGTTCCATAAGGTGTGACCACAAAGTAACCAATCTCAAAGATTAATTGAATTAAGAAATGGAATGTCTTTATTTTAAATTGATGATATGATGTATTGTATTAGTACCACTGATCAGTTGGCCATTGTATTATAAAGATTATGTATATATGTTATTCCAGGGGTGGTCCCTGATGTATTGTATTAGTACCACTGATCAGTTGGCCATTGTATGACATATGTTATGTATTGATAAGGAATACGAGAAGTAATGATATGAAAGTAATGTGCAAGTATCCCATCAGCTCTTTTAAGTGTGGTCTACTCATACTGTTTATTCACTAGTATCTGGGTTCTGTTGATCTTTTGTATCTCATCTTGATACTCACTGCCTTACATACTCAGTACATATTTCCGTACTGACGTCCCTCACGGGGGACCTGTATTCATGCCTGCAGGAACAGGTACTTTAGGTCGTACACCTCCGTAGTAAGAGCCAGGACATTCTGTTGATAGTGGTGAGCTCCAGTTGTTTCGGGGCATCCCAAGTCGTTTCTATATGTATTTTTGGTATTTGTATAAAAGTCTTTTGTGGGCGGGAGTTTGTCCCGACCCTAACTCAGTTGTGTATCTATGTAGAGGCTTTTGTAGACATATTGTACAGCCATAGGAGTGTTTGGTTGATAGACGTGATGGCTCTGACGGCCAATTACGATTTATATATATATATATGCGTGTCTGCTGGGCTGATACAGGTACTGTTTTCTTCTATTTACAAAGAAGTGTTGCCCAAATTTCTAATTTTCATAAGTAATGTAAATGTGAAAGTATAGGTTATGAACGGGTTCTCCCGGGCCTCCTCGGCTACGGGTGCCAGTCCGCTCCAATGGGATTTGGAGCGTGACAGAAGTGGTATCAGAGAAGTTCGTCCTAGTGAGTCTACAAAGCCGTGTCTACGTAGAATCTCGTTTATCGGTGTGTTGTGCACCACATCTATAAACAGGAGGCTATTGGACATTTAGGGATTGGTTCCATTCTCCATTTCTTAGATCGTGCAATAGAGCCCATATTAGAGATAAAGTCATAATCGATCGCTTAATCCAATTGTTTTTTTTATTTATTATAGTAACGATGCCGGTTACAAGGAGAAAGAATAAGTGGAAGCGAGTAGATGTAGTGGCCGGAGAAGGTACTAGTAAGTCACCACCGGCACAAGCTGAACAAAGTGAGTCTCAAGCTGAGCATATATCAGGAGCTTCTTCTCCTCCGGAAGGGCCATCTATTAATGCTGTTGATCGAGATTTGAGGGATGCAGTACAACTTCTGACGCGTATAGTTGCCGGTCAAGTTCAAGGGCAAGCTATTCCTACCACGGGTTCTAGTGGTACGGATAGAGCAGCTAGCCTTCGGACACAGGATTTTCTGAAACTGGATCCTCCTACTTTTACCGGATCAGATATTAACGAAGACCCGCAGGACTTTGTCGATCAAACCCAAAGGGCTCTAGATGTTATGCACATATCCGGTAAAGAGATGGTTGAGCTAGCAGCATATAGACTGAAAGGAGAGGCTATATTGTGGTACGAGGATTGGAAACGATCTAGGGGTATTGATGCACCTCCAACTACGTGGGGAGAGTTCAAAGATGCATTTATTGATCATTATCTTCCATTTGAGACTCGTCAGGACCGTGCAGATCAATTCTTAAATCTTCATCAGGGTAATATGAGTGTAAGAGAGTATAGTCTTCGATTTAACTCTTTGTCTCGATATGCTTCTAATGTGGTAGCTACTATGGATGACAGAGTTCATCACTATGTGGATAGATTGGAACCATACTTGGTTAGAGATTGTACCATTGCTGCTTTGAACAAGGACATGGATATAGCGAGGATACAAGCTTTCGCTCAGAAAATGGAAGATCAGAGGCAAATAAGAAGAACCCAGGAATCAGAGAAAGGATATTCTAAGCGGGCCAGAGCTATAGGGCAGTTTATGGCATCTCAGGGAGGTTTTAGGCCTTCGTTCTCTCATAGATTGCCTAGCCCGTTATCTTCTTATCCTGCAATTAGTGCTCCACCGTAAATTCAAAGGTTCAGAGGTAATCAGTTTGGGAAAAGCAGTGAAAATCAGAGTTCGCGAACAGTGGGGTATCAAGGGCAAGGGAGTATGAGTCAATTGAGACCTCCACGACACCCGTGCCCCATATTTAGAAGATTTCACTTTGGCGAATGTCGGCTTGGAACGAACAATTGCTTTTGGTGCGGTAAGCCGGGGCATATGGCTAGAGATTGCCCACGCAGGACCACAGGTGGTATAACACGACCTACCGGATCAACTGTTGCGTCATCATCGGTGCCTCCTTTGAGTAAGGGTGCACAACCTATGGGTCATGGTAGAGGTGATAGAGGAGCAGCTAGTTCTAGCGGAGCTCAGAATCGTGTGTATGCCCTAGAAGATCGGCAGAATTTAGAGGCTTCTCCAGACGTGGTTACAGGTACGTTGTCCATCTTTGCATTTGATGTGTATGCCTTAATTGATCCTGGTTCTACATTATCGTATGCTACTCCTTTGGTTGCGGGAAGGTTCGGAAGAACACCCGAATTATTAGCCAAGCCATTTGAAGTATCAACGCCAGTGAGGGAATCTCTTATAGCTAGGAATGTTTATCGAAATTGTGTTGTGAATATTTGTGGTCGTGATACGAAGGCCGATCTTGTTGAGTTAGAAATGGTAGATTTTGATGTTATTATGGGCATGGATTGGTTAGCGTCTTGTTATGCTACAGTAGATTGTCGTTCTAAGAAGGTATATTTCCATTTCCCAAATGAGGCAGTCCTTGAATGGAAGGGTAATGTTGGCGCGCCGAGAGGTAGATTTATTTCTTACTTTAGGGCAAGAAAAATGATTTCCAAGGGGTACATATACCATTTGGTTAGAGTAAGGGATACAGAGGCAGAGCCGCCAACTTTTCAGACCGTTCCGGTTGTGAATGAATTTCCTGATGTATTTCCTGAAGAACTACCAGGTTTACCTACTGAACGAGAAGTGGAGTTTGGTATTGATATGTTGCCAGACACACAGCCAATCTCAATTCCTTCTTATAGAATGGCACCAGCAGAGTTGCGAGAATTGAAAGAGCAACTGAAAGACTTGCTAGAGAAGGGATTCATCAGGCCTAGTATGTCCCCTTGGGGAGCACCAGTATTGTTTGTGCGTAAGAAAGATGGTTCGCTGAGGATGTGTATTGACTATCGGCAATTGAATAAGGTGACTATCAAGAATAAATACCCTCTTCCCCAAATTGATGATTTATTTGACCAGTTGCAGGGTGCCCAGTGTTTTTCCAAGATTGACTTGAGATCAGGCTATCATCAAGTGAGAGTCAAGGATAAAGATATACCCAAGACAGCTTTCCGAACACGGTATGGTCATTATGAATTCCTGGTTATGTCATTCGGGCTGACAAATGCACCCGCAGTTTTTATGGATCTGATGAATAGGCTGTTTAAGCCGTTTCTAGATGTGTTCGTGATAGTTTTCATAGATGATATTCTGGTCTACTCTAGATCAGAAGAGGATCATGTTAATCACTTAAGGCAGGCGTTGCAGATTCTTCGTGATCGTAAGTTGTATGCGAAGTTTTCTAAATGTGAGTTTTGGCTCAAGTCAGTGGCATTTTTGGGCCATATTGTATCCAGTGAAGGCATAAAAGTTGACACTCAGAAGATTGAGGCTGTGAAGAATTGGCCAAGACCCACGACGCCTACGGAGATTCGTAGTTTCCTCGGGTTGGCAGGTTATTATAGAAGGTTTGTTGAAGGTTTTTCTTCTATTTCTGCACCCTTGACTAAGTTGACGCATAAAGCCTCCAAGTTTCAATGGAATGATGCCTGTGAAAAGAGTTTCCAAGATCTGAAGAGCAAGTTGACTTCTACCCCGGTATTGGTACTTCCTGAAGGCACAGAAGGGTATGCAGTGTACTGTGATGCTTTGAGAATTGGCTTAGGATGCGTATTAATGCAACATGGTAGAGTAATAGCCTATGGCTCTAGACAGTTGCGACCACATGAGAGGAATTATCCCACGCATGATCTTGAGCTAGCTGCAGTTGTATTTGCTTTGAAGATATGGCGCCACTACTTATATGGGATTCATGTTGACATATATACCGATCATAAGAGCCTGCAATATATCTTCAGTCAGAAAGATCTAAACTTGAGGCAGCGGAGATGGCTTGAATTGTTGAAAGATTACGATGTTGATATCTTGTATCATCCAGGGAAAGCGAATGTGGTAGCGGATGCACTGAGTCGTAAGTCTAAAATGGCATCTATAGAAAAGCAGGGGATGATTAAGGATCTTCACCAAATAGCTAATTTGGGAGTTCAACTTCTCGAAACTCCAGATGAAGAGGTTATTGTACGTAATGCAGTGGAATCTTCATTGATAGCTGAAGTGAAAGAGAAGCAGTATGCAGATCCAATTTTATTGCAGCTTAAGGAGACTGTGCAGAGTGGCACAACAGAGGCATTTGAGCTTACGCGAGAAGGAGTGCTTCAGTGTCAGAATCGTTTATGTGTACCTGATGTAGTTGAGCTAAGAAAGAGAATTATGACAGAAGCACACTGTTCAAGGTATTCCATCCATCCAGGGTCGACTAAGATGTATCAAGATTTGAAAGCAATATATTGGTGGAATGACATGAAGAAGAATATTGCCGAATTTGTAGCTGAATGTCCGAATTGTCAAAGAGTCAAAGTAGAACACCAGAAACCCGGTGGTTACATGCAATGTATAGATCTTCCAGTCTGGAAGTGGGACAATATCAATATGGATTTCATCACAGGTTTGCCTCGTACATTTCGGAAGTTTGATTCCATATGGGTGATCATTGATAGGCTTACCAAATCCGCGCACTTCTTACCAGTTAAGACAACTTATACGGCGGAAGAGTATGCGAAGTTGTATATTAAGGATATCGTTCGGTTACATGGAGTTCCAATTTCCATTATATCCGATCGAGGAGCCCAATTTACCGCGAATTTCTAGAAGTCTTTTCAAAGGAGTTTGGGGACACAAGTAAATCTAAGTACGGCTTTTCATCCTCAAACGGACGGACAAGCGGAACGTACCATCCAAACACTTGAAGATATGCTACGAGCATGTGTATTAGATTTCAAAGGCAACTGGGATGATCACCTACCTCTTATCGAGTTTGCCTACAATAATAGCTATCATTCAAGTATCAAAATGGCACCATATGAAGCATTGTATGGAAGAAAGTGTAGATCGCCAATAGGATGGTTTGAAGCAGGTGATGCGGTTTTGTTTGGACCGGATCTTGTTTATCAAGCAATGGAGAAGGTTAAAGTGATCCAACAACGGCTTGAAACAGCTCAAAGTCGACACAAATCTTATGCGGATGTTAGAAGAAGAGGACTTGAGTTTTCTATCGACGATTGGGTATTCTTGAAAGTATCACCAATGAAAGGAGTGATGAGGTTTGGCAAGAAAGGAAAGTTAAGTCCACGATACATAGGTCCGTACAAGATCATTCAAAGATTTGGACAAGTTGCTTATGAGTTAGAGCTACCTCAAGAGCTCTCAGCAGTTCATCCCATCTTTCATGTTTCGATGCTTCGCAAGTACATCGGAGATCCATCGCACATCACTACTACGGAAGATGTACAAGTTACAATAGATCTCACTTTTGAAGAAATGCCTATTGCTATTCTTGATCGCCAAATTAAAAAAATAAGGAATAAAGAGATAGCATCGGTAAAAGTACTTTGGAGGAATCAACTGTCACGCCCCAAAATCCCATCGGGCCGGACTGGCACCCGAAGCTGAGAAGGCCCGGGAGAACCCGTTCAAATACCTGTACTTTCCCTTACATTCACCAAAAATTTGGGCAGCACTTCGTTACATACAGAAGGGTCTAATTCCCTGTATCAGCACAACACGCACAAATATATATATATAATATAATACTTGGCCGTCGGGGCCACCACATATACAAATATAACATCACTATATAAACTCCCATGACTTGACCCTTCCTTATGTCTACAAAGCCTCTAGGATATACATGACATAACTAGGGTCGGGACAAACCCCCGCCCACACATGACTCCTGTACAATAACAAAACATAAGGAACCGACTCGGAAAGCTCCGAAGCAAACTGGAGCTCACCAACAATAGCTGTATGATCTGGCTCCTATCTATGCTGCGAATGACCTGAAGCACCTGTGCCTGCAGCATGAAATGCAGGTCCCCCGTGAGGGACGTCAGTACGAAATATGTACTGAGTATGTAAAGCTGTAAATAATCATATGTAATATAGGGGATCAGGAAAATCAGACGCAAGTGAATAAATCATAATAGAAGTGAACCACACTTCATAAACACTTTTAGGATCATGTACATTATCATTAATCTGAATTGGATTCGTGAATTCGAACACATTTGTGGAACGGTATACATTCGTTCATTTCATTCTTTACAATTATCATTCGCCATTACCTCCTCCTCCCGAACCTCCAACCACCTAACAATAATCAATATTGTACCGTACTGTGACCATTAGGCTGCCTCCAGTACATATCAACTGGGATCGACCCATGCTAGGCTTATGCCCCTGGGATACCACCCATAAACACATAAATAGGGATCGACCCATGCTAGGCTTATGCCCCTGGGATACCACCCACACGTATATCAAGTAACACACATAAGAGATCTTTCCAACAACTTAGTTCAAAAGCTTTTGAGATTATTACATTAGTGTTCATGCCAATATAGTACCTTTGGAACAATGATACATCAATAGGAATCAAGTAATAGACCTTCTATACAATAATGATGTTATAAAGACTCATTGGTACATCAACAATGTGTTTCAGAATCATCAATATCACAACAATGGAATAGGAGCCTTTTGGTATATCAATGAAACATTTTTACACTTTATAGAATGGAAACAACTTCGTTGGTAATGTAGAACAATACATGTTTTTGGACAACCTTGGAATCTTACTTGATGGAACATTGGTGTTTTCATGCCAAAGAACATTGTTAGAGTATGCTTTACATACCTCGTTGTAGATTCGGATACCAATTCAATACAACGTCCCGCCTTTACAAATCACTCATCTACAATGAAATATTTGGCATCTAGTATTAGCAACCCAACACCACAATTCTCTTCCATAATTCCATACAACCACTATTTGCAAAACATTCCAAAAACCAACTTGAACAATAGGTTTATGTGTATATATATATATATATAATCATCATTTCAATACAACATCATCCCTTCACAATTCAACATAATCCAACATCATTTCCCAATCATCTTTCAACAACAATCAAATAGCATACTTCTTATGCTCACATGCATATATATATATATATATATATATATATATATATATATATATATATATATATATATATATATATATATATATATATATATATATATATATATATATATACATATTCATATAAATAACACCAACATAATTTACATTCTTACCATAAAATGGCCCTTTTGATTTCGAAGTCCTGTTGGAACAAATAAGGGATGCTTCTCGAAGCCCTCGAGACGATGAACACAACTACGGAATCAATTTGGACTTTCCACGGTTGAATCACAAGATAATTGGAGTTGAAATTAGGCTAGGGTTTCCTTATTCTCAATAATATGATGATAATTGATGGATATAAGACCAATTATATCTATATAATGACCAATTTTCGTCCAAGAGATGATGGAAAATGACCATATTGCCCTTAAAAATTTAAGTAAATCCGAATCTGTCCATGGTGGACTGTTTTGACAGGCTAAAGTAAATCGGCCATAACTCTTTGCTCCGATATCGGATTTGGGTGAAATTGGTATCTTTGGATATATAATTCAAAGGGCTTTCATTTCATATAAAGTAGGCCACCCAGTTCATCCTTTACAAGGAGTTATGATCGTTTGAAGTTGACCCTAAAAAACTGTTTTGAGAGGCTGAAGTAAAACGAGTATAACTCCTTACTCAGATGTTGGATTTGGATGAAACCAATTGAATTGGAAAGAAGACTCAAAGATCTTTCTTTTGATAGGTCGCATCCCTCCCAGTTCATTATATTGAGAGAGTTACGATCGTTCAAAGTCGACCCAAAAAACTGGCAGGCCTCAGTAGTTTGAATTTCCTGCACATTTACTGTTCACAATTATCCCGGCCGCCGTTTTATAGTTTCGAACGTGCTCGATTATATCCGAAACTTATCCGTTTTTGGAAATCTTTATATCGTTGGAAAGCTTATTCAATAAACTTCGTATGAAAACATCGACGGGCAAATTCCGATATACATACAGTCGATTCCTATACACATATAATCAAACTATACACTTGAAACCATCTCAAAATAATCAATACTCATACTTAAACTCATATATACCTTAGGATCAATACTTATACTCCAACACATATAACCATGGCTAATGCACGTAATTAAGTATGGGGTGTTACATCCTTCCCCCCTTAAGGACATTCGTCCTCGAATGTAAATGTAGTTATTTAGCCGAAACAAGTTCGAATTCATAATTGATATTCACGTCATCATATAGATATTATGCATATGTAAAAACTCACTTGTTAGTGTTCCAGTTGCCCTCCTTGCACTTCTTTTTCACCTTTAAACAAATAAGGGTATTTCGATTTCATTGCTTCCTCCGCTTCCCATGTAATCTCTTCCCTTTGTTGATTTCTCCAAAGTACTTTCACCGATGCTACTTCTTTATTTCTCCTCTTCTTAACTTGACGATCTAATATAGAAATAGGCATCTCCTCATAGGTAAGATCTTCTTTTACTTTCACATCTTCAGTAGAAGTAATAAGGGACGGATCTCCGATGCACTTTCGAAGCATCGATACATGAAATACTGGATGCACTGATGAGAGTTCCTGAGGTAGCTCTAATTCATAAGCAACTTGCCCACATCTTCGAATAATCTTATACGGGCCTATATATCGTGGACTCAACTTTCCTTTCTTGCCAAATCTCATCACCCCTTTCATTGGCGATACCTTCAAAAATACCCAATCGCCTAACGAAAATTCTAGCTCTCTTCTTCTACTATACGCATATGACTTGTGCCGACTTTGGGCTGTTTTCAACCGTTGCTGAATCACCTTGACTTTTTCTATGGCTTGATACACAAGGTCCGGTCCGAACATAAGAGTTTCACCCGCTTCGAACCATCCTATTGGTGATCTACACTTTCTCCCATATAAAGCTTCATATGGTGCCATTTTGATACTTGAATGATAGCTATTATTGTAGGCAAACTCAATAAGAGGTAAATGATCATCCCAGCTGCCTTTAAAATCTATAACACATGCTCGTAGCATATCTTCAAGTGTTTGAATGGTGCGCTCTGCTTGTCCATCCGTCTGAGGGTGAAAAGCTGTACTCAGATTCACTTGTGTTCCCAAACACCGTTGGAAAGACTTCCAAAAGTTTGCAGTAAATTGAGTTCCCCGATCCGATATAATAGAAGTTGGCACTCCATGTAATCGGACTATTTTTTTAACATACAGCTTCGAATATTCTTCAACTGTGTAAGTGGTCTTAACGGGTAAGAAATGTGCGGATTTAGTAAGCCTATCCACAATCACCCATATAGAATCAAATTTCCGAGCTGTACGAGGCAAACCTGTAACAAAATCCATGTTGATCATGTCCCACTTCCAAATTGGAAGATCTATGCATTGCATATAGCCTCCGGGCTTTTGATGTTCCACTTTAACTCGTTGGCAATTTGGACATTCAGCTACAAATTCTGCAATGCTCTTCTTCATGTCATTCCACCAATACATATCTTTCAAATCTTGATACATTTTGGTTGATCCTGGATGAATGGAATACCTTGAAAAATATGCCTCTGTCATAATCTTCTTTCTTAGCCCGTCTACATCCGGCACACACAATCGGTTTTGGCACTGAAGTACTCCTTCTCGCGTAAGCTCAAATGCCTTGGTCGCACCACTCTGAACGTTCTCCTTAAGCTGTAATAAAATAGGATCTGCATATTGCTTCTCTTTCACTTCAGCTACTAATAAAGATTCCGCAGCATTATGTACGATAAGCTCTTTATTCGGAGTTTCAAGAAGGCGAACTCCCAAACTAGCTAACTGGTGAAGATCTTTAACCATCCCTTGCCTTTCTATAGGCGCCATCATAGCCTTACGACTTAACGCATCAGCTACCACATTTGCTTTCCCTGGATGATACAAGATATCAACATCATAGTCCTTTAATAGTTCAAGCCATCTCCGCTGCCTTAAATTTAGATCCTTCTGATTAAAAATATATTGCAAGCTCTTATGGTCAGTATATATATCAACATGAACCCCATATAAGTAGTGGTGCCATATCTTTAAAGCAAAAATAACTGCTGCCAGCTCAAGATCGTGTGTAGGATAATTTTTCTCATGTGGCCGCAATTGTCTAGAAGCATATGCTATTACCTTACCATGCTGCATCAATACACATCCTAAACCAATTCTGGAAGCATCACAATACACTGTATACCCTTCTGTACCTTCTGGAAGTACCAATACGGGTGTAGAAGTCAACTTATTCTTCAATTCTTGGAAACTCTCCTCACACGCATCATTCCATTGGAATTTGGATGCTTTATGGGTTAGCTTGGTTAAGGGTGCTGAAATGGAAGAAAAGTCTTTAACAAACCTCCTATAATAACTGGCCAACCCGAGAAAACTACGAATCTCCGTAGGCGTTGTGGGCCTTGGCCAGTTCTTCACAGCTTCTATCTTTTGAACATCAACTTTTATCCCTTCACTAGATACAATATGACCCAAAAATGCCACCGAATTTAACCAAAACTCACATTTAGAGAACTTTGCATAAAGCTTACAATCACGAAGAGTCTGCAATGTCTGTCGTAAGTGATTGGCATGGTCCTCTTCTGATCTAGAATAAACTAGAATATCATCTATAAAAACTATCACAAATACATCCAGGAATGGCTTAAACACCCTATTCATCAAATCCATAAAAGCTGCAGGTGCATTTGTTAGCCCAAATGACATAACTAGAAACTCATAATGACCATACCTTGTTCGGAAAGCTGTTTTGGGTATATCTTTTTCTTTGACCCTCACTTGGTGGTAACCTGACCTCAAATCAATCTTAGAAAAACACTTGGCGCCCTGTAACTGATCAAATAAATCATCAATTCTTGGGAGAGGATATTTATTCTTAATAGTCACCTTATTTAATTGCCGATAATCAATACACATCCTCAGTGAGCCATCCTTTTTGCGCACAAATAACACTGGTGCTCCCCAGGGGGACATACTAGGCCTTATGAATCCCTTCTCTAGCAAATCTTTCAATTGCTCTTTCAATTCTCGTAATTCTGCTGGGGCCATTCTATACGGAGGAATGGAGATTGGTTGGGTGCCTGGTATTACATCAATACCAAACTCTACTTCTCGTTCAGGAGGCAAACCTGGAAGATCTTCAGGGAATACATCAGGATATTCATTTACCACTGGTACCGTGTGAAGATCTGATGATTCCGATTCCGTATCCTTTACTCTAACTAAATGACATATGTAGCCCTTGGAAATCATTTTTCTCGCTTTGAAATAAGAAATAAATCTACCTCTTGGTGCGCCAATCTTACCTTGCCATTCAATAACTACTTCATCAGGAAAATGTAAATACATCTTTTTCGTACAACAGTCAATTTTGGCATAACAAGACGCCAACCAATCCATACCCATTATAACATCAAAATCTACCATTTCTAGTTCCACAAGATTGGCCATCGTGTCTCGACCACACACAGTTACTACACAATCTTTATAAACTCTTCTAGCAATAATAGATTCCCCAACCGGGGTAGACACTTCCAACGGTTTATTTAACAATTCGGGGGTCCTTTTGAACTTTCCAGCAACCAAAGGAGTAACATATGATAATGTAGAACTGGGATCAATTAGAGCATATACATCAAATGAAAATATGGACAACGTACCCGTAACCACATCTGGGGAAGCCTCTAGATTCTGTCGATCCGCTAAAGCATAAGTACGATTCTGAGTCCCGTTGGAACTGGCGACTCTTTTTTCATTACTAGCGTGACCCGCAGGTCGTGCACCCCTACCAGAATAAGATACCGGTGACGATGATGCAACAGCTGATCCTGAAGGTCGTGCTATGCCACCTGCGCCCCTTCGTAGGCATTCTCTCATCATATGCCCCATCATACCGCACCAATAACAAACATTTGTTCCCATTCGACATACGCCCATATGATGCCTTCCACATTTATTGCATGGCTCTCGAGCAGGTCTCGATTGGCTCATATTCCCTTGCCCATGATAACCCACAGATCGCGAACTATGGCCCTCACTTCTTTGCCCAAATTGACTGCCTCTGAACCCCTGATGTTGTGGTGGAGCACTAGCTGCAGAATAAGAAAATAATGGCCTAGGTGGTCTAGCAGAAAATTGAGGTCTAAAACCTCCCTGTGGCGCCATAAACTGCCCTGTAGATCTGGCCCTCTTCGAAGATCCGCTTTCAAATTCCTGTGTTCTTCTTCTTTGCCTCTGATCTTCCATTTTCTGTGCAAATGCTTGGATCCTAGCTATATCCATGTCTTTATTCAGTGCAGCAATAGTACAATCCCTAACCAAATACGAATCCAATCCATTCACATACCGATGAACTCTGTCATCCATAGTAGCTATAACATTAGGAGCATATCTGGACAAGGAATTAAATCGAAGACTATACTCCCTCACACTTGTATTACCCTGCCGAAGATTTAAGAACTGATCCGCACGGGCCTGACGAGTCTCATATGGAAGATAATGATCAATAAATGCCTCTTTGAACTCTTTCCAAGTAGCTGGGGGTGCATCAATGCCCCTTGACCGTTTCCAGTCTTCATACCAATATATAGCCTCACCTTTGAATCTATACGCGGCTAACTCCACTGTCTCTCTGCCCGATACGTGCATCACCTCTAGGGCCCTTTGGATCTGATCAATAAAGTCCTGCGGATCTTCGTTAAGATCAGATCCGGTAAAAGTAGGCGGATCCATCTTAAGAAAATCTTGCGTCCGAAGACTAGCCGCCCTATCAGTACCGCTAGAACCCGCGGCAGGAATAGCTTGCCCTTGGACTTGCCCAGCAACTATACGAGTCAAAAGTTGCACTGCATTTCTAAGATCTTGATCAACAGCATTAATAGGTGGCTCTGGGGATATAGTTCTCCTCCCCCTTATTTCTTCCGGACTGGGGGAAGTTTCTGATGCATGCTCAGCTGGAGCCTCACTTTGATTAGCTGGTATAGTGGGTGACTTACTAGTCCCCTCTCCGGCAGCCACATCTACTTGCTTACCGGTATTTTTGCTTCTGGTAACCGGCATCATTACTATAATAAGAGGAACAAACTGATTCAGTGGTCAACTATGACTTCATATACAATATAAGCTTTATCGCACGATCTAAGACATGAAGAAAAGAAACAATTCTTAAATGTCCATAGCCTCCTGTTTATAGATGTGGTGCACAACACACCGATAAACAAGACTCTACGTAGACACGGCTTTGTAGACTCACTAGGACGAACCGCTCTGATACCACTTTTGTCACGCCCCAAAATCCCATCGGGCCGGACTGGCACCCGAAGCCGAGAAGGCCCGGGAGAACCCGTTCAAATACCTGTACTTTTCCTTACATTCACCAAAAATTTGGGCAGCACTTCGTTACATACAGAAGGGTCTAATTCCCTGTATCAGCACAACACGCACAAATATATTTATATAATATAATACTTGGCCGTCGGGGCCACCACATATACAAATATAACATCACTATATAAACTCCCATGACTTGACCCTTCCTTATGTCTACAAAGCCTCTAGGATATACATGACATAACTAGGGTCGGGACAAACCCCCGCCCACACATGACTCCTGTACAATAACAAAACATAAGGAACCGACTCGGAAAGCTCCGAAGCAAACTGGAGCTCACCAACAATAGCTGTATGATCTGGCTCCTATCTATGCTGCGAATGACCTGAAGCACCTGTGCCTGCAGCATGAAATGCAGGTCCCCCGTGAGGGACGTCAGTACGAAATATGTACTGAGTATGTAAAGCTGTAAATAATCATATGTAATATAGGGGATCAGGAAAATCAGACGCAAGTGAATAAATCATAATAGAAGTGAACCACACTTCATAAACACTTTTAGGATCATGTACATTATCATTAATCTGAATTGGATTCGTGAATTCGAACACATTTGTGGAACGGTATACATTCGTTCATTTCATTCTTTACAATTATCATTCGCCATTACCTCCTCCTCCCGAACCTCCAACCACCTAACAATAATCAATATTGTACCGTATTGTGACCATTAGGCTGCCTCCAGTACATATCAACTGGGATCGACCCATGCTAGGCTTATGCCCCTGGGATACCACCCATAAACACATAAATAGGGATCGACCCATGCTAGGCTTATGCCCCTGGGATACCACCCACACGTATATCAAGTAACACACATAAGAGATCTTTCCAACAACTTAGTTCAAAAGCTTTTGAGATTATTACATTAGTGGTCATGCCAATATAGTACCTTTGGAACAATGATACATCAATAGGAATCAAGTAATAGACCTTCTATACAATAACGATGTTATAAAGACTCATTGGTACATCAACAATGTGTTTCAGAATCATCAATATCACAACAATGGAATAGGAGCCTTTTGGTATATCAATGAAACATTTTTACACTTTATAGAATGGAAACAACTTCGTTGGTAATGTAGAACAATACATGTTTTTGGACAACCTTGGAATCTTACTTGATGGAACATTGGTGTTTTCATGCCAAAGAACATTGTTAGAGTATGCTTTACATACCTCGTTGTAGATTCGGATACCAATTCAATACAACGTCCCGCCTTTACAAATCACTCATCTACAATGAAATATTTGGCATCTAGTATTAGCAACCCAACACCACAATTCTCTTCCATAATTCCATACAACCACTATTTGCAAAACATTCCAAAAACCAACTTGAACAATAGGTTTATGTGTATATATATATATATATAATCATCATTTCAATACCACATCATCCCTTCACAATTCAACATAATCCAACATCATTTCCCAATCATCTTTCAACAACAATCAAATAGCATACTTCTTATGCTCACATGCATATATATATATATATATATATATATATATATATATATACATATTCATATAAATAACACCAACATAATTTACATTCTTACCATAAAATGGCCCTTTTGATTTCGAAGTCCTGTTGGAACAAATAAGGGATGCTTCTCGAAGCCCTCGAGACGATGAACACAACTACGGAATCAATTTGGACTTTCCACGGTTGAATCACAAGATAATTGGAGTTGAAATTAGGCTAGGGTTTCCTTATTCTCAATAATATGATGATAATTGATGGATATAAGACCAATTATATCTATATAATGACCAATTTTCGTCCAAGAGATGATGGAAAATGACCATATTGCCCTTAAAAATTTAAGTAAATCCGAATCTGTCCATGGTGGACTGTTTTGACAGGCTAAAGTAAATCGGCCATAACTCTTTGCTCCGATATCGGATTTGGGTGAAATTTGTATCTTTGGATAGATAATTCAAAGGGATTTCATTTCATATAAAGTAGGCCACCCAGTTCATCCTTTACAAGGAGTTATGATCGTTTGAAGTTGACCCTAAAAAACTGTTTTGAGAGGCTGAAGTAAAACGAGTATAACTCCTTACTCAGATGTTGGATTTGGATGAAACTAATTGAATTGGAAAGAAGACTCAAAGATCTTTCTTTTGATAGGTCGCAGCCCTCCCAGTTCATTATATTGAGAGAGTTACGATCGTTCAAAGTCGACCCAAAAAACTGGCAGGCCTCAGTAGTTTGAATTTCCTGCACATTTACTGTTCACAATTATCCCGGCCGCCGTTTTATAGTTTCGAACGTGCTCGATTATATCCGAAACTTATCCGTTTTTGGAAATCTTTATATCGTTGGAAAGCTTATTCAATAAACTTCGTATGAAAACATCGACGGGCAAATTCCGATATACATACAGTCGATTCCTATACACATATAATCAAACTATACACTTGAAACCATCTCAAAATAATCAATACTCATACTTAAACTCATATATACCTTAGGATCAATACTTATACTCCAACACATATAACCATGGCTAATGCACGTAATTAAGTATGTGGTGTTACATCAACAAGTTGAGGAGATCACATGGGAGGCCGAGGAAGCGATGAAGATTAAGTACCCTTACCTATTCAACGATGAGGAGGAAGTTCATGAGACGGAAGAAGAACAATAACAGGTAAGTGTTTATTTTTATGCAAGTATGTTATGATGATGAATATGTTAATTGTAAGCTTGGAAATGTCTTAATTGAGTAACTATGCTAACATTCGAGGACGAATGTTCTTAAGGGGGGGATAATGTAACACCCCGTAAATTTTTTCGTACACTTATCGCGATTGTATGGAGTCCTAAAAGCTTGCGTATGGGTTAAATTAAGTTTATGGTGTTCGGAAGTATCCCGTCAATAGTTGTATGTGTAGGTATTGGAATAAGATTTCCAACGATATAAAGTTTTCCCAAAACAGAGGAGTATTTCATATAAGCGAGCACATTCGAAATTTCAAAACGGTGGCCGGGAAGCCGGTGAACAGTAAATCTGCAGGAAAATTACTGCAGCTAGACAATTTTTTTTGGATCAACTTTAGACGATCATAACTCCTTGTACAAAAAGAACTGTGTGAGCTGCTATATATAGAAGAAAATCTCCGAGAGTCTTATTTCCGATGAAATTGATTTCATCCAAATCCAATGTCTGAGTAAGGAGCTATACCCGTTTTACTACAGCCTATCAAAAAAAAAAACAGAATTTTGGGACAGATTTTTGGGTCAACTTTAAACGACCATAACTCCTTGTAAAGGAAGAACTGGGTGGTATACTTTATATTAAAATTAAAGCCCTTTGAATTATCTTTCCAATGCAATTGGTTTCACCCAAATCCGATACCGGAGCAAAGAGTTATGATCGATTTACTTCAGCCTGTCAAAACTGTCCACTGGGGACAGATTCGGATTTATTTAAATTTTTAGGGCAAAATGGTCATTTTCTATTACCTCTTGGACGAAAATTGGTCTTTATAAACATACACTTAGCCTCATATATATCATATATCATCCAATTATTAAGAGAAGGTGAAACCCTAGCCTAATTTCAACTTCAAATATTTTGTGATTCAACCGTAGAAAATTCGAATTGGTTCCGTAGTTGTGTTCACCATCTCGAAAGCTTCGAGAAGCACCCCATGGTTATGTAAGGAGGATTCTAAATACAAGAGTTCATTGTTAAGGTATGAATATTGTTTATTCTTGATTCTTATCCATGAATAAGTATTGATAAAGGATTATGAGTATTGTCTTGATGTTGGAAGATAACTAGAAACATAGTTATGAATTGTTTTGTATAAATTGTTAGTAGTAAATTATGGAAGTTGTTGTATTGGATTATGGAGGATGAATTGTGGTGATATATCATTATATTAGTGGTTATGTATGCCTAGTGATCATATTGGTATTGGATGGTGATTAAGAGGGGAAATAAAGGCTAAGAGTGATGTTGAGGGATATTGCATGAAAATGCATGATATGTGAATGTAATAAGAGTATAAGAGGATGTATGTAGCACTCTTATTGATGAGTTAAAGGATTACTTCCTAGACATTATTTGGTGAAGTTAATACCTAAATGGTAAGGTTTGGTTGCTAATGCTAGTTTGCCACAAATGACTTATTGTAGATAAGTGTTCAAAGAGTACGGGAAGTCAAGTTGGACTTGTATTGAAGTGGTTATATCAAGGTATGTAAGACATACTCTATCTAATCTTTGGCATGAATAATGACCCATGGCACTCTCAAGTAAGCTTCCAACATTGTCCTACGACACATGACACATAATAACATCATATGATCTTCGACACTACCAATTGAACTTGTTTTCACTTTTAAGATGTCCGGCTAGTCAAAAAAATGTCCATATACTATTGTTGACTCCGAAATGGTTTAATGAGGTATCCATGATTCTCTACTTCATTTTCATGATATTGATTACCTATTTACATGTTTTTCCTATTGAGGTATCATGGTTTCAAGTTCCATAAAGTGTGACCACAAAGTAACCAATCTCAAAGATTAATTGAATTAAGAAATGGAATGTCTTTATTTTAAATTGATGATATGATGTATTGTATTAGTACCACTGATCAGTTGGCCATTGTATTATAAAGATTATGTATATATGCTATTCCAGGGGTGGTCCCTGATGTATTGTATTAGTACCACTGATCAGTTGGCCATTGTATGACATATGTTATGTATTGATAAGGAATACGAGAAGTAATGATATGAAAGTAATGTGCAAGTATCCCATCAGCTCTTTTAAGTGTGGTCTACTCATACTGTTTATTCACTGGTATCTGGGTTCTGTTGATCTTTTGTATCTCATCTTGATACTCACTGCCTTACATACTCAGTACATATTTCCGTACTGACGTCCCTCACGGGGGACCTGTATTCATGCCTGCAGGAACAGGTACTTCAGGTCGTACACCTCCGTAGTAAGAGCCAGGACATTCTGTTGATAGTGGTGAGCTCCAGTTGTTTCGGGGCATCCCAAGTCGTTTCTATATGTATTTTTGGTATTTGTATAAAAGTCTTTTGTGGGCGGGAGTTTGTCCCGACCCTAACTCAGTTGTGTATCTATGTAGAGGCTTTTGTAGACATATTGTACAGCCATAGGAGTGTTTGGTTGATAGACGTGATGGCTCTGACGGCCAATTACGGTTTATATATATATATATATGCGTGTCTGCTGGGCTGATACAGGTACTGTTTTCTTCTATTTACAAAGAAGTGTTGCCCAAATTTCTAATTTTCATAAGTAATGTAAATGTGAAAGTATAGGTTATGAACGGGTTCTCCCGGGCCTCCTCGGCTACGGGTGCCAGTCCGCTCCAATGGGATTTGGGGCGTGACAGAATGCATATTTTATGTATGCTACGGGTGTGTTCGGTATGGGATCTCCAAAAAAAATATTTTTCAAGAAAATAAATCTTTTCTTACTTATTTTCTTGTGTTCGTAACACAGGTTAAAAAAAAAATTCTAAAAGCATTTGTATATATTTAACACAAAATAATGAAAACGTATATGATAAACGGTGGTGGGGTTAAGAAATTAATTTTTTCAAAGAAATATTTGGGGTGGGGGTAGTGGAGTAGGGGTAGGGGTGGGGATAAGAAAAAAGTTCTCATTAATTTAAAAAGTTAATTTTTTTTATTTTTTTTTTGGGGGGTGGGGGGGGGGGAGAAGTTGGGGGTGGGGTGAGAAGGTAGAAGGTGGGGGTGGTGTAAGAAAAAAAAATTAAAATTAGTTTTAAAAAAATAAATTTTAAAAATAAAGAAGAAATTGGTGAGGGAGAGGTGCTAATAGGTGGTGGTGGGTGGTTTGGGGATGAGGGTCGGGTAAGCCTGTCAAACTTGCTGGGCTGACACGGCTCAACCCAGCCCAGCACGGCTCACTAAGCAAACCCGGCTCGATCAGTCCACGAGCTGTAGGATATCAGATCCCGGGCTGAGTTATTTTTTGGTTTGGGCTCAGTTAACCTGGCCCGGATATTTTTTTTTATTTTTTTTTAAATTTGGATTTGGTCAAAACTTGACCTTTGGGCCCTTAAAACGGCTCAATTGGCCTTTTTTAATAAAAAAAAAAATCATTTTAAATATCTTTTTAATCCCCAAAAAATTTATATAAATACCCTACTCTCTCAAATCATTTTTCACACAAATTTTCATTCTCTCTCAATTCTCAAATATTCTATATATTTAAATTCCTAAAGTGCTCACTTTAATTTTTTAATTTTGCGATTACAAAGTACGAGTGAAAGTTTCTAAAGTCGTAACCTTCGGATACTTTTAAAATTTGATATTATCGTTCCATCTCTTACGTTTAATTTTTAATTAGTGTATTAATTGTTGAATATTTAATTTTATTATATTTGTGTTTTGAATTTTTTTAGTTTAATTTATATTATGGATAAATTAAGAAACCTCACCACTAAAGGTGTTAAAAAAATTTATCTCGGAAGTGGTAGTGGTAGCAAAAAGTGAATTACTAGCGGTAGAGGTACTTCAAGTAGTAGATATACCCGTGTTCCTTCGCCTCCGGTACCGCTTGTTACACCTTTTGAGGAAGAAATAGGTGTAGGTGCTCACGATATGAATTATGTAGAAGCTCAGGAAAATTACGGTATAGAAGAAGAAAATGAAGTAGATGCGGTTAATTTAGATGAAGATGATGAAAATATTGGTGAGACACCCGCAGTAGGAAATGCTAACGTTAGATCCAAATCGGTTAATCTCCCTCCCCGTGCCTCAAGAGCTCGTAAAACAACCAGTATTGTATGATAATTTTTTGAACGTATATCAGATATTGAGGTGCAATGCAATATTTATAAAAAAAATATACAAGCATAAAAGAGGGGGCAAGCAAGGGGTACAGGTACGTTAACGAGACATATAAAGGATCTTCACGAAAGAGAGTTACAAATTACAAAAGGAGGTGAGGTTGTTGGTGGGCCCACACAAGCTAGAATGGACCCAACAACTGGTCATGTAATTAAGAAGTATAATAAATATCCTATGTTTAATGGTATTCCTAGAAGTACTTGTCGGTCTGATATTTTTAGACTTCATTCACAATATTATTTTATTTATCAACATTGTTAAAAAATATTCAATGTAGATTGTCCCTAACTTCTGATCTTGGTTGTGCTGTAAAAAAAATAATTTATTTAACCGTTACTTGTGATCATTGGATGGATAGTAATTTTGTGATGCAAAAACGTATTCTTGCTTTTTTATATGATGAAGATCGTAAACATACTGGAGATTTTATTGCTGATTCGATTGTTAAAGTTGCAGAATTTTATGGTATCGAAAATAAAATCTTATGTATTGCTTTTGATAATGCTTCTAACAACAAGACTGCTATAACAAAGTTAAAATCTAAGTTATCTCCGTCATTACCTGAAATTTTTCATATTAAGTGTGCATGTCATATATATAATTTAATTGTAAAAGATGGTCTTGAGTTTTTTGAGCTTTATATTGAAAAAATTCATATTGCTGTTGGTTTTATTAAAGAAAATAATCAAAGAAAAAGAATTAGAGAATTTAAAGTTAAATGTCAAGAAAATGGACTTGCACCGATACTGATGCCTGAGGAAATTGATATTAGATGGAATTCTACGTATGATTTTTTTAAAACTTGTTATAAATATAGAGTTCCTATTACACTAGCTTTTAACCAACATTGTGGTTCATTTGCTGATTCTGCTGATTGCATGCTACATGATTCTGATTGGGTTGTAATTAATGATCTTGTTAAGTTTTTTAAAAAAAATTATATAGCTACGGTTGAATTTTTCGATGCTTATTATCCTACTGTTTGTAATATTTTAGCATATATAGCTAATATTTTTGGTTTGCTCAAAGAATATAAAAATAAAGAAGGTTATAAAGAAACTGTTGGTGTCATGTTTACTAAATTTAAAAAATATTTTTTTCCGATTCCCCTTATTTACTTGATTGGTGATATGCTAAATTCGTGCATGAAATATAATACTATGTATCATTTTAGTACTCTTATTTATGCTAACTTAGAAATAAATACTAACAATGATTCTGAACAAGTACAACCTGATTTGTGGACGGCTATGGCTGATGCGAATGCTTACATAGATAAATTATATAACCATTATGCTGATTTAGTTGATTTAGCTGTACCGACACATATCACTCCAACTGTCGTTCCTCATCCTCCCAACGAGCCATCATCTTCTAAAAGGCCCGCACATAGTGGTTTTCCTGATTCCTTTTATGATTTACCTTGTTGGAACAGTGTTGATGAGAGAGCTTACACATCAACTTATCGAGAAGAGCTTAAGTATTATCTTCGATCACCGCCAGAGGATCGCAGACGACGGATCAACACGTTGGATTGGTGGAGGAGTAATGAAACACAATATCCTATGTTTTCAAGATTAGCTAGAGATATCTTGACTGTTCCAATGTTAACCGTTGCATCAAAGAGCGCTTTTAGTCAGGGACGACAGCAACTTGGAGACAACCGACTCTCATTGGGAAGCAATACAATGAATGTTCTAGTTTGCCTCAGAGATTGGATTAGAGCAGAAAGAAGAAATCAAGGAATGGAAGCGGAGTCGAACGACGAGCAGAAACTTGAAGAAATTATGACTTCACGGGAGAACTCAGCAGAATCAAGTCCAATGCATGATTTTGCCCCCATTGACTTTGACTATCCTATGCAAGTTTCCGTTAATATTAACATGAATGAGTTGAAAAAAATGATGCATAATTTGTAGATTTTTCATTCATGTTAATTATAAATTTTGGATCATTTTGCAATCAATAAAATTGAAAATTCATTCACTCCTTAGTCCTTACTTTGTAATTTTTTTCATTTAATGATTTAAATTGAATTTCTAGCTTAAATTAAAAACTTACTTTTAATATATTACTAATTTACTATCAAGTATTATTAATTTATTATATTAAGTAGCATATGCTTTGTATATTTGTGTATATATCTTCTATAGATGTGTATATTTAATGTATACATGTGTATATGTTTTATAAATTAGTATATAACTATATATATATATATTGTAGTATATGTTTTATTTAAAGTAGTACATATATATTGAATGGTACGTATATATGTGTATATATCTTCTATAGACGTGTATATTTAATGTATACATGTGTATATGTTTTGTAAATTAGTATATAACTATATATATATTGTAGTATATGTTTTATTTAAAGTAGTACATATCTATTGAATGGTGCGTATATATGTATAGTGTATATATCTTCTATAGACGTATATATTTAATGTATACATGTGTATATGTTTTATAAATTAGTAATTAGTAAATAACTGTATATATAATTATATATATTGTAGTATATATATATTGTAGTATATGTTTTATTTAAAGTAGTACGTATAGTCGTATATATTGAATGTTACGTATATATGTGTATATGTGTATATATTTTTTAAATTCTAATGTAGTATATACTATATATATAGTGTATATATATTGTTTAACGTATTTAAAATGTATATAGGTGGGTATATATAGTGTATAATGAAATTTTTTATTATTATTTTTTACCAGGTTTGATCGAATTTTTAACCGGATTTGACCGGGTTTAAATGGATTTGACCGGATTGGGTTAAGTGGGCCGGGTTAGGGTTACTTTTAAAAATTTTATTGTTGAACCCGGATTCGACCCGGCCCACTTAACCACAACCCGGACCCGGCCCACTTAACACCCTTTGGGTTGGGTACAAATAAGTTTTTAAAATATTTTAAAAAAAAAATTGGGTTGGGGTTTGGTGGGGGTGGGGTCGGGTCGAGATGGGGGGAGGTTGGTGGGGTTGGAGGTCGGAGTAGGAGGTGGAGTTAAATAATATAAGGTGAAGATAAAATAAAATTATATAATATTAAGTAAGAGTATAATTGAAAAACAAATAAGCAAAACCATGGGATACCACCAAATCGGTGGTTACATAAAATGGGAATTTTCATGGTTATCAAACCATGAAATTAAATCATACCATACCATACATTTTAAGAAACAATCAAAACAAACATGGTTCTCCTAAAAACTATACCATACTATAGAAACCACCATCTAAACATATGGAGTAAACTCTGTGGCCAGTTTTCTACCGCAAAATGCGCTGATCGAGGAATAGAGGATTAGTCTCACGGCTGCCGGCTGTGGAGATACTTTGAGAAACTAAAAAAAAAAAAATCGTCATTTAGATTTAGTCCATATTCTTAAAGTTGTGATAAATCTTAGAACTGACAAAGTACTAAGGACTCGTTTGGTAGAGTGTATAAGATAATACTGAATATGTTGTATTAGTAATATTGGGATTAGTTGTGCAGTGATTAGTAATACTGGGATTATTTTTTATGCAGTGTTTGGTTTGATACATTGAAAGTAATATGTATTGTTATATTTTAAAAAAAATATTGTTTGTTTACAAAAAATACCCTCGACATATTATAACTTTGTGTATTTTTTTTGCAAAAGTTTATTATTCTTTTTTTAGAATAAAAAAAGTTAACAATATAACTAATTATTTACTTTAGAATTTTAAGATTTAATCATTCACTTACAAAAATTATTTTTTTTTATTATCTTTTCTTTGTTTGTTCATTATTTGCTTGTTGTTCCCACTTTGTGTTATTTTTAAGTTGGGGGAGATACGTATAACTTTTGGATGACAATAAAATCATTATTAAAATAAAATTGTATTCTATAGTGTGTTAAAACTAAGTAGAAAAATTATTTTAATTTATGAATATCCTATTTACAAAATTAAAGTTTGTATGCAATTTGTTTATGAATTTTGACCAATAAATATTTTTTTGAGTTAATGGAGTAGTTTTTTATAACTAAAATTATTTGGAGGGATATTATTATTTTGATAAATTGAAAAGAAGTAACTCATATTGAATAAATTAAAAAATATTTAGAAAAAAAATAAAGAAACTTGAGGACATTTTTGTAAATAGTAATAAAATTTGTAAACTAATTTATTTGAATAAATTTATTAGTAAAAATATAAAAAATAAAATTAAAAAAATAAAAAAAATATTTAAAAGAATTTGAGGGATATTCTTGTCTTTACACATGTTAATCCCATGGTATTAAAACCCATGTATTACCAATACCACCATATGTGATGTATTAGTAATACACCCTATAATACCATGTAAGGTGTATAACTAATACATGGTATTAGTAATACATTGGTCCAAAATCCTACCAAACATAGTATTAATTAGTACCACACTTAATACATGGACTATTTCTCCTAATACGGCCTACCAAACGACCCCTAAATGTCTTCTAACGTCTATATAATTTTAGATCGTGATCTAAATTATCATGAAACTTTCAATTTGCTCAAAATTATCGGTATACTGTATTTAAAAAGTCCATAAATTATAAGAAAAATAAAAATAAAATAATTTATTAAACATTTGTCCCAGAAAGTGACAATAGGCACCAGAGGCGGAGCCAACCCTCTTTAGGGGTCGTCCGAACCCCCTTCGACGAAAAAATATACTATTTATACATGATTAAAATTATTTTTTATGTGGTTATAGCAGGTGTTGAACCCCCTTCGACTTAGTTTTCTTTGAATATTGAACCCCCTTACCTGAAATCCTGGCTCCGCCTCTAATAGGCAGATAGAGTTGACAAGCCCAGCTTGAGAATCTCAAGGGCCCAATAATTAAATCTTTGATATTTATTAGTTGGCCCAATGATCTGGAGCCCAGGGGGACATACAACGTCACATGCCTTTCATGTATATTCCTTTAGCAAACATTGTGTCATGTTGAGGTTATATAATGCAGAGGCATACAAGTAGGCACATGCATTTGCAACAAATAAAATGTTATTTTGGTAGGGGTGAAGTTGCAAGGGGGTGGGGTGGGGAAAATAGAGATATGTTGAAACTTGAAGTAATTATATAACCGAATCTTTGCATGCTTTCTCGGTCGAGCTCACTTGAGATTGGTCTAGTGTTGTTTATACTAACACCTTATATGCATTAAACCAAAGGATAGCAACTGCAAATTATCTTTTCAACAGAAACAACAAAACAACATATATATAGACATCTTTGCGACCAAGTTTCTATGAGGTAAAATTGGAAAGATGCATGAGGATTTTGTAAGAATTTCAACTTAATCATTCCGTAGTATTTTAAGCAGTGACGATGATAGAAGTTTCGTTGAGGAAATTCAATTATTAATATTAAAAAATTAACCTAGTACAATTTTTTTTTAATGAGAAAAAAGATTGAGTTGAACCTCCTTCGATAAATGTGGTTCGTCATTCATTATAAGAGTTTGGATGCATAATCGGATCCCCTTAAGAATTAACCTTATGTTATAGTCATAAATACATATATTATTCACGTGTAAACTTTCAAATCAACATCACACTTAAGTCATTTTGTCCTGAACCGGGGGCCTATCGGAAATCACCTCTCTACTTCTTCGGAGGTAGTGGTATGGACTGCGTATACTCTACCCTCCTCAGATCCCACTATGTGAAAATATACTTGATTTTTTGTTGTTGTTGTGTAAACTCTCAAATCAACATCACACTTTAATGTAGCAAATATGAGAAACTATTGAGTATTGACGATTTTAGATTCTATAATATCTCACATCAAAAAGATCATAAATGTATACACTATATAATAGATGGATTCAATTGAACTCAATAGCTTTAACTTAGATCATATACGTGTATTAAAATAACAACTAAACATATACTAATAAATAAATTTCAAACCTAGTAATGTGAACAATTCTATAAAGGATGAGAAATAAGGGGCCACAGTTTTGACACTTTTGACTCAAATCACATTCTAATACAGTAATTGAGAGGGAAAATTATTCTCTTAAAAATTACTGAGAGGGAAAATTATTTTTCGTAAAAAAAGAAAAACTAGGACTGGCATATTCAGGTCTCTGTCACGTGCCAATGGCAGGTTGGTACATTACTCTAATAATTAAATAAGAAAAAACGGTTTAATTATTTGGTGAATTATTAAGCATTAACTCGATAGGTAAGGGGGACATTATTGACGAATAATGAGTGAAAGACTATTTTATTTTAGTTTATTTTTGTACTATTATTATTATTATTATAATAATAATAATTATTATTATTATTAGATTATTTTATTTTAGTTTATTTTTGTACTATTATTATTATTATTATTATAATATCGTTTTCTGTACAGAGAAGTCACTTAAGAATTAAATTGAATCAGCGATGGTGTAGAGCCCAGTGTATACCACGTGGCAGACAGCATCATATAAACTTTTCAACTGGGTCCCATCACGTGGGTCCATCAACCTGGCCACTTTCTATATCTGGGACTATTTATAATTAAATTTATTTTAATTTTTAAATACTGGCATTATGTTAATTAATTCAATTTATGGGATTTTAATTATAATTATTATTGGGTTAGTGGTACAAAGTCGGCTGCGTAATGACACTGGCGTTGTGAGTGGTAACTTTCGGCAATAATTTCTTAATCAATAAAGTAAGAGTTTCTCGTTCTATGTTTTAGACTTTTTTTTTTTTTGTTTCCCAAGTATTTTCACAGCTGACAGCCGTGAGACTAATCATTCGTTCCTCGATCAGCATATTTTATGGTAGGAAACTGACCACAGAATTTGCTCCATTCGCCAGAGACGAGATCAAACTCCCGACTTCTTGCTTAAGGGGCATAGTGCTGAACCACTATGCCAACTCTGGTGGTTATATATTTTAGACTTTATTTATGTTATGAGTTAGGAAATAATAAAATAAAATTATATTGCACATTTGCATGTCGAAATAATACCGTCTATATAGGTTAAAGATAACTTTTTAAAAATTTATATTAAAATTTTGAACACAATAAAATTATTAGTTTCACAGTTGTTAATGTTATGTGCATACCTTGTAAATATACATATTTTTGTTGTATCAATTTATTTGTTTGACTTACTTTTTAGCAAGTTTAAAGAAAATGTCTCTCAAATATAAATACAACACTCTTTTTTACCCTTTTGCTTAAAACTTTAACTAAATAAAAATAAAAGACTTAATTAATATATTTTATAAAATATCTAAATTTAATTTTTAATTATTTAGTAAGGTATAGAATGTATCTTTAAATATTTAATATGATTTCACAAGATATAGTTCCGTTCAAGTAATAAATTTTAGTCAATTATAACGATTTTTTGATCAATCTAAAGATCACTTGGATTCTATTAGTAATGAAAATTTAGAATCCCACATATTAATTAATCAAGAAGAGATTTCACAATGAAAAGAAAAAATATTTTTTTGGAATCCTTCCTTTCATATGGCATCTATATAAATATCGTTACTTGTAAAATAAACCTAATTTGATATTCAAAGCCCAAATGTACTTCTTAAAAATATTGGTGAAACACGATATGTATAACAAATATTTTTTTAAAAAAATACTTTTTCATTATTATTCCATTTTTAGTTTAATACAAGTCCTAGCGTTATGGAGAATGAATGAATAACAATTGACAAAGCATAGCTCATTTACTAGCTAGCAACATTTCTATATTTCCAAATATCTAAACGTACCACTAAAATTGATACTTCTTCCGACTTAAATTATTTATTGTAATTATCTTTTATTATATGAACCAGGAATTTTTTTTAAAAAAAAATATGTTACCCTTCAATATTAATTGTACATCATAATATCGCTCATAATTTAATTAGGTGTTTCCTAGTCTTTAAGAATAAGTACTATTAAAGGATAAAAATGAAAACAACAACAATTAATTTCGTCTTAAACTTTTAAAATAATAAATAATCTAATACAATATTTTTAGAAACCACGAGAAATAATTTGATGCGAATAGAGTAATATTAATTTTAAATTTTGATTTCTGCTTTAGACTAACATATTGTTGTTTTCATTGGCTCTTTTTTTTTTTTTTTTTTGCTTTCCTACCCGGTGAACGGTATTCACATTAAAGTTCGATTATATTCGAATCGCCCGTTGGGTCCATTCTAAGGGCAATGCTAAACAAAACTTTTGCGAACCTTTTACGGTGAAAGCATAATTATTGGTATAATTAATTGTCAATTATAGACTCTAATCAAAATTTTATCAAGTGCTAAATGAATGATGGGAAATCAGGAACAGCTCCTAATCATGCCACCGTTCTATAAGGGATATTGCTTGGAGTCTATGATATAAGGAAAAGATTTCCAAGATTTATTTTGGAAAATGTGAAAATAATTAGTATTCACTATTTATAGATTAAGGAACTATATTATTATTATTTTGGGAAAAAATGCCTACATAGGCACTAAGGTTGTCAAAAAATACGGTTTTAATTAGTCCAGGGGGTAATAGGACCCTTCTAAAGTTCGGGTGTGTGTCAGCCTTTTCGCGTATAGTTCAAGGTGGTAATAGAGTATTTTTTTTTTTTTTTTTTTTATGATCATAATATTTGGGTCAATTTTTCACATCTCAACTAATTCCACAAAATATGTGACATCTCTTACCAACGACATCTATCAGGTGACTCTACCAATCCATCTAGGCTAGAACAAATTAATGGAAAGAATCATTGAATATTTTTATCTCTACTGAAATTTCGAAGGGAACTATAATTATATTCTGTGAAAAGACTTCCTACATGTTTTTTGATTTTTCTACAATGCAAATCTAGTTTAAGATAGTATAACAACAACCAAATTTCACGTGTGATTAAGATAGCATTACCACAAACCATATGTTTTTGTTATCTTCTTTTAATGCCACCAAAACTTGATTTAATTTGCTCCAATAATTTTTTACACTATTTCAAAAGTACTCTATAATTGGAAAAGATGGATCAATAATTTCAGTTTGTTGTAGTACTGGTTTGTGAATTGTGATTAATGAAATAATGCTGAAAAGTCACTTCTTTTTTAGGGTATGATTTGATATGTCTGCATGACTTTTTCAAATTATATGGAACTAAACATGTCGAAAATGACTGACAAATTGATAGTAATAACTCTTGGGAAAGTTACCGATATATAACGCCCGGTTAATTAATTTAAAATAAAATATATCAATTTATACACTTATATATATTTTTGTAAACTAGTTCGTCAAAATATTTAGAATCGTAATCAGCCCAATAACACTATGGCACGTGGTTCGTTACATTAGTCATTTCTATATCGACCATTTGATTTATTTTATGCAACAAATGTAATACATTCATTAATCAAAAGATTAAGTAACATGAAGGCCAAGCAAGACACATGTCAATTAAATTTAGTTCACTAGTGATGTATTATTAGTGTGATTATTATTTTAGTTTAACTCACTAATTGTGAAATATACTGCTCTTGCTACTTTTTTCAACTTGAATTTCCAACTCAACAAAAACAAATTAGTACTTCATAATGCTAATAATTTACATCAAGATGATGTGGAAAGGGGCATATTTGCTCCACTAAACGAACAATAATGATATTTTTATGTCAAAAAACACACAAAATATCTTTCCATATGTTTTAGCACTATTGGACATAGTTATCTGATATCTTTTGCTAGTGGGAGGTAGCAGATTAATATTCTGTGAAATTAGTGGAGATGCGCTTAAACTAGTTTGAACACCACGATTATCGAAAAAAAAGCACAGAAAACAGTTACTACTTTCTTTCCAATAATTTATGAGTATATCGTAACTTCTTAGCTAACGGTTAAAAATATCACTCATATTTTCAATAATTTAAGTGTATAACTACCATATTTTCAATAATTTAAGGACATTTTTTTTAAATCATTTCCAATCAAATATAATACTACTAATAAAGGTCATGAACAAGGGTAGAGCCAAGTTGGGTTGAGGAAGTTCATTTAGGGCTCATTTGTTTGTACTTAACAAAGGTCTGAATCTGAATGGTTCAGACTTCAGACCATTAAGTGCATTTGTTTTTTATTAAGATTTTAGCTTTTAATAGGTCTGAATAGGTCTTAATTATTCAGATCTAGAATCAAGTCTTAATAGGTCTGAAGAGGTATTCTGGTGTTGGATAATATTCACCATCACTCTATTCATAATCATCAGTCACCACCTCTGCCACTGCCATCATTGTCAACCACCACCCACCACCACCATCCACCTCAACTATCACAACCACCATCGACAATAAATATCGCTACCAACCACTATTGTCAACCGCTACCCGATACGAGTACGATCGTGATTGTGGATCAATACGTAAAGAACTCGTGCTCGGGTGACTGGCCAACTAATGGAACAAGCTTTGGAGTGTTGGCTCATTAAGGGCGTTTTAGTCATTTTGTAATAAGTTGTAACCTAGGCTATAAATAGAACACATTAGGTTATTTTCTCTTAACTTTTATGATATTTTGAGAGCTCTAAAGAGAGAGTCTTGCAAAGTGGATTCCTTGTAAACAAGTGTGGATATCACTTGTGTTGGTGCTAGTTTTGAAACGTTGGTTGTTTGGGAATCCTGTTCCCTTGAGGTCACCGTAGAGCTTGGTGTTACTTGTATGAATTCTTGGGTTTTTGTGTTTAATATACACTTAGGTTCATAGTGTTTGTACATTTGTATGTCAAGTTACTTATCTATGTCAAGTTATCACACATACATGTTAGTACAACTTATTTTGTGATAACTAATCCCGGAATAACTTGTTTTCAAACAACCCACCCCTAAGTGTGTATATATACATATGTATGTACATGTATGTGCATATATTTTCGTGTTTTATCACTCTCTTACTAAATTCGTTTTATATTACTTAACTTTTTGTTGATATAACACAATCTTTAAGAAAATTTTACTTAGATGTATATTTTGCTAAATTAACCTTATTAATGATAATTTAAAACTTTAAATTTATCTATACTGTTACTTTATATAGTTATTTAACACTAAAGGGTAGAAGAAAAATATAATACGATTCTCTTGATTTCACAGATTGAGCAGATAAATTAAAACATCTATTTTTAGTATGAGGATCAAGTAATAAGAAACGATATTATCTATTGTCTATATCAGTAAATAAGTTGTGATTTTCATTAATAGAGTATTACATATTTTATAATTTATATAAATAAATATAATCTTTAAAATTTGACCTTATTTTTAATCGAGAAAAACATCTAGCACCCCCGAACTATGACCAAATTTGCTACGACACACGTCAACTTCACGGGGGTCCTATTACCCTTTAAACTAAATTTTAGCGTATTTTTGTCAATCTTTTTAGCTAACTTAATATCTTTTGTCAATCATTTTAGATGTCGTGACACCTTTGATGTGAGCTCCATTTTATGTAATAAAGGTGTCACATTAGCACAAAAAATAATAAAAATACGCTAAATTTGAATTCAGGGGATAGTAGGACCCCTGTGTAGTTGGAGTGTGTCGTAACAATTTTGACCATAGCTCAGGGTGGTACTAGAGGCTTATCTCTTTCATTTATTGTTTGTATTTTCTGCATTGAAATATGTTTATAAAATTAGTATTACTTATTATTTTCACTTGTAAAATAAATATTATAGTTTTGGTTATTATTAATAAAAATAATTTTCTTATTATGTTAATTTACTTCATAAAGATCATCATTAGCTTATATACTTAATTAGTATTTCTTACTTTTTTTTCCTAGAAGATAATGGTTATATTTTTATGAAAATTTTGTTATATGATTTTTTTTTTTAAAATGAAAATACGATGATTTTAAAGAAGTTAAAAAAAAAAGTAAAAAAATTGATAATAAAGGGTAAAATAGAAATTTTAAAAAATCAATTAGGATAAAGGAGAACATGATTATTATTCAAATTGAGGGGGGTTTAATTTTTAACCCAAAGTTAGGGAAGAAAAATGATTTTGACCCATATATTAAACCTTTACTCGACTTGTTCATATTTTAAATTCCTTAACTACAGTAATATTTTTAGCTATCTAGCAAAAATCTTGAAAGTTTTCTAGCATATATAGGATCGACATAGAACTAGAAAAAAAATAATTGGGGAAGGGCTTTTGGACAACACAAATCCCAAGGTATCTGTTTTCTACTGCAACAACAACTAATTTAATATAGTCTGAATTCAGAGAACTCATTTACACCTGTATATGAACAAAACATTATTCATTTATTATAAAGTGTGGGAAGTCAGTCTTCAAAATTAATTAATTTGTTAAAAAAGGAAAAATAATAAGTAATTAGACCAGTGAGAAACGTAGAATCAGAAACTCGAGGCTAGCTATAGACTCACAGAGGAAATGATGTGAAATTCTAATAAGAGGTCAAGGAAAAAAATAATTTTATACAATCATCATTTTAAAAAAGCATGAAAGAACTATTTTTGTAATAAAAATGATATAGATAAATTAAACTTTTAATGATACTGACATAAATGAATTAAACTTATAATGAATGACATAAATGATTTATTTTTCGTAGTTTGATGTCATATTTAAGTCTGTTCTGTTAATATCTTTGACCATGAATTTTTTTTTACTTTTTAAAAAATAATTATTTCATTTTAGCGAAAATCATAGTATTTGACTATAAGAACTTCAAATACAATTTGAAAAAGTGAAAACAATTTAAACTTATTTTTATTTTTTTCACTTTTACTTCTCTCACAAAAAGTAAAAAATAACTTCAATTTATATTCGGGTGAAAATCGTCCCCCCCCCCCCCCCCCCGAAGTTTGTCTTAAAAATCAACCTCCCCCGAACTATCAACAATAATCAACCTCCCTCCCTTTATCCCATGCAATGTTCATTTTGTCCTTGTAATATGATAATGTTTATGGACATTGCATAAAAACATAAACATTATCTTCATTTAAAAAAAAAAATCATATAACAAAATCTTCATAAAAACATAAACATTATCTTCTAGGAAAAAAAATAAAAAATACTAATTAAGTATATAAGCTAATGATGATCTTTATGAAGTAAATTAGCATGATATAAGAAAACTAGTTTTATTAATAATAATCAAAACTATAATATTTATTTTACAAGTGAAAATAATAAGTAATACTAATTTTATAAACATATTTCAATGCAAAAAATACAAACAATAAATGAAAGAGATAATCCTCTAGAAAACCTTTATTACATAAAATGTAGCCCACGTCAAAGGTGTTACGTCATCTAATATGATTGACAAAGGGTATCACGTTAGCTAAAAAAATTGATAAAAATACGCTAAAATTTAGTTTAAAGGGTAATAGGACCCCCATGAAGTTGACATGTGTCGTAGCAAATTTGGTTATAGTTCGGGGGTACTAGATGTTTTTCTCAAATAAAAATAAGATCAAATTTTAAAGATTACATTATTTATATAAATTATAAAATATGTAATATTCTATTAATGACAATCACATCTTATTTATTGATATAGACAATAGATAATATCGTTTCTTATCACTTGATCCTCATACTAAAATTAGAAGTTTTAGTTTATCTGCTAAATTTGTGAAATCAAAAGAATTGTATTATATTTTTTTTCTATAGACAAATTTAAAGTTTCAAATTATTATTAATAAGGTTAATTTAGCAAAATATGCCTCTAAGTAAAATTTTCTTAAGAATTGTGTTATATCAACAAAAAGTTAAGTAATACGAAACGAATTTAGTAAGAGAGTGATAAAACACGAAAATACACGCATATGCATGTACATACATATGTATATATACACATTTAGGGGTGGGTTGTTTGGAAACAAGTCATTCCGGGATTAGTTATTACAAAATAAGTTGTACTAACATGTTTGTGTGATAATTTATCTCATCACTGTGGTATAAATGGTGCGACAAATAATTTTGGCACTACCTAATACATCTAATTAAATGCAGGATAAATAATCATGATTTTTATCTGAATTATTATAATTATACCTCACACCAAACGATTCTTTAATAAATATAATACTAAAATAATGATCTTAAAAAATAACATTGAATTTTGTGATAAATTTATAGAAAATATTAATTTGCTTATAAAGTTAATAAACTTAAATAAAATACTATAAATATCCATGTTAAAAAAATTATTCATTACATATAATATAAAAAGATATTACATAAATATAAAATTAAAACTACAAGGACAAAATGGACATTGCATGGGACAAAGGGGGAAGTTGATTATTGTTGATAGTGCGGGAGAAGATTGATTTTTAAGACAAACTTCGAAGGGGGAAACGATTTTCACCCATTTATATTCAGAACTGAACACAATTTCAAACTCCAATTTCAACTCTAAAAAACATTAATTTTCATGGCGAAACAAGTGTGGGAAGTTTTTCTTCAAAATTAATTATTTTGTCAAAAAAAGAAAAAGAAAAGGGACAATAAATAAATAATAAGAACAGTGCGAAACGTAGAATTAGAAGCTCGAGGGCATTAGAGTGACAGAGGGTTGGCAAGAGTTGGCTCCAAAGCATGCACAGCCCATAAAAGTCTTCATTTTCTTACCCACTCCCTTAAGCGAAACGCCGTTTGCCGCACGGTATGCAGTTTCACAAATGTGTTACTATTTTATTGTGAAAGAAATTTGTACCCTATTGATTGTGAAAACAAATATTGTATTGATGGTTGATTCCTGTGTTGAGTTGTTTTACTATGTGTAGCTCAATTCATTGTTCTTACTTAACTTAGAGTTAAGAGAAGGGAGTTGGTTTTCAAACAAGTTAATCGGATCATTCAATATTTATGAGGAGGGGCGGATTTACGGTGAGCGAAGGGGTGTCAAGTTAAGTGACATCACTTCATCAATTTTCTTTTTAATATATATTATTAATACTATGATTTGGTGCTCAAATTGCTTTTTGAGATTTGAGATTCGAATCTTAACCAATGCTCAGATATCGTATGAAAAAATAAACACATCAGTAAAGTTTCAATAATTATAAAAGCTTATGTCCACTGATTCACTCATAAGTTATACCTACTCGTTAAATTATCAACAAAATTTATATGCACTTATAAAATCAAGCTAATTATAATACTCTCTTAATGCATAGATCCCAATGGCAATTAGGCGGCTTCCATTACCTTTCTAAACGTACTCCTTATCACTAACATAGTGCATGGAAGCATCCTTCCAATTTAATCTCATAAATATAATTAATTATCTCATTACATTATAAGTCAACTTTCTAAAAAACCCAACTTTGTTACCACTTTCTTTCCCTTGTCTCTATCTCTCTTGTTGTTGGGTCAACCAGCCACGTTAATTACATTAATTATATGTCCCCTCTTACTCTCCTCTCTCTCTCCATTTGATTCTCCTTTATATAATGTAATGCGAATGCCATTAGCCTCATAAACTCATCAAAACACAATTCACAAAACTAAACAAACAAAACCACAATAAGTTTTCGTTCTTTCTCTAAAATGGAAGAGTTGGATACACTATATCCTCCTGATTCTGATCTCGATCTCAGCTTTACGAGCTGTGCTTCAATTAATACAACAACAACTGATCGTACACTTAGTGCGCGAAGTAGTTTGGCTCGTAGTAGCCTTACATTGAGTTTTAACGATCGCTTGTCATGTACATCAACTGCAAATAATCCATCTGCTGAAATTCCCAACTTCCATCGTCGTGCTCACCGTCAGCACGACCAAAACTGGTCTGCTATTAAGGCAGTGACAACACTTTCCTCCGATGGTGCTCTACATCTCCGGCACCTCAAGCTGCATCGCCTTGTTGGCTCAGGAAACCTTGGCCGTGTTTTCCTCTGCCGCCTTCGCGACTATGATCATGCGAACTTTGCTCTTAAGGTGATTGACAGGGACTCTCTTACGGCGAAAAAACTGTCTCATGTTCAAACGGAGGCGGAGATTCTTTCTTCTTTAGATCATCCTTTTCTCCCAACACTTTACGCACATTTAGAAGTATCACATTATACGTGCCTGTTAATCGATTTTTGCCCAAATGGTGATCTACATTCCTTGCTTCGAAAGCAACCTGGTAACCGGCTACCTATTGAATCGGTCAGATTCTACGCAGCTGAAGTACTCATAGCTCTCGAGTATTTACATTCCCTTGGAATTGTCTATCGTGACTTAAAACCAGAAAACATTCTCATCCGCGAAGACGGACACATCATGCTCTCGGATTTCGATTTGTGCTTCAAATCAGAAGTCTCTCCGAAGCTAGACTTCACCACTCGTACACAACAACAACAACAACGATCTAGAAACAGATACAGATTTTACAATCACCGCCTAAAGGAAGAAATAGTAACCGAGTTTGTAGCAGAACCAACGTCTGCATTTTCCAGATCATGCGTAGGAACACACGAGTATTTAGCACCGGAGCTCATCAGTGGTACCGGACATGGCAATGGTGTAGACTGGTGGGCGTTTGGTGTTTTACTATACGAGTTGTTATATGGTACGACGCCGTTTAAAGGGAACAGTAAAGAGTGCACACTGCGCAATATAGCATCTAGCAAAGGCGTAAAGTTTTACTTTGGCGAAGTTACTCAAAATGATGATACTGAAATTAAGGATTTAATAGAGAAATTATTAGTAAAGGATCCACGGAGGAGGCTAGGATGCGCCAGGGGTGCAACGGATATTAAACGTCACCCATTTTTCGCCGGAATAAAATGGCCGTTGATCAGAACTTACCGGCCACCGGAAGTGCGGGGAATAACTATAAAGAGAACGAAGAGTAAAGCGCACGTGACTGGATTATCATCTTCACCAAGAAGAAGGCGTTGCTTATGGAAAAGGTTGGGTTATTTAATGAGGATTAAGGGATCTAAGTATAATTTAAATGCTAATCATAATTATTATTGTCATACTAATTACAATAAGGTTAGCAAATGTGTTTAAATCCATTTCAACCTTTTGTAAAAGATTTATATTGTCTTTTTTCCCGTTAGTTTTTTTTTTTTTTTTTTTTTTTGGGTATAAGTTTGTAAAGGAGGAGGTTAGAGAACATCAATTTTGGGGGGAGATGTTTAATTTATTTTTTTACCTTCTTGGTTTGTTTTCCTTTTTGAGGGAAATTTTATACATATTTGTAAATGAAAAAGAAAGTTATGAAAGGAAAAGTATTTCATTAATTATGTGTCATTGGCTTCTATGTTTCTTTTAAAAGTTACATTGTTGGCTTTTTATATGTTTTCTCATTTAAATCAAACCAAATTATGACCTTATAATGTAGTGATATCAAGCTAATAGATACCTAATATGTATTTGTACATAGAATTTTAGCATAATTAAATTACTTATGTATAATAAGTATATACAATTTGATGTAAATATCAAGTACTGGTGAATATACGCATTGTTCTATTCCTTCTATTCCCCCTAACCTCAATATAATACTCCCTTCGTCCCAAATTATGTATCGTTTTTTTTTTTTATCCGTCTCAAAAAGAATATCGTCTTTCCTTATTTGGTAAGTTTTTAAATACATAATTACAATTTTACCCTTAAAGGTCTCACTTGATTTTAAATACTACTATTCCTTTATTTATTTATTTTTTCAATTAAAAATGATTCCACTTGATTTTAAATACTATTACTTTGTAAAATATGCCATTGAAAAAGAAAAAGAAGTTCCTAATAAATTATTCCTCACATATGTTAATGATGAGATATTTTAAGACATGAATTACACTATTTTTGTCCTATTTCAAAATTAGAACTCCTGTTGGAAGTGAATATGTTCATCATAATGTCTTCATATTATTGATCAATCTTTGAGTTGTTGGAACTTTACTTTTTCCTTGAAAGCATTAATATTATAACACATTGACATTGAGCAGATTCTTGACAGTCTTCATACCTAAGATTAATGTATGTTTTTTCATCTTAGTATCCGCATTCGAATTCAATTAAATTAAAATTAGCGCATTGAAGGACATATTTTCAAAAACAACGTCGAACAAGATTATTTTTTTTAATTTCAGAAAATCGAACCGAAAAACCTCAATTAAGAATATTAATGCATAACTTACATATATTAAAATTTTAATAACAAAAGAAAGTGATTGGTTTAATTGTTAAAAATGGGACATCAACTTAAACATGAACATATGATGGCATGTGGGAGCAATATGATATGGTACCACAATTCATGCAATTTGCATATGGGTTTCCAAGATTTTGACTTATAATTAGTCAGCAATATTTTTAATTTAAGAACCAAACTTTGGTGGATGGGTAACTGGGAAAAGGGACCAAATTAATACTACTATTACTTACTATCATATAATTAGTTGTAAAATTAATTTAAGAATGGATAGAAACCTAATTATTCCAGAAGGTATCCAATTGTAAAGGCTATTTGCATATTATTAAATAAAGTTGTTTGTACAGCTCAACATCGACCGACCATAAGAATTTTTGCTAAATTAAGTTTACAACTTACAAATTGCAAGACTAATCCCAATGGTCCGTCCCTTTACTAGAAAGGAACATTTTATTTTATCATAAATGTTTACCCCACCATATAGTCAAAATTGTACTACCAATGTTTGAAATTTAGCTACGATCAGACCTCTTTATGACAATAATGAATAAATTTCATAAGTGAAGCAGAAGAAGAATAAAATGTACGCAGACCTTATCTTTACCTTTTTGGGAGAAAGTATGTTTTCATAGATCCTTGACTCAAAAGAATTCTCGAAGCAGGATTGCAAGAACAATGAAGTTCTTTGTAGGTATGATAAAACTAGTAATGAATTTATCAATAGTGTATTAGTTGATTTAAATTAAGTAATGGGATGATCAGGCCTCAGTATCAAAATATACTGAGTATAATCTCATAAGTGAAGTCGGAGAAAAATAGAATCTACACAGACCTTACCCTTACCTTTATGGGCAGAACGTATATTTCCGTAGACCCTAGAATCAAAAAGAGGAGTTCTCGAAGCAGGATTGCAAGAACAGTCAAGGTTCTTTGTAGGTATGATAAAACTAGTTATGGACTTAGCAATAGTGGATTACTTGTTTTAAATTTTAGGTAATGAGATTTGAATATCTATTGAGATTTTAAATTCGAATAATTTATTTTTTATGACACAAAATGTTTGGGAAAAATTAACTTTCTGCATGATTTTTGGTCATAATAGCCATATAAGATTTAAACGCTAAATGCTATTATAGGTATAGTTGTATTCGGTATCACAACCAGAGAAGTCTGAACAAACACGCTATTATAAAGAGGTCTGACTGTATCTGCTCATTCAAGCACAAAATATGTTCTTTATGGAAACAAAAATGCCAAATCTGACCATAGCAAGAGATTTCACAAATAACCAAATGATTAGTAAGTCAAGAACTGCATATAATTAGGCAGTTAATATGCAGACAGATTATATATAGAAGTAGATAGAATTTAAAAGAGAAATAGATAAGAAATGCCAACTAATAATTATTAGAGGGGAAGTATGGTATCAACTATCAAGGTAGTTGTGTGTACATGAATAATGAGATGCTTCTAACTCTATTAGAATTTGTCAGCTAGCTGCAGAGTGGCACAACTTCTGCAAGTTCAAGTTTCTTTTTGGTCTATGATTCCTTAATTAGAACCTGCAAATAAGATAATATAGATGCATTTTAGTCTCTCTCTAGATGACTGTCTGAATCTATGTTGCTCGGACTCTCCAAAAATTGTCGATGGATGCATTCGGATCCTCCAAAAGTAGTACGCGACAACATTTTTGGAGAGTCCGTGCAACATTTTGGATATAAATTATCAGACACGAATAGCATGAAAACACAAATGCTACCAAAATTGGTACGTACTTGTTAGTAACATACATGTATGTGATGCAGCTGATTTTGCTTTTGTTAACATCCATTCAATATTTGAATAATTCCTTTTAGTGGTTAACAAAATTTAGAATTATGATCATGAAAATGAGACTTCCTTTCTTTAGGGGCTGCTAAAAAGCACAGGTATCAATCGATATGCATGTGGTTAAATTGATATAGTCAGACATCTCTATAACAACGCCGTATTGCCTCCTATAGCAAAATGCTGTTGAAAATTCGATACAGAAAGTATGAATGTTATAGTGAAATGCTGTTATAGAGGATGACTGTAAGAGAGAGGTCTGACAATAGTGAAAAGAATCAAACGTTAAGGAGGGGAAGTTGTTGTTACGCACCTTTATTAGCATCAGCTTCGCTCAGTGGGGTTTCGGATGATGGCGATGGTGGTGAAGTGCTCACAGATTCCCGGGCTTCAATCAGCATGGCGATGACTTCTCGCATAGTAGGCCTATTGCCAGGAGATGTATTGGTGCAGAACATAGCAATCTTGAGAACTAGAGACATCTCTTCACTTGTCCTTTCTATACTAAAATCCAGCCTTTTGTCAAAAAGCTCATTTAGTGCCACTCCTTCATGAATTGATCTTCTCACCCAAGTCACCAAATCGCCTCCCTGATCGAGGGGTTGAACCGGAGGCCTACCAGTAATCAGTTCCAACAAAACAACCCCAAAGCTATAGATGTCACATTTCTCCGTCACTTTCATTGTGTATGCGTATTCTGAAAAAAAATAATCAAGAACTTAGTCAGCTTCTCTATGTAAGGATTGCTAATAAAGAAAACTGCATAAGTGCCTAAACACCGGTCTTACCAGGGGCAATGTAGCCGTATGAACCAGCAACTGCGGACATGGATTTAGAGTATGGGAAGTCGATTAGTTTTGCCAAACCAAAGTCTCCAACATGTGCCTCCAACAATTCGTCCAACAAAATGTTGTTCGATTTTATATCCCTGTGAATGATATGTGGCTTACAGTCATGGTGCAAATAGCATAGTCCCTCAGCAGCTCCTAATGCAATTTTGTACCTGCTATTCCAATTTAGTAAACTAGTTGTCTTATTGCCATGAAGTACTTCCCCCAGGCTTCCGTTTACCATGTACTCATATAAGAGAAGATTGCAATCTTGATGGTAGCAGAAACCATATAGCTTGACAATATTTCTGTGATTTATCTTACCAAGTGTAGATAATTCAGCATGGAAGCTGCTATCAACGCTCGCTGTTTCTCCTTGTGGCTTCAACTTTTTAACTGCAACATATTCACCGTCAGCCATATTAGCTTTGTAGACAGTGCCACAGGCTCCCCTTCCTATGATAGTGCTGTCTGAGAAATTCCCAGTAGCATCAACAAGGTCCTGATACGTGAACCCTTTTCGTGGAAAGTAATGATCATTCAAGACGTCAGGCTTTACTTGGTTTTCCAGTGAATTACAAGCTGTCTTGTGGCCTCTAATGATCCTACATATAGCTGCAATCAACACCAAAGAGATCACCCCGACAGTAGCAGAAACAGCAGTAACTATCTTTTGCCTAGAAGAACCATGTTTTAACCAGCTTGAATGTGAATCAATTGGAGGGGCTGGAGAAGGATCACAATGGCTGGAATTGGGTGTGCATAGCCCAACATTTCCAGCAAAGTTGCTTGAGTCCATCCTTCTAAAGGCAGGCGTGTTTGGTACTGATCCCACAAGGTTATTGTTAGAAAGATTGCATTCTATCAGGCTCATCAACTGGCCAATCGACGGGGGAATCTCACCAATAAGCTGGTTGTCATTTAAGTAGAATGTTTCAAGCATCTGCAAGTTCCCGAGGTTGCTAGGAATCGATCCATTGAGAGCATTATGACTCAGATTGAGAGAAATCTGAAGAGTTCCAAGGTGGCCAAGCTCAATAGGAATACTACCAGAGAAGAAGTTTCCTCCCATATCCAATTCCGTTAGTCGTACTAGTCCACCTAACTCACCAGGTATCAGTCCACCAAACTTATTATCAGATAGCTTAAGCAGTTCCAGGTTCACTAACCTACCAAGTTCATTGGGAAGATTTCCAGTGAAAAAGTTGTTGCTAAGATCAAGCCTCTGGAGCCTTAAACAATTCCCTAATTCATGAGGAATATCACCTGAGAGCCGGTTGGATGAAATATTAAAAGCAACAAGATTCACCAGTTTTCCAACATCAGGAGGAATTTGCCCGAAAAAGTAATTACGTGACACGAGCAACCTCTCTAATCTCCTAAGGTTGCCTACCTCTGGTGGTAGCAATCCAGAAAATCTGTTGTGGAAAAGCTCAAGAGCTGAAAGGTTCTGCAGCTTGCAAAGATCAACAGAGAAGCTCCCCGTCAGCAGGTTATCTCCTAGCATTAGCTGCTCGAGGGACTTGCAAGTCTTTAGGCCATAAGGGATATTGCCCCACAACTTGTTAGACCCGAGACTCAGGAACGTCAACTTCTGAAACTGACAAAGGTTTGAAGGTATTCTTCCTTCAAGATTATTCTTGGAAAGATCTACTATAGAAAGGTCGCTTTTCAGGCCAATAAATCGCGGAATAGGACCTTCGAGGTGATTGTCAAAGAGTTGTAGATTCTCCAAGAATGCAAGATTCTGAAAGTTCGATGGAATTCTACCTGTCAAATTGTTTATAGACAAGTCCAAATTCATAAGCAGCTTCAACTCTCCAAGTTCCTTTGGAATCTTCCCATGTAGTCTGTTTTCGAATAGATGAAGCAACCGGAGGTTAGAAAGTTGTCCCAAGCTTTTCGGAATGTACCCAACCAACTGATTTTCAGATAAATCGATCTCAACTGCACTCAAACAATTTCCCATTTGCCATGGAATTGTTCCATTCAACTGATTAGTGTAAACGTACAACCTTCTCAAATTGGTTAGCTTTCCAATCTCTTTAGGAACTGTTCCACTAAATGAATTCTCATGCAAAGCAAGTAATTCCAACTTACTAAAGTTTCCAACCTCAGGGGGGATTGCACCAGAGAAAAAGTTAGCCCAAAGAATTAAGTTTGTGAGGTTCTCAAGTCTTTGAAGCTCTATTGGGAAAGCCCCTTCTAGCCTGTTTTCTGCTACACCAAGAACTTGTAAACTTTCACATTCACTAATTTCAGCAGGAATAGGACCAGACAAATAATTTCGCCCGGCCCTGATGATTCTAAGCCTTTTCAATTTACCTATTGAAACAGGTATACTTCCAGTGAGATTGTTACTATAAATAACAAGCTCCTCAAGATATGACAAGTTTCCAATGTCCTGAGGGATTTCACCATAAATGTAATTCTCACATAAATAAAGCTGTCTAAGTGAGGTAACATTGCATAATTGGACCGGAAACTCCCCATGGAACCTGTTGGTACAAAGGTTCAATTTCTCCAAACTTTTACACGATGCAAAATCGTCAGGAATTTGACCAGAAATGAAATTTGACGACACATTCAATACTGTCAAGTAAGGAAGTTCACAAATTCTTGAAGATAAACTACCAGATAAGTTACGACCATCGATATTTAGAGAAATCACCTGATCATACTTGCTACACTTTACACCATCCCATTTGCAAGGAGTCAAGTCTGAAGAATTCCAACTCTGAAGATTGTTACTAGGATCAATAAGGGATTTTCTGAACTCCAAAAGAATAAGCCCCTCTTCATTTAAAGATTCACCAAAACCAGCAAAGAAAAGAAGAATCAACAGCACCAAAAACAAATGCTGTTGGATTACAAAGTTACTATAACTTGCCATTTCCAAGGATAAATGGGCATGAATGACATTCTGTTTAGTTTACACTAAAGTCATGTCAATTTTTTTATGGATGAAAACTAGGAAACTCAATGAGTATGGCAATGCCCAAAAGTTGTAGCAGAGCTAATGGCAGACCAAGAAACAGATATCATTAAGCAAGTTTTGAGATTCCAGGGCCCATAACTGTCACTATATAACCCAACCCAAACTCAAGAAGCAAAAATCTTGAATTGTTTTTAACCTTAATGACCAAAAATAATGCCATTCAGGACATGCAAATCACCAAGACTCTACAAATCAAGAAATGGGGTTTAGCTATAACATAAAATCCTGGACTGTTTTTAACTTCAATAACCAAAATAATGCCACTCAAGACATGCAAAAGACCAAGATTCTACAAATCAAGAAATGGGATTTAGTTATAATATGAAATCCTGTTTTGTTTTTTTGACCTTAGTGACCAAAAATAATGTCACTCAAGACATGCAAAAGGCCAAAGACCAAGATTCTAAAAATCAAGAAATGGTATATAGCTATAATACTTAAACAAAGTTAGAAAATTAAATAAGAGGACAAAAAAGATGAAATTTTTTTTTTGCTAAAAGTTGATTGATTGATAAGGCAAGCAAATGGAGAAGGACCACAAAGGGAGAGTCAACTAGAACTTTACAGAATGGAAGTAGTACTAGAACATGTGAGTGTGATATGTGAATGAATACAACTATATGATAAAATTGATATTAACCACTTCTTGTTGTTGTTTCATCTTCTTCATATTAATTCTCCATCTTCTTGTTGTTGTTGTAATTCTAAAAATCATGATTTCATTCTCTAGTTGGTCCCAAATACTCTCTTGCTTTTACACTATGTTGCAAGTGTTGTTGAGATAAAGTGAGATAGAGATTGGTCATGAAAATTTTTCCTTGTGAGTTATCTTTTAGCCAACTTTCTAAATTCTAAGCCTAACAATGTGGAATACTTGATATGAAATTCTTTACTTTTTTTCCTAATTGTGTTCGCTATCTAATTCAGATTCAAATCGAGATCTAATTCAGATTCAAATCGAGAAGTTTACTTTGAAAACTAAATTTCTCCTCATCAAAGACGAACTTTATTTCCAACACTTGTATCCATATTGAATTTCTTTTTTTCCCACTTCCCATCCGAGGTCCGATATTTCTCCATCCAATATTTGGTATTCGCTTTCTAATCTGACTAGAAGTGCACTTTCTATTCCTATCTAGAATACTTTTGTTTTCAGAGTTCGAACCGAAATTTCTAATTAAACGAAGAGGTAATTACCTCTCTATCACAATATTTGGTGATTAATTACCTCTTTTTCACTAATTTATCTTTGTCGTTTTGTCTTTTTCCTGTTACAAATTTGGAACTAGTCTACAAACGTCATGATATCTTTAAAGAAAATAGTCATGTTAGGGATAATACCCCATTTAGTAGTGGGTGGATGAATTGGAAAATTGTAATGTTACATTGTATCCTACCACAAGCCAAAACTTTCAGTAATGGGTTTGGCAGAATATGAATAGGTTTTTTGGTAGGCACATAAAAAAAATTCAAACAATCTTGTCTCAATCTCAAATTATTTTTTAGGTAATGAACAAATAATAGGTATCTTATAGTTAGAGTGGAAAATGAGCGGATTAGATAAGATATGGACAGATGGAATAAAAGGTAAATAAAAATAGATAAGATATTAGTTTGTATTTCACATGGATAAAAAATGGGTTAATCAACAAATAATATGAGTATAATCAGGTGCCACATAAGCTAAAAGCTAACATAAACTTAATTAGACCTTTATAACTCATAAAAATAACAAACATACAAATGGTATCGATAGTATGGATATTCATTTATGAATGGATAATATAGATAATATTCATGTTTGATGATTCATTTTGTAAAAGTAGATTAGTTTAATCGCACGTGTCTTGCATGTGTAATATTTGATAATTTAAAATTAAACGATTTTATCTATTAGAGAGTTTTGTAATGAAGTGCACAAAGTTTAAATTACTTTTCAAAAATCCTTGACACTTTAATATAATAATGTAAACATAAACATATATTTTAGTGTAAACGCATATATATTTTACCATCACAGTTTTAAGTGATTGATAGATCACCATTTTACGTTTGTCATGCAGTACCTCGTTCCCTTATTATCAGAGGTAAGAGAGACGCATCAATTTCAACCATATTTGTGGTACGCTTATTTTTTTTCTATATTAAAATTTTTTCCTTAATTTTAGAGTCAAATCTTTACAAAACCATTGATTTCATACTTCTTACGTACTTAAAACTTTTAAAAGTTTAGTACTTTTAAAATTTTTCTTATTCTAACGCTTTTATATCTATTTTTAGATTTTTCAAGTCTTCTTAAAATCAAATCTAATTGATTTAAAAATTTTAAACTGACGAAAAAAATATTAGTTGTCATTAGTTCTGATGACTTCTAATAAGGAAATATTTTACTATACATATTTAATTAATTTTATATATTAGGAAAATAGTAAAAAGATGATTTTGCCTAAAACAAAGTTTTTTAATCAAGGAAAAAAAATTCAAATAAAATTTCTATGCCCTTCACGCTTTTAATATAGTATATATATAGATTATTCCACCTATATTGATTGGTTGAATTGAATGGTTTTTTTTTTTTTTTTTTAGTGAAGGATCAAAAATATAAAACATTCTGTTTTCTCGAATTTTATATTTAAACTATCAGAGATTTATATATTTTTTACCTAAACTATCATCAAATATTTATGGAAACATATCTAGTAATTATCAGAGGTACATTAAAATTAAAGTTCATTCAATCTTTGTTTCGTCTCTCAAACAATTTTTTACTTAAATCAATATAAAATATAAAATAGGTGTCTTATGGTAGGCACACATCAAAAGTTCAGATAAATCTTGTCTCATCCAAATGACGCCAGATAATTTTTTTTTCACTTAAACATCACTTGTGATTGATGACTGGGATAATTTTTTAATCAAATTACTTACGGTCCCTTTATATCTATTGTTTAAGAAAATTATTTGATAGTATCAATAATAAAAGGTATTTGACCATATTAAGATAAGTTTATGCTTTCGTAAATATAATAAAATTCGTTTTGAATAGAAAAAAGATGTTGATTATGGTTGTGAGGAATAAATATTTTTTTTGGATGGCTATAACAAGAGCCCCGAAATCTAGAGCTGCTTGTCGTTTCAACTCAATTCCAATAATACATTTCTCAAAGTGAGAAAGAGGAGCTGCTTGACATTGCATATTAGAGCTCATTAGAGCCCAATTTTTTTATTTTTTTTTTACATTTAAGTAAAAGATAAAAAGACTGAATATTGATAAGTTAAAACACATTTGGTGTTGCATTTTATTAGTTACTTTAAACTATGTATTTTACGATTAGCATGTAACAATATGCAATATATTCATCAATGCACCTTATTTTTGGTTCAACAAACCTCAAAGCAGGGGGAGTTAGAATACTAGCTACACTAGAGTCCGATAAAATTAAGTAGATTTAGCTTAAATTTTATATTTGTATCAAAAAATCTTTCATATGTACAAATAATTTATCAAAAGCGCATTAAACAAAAATAATTATAGTTTAAAACGTATTAACTAAAAACCTTTAACTTCACATCTACTTATTGGATTGATTAAATTGATTGGCATCCAAGTCGAATAAAAAAATCTTGCTAAGAAAATGTATGATTCTTATATTATATAACATATGGTCCATGAACATTGCGGCTCTATTTTCCACCCTACCTTGGATTGCTTATTGGTTATATTATGTATATGTTTTATTGACTAGATGTTGTGCATATACAACAGTAAAAGATATTACAATCCCCATTATTCACAGTGCAAAAGCAAACTATCATTTCTAGTAATGAATTTCATCTAGAATTGTTGATATGGATGATTCATATTTTTTGTTAGTATTGTCATGTTATATGGACGAACTCATTTTGGCTTGATGGCTCGCGGTGGAGACATCAAAATTTTATCGGATTTAAAATAGGACTTTACAAGACGAGTTCAATCTATCTTCAAACTTAGTTTCTCTCTGTCACTTTTCTGATTTTTAAGAAAAATGTGAAAAGACTGAAAAATATTTTTGTAGAAAATTTCTTCACACCAAACACACTCCATAGTAATGACTACAAATGAACAAAATGCCACATTAATGATTACAAGTTTTATTCGAATTGATTGATGAGATGGTGAAGAATTCTTGTTCATATATTATTGAATTCGAACTTTATGTGGTTCGTTATTAACATTTATAGTGCTTTTTTTATGTTGTTTTTAATTCGTCGTTTGGTATCCGTTTTGAGGCTTGATTAATTCAACTTCCCGCTTGAAAGGCTCATTTTGAAGGATAAAGCGCTCCTTGCCAAAGACGACTCTCCATTCGTCGTGGTATCCGCTTCGAGGCTTGGTTAAAGCAACTTCGCACTTGAAAGTCTCATTTTAAAGAATAAAGCGCTTCCTAACAAAGACAATTCCATACTCCGATCTCGAACCCAGAACCTTTGATTGAAGGTGAAGCAGTACCAATACACCCCAACCTTTAGTGGTATTTACATCTAAAGTGTGTGCACCAATTGTTACAATGTCTGACATACACATTTTTTACCAAATCATATCTCCCAATACCTTTATTGGTCATGAGTTATTCAAGATTTGTATTTTACAGGACATGGGCTAAAGTATCTGATCACCCATAACCCAAGCATGAAGAACCTGTGACTTAGTTTATGGAATGAACGGCCAGCCCATTACCAAATTTTAGGTATAAGCATGTTACAATGCTAGTCTGTAAATTAAATTTGATCAACAAAAATACAAATAAAAATTACGCAAATACACAACTTATGTTTTCAATATTACAAAAAATACCAACTCCCTAAACATATTACAAAAATCCCAACATATACACAGAATGTTATGTATATGTCGGTTAAGTTATGTATATTAATAGGGAGAGAGAGTAAAGTAATTAAAAAAATGGGAGAGAGTGTAATTATTTCCAAAAGGGTTAGTATTTATGTTATTTATAAAAAGCATGGGAAGTCCTGTTATAATAATTAGTAAGTTGTTGTGAAGGTTGGGGCATTGTACCTTTTGTACACGATACTTATTCGATTTACTTATATACATTGACATTGTAAAAAAATTGTCATTTTCTCCATAGTCGACACTCGACATGATTCTGATTTATTAATTTACCTTTACAAAATAAATTAATAAATATTACTAAAAATTACTAAAAATCGCTGATTTAGTCCACGTGGATACATCACATTCTTCCGGATACATTACTTAATTTTACAGGAATACATCACATTCTTCTGGGTACATCACTTAATTTTACACGGATACGTCACATTCTTTTGTGATGTATCCGAGTTTTTAATAAGATCAAGAAATTATGCAATTATTTAAAGGAGTTGAAATTTTAAATAATTATGGCAAGTTAAGTAGTGGTATGGTATAATTTTTTTCAAAATATTTTAGTTGCTACATGAGTATACTCCATCCGTTCCATATTAATTGATCACTTTCACTTTTGCATTTCAACTTTTGGGCCAGACTGTTTCTGCTCCAGATTGTTTGGAGAAGAAAGGAAGAGGAACTTGACTAATGAAAAAGCCCACTTCATTTAGGAAAGGGTCCAGCCAATCATAAAGTTCCAATCTTGAAAATTAGTTTGCGACTGTATATTCTACTCTCTTGATGACTCAAACTCGCAGTTTCTGAGTTGGAAATGGGAGTTGCTTACTATCGGAGCAACTCCCTCTTGTCATTTTGAGACTGATGGTTGCTTCAAGCTGTTGAGAGGAAAGTGCATGAATACTCGATCTTGATACCACTGTTTAATCTAAGGATCTCGAGTTCAATTCTGTTAATAATTTTTTTTCACTTCGTATATGACTTCGGACATACATGATTGAAATCGCAAAGATGTTGTACAAAATTACAAAATTTCTTCTAAAAGTGAAAAGTCACAATATAGGATTAAAGTGCAGGCGATTATTTTTATATGCACTTGAGGTATACCTCTGAAGCGTAAATGCTCATTTTCCCCATAAATAGAAATTCATTTCTTGAAATTTCAACAATTCAATCTAAATGAGCTCAAATTTTGAAACATAAGTTCCAAATTTTATAAAGAACAAGCCTCAGTCATATTCTAACAAAATTAACAGGTTCATTTTACAATAATAATGATTTGTACTTAAGATCCACATAGTTGCATTCAATTTTCTACATGCATTTGGGACGTACGTGTCTGAAGTGCAGATGTTTGTTGATTTTCTTTTTTGCCAAAAATAAAATTTGTTTTTTTTTTTAATTCCAATAATCTAACCAACATTCAACACCTAAATCTACTCCAAATAAATTTAAATTTGGAACATAAGTTTCAAATATCATAGATTACAAATTTTAATGATCAATTTGTCATAATAATAACATATATAACAAACTTATTTTACAGCAAGAATGTTTTATCAATGTATCAAACTTTTTAATAACATCCCTTTAATTTTAAACTTACTTTTCATAATCGTAATTCAAGATAATTTCTTAAAACCATTATATTTCAATTGCTATAAATTTGAAAATACTATTAATTTTTCATGCATGAATCAATAAAAAGTTCAATCATACAACTAGGAGCTTTGTTGGTAAGATTTCAAAGTGGAAAATGTCCCAAAAAGTCTAAAATAATTGGTAAGCCGTAACGTAAGAAGTCCAAAATACTTAATAGTCATACAACTTTTTTGCTCTTTTATCTTTCTTAAAATTATTTTGGCTAAATACTTTGACAATGTGAATATCAGATAATTATAGAATAAAATAAATAAGTGGTGTATTTGGAATACATTTCAGACCCCTACTATTTTGCCAAATTAAAAGCTTGCGAAAGGGACTTCGATCTTTTCTTTTTTCTAGTAATAAATCATATAATGTAAATTGCAGTCAAATAAAAAACTTTAAAGACGATATAGACATTCCAACATGTCTACGAACTTCCACCACATACTCCTATCCCAACGATATTGGTTTTAACGTGTGATTTAAGGCAATTTGTGGACCTTGTATATATTGTTGTACTTCTCCGTTTCTAAATATTTGTCATTTATCTTTTAAATATTCCTTAAGAAATATTAACTAAAGAGTAATTTGACGAAATTATTTCTATTTATTACTCCATCTAATTCAAAATAAATGAATTGTTGAGCTATTTTTTAATTTTTAAAATAAATAAATTGTTCATTCTTCGAGAGACATGTTGAAAATTTCTTCTAGTTTTACTCTTTCATTTAATGATGTTCTTAAGCTAAGAGTGTCAAGCGGGCCGGGCCGGGCCACCCCAGAACCGGCCCTCCCATTTTACCCGGGTTCCGGGCCGGGTTTGGCGTTAAGCGGGCCGGGCCGGGTCAAACAGTAAAAAAATTAAAACCCACCCGAACCCAGCCCACTTAACCCAATTCGGTCAAACCCACCAAAACCCGGTCAAACCCGGTTAAAAACCTGTCAAACCCGTTTAAAAAATAAATAAAAAATCCAATATACACTATATACACTCCAATATACACTATATACACTCCAATATACACTATATACACTCCAATATACAATATATATTTTTAAAAAAATATATAAAGTATAAACAATTACACATATATACGTACCATTCAATATATAATTATATATGACTATACGTACTACTTTAAATAAAACATATGCTATAATAGTATAATATATATATATATACACTACAATATATATATATACTAATTTATAAAACATATACACATGTATACGTTAAATATATACTACTTTAGAAGATATATACACATATATATGCACCATTCAATATATATGTACTACTTTAAATAAAATATATACTACAATATAGTGATATACATATATATATATATACAACAATATGTATATATATATAGTTACATACTAATTTATAAAACATATACACTTGTATACTTTAAAGATATACGTCTATAGAAGATATATACACATATATACGCACCATTCAATATATATGTACTACTTTAAAAAAAGTATATACTACAATATATAAACTAATTTATAAAACATAAAGTAATGTATACGTTAAATATACACGTCTATAGAAGATCTATTCACATATATACACTCTATTCTATGTATATGTAATACTTTAAATGAGATATATACAATATATATACATTACAATATATATTTGTATAGTTATATACTAATTTATAAAATATATACACATGTATACGTTAAATATACACGTCTATAGAAGATCCATTCACTCTATTCTATGTATATGTAATACTTTAAATGAAATATACTATAATGTATATACATTACAATATATATTTGTATAGTTATATACTAATTTATAAAACATATACACATGTATACATTAAATATACACTTCTATAGAAGATATATACACGTGTATACGCACCATTCAATGTATATATACTACTACTTATAAAATATACTACATTATATATACATTACAATATGTATAGATATACTTATATACTAATTTATAAAACATATACACATGTATACGTTAAATATACACTTCTATAGAAGATATATGCACAAATATACAAAACATATGCTACTTAATATAATAAATTAATAATATTTGGTAGTAAATTAATAATATATTAGAAGTAAGTTTTTAATTTAAAGTAGAAAACTAGAAATTCAATTTAAAATTTTAAATCGTTAAATAAAAATAAATAAAAAACAACGACTAAGGACTGAATGAATTTGGGGAATTTTATTGATTGCAAAATGATCCAAATTTTATAATTTACATGAATGAAAAATCTATAAATTATGCATCATTTTTTCCAACTCATTCATGTTAATATTAATGGGAACTTGCATAGGATAGTCGAAGTCAACGGGGGCAAAACCATGCATTGGACTTGATTCTGCTGAGTTCTCCCGTGAAGTCATAATTTCTTCAAGTTTCAGCTCGTCGCTCGGCTCCGGTTCCATTTCTTGGTTTCTTCTTTCCGCTTTAATCCAATCTCTGAGGCAAACTAGAACATTCATTGCATTGCTTCCCAATGAGTGTCGGTTGTTTCCAAGGTGCTGTCGTCCCTGACTGAAGGCGCTCTCTGATGCAACGGTTGACATTGGAACATTCAAGATATCTCTAGCTAATCTTGAAAGCACAGGATATTGTGATTCATTATTCCTCCACCAATCCAACGTGTTGATCCGTCATCTGCGATCCTCTGGTGCCGTCCGAAGATAATATTTCAGCTTTTCCCGATAAGTTGATGTGTAAGTTCTCTCATCAACACTGTTCCAACAATTTAAATCATAAAACGAATCAGAAAAACCACTATGTGCCGGCCTTTTAGAAGATGATGGCTCCTCGGCAGGATGAGGAGCGACAGTTGGAGTGATATTTGTAGGTACGGCTAAATCAAATAAATCAGCATAGTGATTATATAATTTTTCTATGTAATCCTTTGCATCAGCCGTAGCCGTCCACAAATCAGGTTGTACTTGTTCAGAATCATGGTTAGTATTTATTTCTAAGTTAGTATAAATAAGAGTACTAAAGTGACACATATGATTATATTTCATGCACGGATTTAGCATAGCACCAACCAAGTAAATAGGGGGAATCGGGAAAAAATATTTTTTAAATTTCGTAAACATGGCGCCAACAGCTTCTTTATAACCTTCTTTATTTTTATATTGTTGGAGCAAACCAGAAATATCGGCTATATATGCCAAAATATTACAAACAGTAGGATAGTAAGCACCGGAAAATTCAACCGTAGCTACATAAATTTTTTCTAAAAACTTAACAAGATCATTAATTACAACCCAATCAGAATTATGTAGCATGCAATCAGCAGAATCAGCAAATGAACCGCAATGTTGGTTAAAAACTAGTGTAATAGGAATTCTATATTTATAACAAGTTTTTAAAAATTCATACGTAGAATTCCATCTAGTATCAATTTCCTCAGGCATCAAAATCGGTGTAAGTCCATTTTCTTGACATTTAACTTTAAATTCTCTAATTCTCGATCTACGATTATTTCCTTGAATAAAACCAACGGCAAGACGAATTTTTTCAATATAAAGCTCAAAAAACTCAAGACCATCTTTTACAATTAAATTATATATATGACATGCACACTTAATATGAAAAATTTCAGGCAAGGACGGAGATAGCGTAGATTTTATTTTTGTTATAGCAGTCTTGTTGTTAGAAGCATTATCAAAAACAATACATAAAATTTTATTTTCTATATCATAATATCCGGCAATTTTAACAATAGAATCAGCAATAAATTGTCCAGTATGTTTACGATCTTCATCATATAAAAAAGCAAGAATACGTTTTTACATCACGAAATTACTATCCATCCAATGACAAGTAACGGTTAAATAATCATTTTTATTTACAGCACGACCAAGATCAGAAGTTAGGGACAATCTACATTGAATATTTTTTAACAATGTTGATAAATAAAAACAATATTGTGAATGGAGTCTAAAAATATCAGACCGACAAGTAGTTCTAGGAATACCATTAAACATAGGATTATAAATTGCTTGAATATAACGAATAAAGGCATCAGAAGAAGGAAAACTAAAAGGCAAACAACCCACAGCTACCATTTTAGCTATTTCTTCCCTGTCTCTCAATTTATTATACTTTTTCGTTACTTGACCGGTTGTTGGGTCCATTCTAGTTTGCGTTGACCCACCAACATCCCCACCACCTTTTGCAATATTTAACTCTCTTTTGTGATCTTCAGCTATATGTCTCATTAACGTACCCGTACCCCCTTGCTTGCCTCCACTTCTATGCTTATATATTTGTTGACAAATATTGCACTGCACCTCAATATCTGATATACGTTCAAAAAATTGCCATGCAATACTAGTTCTTTTATGAGGTTTTGGGGCACTGGGAGGACGGGAAGGGAGATTAACTGATTCAGATCTAACGTTAGCATCTCCTACTGCGGGTGTTTCAACAATATTTTCATTATCTTCGTCTAAATTAACCGCATTTACTTCATTTTCTTCTTCTATACCGTAATTTTCCTGAGCTTCTACATAATCCATATCGTGAGCACCTACATCTATTTCTTCCTCAAAAGGTGTACCAAGCGGTACCGGAGGCGAAGGCACACGGGTATATCTACTACTTGAACTACCTCTACCGCTAGTAATTCGCTTTTTACTACCACTACCGCTTCCGGGACAAAAAATTTTAACACCTTTAGTAGCGAGGTTTTTTAATTTATCCATAATATAAATTAAATTAAACTAAAAATATTCAAAATACACAAATATAATAAAATTAAATATTAAACAATTAATGCAATAAATAAAAATTAAACGTAAGAGATGGAACGACAATACCAAATTTTGGAAGTATCCGAAGATTGCGACTTTAGAAACTTCCGCTCGTACTTTGTAAACGAAAAATTAAAAAATTAAAGTAAACACTTTAAGAATATTTGAGAATTGAGATTTGAGAGAGAATGAGATTTGAGAGAGTGAAAAATTGTGTGAAAAATGATTTGAAGTTGTAGAGTATTTATAATTTTTTTTGGGATTAAAAAATATTTTTTAAAGTTTTTTTTTTTACTAAATGGGCCCAAACTAGCCGTTTGGACCCAAAAACGGCTATATAGCCGTTGGGCCAACGGCTAGTTTGGCCCAAAATCCATTTTTTTTTTTAATTTTCCGCGCCGGTTAACCGACGGGCCTGGTTCGGGCCGGGTTAACCGGGCCCATTTTAACAAAATAACCGGCCCGGGACCCGAAACCCTAAAGCCCTAGGGCTTACCGGGCCGGGTTAGATAATCGGGCCGGGTCGGACCGGCCCGTTTGACACCCCTATCTTAAGCACTTCAGATTTTCTAGGAAAATAATTTTAAAATAATTAAAAAAATAATAGTGAAAAGTAATCTACAATTTGTGTCTAAAAGATTTTTTTCTTAAGTAGTGTATCATATCCCAACAATTCATTTATTTTGAACAAGAGGGAGTATTCCTTTCAATTTAATACTTCTCTTTTTACACCACGTTAATGTCTCTTCATATATACGACTAACGGCAAAAGTGAAAACAAACAACTAATTATATCTTAACTTCATAAATGACAAATATTGTTGATCATCTATATTTAATAAGAATGACAAATATTTAAGAACGAAGAAAGTGCTATATTAGTTTTTCTTATAACTCAAAAGATCATTGTTACTCTATTTACGAGCATAAGCGTAGTTAGAAGAAGCAAGAAGATAATCTTAATCCTTCGCGAAAAATTACACTCTATATACGTATGTTTAAAACTAAGTTTTGTATATAAAGAACTTTTTTATTTTTTTCTGTATATTTAGGAGTCGTTTGGTGCGAGGTGTAAGTTATAATAATTTTGAAATAAAATTAAGGATTATTTTATTCTGCATTTGGTTGTAGGTATCAGTTAGCCTTGGAATTATTTATCCCACTATTTATGCCATAATGATGAATTAAGTTATCTCATATATATGGTTTGATATTTTATTCTGAAATAGTTAATTCAAAATAATTAATTTTGAGATAACTTATTTACAATTAAATGATTCCTTATTTATTTAAGTATTAAATTATGTGGTATATATAATTTTTAGACTAAGACAATTCAGTCGAGCAAAAGTCGAGCGCCTTTGCACGCAGAGAAAATTGGTACGTAGTTTATAGTTATGGTAATGGTCTATAGGGACCACCAAAGAATACGGTGCAGTAAATGAGATTGCTCCTCCCTTAATCAGAGGTCTCAGATTCGAGCACTGGATATGAAAAAATCCTTGGTAGTAAACGCTATCCCCTGAATGGGGCCCTATCCGACACGAATTTGAATTAGTCAAGTTCCAATATGAGTACCGGACATCGAATGAAACCCCCTCCCCAAAAAAAAGGTCCATAGGGAGAAATCGTGTCATTTGTTGGAACGTGATTTGCATTTTCTATATACGGAGACCGTTGAGAAATCGTGTCATAGTTTGAAATTTGAATTGTTGAAATGCTTAAAAATGAGAAAAATAGACAACATTCTTTTTTTTTACTTGACTTCAACTATACTTGAAAAACTTAACATTTCAGATCAGTGTCTTTTTTTTTTCTTTGGCCACGAGGAAATTACAACTTAAAGTAATTATATGTCACAACTCACACGTTATACCAAAAAAGATATTTAGCAATAATTAGTAAATTGTTATAAATATATTTACATTATAGTGAATGTTTATCAAGATCTAATAAGATCTAGTTGATATCTATCAGGATTTAAAGTATCTGTCTTTTAGTCAGAAACTAGGAGTATTTTCTCCTATAAATAGAGGGGTTTTATTCTTTGTATTCTCAATCAAGAATCCTCAATGATCACCCATTCTCAAGAGAAATAAAGAAGTCTCCCCTCTTCTCTCTATTTATTCTTGTTGTTCTTATTTTATATTTCATAACACGTTATCAGCACGAGACTCTGCCAAACAAGGTCTAAAGTTAATTTCAAGGTTAGTAATTTCTTGTGTTATCTGTCTTTTACTACTAATAATATAATTATTGTTGAATTTGAGGAAAAATAATTAGTTTGAAACCATTTATGTTTTAAATTTATTCCTCAAGAACAATATTATCAAAAGGGATATAATATGTTGGGTTCAAGTCCCATCGATTTATGCCTAAAACACCTTTATATGGATAAGACGTTGAGTTTGAATCTCAATGCACCATACTGATGATATTATGATGGCTAAGGCAAAATAATGGGTATGTGGTGAAAAGTCGTGAAATCTAACCCATTGAATATGCTCCATTCCATGAAGTGAATGTGGTAGCAATATGTGATAAGTCTGAAAAATGACAACTTACTCCATTCTTGAAGTGAATGTGGTAGCAGTGCTTAATGTGTCTGAAGACAGGTGACTGAATGCACGAATATACGCGTGGAGGGGCAATATGATAATGATCATCAAAAGTGATGATATTTTCACACGCATATTATGATTATAAGATATGTTAGAGAAAAATTCTCGACATTATATGTATACCTCGATTTGCTCCTGAAGTAGCAATATCATGAAAGAAGTTATAAGCTATCAGAATCTGATAGGCATAAGACACGATTATATTTCATTCCCGGGAAATGAGAAACTTATTAATGCAAACATGCACTTGATTGTGATGGTAGCACAACTCACCTCCGAAAGAGGCAGAATAACTGAAAAGAGTTATTTTGAAATTTACTTCTAAAGTAGTAAATTCAAAATTTTATTCATGTAATAGTAAATCTCAAATTTACTAAAGAGGTACATGTCATGGTAAACTTGAAGTTTACTAGTATAAAAGTTCATAAATTGACACGAACGATTACGACATCCCGAAGATGTGCATATTGAATATTAAACATATATTGAAGAATTAGAAAATTGTTCATGAACTTTAATGTTGCTTATTCTCATGATACGTTCGTTGGACCAACTAATTTTGAGATTGGATCTCTTAAAATTTGAAAAGTATAAAAGGTGAATATAGGCCCGTTTACCATTCATGTGATCAATTAAGATGCATCAATATAAGATGATCACATGTGTGTTTATTGTCAACCTGCAGTTTAACATTCATAAAGTTGCTTGCTCAATAAAATTGAGTTAAGAGCATAACTTTCAGATTGTATAATCAATACAATTCATCTTGATGATGATGGTTTAGCATCGAATAACTTTGATAAATAATTAAACCATTGCTATGAGAACAAAGCTTCATGTGTTGGTCCGAAATATGATATGTTGTATACAATAACATTTGTATGCATTAGATCAATAAATTACGATTATTTCTTCCCTCTCAATTAGTTCAAGGTCAGGAACTAACTATTTCATCTAATAATTTTGATGTGCGGTATACGATTAAATTATATACCATGATGCACAAAGATGGATTTCTCAAAGAAGGTGAAGGATATATGTTAGTTTTCATAACATAAGAGGAGGTTATAAGTAGTTCTGAAATATGTTAGGAATTATCATAAGGTCCTCATTCATAAGATAATTCAAGTCATATGCCGAAAGCATCTCATATTTAAGCTGCAAGTGCTTCTATTTTGTGTCCTTGAAGGACAAATTCTATGCATGCATGAAACATGGTAGACTAATCGATTTCAAATGAAACAAGGAGCAAATAATCATAATAAAAAGGCAATGTGCTCTTGAAGAGCCTACGACATAACACTTCATGAAACCTTATGATAGGTTCAAGTACCTGAAAATAATGATGTGATGAGATCTCAAAATATTATGTCACATTGTGAACCGATACAAAATGAAAAATCGTCGACGATATCTTTGATACAATATTGACGTAATATTGTGAAAGATTATGAGGATCTGAATTCTACTTTTATTTAAGCATGCTGACGTAGAAATATTTATCAAGTGACATGAAAGGATGCATCTTGGTAAGTGTAAAACTTATTTGATTTGCAGTCTAGACACTTGAAGATGTCACACATGAAATGTTGAATATTGTCACTTGACAAAATATATATATGAAAACTACTTTAAGGATTCAAAATATAAAAGTTTCTGGAAAACTTATCGATAATCCTTATATTGTATAAGCTTATAGCTTGAAAATTATTGAAACTCTTGAAGAGTTTTTAAAGCAATAGATAATTTGCTGAAATAAGAAATATACCGAATTAGATTGGTTATGAAGTACCATATCTTAGTGCAAGTGGTGCACTCATGTATCTTGCAAATACTACAAGGCCCGATATAGCCTTTTCAGTCAATTTGTTAGCAAGGTATATTTTTGCTTCTACTAGGAGACATTAGAATGGGATAAAACACGTGAGCTTGTTTTATTCTAAAGATTGCAGTCCTGATCTTATTGGTCATTCTGATGTTGGGTAATTATCTGACCCGCATAAAGCTCGGTCTCAAATATGCTATATATCCAAATGTGGTGGTACTGCCATATCTTGAAAATATACAAAGTAGTCTATCGTAGTTACTTCATCAAATCATGCTGAGATAATATCTATTCATAAAGCAAACCGAGAATGTGTATGGTTGAGGTCCATGATACATCTCATTCGAGAAAAATATAGTGTGAAATATGACAATCTACCCACAATTTTATACAGAGATAATGCAACATACATAGCACATCTTAAGGGAGGAGTCATAAAAGGAGATAAAACGAAGCACATTTTGCCAAAGCTTTTTCACATACATGAGCTACAAAAGAATAGTGATATTAACATGCTACAGATTCGTTCAAGTGACAATGTGGCTGATTTATTCACCAAATCTTCTCCAATTGCAACTTTCAAGAAGATACTGTTGTTCTCATTAGAGGGAGTTAATACGCGTTGTACTCTTTTTTTTCTTTCAAGGTTTTGTCCCACCGGGTTTTTCTTGTAAGGTTTTTAATGAGGCAGCTGAAATGCGTATTGTTAGAGATGTGTACTCTTTTTCCTTCAGTAGATTTTTTTCCACTGGATTTTTTCTAGTAAAGTTTTAACGAGGCACATTATCTATCTAGATATTCAAGAGGGAGTGTTATAAATGTATTTACATTATAGTGAATATCTATCAAGATCTAATAAGATCTAGTTGATATCTATCAGGATTTGAAGTATTTGTCTTTTAGTCAGAAACTAGGAGTATTTTTCCTATAAATAGAGGGGTTTTATTCATTGTATTCTCAATCAAGAATCCTCAATGATCTCTCATTCTCAAGAGAAATAAAGAAGTCTCTCCTCTTTTCTTCTCTCTCTATTTATTCTTGTTGTTCTTATTTTATATTTCATAACATAAATTATATTTTTTATAGGTAATTATTCCCCCCGTCTCAAATTATCCGTCCCAAATTTCCTAATTTGATTTCTCATTTTACTTGTCTTTCTTCATTAATCAAGAAAAGATAATTTTTTTTTCATGTTTTATAATTTTTTTTTTTCATGTTTTAACCTTTGCATTAATTATTTTTTCTTTAAACTAAAATGTAAACATTATTTAATAGGAGTACTATGGTAAACTAAACACGTTATTAATTTTTTTTTTTAATCAATGTGTCATCTCAATTTGGGACGGGTAATTTGGAACGGAGGGAGTATTAGTAATAGTTACTCCCTCCATTTCATATTAGTTGACCCTTATGAACTTGACACACCCATTAAGAAAATATTAATTATGGGGTTTATTTTACCAAATTCACCTTATTAATTATCAGAGTGGCAGTCCGGCCGCCATATTGTACGGAGAGGAGTGTTGGCCAGTCAAGAACTCTCATGTTCAAAAATTGAAGGTGGCAGAAATGCGGATGTTGCATTGGGTGTGTGGGCTTACTAGGGGTGATAGGGTTAGGAATGAGACTGTCCGTGAGAAGGTTGGAGTGGCTTCGGTGGAGGACAAGATACAGAAAGTTCGACTGAGATGGTTTGGGCATGTGATGAGAAGGGGCATGGATGTCCCAATTCGTAGGTATGAGAGGCTAGCTTTGGATGGTTTCAAACAGGGTAGGGGTAGGCCGAAGAAGTATTGGAGAGAGGTGATTAGACGTGACATGGAGCAGTTACAGCTTACCGAGGACATGACCCTAGATAGGAAGGTGTAGAGGACGCGGATTAGGATAGAATGCTAGTGCATGTGGGGATGCCTTTGGTACGTTAGTGTAGGGTATAAATGTATGGGTGTCTTATCTCTGTTGTGCCATCTTGTTTCATGCTTTTATTACGAATTTGTTTATTATTCTCTATCTTGAGCCGGAGGTCTATTGGAAACAGTCTTGCTACATCTCCGGAGGTAGTGGTATGGACTGCGTACATCTTACCCTCCCCAAACCCCACTATGTGCGAATACACTGGGTTTGTTGTTGTTGTAACCTTATTAATTATGTTTTGAAAATATAAATGTGAGTAAATACACTTTGTTTAGACGTTTAATGTTAAGGATATTATTGGAAGAACATAATAAAATTCTCTTGATTTTATCAAAGGGACAACTAAATTAAAACAAATATTTTTAGAAAGAGGGTCAACTAAAACGAAACGGAGGAAGTACATTATTAGTGCTCTTACTAAATGCTTTTAAAGTCTATACCAATATTGAATTCAATAACAATTAATTAATGCTGGTAAAAGTTTTAACACTCTTTATTAAAGTATATTTATTGTCGCTAAAACCATTTTTTATAGGTAGGAGCAGGCAAAAGAAATTATAAGGTGGAAGATAAATACTCATCGTGAGACAAGAAGGAATTGCTTGAATAAAATACCTCACAACTTTCAATTCGAAGATTGTTAGTTTTGGTCACCAAGATAGCAACAATGGATAGGAGCTCCTATGAGGGCTAAAAAAAAATCCTCATCGTGAAAAGTTAGATAGTAGATGAACGAATCAGTATTTTATCAATAAAGACAAGAATTATATCGAATTTCATCTCAAGTGGATCAAGTCGACTTTGTATAGACCTATATATGAGTTTAGACGTGGTGAACTGAGATGATTTAATTGGAATTATTAGAACGAGTAAACAAATTATTAGTATGAATTTTATTTAAAATTCAAGCACAATAATCAGTCAAATTCTCACCTCCTTTCCTTATCAGTTCTTCTATGTTATTTTTCTCGTAATTTTGTTGAGTAATTACAATACAAGAAGCCAGTGTCGAGTTTATTTCACTAAGTCAATTTGTTTCGGGACGATATTTGAAATTCGTTATTATGAGTATGAACATTTAATCTTATACATATTAATATTTATTTAATATCAAAATTTTTATATCAAAAAATATAAGAATATACTTTCTTCGTTCCAAATTGAGATGACACATTGATTAAGAAAAATAATTAGTAACATGACTAATTTATCATAATATCTCTATTAAATAATGTTTACATTTTAATTTGAAGAAAAAATAATTAATACAAAGAATAAAATATATAAAAAATATTTTTTCTTGATTAATGAAAAAAATAAGTAAAATAAAAAATTTGAAATGAAGAAAATATTTTTATTTTTTTTATAGAACGGCTAAAAGTTATACAATGACAAATAAATTGAAGTAGATGGAGTATTAAATTGGGGAAGATTTCAAAGAGAAAAGGAAAACAAGAACGTACGGGAGCTTTCTACTAGAGACCACGTGACGAAAGCAATGACCTATCTTACCTTAGAAAAATCTCGAATATTACAGATTTCAACATGTTATCAATATTCCAAACTTTTGTTATACGTGTGATTCCAAAAATAATTAAATAATTAAAATCTATTAGTAGTACTATATAAAGTTTTTCTTACATTTTTATAACTCAAATTCATATTGCGTCCCAGAAGAATGATCTATTTTTTTTTTTAATTTTTTTTTAAAAATATAATTTATTTTTTTGATAATATTTTAATTTTAATTTTTCATATGGTGTGTTTTTTATTATAAGATTATAGAATATTTTAATATATTTAATAAAATTTTAATTTAAAGTTAAAAAATTTAATTTTTTTTTTTTAACTCTTTAAAATTTTATAACAAGTTAAAATAATTTTTTAAAACGGTGGAATTAACTTTTTTTTTTTTTTTTTTTTTTATCACAGTAACTTTGCTAGTTATCTCAGGACTTGCTTCAATTTATTAACGAAGATAAGTTGCAAAATCAACTGTGTGAACTACCATTCCCAGTGGACCACATCACTACTTGCATACAAATATATTATCGAAAAATGGATGGCATCCACACAACTATATATATATATAGTGCAGTTGTATAATAAACAAATCACTACAAGCAGATTTGAGAAAAATCTTCTTTCTTCATAGCATTTGCCTTGTTTATTCATACAACAAAAATGGCTAACGATGAGGTGATTCTGTTGGATTTCTGGCCTAGTATGTTTGGCATGAGGCTAAGGATTGCACTTGCTGAAAAAGAGGTAAAATATGAGTACAAAGAAGAGGATTTGAGGAACAAAAGTCCACTGCTTTTAAAGATGAATCCTATCCACAAGAAAATACCAGTTTTGATTCACAATGGAAAACCAATCTGTGAGTCTAATATTGCAGTTGAGTATATTGATGAAGTGTGGAAGGACAAAGCTCCTTTGCTTCCTTCTGATCCTTATGAAAGAGCACAAGCTAGGTTCTGGGCTGACTACATTGATAAGAAGGTAAATTCATAATTCCTCTTGTCTTAATTTACGCAACACACTTTTCTTTTTAGTCGATTCAAAAAGAATGATGCATTTGCTTGCTTGGTAAATATCTAATTGCACTATTAAAGGGGTTAGAACATACCCCACTCTATGTATACATCAAGTTAATATATACATATTATGTGTTTGAATTTATAGTTCATGTTACTTAATTATAATTAATTAATATGCATTTTACTTTATTTAATCGCTTTATATACCGGGTGTGTGGATAAATTTTTACTCTTTTAGTTAAAAATTTATTGCAAAATGTTCTCATATTTCTTGAACTTTATGTTCAGTCAAATTACATACATAAATATGGAGGAAATAGCTTTTCCCCCTTTCTTTTAGGATTGTTAGCTGATCCAAAATATTTTTGTGTTATTGGTTGGTTGAGGGTATATAATGTAATTTTCGTGTAGTCTTGGTCGATTGATACCTGTTATGATTCGACCAGAATAAGCAAACTACAAGTAAAAGAAAACAAGAACAACACATAGATTTACGTGGAAACTCTTGCGGGAAAAATCACGGGCAGAGGCAGAGGATGTTTCACTGTAATGAAAGGAGAGGAGTACAATGTGGAAAATGAGTATATTTTCTGGATACCCAAGACAACCTACTAAATGCATTTATATAATATGTGCATACAAAAAAGTCATTGGCCCCCCCAAAAAATATAAAGTCCACGAGCCCATCGGCGTGATCCCTATGCTACCACAACAGACCCCATTGAAAATCACAAACATGGGTTGCACCGCGAAACTTTCTGGGCCGGATCAATAAAATTCGGGTCACAACTCTAACAATCTCCATCTTGACACGAATTCTAATTTAGAACTCAAATCCATTTCAAAACAAACTCTCTACCTCTTCCACAAAAGCCCCTAAGGGCACATCTTAACAGCTAACACTAACCAAGTCCAAGCAATGCTCAAACTTGGCACTTGGTAGTGTCTTGGTCATCATATCAGCAGGATTATCATGAGTACTAATCTTGCTCACCACAATATCACACGAGCAATAATTTCACGCACAAAATGATACCGAACATCGATGTGCTTTGTCCTCTCGTGAAACATCTGATCTTTCGTAAGGAAGATAGCACTCTGACTGTCGCAAAAGATCGTAGTAATCTGTAAGTCTTTGCTAAGTTCACCAAATAGACCCCTCAACCAAATAGCTTCCTTGAAAGCCTCTGTAATAGCCATATACTCTGCCTCAGTAGTTGACAAAGCAACCGTATTCTATAAGGTAGCTTTCCAACTAATAGCACAACCACCAATGGTGAAAACATAGCCTGTAAGGGATCTCCTTTTATCATGATCTCCTTCAAAATCAGAATCAACATATCCGATTACTCCATCTCTGTTTCGCCCAAACTGCAAACAAACATCAGCAGATCCATGCAAGTATTTGAAAATCCACTGAACTGCTTTCCAATGTTCTTTGCCAGGAATTGCCATGTATCTGCTAACTGTGTTAGCACTGACAACATAATATAAATCTGATCGGGAATATACCATTGCATACATAAGAGACCCGACGGCACTAGAGTATGGAACTCGAGACATATAGTCACGCTCATCATTTTTCTTTGGAGATAAAGTGACCGAGAGTTTGAAGTGAGCTGCCAATGGAGTACTAACAGGCTTGGTATTTTGCATATTGAACCTGTGAAGCACTTTTTCAATATATCTTTTCCGACTCAAGTATAACTTACAATCCTTTCTATCCCTCAGAATCTCCATGCTAAGAATCTTCTTTTCTGCTCTTAGATCCTTCATATCAAACTCCTTACTGAGCTGGGTTTTGACTTTTATTATCTCTATTTTTTGCTGCAATCAACATACAAGAGAAGATACACGAATGAACCATCACTTGCCTACTTGCCTCCTTTAAGTAGACACAACTATCATAGCTGCTACTCTGAAACATATGAGAGGTCATAAAAAAGTCAAACCTCTTATACCACTGCCTGGGCGACTGCTTTAAGCCATAAAGAGACTTTTTCAGCAAGCATACATAGTTCTCCTTTCCTGAGACTACGAAACCCTCTGGTTGCTGCATATAGCTGTCCTCCTCATGTTCTCCATGTAAGAATGCAGTTTTGACATCCATCTGCTTAAGTTCAAGATTATGCATGGCTACAATACCAAGCAATGCTCGAATCGAACTATGCTTTTGAACTACAGGAGAAAACACATCTGTGAAGTCGATACCTGAAACCTGACTGTAGCCTTTAGCAACTAGTCTTGCTTTGTATCTAGCATCTTCAACTCCTAATGTTCCTTCCTTCTTTTTAAATACCCACTTACAAGGGAAAACTTTCTTATCTTTAGGCAATCTTACCAATGCTATCCTTATGAAGTGATTCCATCTCCTCCTGCATAACAATCATCCATCGGTCAGAATCATCACAACTAACTGCCTCTGAGTAAGAAGAAGGTTCTTCACCGGAATCAATACCTTCTGCTACTTTCAATGGATAAGCAACCAAAGCAGCTTCAACATACTTCTGAGGAGGTCTAATATCTCTTCTAGGCCTGTCTTTAGCAATAAAATATTGTGGCGTCACTGGTGGGTGAAGAAGAAATAGTACCACTCGGTATCTCCGGGCTAGATTGAGAAGTAGGCACTGGTATAGACTCTGCTCCAATCTGCAATTCAACGTAGGTGCTTGACTGTTGCTGATTCATGTCACTAAGCTCATTTGGAGGCGAAGCACTAGATTCGGAGGGAGCCCGAAGCATGACAGTTTCATCAAACACAACATCTCTGCTAATTATAACCTTTCTGGTTTCTGGACACCAAAGCTTATAACCTTTAAGACCAGGCTTATAACCTATAAATAAGCATTTGACAGATCTAGGTTCCAACTTTCCATTATCAACATGAGCTTACGCAGGACATTCAAATATCCTCAAATCAGAATAACTAGCAGGAGTATCGGACCATACCTCTTGTGGATTTTTTTTATCAATCGCACATGAGGGAGAGCGGTTAATAAGAAGACAAGCTGTGGAAACAGCTTCAGCCCAAATAGACTTGGGTAAACTAGCATTAGAGAGCATACAACACTTTCTCCATTATAGTCCTATTCATTCGTTCGGCCACACCATTCTGCTGCTGCGGAGTATGACGAAATGGCAAGTGCCTCACAATTTCTTCTGACTTGCACAAAACATTAAATTCATTGGAACAAAACTCTAAACCATTATTGGTCTGAAGGCATTTTACCTGCTTCCTTGTCTGCTTTTCAATCATAGTCTTTCACTCCTTGAAAGTAGGCAACACATCATTCTTTTTCTTCAGAAAGCACCCAAACTTTTCTGGAATAGTCATCAATAATAGTCAACAAGTAATTAGCGCCTCCTCTAGAAGGTACTCTAGCAGGACCCCAGAGATCAGAATGAATGTAATCAAGTGTGCCCTTAGTTGAGTGGATGCCTTTAGTGAATCTGACTCTCTTCTGCTTCCCGAATACGCAGTGCTCACAGAACTCCAATTTGGTAATACTCTGCCCATCAAGAAGTCCTCTCCTGCTTAGTTCAGCCATCCCGTTTTCATTCATATGCCCTAGGCGCATATGTCAAAGTTTAGCAACGTCACTTTCTGATAGAGAGGAGGTAGAAACAACTGCATCACCTGTAACAGTAGAGCCTTGCAGGACATACAAATTTGCATACTTTCTCTGTCCCATCACAACAAAAGTACCTTTAGTAACCTTTAGGATTCCACCTTCACCAGTGTACCTATAACCGTTCGAATCAAGGTACTCAAGGAAATAAGATTTCTTTTCAGGTCTGGGACATACCGCACATCACCAAGCGTCCTCACAACCCCATCAAACATCTTGATCCTGATTGTTCCAATACCAGTTATCTTACAAGGTATGTTATTTCCCATCAACACAACACCTTTAGAAACTGTTTCATATGTTGTAAACCAATCCTAATTGCGACACATATGAAACGTGCAAGTTGAATCAAGAATCCAATTCTCACAGGGTTTGGAGTTACTATCAGAAACTACGAAGAGTTCTCCATTACTACCGCCATCTTCCACAAAACTGGCTTCACTGGACTTCTCTGGTTGGTTTTCCTTGGGTTTTGGAGCTTCTCTTTCTCTCTATTCTGTAGCTTCCAACACTCGGATTTGATATGACGCTTCTTCTTGCAGTAATTACAGGTTTTGTTTCTGTTTTAGGATTTCGACTTATTCCTGTCATCACCCTTAGAATTCCACTCACGAGTCCTTCCTCCTCGAACAATGAGACCATCTCCTTAAGTCTCCGATCCATTCACAAGATGCTTCATCTTCTCCTTAGAGAACAACACATCATAGACTTCATCAATCGTCAGGGTATCACGACTATATAAAATCGTATTCCTAAAGGTCGTGTATGATGCTGACAGCGAACACAACAAAATCAACCCTAAATTTCCTCATCGTACTTAACCTCCAGAGTCTCTAAATCAGAGACGATTTTCTTAAAGACAGATCGATGATCTTTCAAAGATGCACCCTCAGACATACGATGGGAATAAAGTCGTTGTTTGAGATGCAACTTACTTGTTAGGCTCTTTGTCATACACAGCGATTCCAATTTCAACCACAACGCAGCGGCAGTCGTCTCCTTCAAAACATCCTGTAGAATTTGATTGGATAAATGAAGGTGGATCTGAGATATAGCCTTCCGATCCTTACGCCGTTTGCTATCGTCCATCCACGATGAGGGCATCTTATCAAACCCTAATAGAGCATCGTCCAAATCCATCTGCACGAGCACAACCCGCATCTTATTCTGCCATAACGAAAATCTGGTGTTGTGATCCAACGGCGGAATATCATACTTCATGGTTGCCATCCTCGAGAAAACAATCGAACTGGCTCTAATACCAGTTTGTTGTGATTCAGACAGAATAAACAAACTACAAGTAAAAGAAGACAAGAACAACACACAGATTTACGTGGAAATCTTTGTGGGAAAAACCCACGGGCAGAGGCAGAGGATGTTTCACTATAATGAAAGGAGAGGAGTACAATGTGGAGAATGAGTATATTTTCTGGATACCCCAAAACAACCCACTAAATGTACTAATATAATATGTGCATACAAACAAGTCCTAGGCCCCCCCAAAAAAACATAAAGGTCCACGGGCCTATCGGCCCGATTCCTATGCTACCACCACAGATCCCATTGGAAATCACAAACATGGGTTGCACCGCAAAACTTTCTGGGCCGGCTCAACAAAATTCGGGTCATAACAATACCTAATGAGTTAGCTTTCCTAATTAAATTAGGTCAATGCCCACTTTCTTAACATGCTACAAGAGTTAGGCTCATTTTTATTTTTTGTGTGCCTTCTGTTGGCCTTGTTATTATACTGTTCACGCTCAAGATGTTCAGTCCTAGGCATGGTGTGTTAGAGTTTCGCATTAACTGTACAAATGGATTAATATTGTCTCACAATATATTCATTGTTAATCTTCACTTCTTACGCTAGTTTCCTCGCGCTCTAGATGCTTAGTCGTAGGCGTGCGGGGTGTTGGAGGTTCAAATTAGTTGAAGGAATAGAATATTGTTTAGTTATATAGTCTTGATATCCTCAGTTCACAAGCTACTTTCCAATGCTCGTAGATGCTCAGTCCAAGGCTTGCGGGGTATTAAGAGTTTTATTTTGGTTGAAGTTATAGAATAGTCTCTCGTTATATAGTGTTGATTAATCCTTACTTCATAAGCTAGGTTTCTCGTGCTTCAGGTACTCAGGCCTAGGCGTGGGTCGTGGGGGTATTGAAGTGGCACATTAGTTGAAGAAATAGAGTCTTGGTTAATCCTATTCGTCACTTCATAAACTAGGTCCCCTCCGCTCTAGATGCTCAGTCGTAGGCGTGCGGGGTATTAGAGTTTCACATCAGTTGAAGAAATGAAATATTGTCTCGTTATATAGTCTTGGTTAATCCTAATTTCACATGAACAAACTCTTTTATCCTAGTTTTGTGGCAACAACTGAGCCGTTTTCTTTTTCTGTGTTTGTTGAAATTTCAGATGTATGAAACCGCAAGGAAGATATATATGGTAAAGGGAGAAGAACAGGAGGCAGGCAAGAAAGATTTCATAGAAGTCCTTAAAGTGCTGGAGGGAGCACTTGGAGACAAGCCTTATTTTGGAGGGGATAACTTTGGTTATTTGGATATTGCACTCATTGGGTTCTACAGCTGGTTTTATGCCTACGAGACTTATGGTAACTTCAGCATAGAAGCTGTGTGTCCAAAGTTGGTGGCTTGGGCCAAGAGGTGCATGCAGAGGGACAGTGTGGCCAAGTCCTTGCCTGACCAACATAAGATTCTTGAGTTTGTGAAAGTTATTAGGCAGGCTAATGGACTTGAATAAACATATGCTTCTGCAGTAATACATCATAATGTCTGTATTGAAAAGGCACTTCATTGTGCCTTTTGAGTTGTTTCAAGATTTGAAATGTTTGTTTGGTCATACTATAAGTTCTACTTGTAATAAAGGACACTTAGCTTGTGTCTTGTTGAGGGTTGTCTTTTGTTGTCCTTGTATGAAATTCTGGGGTTCTTTTGTTATGAGAAGTAATTAATCACTTTTTTGATAAGCAGCATCATCTACTAAATTGACAGCTTTTTTATTCCGAAAGTATTGCTCTTTTATCTTTACCTTTGTACAATTCAGATAACTAGGTACGTTACTCTTTTTTTTCTTTTGCGTCCAATATTTATATAGAAATTTAATTAATTTGAATTCATGTTGTGGAGGGTTTATTTGGAAAAAAATATTCTCTATTAAAGATTTTTTCATATTCAGGCACGAGTACTCATTGATAAAAAATCATATTATATGGAGTATCTTTTATACATATATGTAAATTTTGAATCCCCTAAATAGAATACTAAAGATTTGACTCAATAGTTGAAGGAATTCAAAATTCAACTAAAATTTCATGTAGAAAATTACAACTTAAAAGTAACATTGTAAAGTACATCTGATATCTAAATTTTAATTTAAAAAACTATTTTTCAAACTATATATTGGAGTAGGTAAAGTTTAGGTAGCTAACAGGTGGACTATTCCATTAATAATATTTTGATATAGATTTGTTTTGTTTCATTTGTTTTCATCCAATGTTGATCATTCTCATATTCGAGCTTGATTAATCTGAATTTGCACCGAGTAGAGTCAAATCATAAGAGTGATTCCTACAAAATAAGAATTTATGCTCAAGTCTCGATACTGAAACCTCTTATTGAGTGAGAGCAACCAACACAGCGATACCAACCACGACCTTCTATTGATGATATCAATTAAACTTTGGTAAGACCCGCACCCCAAAAAAAAAACAATGGACCACCACAGTGATACTTGTGGACAAAAAGTCGAAAAAATGGAAGGCATCCACATTACTATATATGTGTGGATGTGTATGTACGTACAACTAGCAGTTTTTGGAAATATTTATCTTTCTTCTTCTTAGCATTTACCTTGTGTTGTTCATACAACAAAAATGGCTAAGGATGAGGTGATTCTGTTGGATTTTTGGGCTAGCATGTTTGGCATGAGGCTTAGGATTGCACTTGCTGAAAAAGAGGTAAATTATGAGTATAAGGAAGAGGAGGGATTGCTCAACAGCAAAAGTTCTCTGCTATTACAGATGAATCCTATTCACAAGAAAGTTCCAGTATTGATTCACAATGGAAAACCAATTTGTGAGTCTATTATTGGAGTTGAGTACATTGATGAAGTGTGGAAGGACAAAGCCCCTTTGCTACCTTCTGATCCTTATGAGAGAGCACAAGCTAGATTCTGGGCTGACTACATTGACAAGAAGGTAAATTCATCTCCTATCCTGTTCTCTTTTCTATGGGATGCCCTAGCTGATGTCAAGTACTCTATCCGTTTCAATTTGCTTGTCCTACTTTTCTTGTTAGTCCGTTTTAAAAAGAATTTTTCTCTCCTTTTTTGGCAACTCGTTAGTCTCAACCTAGTTTTCCCTAGTATCCAAGATCCATTTTACTTTCATGGTAGTTTTTGTGGCAACTAGTGATTATAACCTTTTTCTTTTTCTGTGTTTGGTGAGATTTTCAGTTGTATGATTCTGCAAGGAAGATATGGGGAACAAAGGGAGAAGAGCAGGAGGCAGGTAAGAAAGATTTCATTGAAGTCCTTAAAGTGCTAGAGGGAGAACTTGGAGACGAGCCCTATTTTGGAGGGGATAACTTTGGTTTTGTGGATATTGCTTTGATTGGGTTCTACAGTTGGTTTTATGCCTATGAGACTTATGGTAACTTTAGCACAGAGGCTGAGTGCGCAAAGTTTGTGGCATGGGCCAAGAGGTGCATGCAGAGGGATAGTGTGGCTAAGTCATTGCCTGACCAACATAAGGTCCTTGAGTTTATAAAAGTTCTTAGGAAGAAGTATGGAGTTGAATAAACATATTGAAAAAAGGCACTTCACTGTGCCTTCTTGAGTTGTTGTTTCAACATTTGAGATGTTTGTAATTTGGGCATGGTTTAAGTTCTACTTTTACCTGTAATGAAGGACTCTATTAAGTTGTCTTGTTGGAGGTTGGCTTGTGTAGTCCTTGTATTTAATTCTGTTTTTTCTTATTTTCTTGTATTTAGTATACTTAATTGAATAGGAAAAGGACATAAACTATACTTCAAATTAAACTATTTTCACGAAAATGACCATGGAATTAAAATTTCACTTTCTAGCCATTTCAATTTGTTGGCTTGTTCTATACCGTTTCTACATACCTTCTATACAGTTTCTATACATATCTTATACATATAAATATTCAATACGAAAACGTTTTAATGCACAATTTATACAATTTGTATATTTTTTTACATATTTTATACAATAATTATATAATTTTTGTACACTTCCTATGTATTTTTATATATATATTTTATACATATACATATTTGATAGAACTATACAATATTCTATATAATAATTATACCGTTTTTATATAATTATATTTAATTATTATTTCTAAAAATAAAAAAGCAGAATATTTTTCAATTAAAAAATTTATAGCAAAAAAAAAAACTTAAATATTTTTAAAAGGGCCGAATGACCCAAGTTGAAAACTGTATCAATATTGTATATGGACTGTATCTGAACTATATGAGCCAAAATGACTCAAATTAGGGAATGGCTATAAAATGAAAATAGTATACCCGACTGGTCACTTTTTGACAAAATCTCAAACTTAGGCTATTTGTTTTAAAAAATACTACACAGTGTCCTTTTTCCTAATTGAATTATACAAGGATTTCAATGTAGTCCAATAAGAATCATAAATAAAAACATGTGAAATATTAGTAGAAATAGAGTTTTTAGACGCTATTGAAAGAAATACTAAAAATAAATTTAAGCAAATATTAAAATATGATAAAGGAATTTAAAAAGATATTAAAATATAATTATTTATTTATATTTTAAATCTCATTGATTTCTTTACTATTTTATTTATATCTTGGATCTCCTTAGTAAAAATTATTACCCTATAAAAATTAGAGAAAATGTTCAAATATGCCACTGAATTATCAGAAATGGCTCATTTATGCCATCCGTTAAAAGTTAGGCTCATTCATGTCATCGCCGTTATAAAACCGGTTCATCCATGCCATTACTTTTTAATTGTGGTTTTTAAAAAACAGCTTTGCCATGTGGCCTCTTATTAGAGGTCCACGTTATTTTTTTATTTTTATTTTAATTTATTAAAAAAATTTGATCCATTAAAAGAATCCACCCACACCCAACCTATCACCTTAACCCACTTTAATATTACTCTTAATTTTGACCCTAGATTTGAACATATATATAATCATTTAGTCTTCCAACATGAAATTTACTTACTTGAATACTACATTTAAAATAATATAGATTAGAATAATTAATAATTTAAAATGACAAATGAATAAATTGTGATTAAAAAATAATTTGTTTTGACTCTCGAAATTCGAACATCATCACATAATTTAGGACGAAGAGAACACTACATACATGAAGGACCACAACTTTTAATTAGGAAGAATACCTAAAAATACCTACTAAATTTGGATTATAAGTTGTATAATTGAATTATTGGTAGTCTTAATTATTTCATGGACTTGACTATTTGGTATCCTTTATACTCTTTAACGTGGACGAGACGTAGAACATAATTTATTTTTAGGCGTGTTAGAGTTTTAAAAAATATAAAATAAATAAAAGACCACCATCTAGATACGTAGGGTGTTTTCAGTCCACATATTTTTGAGTGTTGTTTGGTACCTACTCACGCAGACACTATTTATGTGTATATATGAATATTTGTCCAGAAATATGTGGACTTAGATCCATTGGAAGAGTAATATTAAAGTGGGTTAAGGTGATAGATTGGGTGTGGGTGGATTTTTTTTAATGGATCAAAATTTTTTAATGGATAATTTTTTTTTTAAAAAAATGACGTGAACCTCTAATAAGAGGCCACGTGGCAAAGCTATTTTTTAAAAATCACAGTTAAAAAGTAATGACATGGATGAACTGGTTTTATAACGACGATGACATGAAGAGCCTAACTTTTAACGGATGGCATAGATGAGCCATTTATGATAGTTCAGTGGCATATTTAAGCCTTTTCCCTAAAAATTATTACCCTATAACATCAAATTATGTAATATAATTTTGGCTACTTGGGACATTTAGTTAAATCCCTTTCCACCTAGAGAAATTTAGCAGTTCATAGTCATGGTAATGGTCCATAGGGTGGAATCACTACAAAAAAGAATAGAACAATCGACACAAAAAATTCGACCAAACTGATCACGTGTGATCGAATTTTCATATTTTTATTAATATATATTTTTTTAAAAATTGACCATTTATGGTCGGTTTTTAAAATAAACTATTAAACCTCTATATTCCCGAACTAAATCATCACTTCTGTTCAATCTTAAATCCAACAACACTAGTACCGCCACACCCCTTCTCGACCGTCGCATGCACCAACGCCACCCTCACTTCTCCATCTCCCAAATTAAATCTTCACTTCACCTCTTCACTCTCAAACCCAACACCCTCACTTCTCCACCCTTGTGCACCACCCCGACACACATCACTGCCACCCTTGCACACCACCGCCGATAAGCTCGACTATCAACAAAAATTTGTAATTGCAAATTGCTACTCTTTTGCCAACTTCTAGAGATAAAACTAGAAATTGTTGTTGTTAAAAACAATGTTTAGAAGATGTCTAAATGCTATATACGGGTGATTGAGCATTCAAATAAGATTCATTTAGCACTCTAATCTACATTACTAAAAACATTTGAGGAAAAAAGTTAGCAATATGTTTTCAAATCTTATTAGGGCGGATAAACACCCCTAGCCGTGAAGGCCCGAGAGCATCAATCTATGACCTTGTACGTCTTGTGCATGTAAATATGATAATCAAAGGTTTTGTCAAATATGATATAATGCATCGATGAGAATAAACCACGTAGGCAAGCACAACATATACAAGATTTGGCTGTTGGGGCTACAATATCTAAAAGATAAGAAACTACTATGCTTAAATTTATATCGGTCTACAAGGCCTCTAAAGATATATAGATTTAGTTAAGGTTGAGACAAACCCCCACCTTACTCTTAACTACTGTACAATACCAACACATTTGTAACAGACTCGGAAAGCCACAAATCAATTTGGAGCTCACCAATAGCCGCTAGATATCCTGTGCTCCTACTGAGAAGGTGTATTAGCTGAACCCCTGTGCTTGTAGCATGAAATGCAGGTCCCTCATAAGGGACGTCATTATGAAAATATGTACTAAATATGTAAGGCTAAAAGTAATTACACATGATGCAAGAGCTCAATTGAAATCAGATACAAGTGTATAAATGATTCTAGTATATCACCTTTACATATACTTGTAGGATCAAGTATATTAAATTCTTTTCTTCATTTTATCCTTATTACTTTATAATCTTTGTAAGCCATATGACACAAATGACTAGCTGATCAGTTATAAATACACAAATTAAGATCGTCTCATGCTAGGCTTACGCCCTTGAGCTACCACCCATATCTAAACAGATTGGGATCGACCCATGCAAGGCTTTTGCTCCTGAGCTGCCACCCACATATAAAGGGATTGGGATCGGCCTATGCTAGGCTTATGCCTCTGAGCTACCACACGTGTAATGCAAATTTGCATTATTTAGTTTATCTAACATGTGAGATTGTTACTTTGGTAGTCATAATATTATCGGACTTTGGAACAATAATCAACCAGTAAGAGACATATGAATAAACACTTAATGCAATAACAATAAGGTAGGGAGCAGTTTGTATATGAATGAAATGTTTAGGAGCTAAAAATAACACATGGGTCTTATTTGACCTAAAAGAGAACTCGTGAAACTTGCTAATGAAAGTAGACATGCAAACTTGATAATAAATACGTATTGAAGTGTTTTAATACATAAGAGAGTGGGAACAAGGTCGTTAGCGATAAGAGAGATCATGACTGCCAGTACGTATCTGTAACGACCTGAGACTACCCCTAGTCGTCACACGGTGCTTGAAAGTGATCCCAACCTAACCCATGAACTGACATACTGTTAAGCAACCGAAATATAATAAAGTGAATAACAAATTTTGCTATGCAGAAATATAGTCATGGCATAATCTGAATAAATACATTTATGATAAAGTTTACAATCTGATAAAAACTGAAGGATGAAGCTGAAATTACATATCTGATTCTGACTGACATCTATGAAGTCTCTACTATATTGACTATAGATAGCTGGGACATGCCTCCAACTACCACTAATCAATACACATGAAAGTAAATGAACTGTACATGAACTAAAACTGTCTGGAGTTCTAGAAATAGGAGAACTCATCACCTGTTGGCTGGAATCTGCACTGTCTGATCATGATGTGCGGGCAACAACTGGTACCTACATTATGAAATAATGTAGCCACACAGACGTATATGTGGATCAATACTTCTGGAATGTACTGATTATCCGGGGGTGAATGCAATAAGTAAAACTGATTTCATACGTAATCGTAAAACATGCATGCTAAGTGTAAGTAGACTCACCAATAGGCTGGAATAAACCGAAAAATGAAATATCTTAAAGCATGAGTGACAAACATTCTCTGATAAGATGGTGAATCTCTACACTTAGTTTCTGTAAAACTTTACTTTAATGATATAAGTATAACTGAAGCTGGGATATGATAAAACATAGATACTGTATGAATACTGGGTCTGAAACTACGTGATGGAGACTGACATAAATTGAGGATCTGAATATACAATCACACTGAGCATGAATGCATAGACATACTAACGTATCTAATTAACTGAATGACTGATAGTTGAATACTAGACATGTAAGACTGAACTGTACTTAGTCTGAATAACTGGACTCAAACTGTAGAGTATTATCATATGAGGAAGGGACTAACTGAGTAACATGAGATAGCAGAGCATGAATTCATGAAAAACTGTATTATTTGAGAATGCAAGACCAAACGTATAACATGATTCTGAAATAGTCTATAAACTGAGGTACTAAAATACTGATAACTGAATAACTGATAATTGTACTCTAAGGACCTGAAACTGAACTGAGTTACTGATCTAATTACTGAACTGAGACTGTACTGAGCTCTGATAACTGAGTGACTATTTCTGACAATCCCGATTCTGTAGAACTAAACTGAGTTCTATACTGAGTCTGAAACTGAAACTGTGGGAGGTATCATCTAACCGACATGCCCCAATCTGAGCTAATCGAGGTCCAACCTGTAACCCCAGTTGAAAGGGTGTCAGTACCGTGCTACGGGTAAAGACAAGCTGAAGAGTCACCCTCAATCTGGCAGGTACTCTGAATGAGAACGGTGGTACCCTCAATCTGATAGGTAAAACACCTCATCAACCCTCAATTTGGCAGGTAATGTCTCAACCTACTCTGTTTACGTAGTTCTGGAACACAAGGACTGTTTCTAAGAATCACACCCTCTACTGGCAGGTGAATTCCCATCCTTGAGTTCACTCGGTGCTGAATCCTACTCCCAACTGAATAGACACTGAATTAATTTCTAAATTGTACTAGGTTGCACTAAATTGTTACTGATCGTGTTAATTGACTGAACTGGACTGAGTTCTGTAACTGACTGAGTACTTCTGTTCGTGACATTACTGAGACTATTCTGAAGCTACTGTAATTCTAGGTAAACAACTAGATTTTCGAGTATTGAATACCCCCAGGACTCGATAACAATAACACCAAGACGATACTAAGGCTTTGAGGGCATGATAGATAGTCATTATTTAAAGAAATCCATCACTTGGGCATTTCATTAAACACTTGCAATTCATGGTTTAAATTAAGCATGGGGATAGTTTAGACATGTAGCAATAACATGAATTTAATATTAAAAATTGCTAATTAGGGCTTTAACATTGGACAATTTATCAAACACATGGGGATCATAAACTTGGACATGACATAAGTAAAATCATGAATTGAAAAAATTCACTTGAAATAGGACATGAGTGTTTCATCAAAACATGCAAAGTTCATAGCTTGAACGTAAGAATGACTTAAACATGAGGGACCAATAGAGTTCCATGGCAAAATTCATAACTTGGGGATTCATCTTAAAATTGATTGGACATGATATGGGAATTTCATCAAACATGTGCAAAGCATGAATTTAAAACATGGGAATATTGCTAAACATCATGAATTTAGGATCTATCAAGGAATTTACTTGAATAAAACATGGAAAACTCAAATTCATAGCATGAGAAATTTAAAATCTTGCATGGAATCATGGGTAAATTTCATCCATGACCACTTAACTTTGTATCTATTACCCAAAAGTCAATTTTCTTTCATTCATTTCATCTATGGTCACTTAACTTTGTATATATTACGCAAAAATCATTTTTCTTTCATTCATGGTCATTAAACTTTACTCCGACCATCACAAAAGTCACTATGACCGAATTTTATAATAATTCCATCAGAAAAATAATGTGACAACCTTAATTAGTTCTTAATTTTAAGTGAATATATAATGTATTACTCATATCTTGACCTTTTTTATATGTGCACAATCCAATTTTCCTTATGAATTGTTTAATGAAAGAATAACAATTTCTTAATAGTTTAGATTACTTAATGAAGACTATTTACATAAAAAAAATTGGTTGATATTCTTATGAAATATTTCATAATATTGCATTCATCTACCAAAAAGGTGCATCGAAAAAAGACTGATAAACAAGATAAATTCTTCAAAACACATAAAATAGAAATACATGTATGATATTATTTTAAAAAAAAATTATTTTAATTCTTTGAAGATAAATCAACATGCTAAAGATAGTTTTAAAATATTTTTTTTTTAATTGTGTCATTGAATAAGTATTGTCAAAATTTGTACAAATAATGTTATATTAACGTACAATTTTGTTAATAAAAGTTATAAAATATAAGTACTTTAATAGATAAAGAAATTATAGGATATCTAATTTTTATATTTATCAATTAAATTAATTAAACAATATGTAATTTATCAGAAATTGAATATTATAATAAAAACTTTTAAGAGAATTAATTGATTAGTCAAACAATTAAAAATATAAAGACAAACTCATTAAATAGACTAGTTTATCATATTATTATGATATACCGAATGCAAAGACTCAAGTGGCTAGAAAAGAATGTATGAAAAAAATAATTTTATCAACTACATGTCACAATTTTAGAGGGAGAAAAGTAATTTTATCAACTACATCCCATAATATTAGTGAAAAAAATAATTTACCAACACATGTCTCAACTTTAAAGGATGTTAAGAATATATAAGTATAATTTTATTTCATAAAAATATCAACCAAATTTTTTTTATGAAAATAGTCTTCATTAGGTAATCTAATCTATTAAGAAATTGATATTCTTTCTTTAAATAATCCATAAGGAAAATTAGGTTGTATATGTAAAAAGGGTCAAGATATGAGTAATATATTATATATTCACTTAAATTAAAATTAAGAACTAATTAAGGTTGCCACATCATTTTTCCGATGGAATTATTGTAAAATTCGATCATAGTGACTTTTGTGATGGTCGGAGTAAAGTTAAATGACCATAGATAAAATGAATGAAAGAAAAGTGACTTTTGGATAATAGATACAAAGTTAAGTGACTATGAATTAAATGAATGAAAGAAAAGTGACTTTTGGGTAATAGATACAAAGTTAAGTGAACATGGATGAAATTACTCATGGAATCATACATGGGCTGAATTGAATTAAAAACATCATGGAAACACGAAATTCAATCTTTCTTGAACATACAAAATATCATAGTAATGGAAAATTCATTCTTTAATTAAAAGAAAAGAATTTTCGGGCTCAATGGATGAAAGAGGACCCATGGATGAACTCCCACATACTTTAAAGCTTTAATCTTGAAGGAGAAACACAATCTTGAAAGCATTCTTGAATTAGAAAACTTGAGTTCTTGCTTTTCTTGAAGAAAATTTGATGAAGTTCTTAACGTTCTTGAGGAGACTAGGATTTTTTCTTTGAGAGAAAAGATGAATAATTGAGTATATATTGCTTTTGGGGGCTGAAATTAAGTGTTATGGGCGAATTTGGGTGAGGGAAAGTGACCAAAGTGCCCCTAGATTCTTTAAAAATTGAATTAGCGTGTGAAACAGTCCCGTAATGTGCTGGCCGACGCGCCGCGTCGCTATCGCATCGGCTTACTGCCTCACGCAAAAAATGCCATAACTTTTCGCCTGAGTATCGAATTTTGGCGAAATTGATATCGTTGGAAAGCTAATTTAATTATCTACAATTTGATCGATCTTGAGCTGCAAAATTTTATGTATATACAAAGTTATACACGTTTAAAGTAGACCCTTGTAGAATCAAATGCCAAACGTTGGACGAATCAAAGGCTCTAAGCTCAACTTTGTTCTAAGTGATTCTTATGAACATTTTTCACCTCAAAAGCAAATCAAACATGAGGATAAAGATCATGAAACTCATATTTGCATGAGAATTATTTAGATCATAGCTTATACACGTAGGAATGACGGTTCAAAGACTAGCCCGAAAATGCAGGGTATTACAGTATCATCTGCTATAGGAGAACTTTACAAGCTTACTTTGAAACACAAGTGTTGAATTTCATGCCAAAGAAAACGAAATAGAGTATGCCTTACATACATTGCTTTACAATTTCGATATTAACCCAAATTAACGTCCTGCCTTTTAGAATACTTATCTACAATGAAATATATGATAAAACTAGTGTTAGTAGCTAACCAATACATTTGGGCTACTCAACTTCACCAAAACAGTAGCCGGCAGTAAGTATATAAATTATCAAATCAAGGGTGTTATTTTAATCCTTTTCTCCTCCAATTACATCCACATACCATACATATTCTTATAAGATTCCCTAAAACGACTTTGGCTTCGTTATAATATCAAAATAATGTATAAAGTAGAACATACAATAAACATATTCAACATTTAGTTTGTTGGCGTACCACTACACCCCTCCTTCTATATTTCAATACAAACTATTCATGTTATTCCCCAACGTCAATCCGGCAATCCGCAACATATACACATAATACAGTCCACAAAACAACCTCAAATTTCCTTTGTTACAACAATCAAATATTGAACTCGTCATCCCTTAAGTTCTTAATGACAACACGTCCATAAGTCTTCACCCAAACTCATACATAAGGAGGGCAAAAAAATGGAGCAGTCACTTAACCTCAATTCCTGTAATTTATCCTTTTAGCTTGAACTTTTAAGAACTTTAACTTTTCGTCACACTCAAAAGAAATTGATTATCGAGTAAATGAATTTGAATCTATTTGGGTAAACTCTTTTAATTCTTAGCTATAGATTACTGAATAAAGGAACTTGAGTTTTTAATTTGTGAATATTTTCTCTTCTCCAATATTGGCATGTTTGTTCTTTTTTTTTTCTTTTAATATCCATTATCTTACAATTAATGTTGTTCGAGTAATTATAGAAAGTGGGTATTATTTTACATATCCTAGTAATGATTATGATGCTAATAATGATTTAAAGTTTTGATTTTTAAATTATGTAGAAATGAATATAGAAAATTAAGTTTTATCTCTGGATAATGTCTACTAAATTGATCTATAGTAAATAGTGGCCTTTTGTATGTATATTGTTTCATTCTCTAGATTTTATTTTCGTTTTCTTCAATCCAGAAGGTACAAAGTCCCTTGCTCTATTACTCTCTGTTGGAATTTAGTTTAATTGGTCTTCATTCTTTTGTTTAATTGATATACAATAGAGAGTAGTAAAACAATAGATTTTGTACCTTTTGAATTGAAGAAAATGAACAAACACTCAGAGATTGAAATAATATGTATACAAAATGCCACTGTTTATGAGAAATCAAATTAGCAGACATTACCCAGAGAAAGAACCTAATTTTTTATATTCTATTTTACATATTCAAAAATCAAAACCTCAAACCATTACTAGCATCATAAGTCATTACTAGGATACACAAAATTATACTCAATCCCATAATAACTCGAGTATACATAATAAACTGAGGCTCTAATAATCATAAGGCAATAGAAATTAAAAAAAATGAAAAAAAAAAACATACCAAAATTGAAGAAGAGACAAATATTCACAAATTGAAGAGTCAAACTTCTTTATTTATTCGGTAAGATGTAGGTGGGAACAAAAGGATTTAATTCATATAAAGAGTCAAGTTTCTTTACTCGATAATTGATTTCGACATATCACCACTTTTTCCCTCACCTATTTTTGATAGTGTAGACCAGATTGATGAAAGAATCTTATTTGAATGCTCAATCACTCATATATAACATTTAGATATCTGCTAAACATTGCTTTTAACTGCGACAATATCTAGTTTTATCTCTAGAAGTTGGCAAAAAGATAACAACTTGCAATTAATTTTTTTTAGAGTAGATAGTCGGACTTACCGAGGATGGTGCGCAAGGGTGGAGAAGTGAGGGTGTCGGGTTTGAGAGTGATGCGGAGAAGTGAGAAATTTATTTGGGATATGGAGATATGAGGATGATTGTAGTGCGCGTGGCGGTGGAGAAGTGAGAGGTACGGCGGTACTGGTGTTGTTGGATTTGCGAGTGAAGAGAAGTGAGAGTTTAATTTGGGAATATAGGGTTTAGTAGTTTATTTTGAAAATCAAGAGGTCTCGTGTGTGTGTATATATATATATATAGGGGAAAAAATATCATTTTCATCCCAAATTATACTCGAAAAGTCGAAATCACACCTAAACTATACTAGTGACCTATTACACACCTAAACTATAAAAAAGTGAAACTATTTAAACCCTGTCAGGCTACCACCACTTGCATGTGGTGTAGTGTTTTACACGCGCTGCCACGTCAGCACCACGTCAGTAAAAAGTATCACTTTTTTATAGTTAAGGTATGTAATAGGTCACTTATATAGTTTAGGTGTGGATTCGACTTTTTGACTATAGTTTGGGGTGGAAACGATGTCTTTTCCCTTAATGTTTTTAGCCGTTTACTTTTGTTATTTAATAGGCTGGACGCGCCTAAAATAAGTGTAACACACGCGCCTTAGAATGGGGGTCGTGGGGAGGTAATAATATCACTTTTATATAGTTAAGGTGTGTAATAGGTCACTTATATAATTTAGGTGTGGCTTAGACTTTTCTTATATAGTATGAGGTGAAAATGATGTCTTTTCCCTATATATATATATATATATATATTAAAAACCAGACCTCACATGGTCAGTTTTCATTAAAAAAATTCTAAAAATAAATAATTATTATAACCGATCATATGTGGTTGATTTTAAAAAAGTATATTTTAAAAATAGAAAATAATAAAAATCAATAAATTATCTGTTATTACCTCAATATTATAATATCAATGTATTCAAGATAAATATATTTCAAGGCAGATCATTAATATATAGAATTTAATTGGTTCATTATTATTCCACAACTATATTAATATTACCTGATCGATTAACTTTTGATACGTAATATATATTAGCTATGTACACGAGTATATGTGGCCTCGTAATGCAACGTATAACATATTCTTCGGTTCATTACATTACTTGACAAGTATATGTAGTATTATGTGTTGATCATATTACATATCATCGTATTCTACATTCGAATGAATTAGATGTGTTTCTTTGTCTTCTGTGTATATCACTGCACAAGACATAATACATTCAAGGTTGTCGAACCATTAATAGAATTAAGTGCTCTCATTTATATTACCGAACGGTTCACAAGCGCACACACATATATATTAATAATATTAACGTATTTCATACTCCGATTCACTATCGGTTAATTTACGATTGAACTACGTTGCTGATGCAAGTTCGAAAAGTATCAACTTGACATCAAAGGCTTGGAGTGTTCAAGAGAATATGAAAACCAAAAATCGACACCAGAAGATTAACATTATACTTTAGGGTCTTTTTTGGTCATAGTATGATGCACATTTAATCAAGGGTATTTTTGTCTTTTCATATCTTAGCTTACCCTAAAAGTATAAATAGAATAAGATGCAAGATTATTTCTTTAGACTACATTTTTAGATTGAACACTCTTTGGTGAATTTGCGGGTTTACTCCTTTGTCTCTACATTGGATCTCTCTTGAATATCTTTTGGTAAGATTATACATGTATTGAGTTCAATTCTCTTATTCCTTAAATTAATCATGTAATTGTTTGTTCAAATTAGATAGTCACAAATTAACATTTATTCATCTCTAGTTTACTTCATTTGTGGGATTATTATTTCTTCCCTATCTATCTCTTCTTAATTTCTTGATTATCTCCTGAATCTGTATATCTTGTATTTTGTTTTACATTAATTGATATCAGAGTCAGGCTAAAAAATTGTTCCTACAATTCTTAATCTTTGGCTTACATTTTTCTTAAAAATCCAAAAAAAATAAAAATTGATTTGGATGTGGTTGATATTGTTCCTTGAACTATATATTGTTGTTTCATAGTTGAAAATAAAAAAAGGCATAGCTTGAAAAAAAAATTAAAAGCCATTGTTGAGATTTGAAGCTTTGAAGAAGCTTGAAAATGAGTTTTGTTGATTTAGTGTTTGTTTGAAGTAATTGTTGATTGAAAGTTGTTGATAAAGTTGTGGGAAAGTTGTATCTCAAATTTGAACTTATTTAATTGAGTGTTGAGGGAGATTGATTAAAAAATATTGAATTTCTTCGAGAAGAAGATGAATTTGAAAATTTCAAAAATGACCAAATCTTTTTTCATAATATATAGTCTTCCAACTTGTTTTCTCTTCTTTTCTTGTTAACCAGGGAATCGTGTCCCGCTTCTTGCGGTCATGAAAAATGTATTAATAATTGATTTTATAGATAATTATTTTCTTATTATAACATATTTGTGAAATTATAAAATTTTCAGTTTCATATACGACATGTATTATTATCTAAATTTTCATTCGAATTATATTTGATTAACCTTTTTAGAATATTTACGTATAAAAAGATTAACCTCATTTTGTAAATGAGGTTATTGCAATTTCAAAAAGCGATAAATGAGAAGCTTTTAAGAAAAAGAAGTAATATAAAATGTATAACGAAAGAACATAAAACACTTGATATACAAGAAAAGTTTTGTTCTAACGACAAATTTAAATGTTCATCAAATAAAAAGTTTATGCTTAATAGATTTATCTAAGATAATATCTTTGAAAATGACCTCATTATATGATAGGAAGAACAACTTTAACTCTTCATTCTCTTCATTTTCAATAATCCCATTCCCAGAAATTAACTAAATAGTAAAATATGTAAATTGTTATCTTAGGTTGTATTTTTGAAAATTGTCTCACGATATGATAGGAAGAACAACTTCAACTCTTCATTTTTAATATCATATTTTCAAAAACCAACGGTTGAGAAAATGTTAAAATCAACAAATAGTCATATGAGAAGAGTTAAGAAAAGCAAATCACAATCTACGGATTTTTGTTGCAAAGTACCGGTGGAAAAAAAAAATTAACAGTACTAACACAAAATTGAAAAATACTCATTCCATGTAAATAAATGGAGCCGTTGTATCATAGAACTATTGCTTCTTAATACTAAAACTATATTTTTTATTTTTTATTTTTCTTAATGCTGTGAGTCTTGAATTATTTTGGAACAGGAGCAGTGGCGGACTCAGTATTTAAAGATTGTGGGTGCTTATTACAGAAAAAAAAAATCACTTCAATCAGGTTCGAACCAGAGGCACAACTAAGAATAGAAAGCCTTAAGATCAACCTAAATGCCAATGCATTCAACTTTTTATTTCAGTGGGTTCTTTGATATAGTTTATATCTATTTTCATAATTTTTTTATGTAGTTATGCCTATTCCATATCGCGAAGCACCCCAAAAATATGCATAGGTCTGCCCCTGGACAGGAGTATAATTACTGATGCTGAAAGTCAACTGTAGCGAACCAATTCAAGAAGCTAAAATCAATATTTGTATATAAAATATCCATCTTTAATTAAAATTGAAGAATTCTGCACTTGAGGAAAGCATGCCAGATTGTTACATTTGACATCCTAAGTCGATGGTAGAAAAATAAAAAAAAACAAGCTGTCCAAACACACTCTTTTATTTCCACTTTATAAATCATGACTTATACAATGTCCTTTACTTTACCTTTACAAGTACAATGATATCAATATATTTCAATATATTTTTGATTTATACCTTTGAAACATTGTAAGATTTTGAAAAGACCAAATTAGTTGCAGCCTGGAGCTAAGCTTTGCTTTAAGTCTCTTCTTATCTTCTTCATCTAACATGACAACCTATATGTAGAAATTACAATAAATGAGAAAACATAAAGCCAAAAATATTTGAAAATTAATAGTCAAATATACCTGAATTTCCCCTTCGCACGAGGCAAGGACAATGTTTTTAGCAACTTTGGAATATAAGCGACCTCGAAGGACAACTTGAAAAGTTCCTTTAGGAATGGAGTTGAGGACAACATCAACAGTTAGGCTACTTCCATCTACCACCTTCACTTTCAGGTGAGGGTACCTCTTTAAGAAAATTTCACCATTCCTATTCAGTTGCTCTTCCTGAAAACATACATTTGAAATAAACCATAACTATGAGTTAACCTTCAACATTGATACAGGGTGATGAGTGAATTCATTTTAGATCTTTTCGTCCATAATACTATGATTACTTACGAACCATTCTGTGATAAGTTTGCAGGATATTACTAGTTAAGAATAGGTCATGCATTTTTCTCATAGATAAAAAGTTGTCTTTTGAGTTTTAACACAAAGGAAAATGATTTTCTTTTAAGTAGCAGTGACTTTTGAGGTGAAAATAAATGAAAATTAAATAGTTAAGTAAATGCTGAAATTTTAATAAGCAAGTAAATGGAATATACAACTTGATAAAAAAATGATAAATAAAAATTAATTAGTATTAATTATTTTAATATATCAAGTAAATAGATAAAAATAGAAAAAATATAAAAAATTTGAGAAAAAAGAAAAATAAGAATGGAGGCCTTAAAAGTATGCTACATTAGCATACTTCTAAGTTTCCTTTATAGATTGATTGATTCTAGCTAGTTTAATTTGAGTATTATTTTCTACTTATTGTTAAATTAATTTTTGTCCGTGAGTTTTGTTTATGTCAATATATTTTATATTTTTTTTTTGTTGTTGTATATTTATTTATTCTGTGTCCTTTAATTTTTAATTGTCCTTTCTTGATTTACATAAACTCTACTCCGAATCGATACTCGAATGCTTACTTTTAGTTGATTGAGTTATTGGTTCTTAAAGAGATTTGAGAAAATTTTCTTGAGAGAAAAAAGACAAGAGTTTGTGATATTAATTGAGTGAGGTCTAAAAATCTTGACCTTGAGCGTATACACGAGTGTTGAGTGATACACATGAGAGAGAGAATATATGAGGTACTTTGACTCTGTGTCTACCTTCTTTTGATTGCAAGTATGTTTTTCATAGCTTCGGGTGATTCTTGTGATGATGATTTTGAAGACTATGATTGTGAGAATGATGAAAATTATTATGATGAAGATTGTGGAGAAAATGAAGATGGTGGATCTTATGTTGAAGAATGTGAGTATGGTGATTCTTATGCTTTCAACAATAACTTCGAAAATGATGATGCTTCAAGGTATGAATTTTTCATATACTCTTCTTGTGATGCATCTAATAGTGAAGAAAGTGACTATGGGCTTGATGGCGATAATGAGAAAACTTTTGGTGAATATTCTTGTTCATCTTCTTACTATGATTCTAATTCTAAACATGCGAATGGTTATGGTTTTTATGTTTGTTTTATTGGAGAAGGAGGTGGTAGATCTTTCACAAAAAAATTAAGGTAAAGTGTGAGTAGATGTGCTACTTATGGTAGAAATATTTGCATAGACCTAGTGATGATATGAATGCTTTGATAAATGAAGATCATTTTATTGAACAACATGAGCGTGATGAAGCATGCATCAACCAATTTATGGAAGAAATAAAGAACATGTTTCATATTTATGACAAAATTGAAGGACTTTGTTGTGTCATGATTATACATAATAAGCGATTCATAAATATTGCAAGTTCAAACGTGATTGAGAACTTAAAGTTGAAGACTAGAAAACATCCCCAACCATATGGATTGCCATGGCCAAATAGGAAATGAGCTTTAGAGATCACAAAATAAGTTTTAGTGAAGTTCCAACTTGACAAGTTTCATGATGAAGTACTACGTGATGTTATTCCAATGAAAACTTGTCATTTTTTACTTGGAACGTCTGGGATAATTAACAAAGAAACTACTTTTAATAAAAAGACTAACAAGTGTTCTGTCAACCTAAAAGTTCAAATATTATATGCTATAATAGTCCTTTAATTTATTTGATGCTGTTGAAAAAGTTCTAGAGAGAGAAAGACTCCTTTGACTAAACTTCTTCTCAAAACATAGCAAATGTCAACGGAAAACCCATGTGTACCCACCGACCCACCCGATGACCCAACTAATCAAATGGATATTGAATCACAAAATAAACCTTCCTACAAAGAGATCCTGAGAAATGAAATTAGTACCCCAATCCCTAACCACTTTCTCAAATCCACTGGTAATCTAAGTAAAGCTTACTATGGGGACAACGAAGATGTCATCCAACTCACCTCCTAAGAGAAACTCCGATTGTACACTCCTTGGAGACACTCTGTGATCATCAAGGCGGTGGGTCGGTAATTCAACCATCAATATTTTAAAACGAAGACCTCAGATCTATGGAAACTGAAAGAGAAATTTACTCTAATCGGTATTGATCGTGATTACTACACAGTAAAATTGAATAATGAAACTTCTCAGAGAAGGATTACACAGGAAAACCCATGGTTCGTTTTTGGGTCATATCTATCAGTACGCATTTGGGACCAAATTTCGTCCCAAATAAATCCCAGATCGAATCAACAACAATCTGGTTGAGATTACCCCAACTCCCTATAGAGTTCTATGATGCCCTAATTTTGGAAAAAATGGGGAAAAAGATTGGCAGGCTTTTAAAGGTGGATGCCTGTACCTCCTCTATCCTAAGGGGAAGGTATGCAAGGATATGCGTCCAAGTCCCTCTAAACACCCTTTGAAGACCTCTGTAACTGTTGGAAATCACTACAACTAATAATCTACGAAGGATATGGATTTATGTGCAAAAGCTGCGGACGATTAGAGCACACCACTTCATTCCTATTCACAAACACTTCGGTGATAAAGGAAGCTGGAAAAACATCGATCTCAACACACCCAAAGCAAGACGAGGAATAGAGAATAGTGGAGTTTGCAAGGAAAATAAAAAAACCTAAAGCACAAACTAATGGTAAGCAAGGTACAATTTCATCTCCCCAAAACGTTAAGGTGAAGCTGTTCGATGCAAAATTAGGTAAGTTCCTTGAAACTTGCAATTTTAATACACTACACCACCATCAAACCCTAACGGAGGTCAAAGGCTGGGGAAATTTCCCTAAACCCATCCTCTCAACGGGGCGGGTCAAAAAAATTAGGCCAACACTGAGGCCTCATCCAGCAGGACCAAACCCGAGGGAAATCTAGGCTAAAAATAAGGTCCAAAAATAACCTCAAGAAAAGACCCATGGCTTCTAGGCCTGATCAGACTAACCCATAGGGCCCAATGTCGATGGACGTAAAAACAAATGAGATTTGGTCCACAAATGGACAAGACTCCATCTTTGACTTTAATAAGAAAATTAAAAAATAATAATAACCATGTCAGTCAAAATGGGAATACCACTCTTATCGAAGAGGTGGACATGGCCCATTGCCATGTCACCCCTCTTTTTCTCTCAATTACTCAACCATTTCACTCCACCCCAGAAACTTTGCCTGCGCACATCAACTACAATATCCTTACTGTCATTTCCCAAAGCCAGGCATTAATTAACAACAATGATGGCAATGATGAGAAAAATCCAAAGGTCCTGGACCTCACTGTCTTTTTTGATAATCCAACTCCATAACCTCACTCAAATAGGCCAAACCACTACACTACCACCCCACCATCCAAATCCTTGGTCGAAAATGGAGAATCTACCTCCCAATACACTAGTGTTCCTAACGGAACCACTGAGTCCAAATCACCATCAAACCTCATGTCTGGAAATGTATCTATCAAAAACATCAGTCCCATTAAGACTAACGATGGAAGGGAAATAACTCATCATCCACGTTCAAGACCCCCAATATCTAGCTCAGCTAGTCATGGAGGGCTTCAACCAGGGTCTGACAAATTATGAGCCAACAGTGTGGACAATCACAATGATAAAAATCATTGGGTCCCATACCATGGGAAGTCTATCACTCAAAATAATAACAGAGGAGATGAATGTGATGACCCAATGTCTACCCTTCTTCCCACCAAAGAACCATATGCTGTTGGAGAAGGGACCAACTTTTGTGCTAAGTTATGGGGCCAACCTGTAGACCCCAAACCCCATCCCTCAGAACCCTTTAACCAAAAGCCCACTCTTTCTGGAAATGGAGGAGAGAGAAAAGATTCTCTATGCTCTCCAGGACAACAACAGAAAGATGGAGAAAATTTTATCTTCTCTAAAAACTCCAAAGGCAGATGTCTTAACTCTAGAAAGACTTCTCAATCACTCTTTCGAGGACCTGATCAGTGAAATAATACTGATTCTGCTTCCTATCAAGCTAAACGAATTCTACATCGAAATTCTACCTCAAGTGAAGGACATCTTTCATAAGTTCAAGATGGCCCCCTATCCAAGAAGATAAATGATCCATCTCCCTCCCAGGACCCATCACATCTGGGGAAAGGCAAGGAAATTCCGATGGATAGTCCCAAAAACAACCATATAATGATGAAGAATTGCATCATTTAGAATATTAGGGGTGCAAACAATGCGGAATTTAAGAGACACTGCAAAACAGTAATTCAAATGCAAAAACCTTCTCTACTTGCCCTGTTAGAAAAAAAGATGGCTGACCATACCAAAATGGTAGATGAACTTGGTTACAACAGTAAGATTCAGTTCCCCGCAGCTGGTCCTCTGGGGAATAGTTATTGTCACACCCCCCTTTTCAACCCCAAAAAGATTCGATTTTAAGTACGAAAGGGTTTTCATTATTAAAGTGACAAAAGATTAAAATTTGGTTTCGAAAAGGATTATTTACATTTAAACTAAGAGTCACCACTTGACATAATCCGGTGTGCCAAGTCACCTTTGGAAATCCTTTTCAAAACTATTTGACTCTTTAAAATCAGTTTGCGAATAGAGATTCTGGCTAAGGAATTCTGTTGATCGAAGGGAAGGTGTTAGGCACCCCTCGATCCCGTGGTTCGACCACGGTCACTTGGTGGGGCGTATCAGCTAATCTGACACTATGAAGGTATAAACCACACAAAGCACGCAAAACAATCAATCAAGTAAACAATACAAAACAATTCAAAAGTTAGCATCCAGTCTGATTATTACAACCCGAAATAAAAAAAAGGTATAGAAAAGTAAACCTATACTAATCCTAAACTACGCTTCAATGCTTTACCCGATGTCTCGTTCCTTGATCACGAACGTCTTCCCCCAGTAAAAATACGTCGGAGCATTCCCCGGTGAATAAGTACAATATAATCTCGGGGCATTCCCCGGAGAATAAATACATTTTTTTCAAATCTTGTGCGACAAAGTAAAAAACTATTCACACTCACATTCAAACATTCAATCAAACACCATTCCTAAATTTTGCCTACCCGACTTAGCATTTAACGGCCTAACACATAATACTATCGTGTTCAACAATTAACAAAATAATCAACATTCACCAAATCAATCTTTCAACTTCCAACCCGAATTCATTCTCAAAACAATTAACCAATTCTTCGACTACCAATCTAAGTTTTCGCATTCAAAATCCAACATCAACCAACACAAAGCAAAGATTCAAATATGTCAACAACAAATCATTCACATTCACGTAAAAATTAAAAAGAGGGTAGATAGAAATGGACCTCAATGCCGCATTCAAAATTGATGTGTTATTCCGATTAAATCTCGTAGAATCCGTGTCCGAAGCCTCGAGTCAAACCTCAATAAATATCAACTCGACTATCAACCGAACTCCAAACACAGAATATTTACGAAATGCAATCCGAACAAAAATCCATGAGCATGAATAGACTAACCCGAGAATCACAAATCGTAAGAAAAAATGAGGAACCGATATGCCTGTAGCGCTCCGGCGAGCTTCGCCGGTAACTAAAATCGATGAAACAGGTCGGAATACGGCGACCTTAACGTTCTCCGGCGGGATCTTGTCTAAAACCAAGAAAAATAAAAAGATTTTGGGGGATTTTGAGGGCTGGGGGTCGTTGTTTCTCATCGTCGGAGCTCCGGCGAGCTCAAACACGTAAGATCCAATAAGAACGGATCGGATTTCGGCTGCTCTCAGGCGAAACTTGCCGGAGCAGTACCCCTTTTTCCGATTCTCTCCTTCTCTCTCAGATTTTTGTTTTCTCTCTACCTCTCTCAATCGATCTCTCTTCGTTTCTTTATAACTCGCGATTCCCTTCTCCGATCTTTTCTCTCTATCCTATTTTTTGTGTGTGAATTATGTCAATTTGAGTGTTTTTGTGAGTCTGTGTGATGTGCGTGAGGATGAGAATTGTGAGGGTGTCCTCCCTTTTTCTCTGTGTGAAGGTGAATTTGTATATACTCCCCCTTTTCTTTGTGGACAAGAAAGTGGTGGTGGGGGAGGGGTCACGTGGGTGGGGGGTGGGGTAGGTAGTTGGGATAAAGTTTGTTAGTATAAGGTTAGGGATTTATTGAATTTTGTTATTTTTGTATTTTTGTGGGATATAATCATATGGGTGAGGGTGCATAGTAAGATGAGCTAAAAATGAATAAAATTGGACGTGAGAGGGACAAAATTAGGTGTCTACAGCATGCCTCATTTGAATGTAAACATGAAGTGTTTTCAGACAAAGAAGTAGATAACGAGATAGAATTTTGTCCCGACCATTATTCGAAGGAAGAAGGACAACCAAGTTGGAGAGTCAAGTAAGGTTCCATCGAGGTTTCGGTCCGCGGCTCTGTTATTACATCAAAAATGAAAATTTTAAGTTAAAACATAAATAAAATTACAAAAATCCTATCTATGCAGCTTATTTTGGACTCTTGACTTGAGTTTCATCACCTTATTCTTCAGGCGGGCTCCTGACTTGCAATTTCTTTGCCTTGTTGCTTGACTTTCAACTTCTTCACCTTGTTGTTTGACTTTTAATCTCTTAACCTTGTTACTTGACTTTCATTTATTTGCCCTGTTCTTCAGGCGGGCTTCTGACTTTTCATTTTTGACTTTCGATTTCATCAACTTCCAATTTCATCAACCTGTTCTTCAGGCGGGCTCCTGACTTACAATTTTCTCACCCGGTTCTTCAGGCGAGCTCCTGCAATCAAAATCAAAACTAGAAAGAAAATTATCCCTAACAAAGATTAAGATAAAGAAAGATTTCATTTTTCTGAAAGTAATGTCCCATTTTTCAGGGGGGTCCTGAACAAAAAGTAAAGTTTTATTTTTCAGGAGGGTCCTGAACAGTCCCATTTTTCAGGAGGGTCCAGAACAGAAAGTAAAATCCTATTTTTCAGGAGGGTCCTAAACAGAAAGTAAAGTCCCATTTTTAAGGAGGGTCCTGAACAAAACGTAAATTTCCATTTTTCAGGAGGGTCCTGAACAGAACGTAAATTTCCATTTTTCAGGAGGGTCCTAAACAGAAAGTAAATTCTCATTTTTCAGGAGGGTCTTGAACAGAAAATAAAATCTCATTTTTCAGGAGGGTCCTGCACAGAAAGTAAAGTCTTATTTTTCAAGAGGGTCCTGAACAAAAAGTAAAGTCCCATTTTTCAGGAGGGTCTTGAACATAAAGTAAAATCCCATTTTTCAGGAGGGTCCTGAATAGGAAGTAAAATCCCATTTTTCAGGAGGTTCCTGAACAGGAAGTAAAATCCCATTTTTCAGGACGGTCCTGAACGAAAAGTAAAATCCCATTTTTCAGGAGGGTCCGAAACAGAAAGTAAGATCCCATTTTTCAGGAGGGTCCTGGATAGAAAGTAAAGTCCCATTTTTAGGAGGGTCCTGAACAGAAAGTAAAGTCCCATTTTTCAAGAGGTTCCTAGACAGAAAGTAAAATCCCATTTTTCAGGAGGGTCCTAGACAGAAAGTAAAATATCATTTTTCAGGAGGGTCCTGAACAGAAAGTAAGATCCCATTTTTCAGGAGGGTCCTGAACAGAAAGTAAAATCCCATTTTCCAGGAGGGTCCTGAACAGAAAGTAAGATCCCATTTTTTAGGAGAGTCCTGGACAGAAAGTAAGATCCCATTTTTCAGGAGGGTCCTGGACAAAAAGTAAGATCCCATTTTCAGGAGGGTCCTGGACAGAAAGTAAGTTCCCATTTTTCATGAGGGTCCTGGACAGAAAGTAAAGTCCCATTTTTCAGGAGGGTCCTGAACAGAATGTAAAGTCCCATTTTTCAAGGGGGTCCTGGACAAAAAGTAAAATCTCATTTTTCAGGAGGGTCCTGAACAGGAAGTAAAATCCCATTTTTCAGAAGGGTCCTGGACAGAAAATAAGATCTCATTTTTTAAGAGGGTCTTAAATGAAAAGTAAAATCTCATTTTTCAGGAGGATCCTAATTAGAAAGTAAAATCTCATTTTTCAGGAGCGTCCTCAACAGAAAGTAAAGTTTCATTTTTCAGGGGGGTCCTGAACAGAAAGTAAAGTCCCATTTTTCAGGAGGGTTCTGGACAGAAAGTAAAATCCCATTTTTCAGGAGGGTCCTGAACGGAAAGTAAAGTCCCATTTTTCAGGAGGGTCTTGAACAGAAAGTAAAGTCTCATTTTTCAGGAGGGTCCTGAACAGAAAGTAAAATTCCATTTTTCAGGAGGGTCCTGGACATAAAATAAAGTCCATTTTTCAGGAGGGTCCTGAACAGAAAGTAAAATCTCATTTTTTAGGAGGGTCCTGGACATAAAGTAAAATCTCATTTTTCAGGAGGGTCCTGAATAGAAAGTAAAGTCTCATTTTCCAGGAGGGTCCTGAACAAAAGGTAAGATCCCATGGATGTGCATTTCCAATGGTAGCTGAATTAAGTGGAGAGAATTTGCCCCTGTTTCAAAAAAAAAATTTGTCAGTTAAAAACTTAGTGGTGGCTTGCGGCACTTGGCTGTCCTGACACCTGCTCCAGTGTTCTTTCCCTTCCTTTTGTTTCTGATTGCTGGCACTTGACCCTGCTTTGTCGTGTCATTGATGCAAACCAACTTATTAAGAGTGACTCTGAAATAAACACAGTATTTCTGCTTTGTCATGCTTCTCAGATAAACCCTTTAAACCTTGGTATTTCCATGAGTTTCAAAGCTTGTCTGTTGACAAAACTTTTTGCATGCCTTATTCGGCTCACAATCATGTCTCTTTCATATGCTGACTTTGTCCATCTTTGTGCAATTGAAGAAGCTGGTAGCCAGTTTTGAAATCTTTTCTCACTTGTTTTGTCATGAACTTGACTCAAATACAGGAGAAAATGACAATAATTTTTTTTATTATTTGGATAACTGACTCAAGAAAATAAAAATAAAGATAAAGAGAAGAAAGAAAAGACAATGAATGTCCCCATTTGAAACAAAGAAACGAAAAATTTATCTAAAATGACAATCAACTCTAATGATTATGCCATGCATTTGGATTAAGCTGCCTGATCTTTTCATCCAAACTTTCACCAATTGTTGTTGAGCTAATGACCCTGAAATTGAGTTACTTCCTTGGGTCGATTGCATTCAGAGATATCATTCGGTTAGTGATACCTTGAAGGGTTTTCGCCAACAAGCCTCTCTTATTTTCTTTCTCTCAGCTCATCATTGCCTTATGGTATCCAAGAGGGTTTTTCACCAATGAGATTCTCTAATTTTTATTTCTCTCAACTCACAGTTGTCTTACGATGCTCGTGAGGGTTTTCAACGATAAGACTCTCTCATTTTTATTTGTCTCAACTCACCATCGTCTTACAGTGCCCGTGAGGGTTTTCACCGCTAAGACTTTCTTATTTTTATTTCTCTTCTGATTTCTTATGCTGAGGAAGACAAGTAGTTCCCAAATGCATCATCATATCCCTTGCATGCTTAGCCTTAACATCCTCAAAGATTGAACTGAAGGTCTTTCTTTGGTTGTAGCTTGGCTTTTGGATAGGGTTAGAAATAAAGGATGGCATGAGGCCCAAACGACACTTGAAGTGGGGTAGGACTTACAACTTTTGGAATCGACTCAAACAATGAGTATTGATTCATGCCCCAGTTTTTTTTGACTGGGCAATTCTAAATTGTTTATTTGGTTGGACCGAGCCCTTAGTAGGGAAGCCTACGTATCTCACCCCCGAGAGAGGAGAATCAGGTCATGCGTGGTTCTGGCAGCTTGTTCTTTTTCTTGATTCTGATTTTTGTTTCTTCTTCTCTTTTTTCTCTTCTCTTTGGGATTTTTTTTCTGACCCTATTTTTGATACTCTTCTCTTTTCTTTCCTTTTGGACTTATTTTCTCTCTTTTTTTGAAATTTTTATGACTCTATTCTTTTGCTCAACACTTTTCTTTTGAGTCTTGCTGACTCCATCTTGATTCCAAAAGAGGGGTATGAAAGAAAATAACACTAAAGCTCAAATGGGGTAAACAAAGTATTCCACAATGTTTGGATAGCAGAATGAAATGCCTTCGTCATATCAATCCTTGAAAATGCCAGTACACATCATGTAATATGAAAATGAAAGATGAAGATCATTTGTGACATCTTTTGAGCATTAACTTTGACTGAGTCCTGCGTCACTACTTATTCTGCATTTTTCTAGCATACAACTCCACTTTTATTGTACATTCCTCACATTTAATGACTCATGATTTCGTGGAGCTGATTTTCGTTCTGTTCACGCAACCACTATTTGACCTAATTGAGACATGTCTTTCAATTGATGACCAAGTTATTCTTGTAATTCTCAAAATAAGTGCCTTAATTCCCAAAGAAGGCTTCTACTTGTCACCAAATGTCTCAGCATTCTACCTATTTTCTTAGATGTTTTTTTTTCTGACATTAACCCTCTGATTCCATGCTCATGCTTAAATTGAATTTTAAGATCTGGCTGAAAATTTTGCTAGCATGTCATATCACTAGAATCAACATAAAATGTACTATGTAAAGAAAACAAATAAACAACACATATTTAAAACACAAGAAAAAAAGGGACACTCCATTCTATTAAAATGAAAGATAGAAGGGTTTGAACATAACGACAAAGGGACAAAACAAGATAGATCCCGAACTTCAACCCTAAAATAATTCGGATAACAGAAAAGAAAATAGAACAAACTACCAGACCTCTTCCTAGTAGGGAGAGGGGTGACTTCTCAATTGCTCAACCTGACAACTTAGCCACTGGTTTGCATATCAGCATGACTAGAGCTTCCCTCACTGTTAATGTTCTGAACCATAATTGATCCATCTTGAATCATCTTTTCAATTTCTCTTTTTAAATCTCAACAATCTTCAATACTATGACCCTGAGCATCAAAATGATATGCACATCGTACATTCGGATCAAAATTTCTTGAACGCCGATTAAGAGTGCACCCAATGAGAGGAGTGATCATTCCCCATTGTACCAATCTCTAAAGTAAACTGGCATACGACTCTCCAATTGGTGTGAAACTATCTGTCAATTTTCGCCTCATTTCATTGTTTAACTTGGATCAAACATCGGGCCTAGAAAGTCTTTGGTATGTTTGTGGAATTGGAGGATGACTTTGAAGAGTTGGTGCACGCCATTGTGGGTAAGGAGGGAGTTGAACATATGGTTGTGCGCAATATACTAGATATGGAGGTGGGAAAACAGAGTATAATGGATTTTGGGAGTGATTATGGAGAGCTTGGGTATGAACTTGGGCTTGAGACTGATGGAGATGACGACGTTGTCTTCTTGGATGTGCCATTTCTCCAACTACAATAACAGTGCCATCTTTCTCATTCTTCTTCCCTCCAGGTTCCCTTAATTAATTGCAATATTGTCCCAAAGATTTCACGAATTTCTCATACCGATCTTGCTCCTCAAATTTCGACATCTCAAAGATTGGAGGAAGATTAGCACTTGAAGGCATGCCCCAGTCTTTGTATGAAACATCTTCTTTACCCGCAGGTCCTAGAGAATTTTTCATAACATTTTCTGCACTTTTCACTTTTTCAAACATTTTCTCCAACTCTTCTAGCACACTGGACTTCTTGTTAAGAAATTTTGGTGGTTCAGTTAACTTAAAAGTAGGTTCAGGAGTATAACAAAGATCACCAAGAGTATTGAATATAGGTTCACTAGCAGCATGAGGATGCACAATCGTTGGGCGAGCCAGTGTGGAAGTCCCAGTAGAGGATTGAGCAACAAGATCACAGACGACATGTGGTGTTGTGAATGTATCACATGTGGTGTTGTAAATGTAGCAGGCTTATGCTGAGGAGCTAGAGGAAAAGAGGTGGAAGTATTGAGATGATTTTGGCTCGGAATGAATTCTGAGTCATGTTGCGGTGCATCAACAATAGTAGAAAACTGACTTTGAGATTTTGGTGGAAAACTCGGGGTATTTGTAGGATCAATAAAGGGAAACGGAGGAGGAGGCAACCCACTGGCCCAAGCTCGATGCATTTCTGTCATTTGTTGTCTTAGCCTCCTAATCTCTTGCTTCAAACTCTTATTTTCCTGATTCTTTATTTGATCCATGATGTCACTCTCTATGTCTTTGTTGGACACAACTAACCCTTTGGATTTGGTGTGATGTGAAGGACCAGCCATAATGCCACAAACCAACCACCTTAAACTGACTCAACAAAAAAAAACAGCAAATGTGTTAGAGTTCAACACTTTTTCAAAACCTCTATTTCCGTCTTTTTTTAAAAGATCACCGAACCCAAGAAGGGCGCCTACGTATCTCACTCTCGAGAGAGGAGAATCAGGTGTGCATAGTTCGTGAAGTCTAGCCAAAATGGTCAATTAAATTCTTTTTTCATTATTTTTCTTGAAACTTCAAAGAGAAAAGAAAATAACAAATTGTCAAAAGAATTGACAAAAATCTTTTTGTATTTTTCAAGTTTAAATCCTTACACAAAATGAAATCTATAATTACCAAAGAAAATCTTTTTGGGATTTCAATTTTGAGTTTCATACAAAATGAAATTTAAACCTATTAAAGGAAAATCTTTTTGGATTTTTCAAATAAGATCCACAAAATATAAAACCTACGATTATTAAGAAAAAACTTTTTGTATTTTTATTTTCAAGGCATATATTAAACACCTACTCTAAATGAGGAGAAGAATTTTTTATTTTTTTGATTTCTTAAATAAGATCTCCGAACCAACAATAGGCTGCCTACGTATCTCACTCCCGAGAGAGGAGAATCAGGGGTGCGTAGTTCGTCCTGGTTGGACAATTAAGGATAAAAACGAACTAAGACTTGACTTAAGAAACGCGATAACAAACGAACGATGAAAATAAAATCTTTTTGGGTTTTCAATTAGACACTTCACACAAAACTGACACCAACAACTATGAAAGAGAAAAATAATCTTTTTGGTATTTTCGTTATATGAGATGTTCAAAGCTCCTACCATCTTTTTTTACACTTTTTCTTTATAAAAGCTTCAATAAAAAAATCTTTTTGAAAATTTTGAATTATGAATGCAGGGTAAAGGAACAAAAGAAAATCTTTTGATGTTTTTTTTTCCAGACAACGAGTGCGAAAGGTAAAGAAAAATCTTTTTTTTTTTTTTTGAATTTTTGAATTGTGAAAAAACAAAAGCCATAAAGAACTCTAAAAACTACGAAACTTTTTTTTTCGACTCACTTTTCTTTTCTTCCCTTATTTTTTTTTTCAACACTTTCTTATCTACAGACTTTACTTCTAACACATGCTTTCCCCAAATCGGTCTGTCAAATGACTACGTTACCCTCAGAGATGCAACATTTAGCACGTAGGAATGCTTTAAAGGTGAGTTTCCTACGAAGGACCAAGTGGGCCCCGCTAGGTCCCCATATGATGCACACAAGCATGACCTAAAGGCTGACCTACGTTGGGGTTTACTAACAAGGCTGTTCGGGAGAGCATATGGTCGATAGTGACTTGCTTTAGATGGCCACCTACTCCATACAACCCAACGGCTCCCCCTCCTAAAATAAGGGTGACTCAACTATAGGTCGTGTACACACGTGTACTACAGACTTGTTGCATAAAGAAAAACTCGGGTTATGCACATGATGCCAGTTATAAAGTGGTAACACATAAAGTAAAAAATGTAAACAACGAGCACGTAGACACTCAACAATGATAAACAATAACACAAAACGACACAAACAAAATGTCTATACACCCATAATGTCAAACTAAGCCGATACAACTCCAAAAATAATCTTGAATTCTGAAAATCCCCAGCAGAGTCGCCAGAGCTTTCACACCGCCTTTTTTAACCGAAAAAAATTAATTTTAAGTTTGAAAGGATTTTCATTATTAAAGTGACAAAAGATTGAAATTTTGTTTCGAAAAAAATTATTTACATTTAAACTCAGAGTCTCCACTTGACATAATCCAGTGTGCCAATTCACCTTTGGAAATTCTTTTCAAAACTGTTTGACTCTTTAAAACCGGTTTGCGAACAAAGATTCCGGCTAAGGAATTCTGTTGACCGAAGGAAGGTGTTAGTCACCCCTCGATCCCGTGGTTCGACCACGGTCTCTTGGTGGGGTGTATCGGCTAATATGACACTACGAAGGTATAAACCACACAAAGCACGCAAAATAATCAATCAAACAAACAAAATAAAATAATTCAAAATTTAGCGTCCAGTCTGATTATTACAACCTGAAATAAAAAAAAGGTATTGAAAAGTAAACCTATACTAATCCTAAACTACGCTTCAATGCTTTACCCGATGCCTCGGGCCTTGATCACGAATGTCTTCCACTAGTAAAATACGTCAGAGTATTCCCCGGTGAATAAGTACAATATAACCTCGGTCAAATCTTGTGCGACAAAGTAAAAAACTATTCACACTCATATTCAAACATTCAATCAAACACCATTCCTAAATTTTGCCTACCCAACTTAGCATTTGCCTACTTATTTAACGGCCTAACACATAATACTATCGTGTTCAACAATTAACAAAATAATCAACATTCACCAAATCAATCTTTCAACTTCCAACTCGAATTCATTCTCAAAACAATTAACCAATTCTTCGACTACCAATCCAAGTTTTCGCAGTCAAAATCCAACATCAACCAACACAAAGCAAAGATTCAAACATGTCAACAACAAATCATTCACATTCACGTAAAAATTAAAAAGAGGGAAGATAGAAATGGACCTCAATGCCGCTTTCAAAATCGATGTGTTATTTCAATTAAATCTCGTAGAATCCGTGTCCGAAGTCTCGATTCGAACCTCAATAAATACCAACTCGACTATCAACTGAACTCCAAACACAAAATATTTACGAAATGTAATCTGAACAGAAATCCACGAGCTTGAATAGACTAACCCGAGAATCACAAATCACAAGAAAAAATGAAGAACCCATATGCCTGTAGCGCTCCGGCGAGCTTGGCCGGTAACTAAAATTGATGAAACAGGTCAGAATCCGGCGACCTTAACGTTCTCCGGCGGGATCTTGTCTAAAACCAAGAAAAATAAAAAGATTTTGGGGGATTTTGAGGGCTAGGGGTCGCTGTTTCGCGTCGCCGGAGCTCCGGCGAGCTCAAACACGTCGAGATCCAATGAGAACGGACCGGATTTCGGCTACTCTTAGGTGAAACTCGCCGGAGCAGTACCCCTTTTTCCGATTCTCTCCTTCTCTCTCAGATCTCTATTTTCTCTCTACCTCTCTCAATCGATCTCTCTCCGTTTCTTTCTAACTCGCGATTCCCTTTTCCAATATCTTCTCTCTATCCCATTTTTTGTGTGTGAATTGTGTCAATTTGAGTGTTTTTGTGAGTGTCTTGTGCGTCCGTGTGTTGTGCGTGAGGGTGAGAATTGTGAGGGTATCCTTCTTTTTTCTCTGTGTGAAGGTGAATTTATATATACTCCCCCTTTTCTTTATGGATAAGAAAATGGTGGGGGGGGGAGGCCACGTGGGTGAGGGATGGGGTAGGTGGTTGGGATAAAGTTTTTTAGGATAAGGTTAGGGATTTATTGAATTTTGTTATTTTGTATTTTTATGGGATATAATCATATGGGTGAGGGTGCGTAGTAAGATGAGCTAAAAATGAATAAAATTGGACGTGAGGGACAAAATTAGGTGTCTACAGTTATTATGTGGGATAACACAGTGCTCAGCATCAATGACATTGCCATATACCCCCAAGCAATCCAGGTCTCTATTAAGGTAAACTACTCTACTTTTTTTTTTTACTACAATTTATGCTAGCAATAAGTTTGAGGAGAGAAAATCCCTCTAGACTAATCTCATTGACTTTTCAAATAACATCAAAGACATTTTCGATAACCCTTGGCTGATTGGGAGAGACTTTAATGAGATCTTTAGAGCCTCTTAAAAATTTGAAGGCAATAACATTAACATTAATACGACTGCTTATTTCTGGGACTATATCAACTCTGTAGTCTAATAGACCTAGTATTTAAGGGGTGAAAGTGTACTTGGTCGAACAAAAGGTACAAAAATAGAACTGGCCTAATCCTGGAGAGGTTGAATAGATGCCTAGCCCACAACTCTTGGATTAACATGTTTCTCTAGGCCAATATGTCCCACCTCTCTAGAACTCACTCTGATCACTGCCCTTTGCTTATGAACCTAAAAAAATCTCCCTTTTCTCCAAAACCCCTTCAGAATGGAAACCATGTTGTGCTCTCATCCATAATTCCGTTCCATTGTGGAGAACTCTTTCCCCCAGACACCCCATTGTGTAAGGCAATCACTAATTTTGAAGCTGAAATAACAAGTTGGAACAAGAAGATTTTTGGAAATATTTTCTACAAAAAAACATATCCTTGCCAGACTTGAAAGGATTCAGAAATCTCTAAACTACCCCGATAGTCTTTTTCTCCAAGATCATGAATACAAGCTTTCAAAAGAATTCACTGAGATCCTAAAGCAAGAACAAGAATTCAGAAAACTTAAATCCAGAATAAACTGACTTGCAGAAGGAGACTCAAACACCAGATTCTTCCACACCTCCACCTTAAATAGAAGAAGGAGGAATAAAATCTCTGCTATGAAGGATGACAATGGAATTTGGAGCTAATACCCTGAGGAATCCACTCTGAAATCCTCAAATTTTATTCCAAATTATTCTCCTTCGAATATCACTCTTTCTCTATCAAATGCCAAAACAACCCTTTCTCCAGAGGCTCTATTAATACTGAGGACTACCACCTTCTGGATACCATTTCCTCCCCTTTGGAAATCAGAAAAGTTGTCTTCTCCTTTAAGCCTACCAAAGCCCTTGGACCTGATGGCCTCCATCCTCTTATATACCAGAAATTTTGGGATACTATGGGACCCTCCACCATTTAATTCTGCATTGACACTTTTTCACCCATGAAAATGGAATACAAAGTCAATTCCACCCACCTCAGCTTAATCCCAAAGTATAAAAATGCTACCAGCTTGAGAAACTTTAAACCAATTGGTCTATGCAATACTCAATACAAAATAATCACTAAGATTATTGCTATCAGACTCAAGCCTTTTCTAGCCAAGATTATCAGCCCTACTCAATCCAGTTTCTTACCTAGCAGAAGAACCTCAGATAATACCATCATCATCCAAGAGGTAATCTCCCACTTTAGAAAAATGAAAGGAAAAAAGGCTAACATAGTCCTCAAGATTGACCTTGAGAAGGCTTTTGACAGAATTGAATGGTCCTTCATCAGACAAGCCCTCCATTTCACACTCACTAACCTCATCATATCATGCATTTCCTCCTCCACCATCTCAGTGTTGGTAAATAGGGGCAAAACAAATGGCTTCAAACCTACTAGAAGGATAAGACAAGGGGACCCCCTCTCTTCATATATTTTCATCATGTGTATGAAACTCTTGTCTAGGAGAATAGACTATTAGGTGGACATCCTCAACTGGAACCCCATTTCCATAAGCAGAAAAGGCCCTAAAATTTCCTACCTTTTCTTTGCAGATGACCATACCTTTTTTGCCAAGGCAAATGGGAAAAATTGTTGGGCCATCAGGAATACTCTTCAAAGCTTCAGTCACCACTCGGACCAAAAGATTAATCACCTCAAATCAAAAGTACTCTTCTCTCAAAATTGTAACAAATAGGACAAGATCAACCTCTCAAGCATCCTACACATCCAGGCTAAGAAAATCTTTGGATGATACCTGGGCTTCCCCATCTTCCAAAAAAAACCTTGTTCTAGTGATTTTTAGTTTATTGTTGATAACCTCAAAACAAAACTGTCTGGATAGAAAATAAACTTCCTCAATCTGGCAAGGAGAACCACTCTAACTAAAGCCTCCTTGAGTAGCATCCCTACTCATGTCATGAATACATCTCCCTTCCCTCTATCACCCATAAATTTATTGACAGAACTCAAAGAAACTTTGTCTGGGGCTCAACTAGTGAAAAGAGGAAAATACACCTTTTGAACTGGAACACCATTAGCACACCAATGAATAAAGGGGGATTGGGTCTCCAAAAATCCTCCATAAAGAATGACACTATGCTAGCCAACTTATCATGGAGATTTCATAAAACCCCCAAAAGTCTTTGGGCTCAAGAGGAAATATTCCCAGGCTAACCATCAAATCAACCCTAAAAACTCTACCAACATTTGGAAAAACATCACCAAAGGTTGGGACATTTGCCAAAAAGCTTTCCTCTGGATTATCCATAAAGGGGATAAGGTAAACTTTTGGACTGACAGATGGTTACCTCATTGTGAACAATCCTAAAGACCATTCATGGTCCCCTTCCCCTAAATCATAAAAAAACTAAATTGTCTGAAGTTTGGATCACTGGTGAATGGGGATTCAACAGCTTTCCAATGGAACTTCCTCAGGATATCCTTCATACCATCAAGTCTTCTTTTGCTCCAAACCCCAGGGAATGCTCTGACACTCTCATTTGGAATATCGCTGGGGATGGGCATAGACAGTTCTCCAGCAAAAGTACCTACAACTTACTGGCGGGTATCAATGAGAATGATATCATGAATAATTCCATCACTCTTAACTGGATTTGGAAGGAAAAAATCCCCCTCAAAAATAAATATCTTCCTCTGACTCATCTACCACTATAGGCTCCCTACTAGCCACACTCTGTTCAGGATAAAAATCAGGGACTCATCAAATTGCAAAATTTGCAACCACCCCACCAAGGATGTTAATCTTTTTTGAATGCCAAAATTTGCAAAATTATTAGAGTAATATCATAGCCAAAATCTCCAATAAGAACCTGATTAATACTTAACATATCCATCCAAAAAAATGGGGAAAAACTTGGAAAATTCTCCACCATGTTGCCTACAATAATGTCCTTGACTGGCTGGATATCCTCTCTTTCTGTCTCTACTCTATCTAAAAAACCAAAAATCTGAATTCCTTCAACACCAGCAACACCATACCAAATCCTCTTCAAGCCTATTCTGAAGCAGTGGAGTGACGGATCTCATGGCCAAGAAGGGAGCTAACTCAGCTGAATTTGGAGAAACTAAACTTTTTGAAGTTCCACCGCTATGTGCTGCAAAAGCAATGTGGGCAGACAATGCAAGAACTTTTTTTTGAGGGGAGGGTTAATTCTTGTAACCAAAACAATGATATGCCTCATCTGAGATTCTCTATTTTGGATCCTGTCTAACGTAGCAGGAATGCTTTTGTACAAAAACTATCTTTATTTTAATTGAATGCATGTCTACTTAACAAAAAAAAAACTAAAAGTTCAAAGTATTTTTTGTGCCATCTACACTTTTGAAAGTGAAAGAAAGATACTTGGAGTTGCTAAGATTGACAAGAAGAAAGGCAAAGTTTCAGCAAAAAAATGTTATTGCTAAAGAGAAGAACTTGAAGAGAAAAATTGATGATTCTCAAAATGTAAAGTTCAAAGTTGAAGTGAAGAATCATCCTAATTCTTCAAAAGGAATTCTTGAGCCTTATTCAATGTTAAATAATCTTGAGAGAAAAAAGATTGAGAAGTGTAAGGGATTGATAAATGACAATTCAATAATGGAAAAAGGAAAGTTTAAGTTGAGGATAGTGAGTGAGCTATCAAAAACAGAGAGAAATATTTCAATATAAAAAGAATGAAAAGATAATTGAGAAGAGTGAAGAAAAAGAGAGTTTGAGAAAATTTGCTTCTTGTTTTAACTCTAATGTTAATTCTTCTTTGCCTAGTTGTATTATCTGTTCTGTAGATATATTTGAAAATGAAGCTATGAAGCAAATATAAAGAAGAGCGTTCCATCATTGAAGATTCAAGAGTTGGTGGATACTTATGGTAACTTCAACATAGAAGTTGTGTGTCCAAAGTTGGTGGCTTGGGCCAAGGGGTGCATGCAGAAGGACAGTGTGACCAAGTCTTTACCTGACCAACATAAGATTCTTGAGTTTGAGAAAGTAATTAGGCAGGCTAATGGACTTGAATGAACATATGCTTCTGCAGTTATACATCATAATGTATTGAAAAGGCACTTCATTGAGCCTTTTTGAGGAGTTGTTTCAAGATTTGAAATGTTTGTTTGGTCATACTCTAAGTTCTACTTGTAATAAAGGACACTTAGCTTGTGTCTTATTGAGGGTTATCTTTTGTAGTCCTTGTATGAAATTCTGGGGTTCTTTTGTTTCGAGAAGTAATTAATCACTTTTTTCATAAGCATCATCTACTACAATGACACAACTTTTTTATTCCGAAAGTATATTTCTTTTGTGCTAAAATGATACGCATCCTCATGACCTTTGTACAATTCAGATAACTAGGTGTGTCACTCTTTTTTTTTCTTTTTGGTATTCAATATTCATATAGAAATTTAATTAATTTGAATTCATATCGTATAGGGCTTATTCAAGAAAAAAAATGCTCTATTAAAGTTTTTTTTTTTCAATTTTTCATGTCCAAGCATGGTTGAGATGGTGTTCACCTCAACCATCGATAAAAAATTATATTATTTATAAGATTTTTTCTTTTATATAAATATATAAATTTTGAATTCCCTAAGTAGAAGGTTAGAGATTTGACTCAATAATTGAAAGGATTCAAAATTCACGTTGATATTCTAAATTCAAATGGTAGACACTGCACAAATTAAGACTAACATTATTCAAATGGTAGACACTACATAAATTAAGACAAACATTCCAGAATACCTTTTTTCATGTAGAAAATTTCAACTTAAAAAGTAATATTGTAAAGTGGATATGATATCTTAAATTTAATTTAAGAAAATATTTTTCTTATACATTAGAGTAGGTAAAGTTTAGGTAGCTAACAGGTGGACTACATTAATATTTTGATAGACTTTTTTTGGTTTTTTTCATCCGGTGTTAGATCGTTCTCATATTAAAGCTTAATTAATTTAAATTTGTATCGAATAGAGCCAAATCATAAAAGAGATTCCTACAGAATAAGAACTTATACTCAAGTCTCGATACCGAAACCTCTTATCAAGTCAGAGCAACCACCGCAGCTATTCCAACCACGACCTTTTATTATTGGTGATGATATCAATTAACCTGGTAATACCATGTTGGGTTCGAAATGGAGAGGGCGTTACGCAGAAGCTTAAAATTTGCAAACCATAAAGGCAATAATTCAGATGACACAAGAAAAATATATTAAAGAATATATTATTGATATGATTTGGCCAATCGGCCTACATATTAAAAACTAAATCAAAAAGCATAAAAACTATTTGAAAACTCTCTCTAAACAATACTCTTTAAAACGACTACATTGTGGATACTATTGTGTTTTTGTATGAAAGGAGGGGTCTGTATTTATAGAGGTCTAAAACCTTTCCTCTTAGAAAGAGCTTAGCCAAATATGAAACAGTTTTATATTTTCGTTTTTGGAAAAGTAAAAGTAATTATGATATTACTTTTATTTTCCTTTTAATTACTTTTACTTTCCTTTCAAGAAAATTAAAACTTAATTTTGGTAAAAAAATCAGAGCAAAAATCCTACTTTGCTTTCAAGAAAATTAAAACTTAATTTTGGTAAAAAAATCAAAGCAAAAATCCTAACAAATCTTCCTTTTTGTCTTGCTTTTCTTCACTTGATCCGTCCTCTTCACATCTTTAATATTTGTTCTTCACATAGTTTTTTGCCATGGTTAAAAATAAGATTTAAAATATTATGGTTTAAAGTGGGTTAAAAATAAATATTTTATTTTTATTTTTAAAGATGCAACAACAGAAATGTTGAAATATGCTTAAAATTTCTTCTCCACATGTGGCTAGAAAAAAATCTTCATTATCATCAAATTGGTTGTAACTTTGATCCCATCCTCAATCTGAACCATCGGACCATTGAATCATAGGCTCTGATACCACTTGTTGAGTTTGAAATCAAGAGAACGTCATGCGGAAGCTTAAAGTTTGCAAATCAAGACTGTGATAATTCAAATGACAAAGAAAAATATACTAAAAAGACATATTATTGGTATTATTTGGCCAATAAGTCTACACATGAAAATTAATATTAAAGAAAATATAAAACTATTGGGAGAAAATCTTTTTCTAAACAAGACTTGTAAACAACTACATTATGGATACTATTATGTTTTTTTTAATGAAGAGAGGAGTCTTCTATTTATAGAGGTCTAAAACCTATTCTCATAAAAAAAAGTCAGCCAAATATGAAACAGTTTTATATTTTCCTAAAATCAATTGTGGTATTACTTTTATTTTTCTTTTAACAAAAATAAAATTTAATTTTGGTAAGAAAATATGGAAAAACCCTAACACACCACAGCATACTTGTGGACAAAAAGTCAAAAAATGGAAGGCATCCACACTACTATATATACGTGGATGTGGGTGTATGTAACCAAGCAACTTCGGAAAATATTTTTCTTCATTCTTCTTAGCATTTACCTTGTGTTATTCATACAACAAAAATAGCTAAGGATGAGGTGATTCTGTTAGATTTTTGGGCTAGCATGTTTGGCATGAGGCTTAGGATTGCACTTGCTGAAAAACAGGTAAATTATGAGTATAAGGAAGAGGAGGGATTGCTGAGTAACAAAAGTCCACTGATGAATCCTATTCACAAGAAAATACCAGTTTTAATTCACAATGGAAAACCCATATGTGAGTCTCTTATTGGAGTTGAGTACATTGACGAAGTGTGGAAGGACATAGCACCTCTGCTTCCTTCTGATCCTTATGAGAGAGCACAAGCTAGATTCTGGGCTTACTACATTCACAAGAAGGTAAATTCATATCATTTCCTTTTCTCTTTTCTATGGGATTCTCTAGCTGACGTCAAGTGCTCCATCCGTTTCGATTTGTTTGTCCTACTTTCTTTTTTAGTCCGTTATAAAAAGTATATTTCTTTCCTTTTTTTTGACATTTCTTTAGTTTCAACCTTCTACGTAATGTTTAATATAATATAATTAAAGGACGCTTCTATTTATAAGCTAGGTTTCCCTAGGATCCAAGATCCAGTTTACTTTCATGATAGTTTTTGTGGCAACTAGTGATTATAACCTTTTTCCTTTTCTGTGTTTGGTGAGATTTTCAGTTGTATGATTCTGCAAGGAAGATATGGGGAACAAAGGGAGAAGAGCAGGAGGCAGGTAAGAAAGATTTCATTGAAGTCCTTAAAGTGCTAGAGGGAGAACTTGGAGACAAGCCTTATTTTGGAGGGGATAACTTTGGTTCTTTGGATATTGCACTGATTGGGTTCTACAGCTGGTTTTATGCCAATGAGTCTTATGGTAACTTTAGCACAGAGGATGAGTGCCCAAAGTTTGTGGCATGGGCCAAGAGGTGCATGCAGAGGAACAGTGTGGCTTAAGTCTTTGCCTGACCAAAATAAGATCCTTGAAGTTCTTAGGAAGAAGTATGGAGTTGAATAAACATATGCTTATGCAATTATGCGTCACAATGTATTGATAAAAGGCACTTCATTGCGCCTTCTTGAGCTGTTTCAAGATTTGAGGAGTTTGTAATTTGGGCATGGTGTAACATCTACTTTTACTTGTAATAAAGGACTTTGTTAGGTTGTCTTGTTGGAGGTTGGCTTGTGTAGTCCTTGAATGTAATTCTGTTTCTCGTAATGAGAAGTAATCACTTTTTTAACGAGCATCATCTATTGATTGAAGGTTCAGTATACTCAGGGGCATATCTATGTAGAAGGTTTGGGGTGATACAGCACCCGCACTTTTCGGTTGAAACTCTATATATTTATGTGTATATGTATCAGTTAATGTATAAATATTATGCTTGACACCCACAATATCAGAGGAACTGGTGGTGCAAGTGGTCGAAATGACTGGGTTTTACCCCAGCAGCGCGGGTTCGACCCTCACTCTACTAGGGGTGGGCGTTCGGTCGGTTCGGTCTGATTGTTTAATATCGGTTTGGTTTATCGGTTTTTGGATTGACAAAAATGACAACCATAATCAAACCAAAATAAAATCGGTTTGGTTCGGTTTCTACAAATTCGGTTCGGTTATTTTGAATTTTTATTTCGGTTTGAAATATTAAAGTAGAGAGCATCTCTTTTTCATAACTAAGCATTTAAAATTGATGATTTTTTAAAGAAAAATGATTTTTTTCAAATCTATTTTTCATTCCCAAATATAAATAACTATAAGTAACTCAACATGAATGGAACGAAATAAAATAATCATAAGCTTAACATAATATATAACGTCATTGATCATTATATATAAATTTTCATAAACAGTCCTGTCCACAAAACAAACACAAAACTCATAAATTTCTCACGAATTACTTAGTGAATTGTTAAAAAAGACCATAACTCATACATTTCCTCACGAATGGATGTACCAACAATTCTGCAAATTGCTTAAAGAGAACAAAGCCATATCACAAAGGATTTAGGCGCCTTGGAGTTGGACTTGAGTGTGAATGATAATATGTTTACTGTTCAGAGATTTACGAGTCTTGGAGTTGGAATTAGGGTTACTAAAATGTATATATAATTAATATAATATATTGATAGTATATATTATTTTATATATATAATAAATTAATAATATGTATTATAATATTATTTATATAATTTTGGATTTCGTTTTTTCGGTTTAACCGATTTTTTTTTAAGAAAACCAAAAATCGAACCGTTTAACCGAAATTTAAAAATTGAAAACCGAAAAACTGAAACCAAAATTAAATTTCGGTTCGATTTTTCGGTATTTATGCCCACCCCTACACTCTACACTCCATTTTTAATTTTTTAGAATGATTTTTAGCATGTCCGTTTTCTCCTAAAAATAATATATTGTGGCTATGAAGAATAGAACCCTTGATCTTTTCTTACAAAGCACTTGACAATACCAACCAGACAAGCCTTCATGTTGTACTTATTGATATATATAATTATAGTTTACACTTTGAATATTGACTCTACTATCCTAAAATATCGTACGAAGTATACGTTATTGTTCAAAACAAGGTGGCACCCGGAGCTTCCGAATCCTGGATCCGCCTCTGAGTATACTTGATCGAATTACACAAGGATTTCAATGTAGCCCAATAAGAATCATAAATAGAAACACGTGAAATATTAGTAGAAATAGAGATTTTAGACGCTATTGAAAGGAATACTAAAAAGAAATTTAAGCAAATATTAAAATATGATAAATAAATTTAAAAAGATATTAGAATATAATTATTTATTTATATCATAAATTTCTTTGATTTCATTACTATTTTATTTATATCTTGGATCTCCTTAGTAAAAATTATTACTACCTTACAACATCAAATTATGTAATATAATTTTGGCTACTAAGGAAATTTAGTTAAATCTCTTTTCACCTAGAGAAATTTGGCAGTTCATAGTCATGGTAATGGCCATAGGGCGGAATCACTACTAAAAAGAATAGAAAAATCTACACAAAAAATTCGACCAAACTGACCACGTCAGATCAGATTTTAATAAATTTTTGAATATATATATTTTTTTAAAATTAACCACTTGTGATTGGTTTTCAATATATATACATATATAATCTATAATCTATAACCTATAATCTATAATCTATATCTATAATGGTTTTCAATATATATACATATATAATTTATAATCTATAACCTATAATCTATAATCTATATCTATAATATATTAAAAGTGTGAAGACCCTTAGAAAAATAATTTGAATTATTTTCTTTAGACAAAATTGTCTTTTCACTATTTTCTTCAATTTATTATTTAATTATTTTTATTATATTAACTAGACTCCTAAAATATATGGAAGAAAAATCACACAATATTTTTCTCCAATTGTATGCATTTGTTTTGTTTTTTATTGCTAAATATTGATAATATCAATTCTATTGATTATATGATTTTCCAACTGTGAGGAGCTGCTGAGGTTGGAGTTTTTTTGCTGTTAATTTTGTTGCTTTGCGCAAGAATCGTTCATGCTTATCTATTTTTATTGGAACAGAATATTGTTTGTATGTGTAAGGTAAATCATTTTTAAATATGGAATTTTGATGATTCCCTGATGTTAAATATTAGATTTAATTATATTATTTTGATGTCTCTATCATCGTATTATTTTGTTGCAGTTTACAGATGATAGATGAATGTCGATCGGCTTTGACAAACCTTTTTGGTAAAGGTTAGGTTTAAGTAAATAAATTCTCTAAAAGACGTCGAATTTAATTATTGTATTCATCTTTATTATTTAACCAAATATCATATTTAGTGTAACTTTTGAACTCAATAAAATAAGGCATACGCGCGAGGTGCGTACACCTAAACTTGATACAAGAATAATGGTCGCCTTAGCTTTCGACGACATCATTCAAAGTCACTATGTGAAGAATCAAGCTTTGGTCGCATGGAGGGCACGGGATCATACTTGGAGGGGACGTTTTGAGCCTACCATTGATCAAACCCGAGTGTGGAAGATTACTTGGAGCCTTGAAGACTTAAGGACTCTCGGGTTTGGACCACCTTTGTTGGTTCACAGTTTTGGTTCCCTTTATTAAGGGCATTTTGGTCGCTTAGCCTTAAGGACATTTGGACAATTCATATTGTTTTCCAACACACCAAGGCCACCCTTGGTCATTAAGGGTAGTGTAGTCTTTTTTGCCTTCTTTTGTAATATACTATAAGTATAACTTTTTAGGTCTTCTCTCATGAGTTATGAATAATGAATGTATGACACTTTGAAATCCTCTCCTTTGGGAGTAGAACACCTTAGAGTAGTTCTTAGCTAGGGCTTGGAAAGGCTACCTTAGTGTAGGGCTTGGAAAAGCTAGTATTGATTTTTGCTTGGAAACGGTGGATCTTGAGGTGAGTCGATTACCTTGGCGGTCACCGTACGAGTGTGGTTTTGATTATTACATTCATTAGGGGTTGGTGTTGAAATACACTTGGTTCTTAATCTTGTAATAATCTTGGTCTCACTATCTATCCTTTTCTTTCTTGTATTATTGTTGTGTTTGTTCTTGTCCTCTTCTCTCGGTTTGTGTTTATTGTTGTTGGACGAATGGTTGCTCATCTTGTTTATCATATTGTGTTACTAATATTAGTTTGGGTTGGCTGTTTTGGTGTTCTAAACACCTTGTTCATCTTGTTATTGTATTGTATTGTTGAATCCAAGAGTTGGTCACCAAAAAGGTCCTCGGTTTCTTGAGCTTGTGGACTGATTTTGATGTGTGTTTTGTGTCTTTCATTGTCTTCTTGTATCATTTGGTATCAAAGCATGACTTTATTTTGTTCCCACAAGATCAATCTTGGACTTGCTTGCAAAAAAATAAAAATAAAAGTGTTGAAAGCTGAAAATTTCAAAAAGAAGCAAATCTGTTTATTTTTGTGTCTTGGCTGTAATTGTGTTCTTGTTGTGTCTTGGCCGAGATTTTTCTTGTTTTGAGTCTAGATCTAGGAGTCATTTTATTTATTTTGTTGTTTCTAGTGTTAGCTTCTTCACCTCTAACACTAAAGAAGTCTAGATCTAGATTTGAGCTTTAAAAATTGATGTTGTTGTTGTGAATCCAAAGTGTGGCCGATTGTTGTTGGTATTATTGTGGTTGGTTCAAGTTTTGAACGTGTATTGTGGGCATTGTGTTGTGGATTTTAATCTTGAAAAGGTGTTGTTGTTGTTTGGGAGGTCCTACTTGAACCTTAGAACTTCAAGACTCAAAGTTTGTGTTCTTGGTGTTCTTCACCATCTCTATATACTGTTGAAAAAAAAAATAGTTGTTGATCTTAGAAGTTGAAGAAAAGGAGTGTGTATTGTGTTAGTCTTGCAAGACATAAATCCAAGATTTAAGGTGTAGTACTTGTGACTTAAAGACTTTTTCTACACACTTAAGACTTTACAACCACTTCCAACCACCTTCCATATTTTAAGGGTCCATGTTTTATGGAGAAGTATCAAGAAAGTCAAGTCTTCTTTTTTAAAATTTGAAAGAGGATTCCAAGACTTATATTCCCTCCTTTTAACCAAATTTCACCAATCCAAATTGAGAAATTGACCAAGACTTCCAATTTTGGAAAAATAAAAATTGTTAAAGAACCGCAAACAATATGTGGCTTCCACGTCACGTTTTTACTGTTCACGCAATAATTTTAGGCTCAAATTTTAGATTCTTAGTTTCATTTTTACTGTCCCTTAGTTTCATTGTTGGTTCGAATACTAATTAGCAACTAGTAATCACCTACTTAGTTGTAGATTAGTTGTTGAGTCCGTTTCTTTCGTGTCTTCGTTATTTATGTGCTTTTCTCATTTTAACTCGTCGTAACTTTTTTGTTTCAAGTTCGTAAGTAGATTTTGTTTTGTGTCTCGAGTCGATCAAACAAGAATCTACTCCGTCCGCTATGTAGAATTGACATCTTATTGACTACCGGAGTATAAACAACTTTCAATATTCGGCCCTCCAATTGTGAGGATCACAAAAGTGTGTGAATACGGGTATTGGTGAGGAGCTTTTACTACTAATCTTGTTTGTTCATTTTGTAGGTTTAAAAGGTGATATAAGAAAAACATGTCTTCGATAGTCAAGGATTATTGTGACTACAACATGGGAGACTATGATTGTAATGAGGCATTTTAGGGTTACGAAGTTGAGGGAGATTGCGGAGGCTATGAAAATAGCCATGATCAAAACTTGGAAAGATTTGAGAGTTACAGTTTTGAGGAAGAAAATGAGGTAAATGAAGTGCCTAGTACTTATGGGAAACTTGGAGATGATATAAGACCTCGTGATGGATCTTATGATGATGTTGGGGCATGTGAGGAGTCTTACAATTCTCACTTCGAACCTAGATTTGGTGTTAGGTATAACCCTTTCGTTCTCAAAGATTATGAGAGCTATGATGAGAGTGCACGTGGGGAGTGTGAAGATTCATATTCTCCACTCTGTAGAACTTCTTATCAAGTCCGATATAGTGTGAATGGTTATGCTAGCTCTGGTGGAGGTTGTCCAATGAGAAGAAGAGGGTATGCATATCCAAAACCGAGGGGTACTCGTATGCCTTACAATATTGATCCGAGAAGGAGTGTACACTCCAGAAAGGTGACCATTTATGGGATACCGGGATGCCTCGTTGTGTTAAATGATAGGTACAATAGGAACTACATCCTTCCATCCATGGTTGACTATTTGGGGTTTTTTTACGAGCCTTTACTTGTTCCATACTTTTTGGACGGATTTAAGGTTACCGAGAGGGTCAAAGTTGTCTTCTCCCAATTTGAATACCATGAGGAGGTGTGGTGCGATATTCTTCCCTTGACATAGGGTCATGTATGCTTAGGTGCCGATTGGTTTACACAACATAGAGTTCCAAATATGCAAAATTAGCCTAATGTTGTAAGAGACCGATGGAGAAATCACCTCGTGACCTACATGCTGCCCGAGATGCAAAGAGATATGAATACTTACTCCAATCCGAATGCTTATGAGAGATAAAATATTGAGAGGAGTAAGGGTGTGCAATGTGATAATCTGAGAGCGGAAAAATGAGAGGTTGTGTGGAGAGAAATGAGGGGATTGCCACCAAACCGAGCTAACATTGTTTGTCCTTCTATTTCTAAGGACATTTGTGTAGGTACCGACATGGCAAGCAAAGGAAAGAAATGCCGATTTTCTTCCCAAGCTTATGGAGGACCTTCACAACACGTCAAAGGAGAGTCTACTCAAGAACTTCAAGGTAAAATAGCCAACTCTTACACGTGCATGTAAATGATGATTGTGTGTCTAGTATCCCATTGAGTGTGAGTAGTAGCTTAATTACTTGTGATTCTAATAATTCTTTGCCTTTTGTTGATGGTGTACATGTTGTGAGTGTGGATACACTAGTTGATCCTATTGATGACCAAATTGACTCTTCTTGTAAGATCAATTTATGTCCACCTAGTGTTGAAGCCTATATGTTGAACAGAAGTACATCATCTTGTGTAATTGGTGTTGATCAACTTATTTGTGAAAATTTTCCACCACTTGAGTATGTATGTGATGTGATTAATAAAACTTAAGTGAGTGAAGTACTTGAAAATATTATCACCAAAATACGAGTGAACCCGAGAGCCATTCTTGGGACAATGTTATGCTTGAAATCTCTTTGAAACATGATATTGATCTTTTAGAGAGTGATGAACGTGTTTGTTCCAAATTTGTTCGGAAAATAGATCATGCTCTCTTTAGGTATAATGTCTTGTTTGAAGATGATTTAAACACTTCTAATGAACCTAGTGGTGAGAATGATGGTATAGCTTGCCTTGAAGGCTATGGCCGATATGCTAACCTACTATGGTGTGATAATATTCCTCCTAAAGATAGAAATCTCTTTTTGAAAGATGAGAGTACTCATAAGGGTAAGAAATGTGTATTTCTTCTTAAAAACCTGAGGGCAAAAGTGTTATTGACTCTTTGAGGTAATGTTCCTAAATGTGCATCCTTGTTTGACACACTTGTGCCTAAATTGCATGAATTCCAACCTGTGGATGCCAAGTTGTCTAGCTATTTGAAGGAAAAAATGTGTATGTGTTTAAATGCTTATTCTTCACCCGTGAATGCCTTTGCACGTGATTCTTTCCTATACTACCTCTTTGACTATGTTGACGTCCATGCTAGTTTTGAATTTGTTTTATGTCGAGATAGAAAGTTTGTTGGTCTGTCCATGTGTGTTTGTGATAATGCTATATGAATTTTATGAACTTTAGAACCAATCTAAACACCCCCTTGGTATGGTATTTTGACGAGATAAAGAAGCAATGGTGTCTTATGGCTCATAAGATGAAGGAAGTTCTACCTTGTGGATTATTTGATGCCATTAGGACCTATGTAGTTTCTTTATCTCTTGGTGATTCCCGTAACCAAATCCTTTATGCACCTTTTATTGAGTTTTTAATATTTAATTCAATGGATCCTTAGTTATATTGCAAATATGTGCAACCTTGGCATGCTGAGTTGATTTGTTGTGCTAACCCTAACCCTCATGCCATGAGGAGTTTGTATTTTTTTGCCCTCTCTTCGGTTTTGCAAGGTTTGGATTCGAATTCGAATCCTTTTCAAGAAGGGGAGGATGATACAAGAATAATGGCCGCCTTAGCTTTCGACGACATCATTCAAAGTCACTATGTAAAGAATCAAGCTTTGGTCACATGGAGGGCACGAGATCATACTTGGAAGGGACGTTTTGAGCCTACCATTGATCAAACTCTAGTGTGGAAGATTGCTTGGATCCTTGAAAACTTAAGGACTCTCGGGTTTGGACCATCTTTGTTGGTTCGCGATTTTGGTTCCCTTTATTAAGGGCATTTTGGTCGCTTAGCCTTAAGGGCATTTTGGACAATTCATATTATTTTCCAACACACCAAGGCCACTCTTGGTCATTAAGGGTAGTGTAGTCTTTTTTGCCTTCTTTTGTAATATACTATAAGTAGGACTTTTTTAGGTCTTCTCTCATGAGTTATGAATGATGAATGTATGACACATTGAAATCCTCTTCCTTGAGAGTAGAACACCTTAGAGTAGTTCTTAATTAGGGCTTGGAAAGGCCACCTTAGTGTTGGAAAAGATAGTATTGATTTTTGATTGGAAACGGTGGATCTTGAGGTGAGTCGATTACCTTGGAGGTCACCGTACGAGTGTGGTTTTGATTATTACATTCATTAGGAGTTGGTGTTTAAATACACTTGGTTCTTAATCTTGTAATAATCTTGGTCTCACTATCTATCCTTTTCTTTCTTGTATTATTGTTGTGTTTGTTCTTGTCCTCTACTCTTGGTTTGTGTTTGTTGTTGTTGGCCGAATGGTTGCTCATCTTGTTTATCATATTGTGTTGCTAATATTAGTTTGGATTGGCTATTTTGGTGTTCTAAACACCTTGTTCATCTCGTTATTGTATTGTATTGTTGAATCCGAGAGTTGATCACCAAGGAGGTCCTCGATTTCTTGAGCTTGTGGACTGATTTAGGTGAGTGTTTTGTGTCTTCCATTATCTTCTTGTATCAAAACTAGTATATATATATATATAAAGGAGAAAGTTGGGGCTGTTGATATGGCATATCTAAGAATTAAGGAATGATATTTATCTTTTCTGTGAATTTTTTGAGCTTTTTTCTTAATTTTTTCTCATTTATAAATTTATAAAATACTATTAATCAATGACACTAAAGTATTTAAAATCATTGTCGTATTAATCATGTTCATTTAAAACATTCATTAAAATTAATACATATTCAAGAAAATAAAAGATGAAAAGACCAAAAACTATTCATTTTCTAAAACTGATTTATTTTTATCCTATAAAATAAGAAAGATTTTTTATCAACAACAATGAGATCCTTAACTTTGAATCATCTTCTTCTTCTTCTTTGAAATTTAATTTCTTTAACAAAAGTAAAAGAGAAAGGTCATGTAACAACCTTTTCTCCAACAACAATGGGATCCTCAACGATGCATCATCATCTTCTTCTTCTTCTTAATGTGATTTATTTAACAAAAGTGAAAGAGAAAGGTCATGTAATAACCTTTTCTCTTAAAAATACTCTTTTTGGCAAGATGTTGCACTATAATTTCTCCCCCAAGGAGATATAATACTACTAAGAAATATATTTGGATTGAGAAATATGTAGGAAAAGTGATGAGTATTTCAAGGTGCAAGACGAATTATTTGGAAAAAATTTTTGGAAAAAGATATTGCATTGTGATTCAACTTATAAGGAGATATATACTGAGAATTAAAAGTTGATTTTGGATGAGAATTTATAAGAAAAGTGATAGTTGTTTCAAGGGCAAGAAGAATTATTTAGAGAGAAAATTATTTTATTTATGGAGTTCATATCAAATTATGAAGAACAAGGAGAAATTTATTTTGTAATTTAATTTAAAAGTTGTCAAAATTAGTGCTAATTATTTCTTTCCGTTTCGTTGTTATTCGTCTCTTTTTTTACTTTTCCTTAAAATATTTCTTTTTCACTTTTCCTTATGTTTCTTCATTTAAAATTAATATTATCAACTTAAATTTAGAATATAATAGATGAGAGTGTATGGTCAATTAATGTAATCTTCTTACCTTTAAGATTTATACGAAATGAATTTATGGATATATACCCATATTAATTAAAATATATTTTAATTATTCATTATTCTTTATCAATAGTTGAGTACGTATATAAAATGATATTAGAGTTGTCAATATAGGTCGGTCCAGCCAACGCGGGCTTTGAGTTTAATGGGCCAGCCCGAGCTGGTCCATCATTTTGATGGGCCAAAAAACACCAAGCACACATCATTACTTCGTGGGCTGCGGGCCTCATGGGTCAACCTACTTTTAAAAAAATAATATTTTATAATTTAATTTTAGAATGTTAATAAACATAAATATTACCAGACAATATTACATAGTGTTAATATTTGTTAATCAAGTCTCTAACTCCCCCAAAAAATACTTCTAATAGTGAAATTAAATAATTTTTGACATGATATCCTCTGAACCAAATAAAAATACTAATAAGCAATCTAAATAGTTGCATGTATTTGACTTACGAATCTTCCCACAGGCTAGCCCGACTACATTGCTCAAGCCCCACACGGGCCACGGGCTTATACGAGCCGAGCTAAAAAGCCCTGTTCTTAAATGGGCTGCAAAAACTGAAGCCCAACTCCATCAAATTACAGGTCGGGTTGGACCAGCCCAATAGGCCTGACCCATATTGACGACTCTAGGTGATATGACATCTCTTTATGATCAAGAATTTTTTTTATTTTTAATTCTTTTATTTTAAAAAATTATATCCACAACTGACACGTTTTAATCTTCATAGAGACGATAATTTAAAAGATAGAATATCGATTTATTACTAAAAAAAATAAAATATTATTTATGATCAAAATTTAAAATGTATTGAAGGAGAGATATTCTCTGTTATACGTTTGGCGCCTGTAAAAATAACTTAGAGCTAACGATTCATGCTTACGAAAAGATTTGCAAAGCTTATATCTGAATTTATATAAATATATATGTATTCTTAATTTTTTTTTAAATTCATATAGGGATTAAAATTTAAAATTAAAATTGTTGCGTCAAATTAATGAAGGTCTATTTATTTTATTCCTCATTATTACTACAATATTTATTTATTCTCCTATTGCCTTATATTGCCTTATGTTAATATGAATTTAATATTGTCTTATTTATTCTCCTATTGCCGTATGTTATTCCTCATAGTGGTAATATTAAGGCCAAACTCATACGCAGCCCCCTTAAGTACGCACCATTTTTCACTTAGACACTTCAAGTGAACATTGTTTCATTTTGGCACCTCAAGTAGGTATAAAGTGTGCCACTTTGACACCTTTTGCTGAGTTGGCAAGGTGAGTGTGACACACGCATTGAAGGCGCGTTTGGGTGGCATTTTCGTAAATTTTCAGCGGCATTTTCGCAATTTTTCAGTTGCATTTTCTTCTTCTTCTTCTTCTTCTTCTTCTTCTTCTTCTTCTTCTTCTTCTTCTTCTTCTTCTTCTCCTTCTTCTTCTCCTTCTTCTTCTTCTTCTTCTTCTTCTTCTTCTTCTTTCTTCAATCCATTAACTTACCACCATTTTTTTCCCTAACACGTCCTCATGCTAAAATGGTTAAATCAAGAATCTTACTTCTTTTATGAAAGAAGAAATAAAAAAACAAAAATGATTAAATCAAGAAATAAGAATGCTTAATTATAAGAAATAAGAATGCTTAAGAAATAAAGCTAAATCAGTGAAGAAAAATTGAATTCAAACAAAATCAATAAAAAAAATAAAATCGAAGCATAAAAATCAAGAAAAATCAGTGAAGGAAAATTGAAAATCGAAGCAAAATTGATGAAAGAAATTAAAAAATAAAAGCTAAATCCGTGAAGAAAAATTAAAATCAAATAAAATCAATTAAAAAAATTTAAAATTGATTGGTGGAGTGGGTGGGGTGGCAGGCGGGCGGGTGGGGTGGGTGGGGTGGGAGGGGCAGCGGGATGGGTGGACTGGTGGGGTGGGGGTGGGTGGGTGGACCGATGAGGTGGGTGGTGGATGGGTGGGTGGGTGCGTGGGGTGTTTGAAGAAGAAGGTTGGTGGGGTGGGTAGGTTAGGGGGAGGGGGTATTTTTTATTTAAATTAATTATTTATAAATTGTTTGAGTATTTTTTATTTAAAATTAATTATTGGGGAAAGGGGTGATTATTGATTTTTTCTGAAAAAAAATTAATTAATGATTTAAAAATTATTTTTTAGAGAAATGATACATGTCGGCATATTATTTGTTACTTTCCACATCATCAGGCGCGTGTAATACACGCACACAATATAAATTTACTGATTCAGCAAAAGGTGCTAAAGTGGCACACTTGAAGGCTGCTTGAGGTGCCAAAATAGAATAATGTCCACTTGAGGTGTCTAAGTGAAAAATGGTGCGTACTTAAGGGGGTTGCGTATGGGTTTGGCCTAATATTAATATGGAATTAAAACCGATAAAATTAATGGTGGTCTATTTACTTTCCTTACATTGCCTTATGTTAATATGAAAATCAATGTAGTAATAATTGTTATTTAAGTGTCCATCCCCTCATTTTTAAATAAGTATTTTTTTTTACTTGGACAACTTTTTAATAAACTGCTCGCTCTTAGAAAATTAAAGATAATTTTATTAATTTATTTCTAATTAAATTTTATATCTTTTCAAGTTGACATTTATTACTATGTTTAAACTCAAGGGCAACTTAGAAAGATTATGATCAAAATATTTTTGAAGATATAAACTACATTTATTTAGGAACAAAGTCACAACTTAAAAGAAACACTTACAAAAGAATAAGGGAAAGTAATTAAATTTCATTGCATATAAATATTAAAATGTGAAAAGTCATGACATTTAATGATATTTACCATATTAGCTCAATAGCATATAAATATACTTGCTCCGTGCATTTTACTTATTCAATATAATAAAAATAAATATTTTGTTTAAAAAAGAATGACTTACTTTTCTTTTTTAATACGTTTCAAAAATAATGATATACTTTCTTTTTTAGTACGTTCCAAAAAAAAATGACCATTTTCTTTTCTAAAGTTTTTTAAAAACTCTGTATCAAGTTAAATTAATTCTTTTTAAAATGGAAAGAGTGATAATATACTTAGTTAATACTACAAAGTATTTAAACCTGAACCAAAAAGGATTTTAAATATTACAAAATCTAATTCGCGTGAAACGCAAATAAATTCACTAGTAAACTACTAAACCTCTATATTCCCGAGTTAAATCTTCACTTCTCTCCAATCTTAAATCCAAAACACCAGTACCGCCGCACCCCTTACTTCTCCACCGTAGCGCGCACCACCGCCACCCTCACTTCTCCATCTCCCAAATTAAATCTTCATTTCACCTCTTCACTCTCAAACCCAACACCTTCACTTCTCCACCCTCGTGCACCACCGCCGACACGCACCACTTCCTCCTTCACGCACCACCACCGATAAGCTCGATTATCAAGTTCAAAAAATTTTAATTGCAAATGCTACTCTTTTGCCAACATTTAGAGATAAAACTAGGTATTATTGTTATTTAAAGCAGTGTTTAGAAGATATCAAAATGCTATATATGAGTGATTGAGCATTCAAATAAGATTCTTTCAGTAATCTGATCTACATTACTAAAAACATGTGAGAAAAAAAATGGCAATATGTTCTCAAATTCCATTGGTGCGGGCAGGCACCCGTAGCCGTAAAGGCCCGAGGGCACCAATCCATGACCTTGTACATCTTGTGCATGTAAATATAATAACCAAAGGTTCAGCCAAATATGATATAATGCATCAATGAGAATAAACCACTTAGAAGCACAAAACTACACATACAAAACTTGGCCATTAGGGCCACAACATCTAAAAGACAAGACACTACCATGCTTAACTTTACATCGGTCTACAAAGCCTTTAAAGATATATAGATTTAATTAAGGTCGGGACAAATCCCTGCCTTACTCTTAACTACTGTACAATACCAAAATATATGTAACACTCGAAAAACTCCGAATCAATGTGGAGCTCATCAATAGCTGCTGGATATCCTATGCTTCTACTTAGAATGTGTATTAGCTGAAGCACCTGTGCCTGTAGCATGAAATGCAGGTCCCCCATAAGGAACGTCAGTATGAAAATATGTACTGAATATGTAAGGCTGGAAGTAATTATACATGATGCAAAAGCTCAATTGAAATCAGATACAAGTGTATACATGATTCTAGTAGAGCACCTCTACATATACTTGTAGGATCGGGTATATTACATTCTTTTATTCATTTTACCCTTCTTACTTTATAATCTTAGTAAGTCATATGATATAAATAACCAGTTGATCAGTGATAAATACACAAATTGGGATCATCCCATACAAGGTTTACGCCCTTGAGCTACCAGCTATGTATAAATATATTGGGATCGGCCCATGCTAGGATTTCTCCCTTGAGCTCCACCCATATATAAAAGTATCGGGATCAACCCATGCTAGGCTTATTCCCTTGAGCTGCCACTCATATAATTCATATTTGTGTTACTTAGTTTATTTAATCTTTGAAATTGTTACTTTGGTGGTCATAACATTATCAGACTTTGAAATAATAATCTACTAGTAAGAGACATGTAAATAAACAAGTTGATGGATCATTTGTCGACGAAAGTCTTGATGAAGGAATCATGGGTTTTTGAAGGTCGAAATAAGAACATTCAACTCCCAAAAAATAAAACCGGTTTAGTGTGCGGGCCATACTCGCTTGCATACATCGAGTGTTTGTTGACCGACACAGAAATGATCGGTATGTGCAATGTCGTTGTGGGAAAGAGGAAAGAGGTCTGGGCTTATGGGGTACTAACTAAATGGTTGAAGCCCATGTATAAAGAAGAATATGTACAAATATAGAGACATGCACGATAACAATTTTTTATTTCAAGCCACTTCACTTTACATGTAGTAGCAATAATTTTTATGTATGGCAAAAATTAAATTTTTATAATGCAACAGATTGTCTATCTGTTGTAACAAATATAATACCTATTGTGACAGATTGATTATCTGTTGAAATAGGTTGGTCATCTGTTGCAATATGCAGATGTTTTCCAGTCTGTTTGTCGCAACAGATATACAATCTGTTGCAACATATAATCTATATGTTCCAACTAATAGGTAATCTGGTGGAACAAATAAAAAAGTAGGAAGAGATATTTATATAATTTTCAGCAGATGACGTACATGTTGCAACATATGTCTAAATCTGTTTGATAAGATATGTCATTTGTTGCAACAGATGTATTAGCTGTTGCGATATTTGAATCTAGTATTCCATTTCAATAAACATGTTCAAAACTAAGGATTAAATTATATTCATATATAGTATAAAATAAATCGAAGCCTTCAAAAATTACATGAAATAACTCAACAAATAAATGAAATGTAAAAAAAATATTATGGGTACAAATGATCTACTCTATAAATAAATCAACAAGTTAAACCAAGGAGGATAGGTTATTACATTGAAGGACTCAAGCTATAAAGATCTAATCAATATGGACAAGTTGTTCTTCATCCGGTGCTACGAAATTTGATTTTGGTCATCGTGGATCTTTAATGTCGCTTGCGTACGACTTCTGAGCTTTCGCTTCTCCGTATTTCCATAAAAGAGTAGCATATATTTTGCGGAGTAATCCGACATCAAGTCCATTATTTGGTACTTATAATCTATCGCTCAAATACTCTGCGTAAGCGGCAATAAAAGGACCGCAATTCCTGCGTTTTAAAAAAATAGGTAATCCATATCTTGCAGTTCATGTAAGCGTTGTGAAATTTAGGAAATGAAACTAATCATGATACTTATACTTTTTAACGATCCAAAATCATCTCCCGGGATGTCACACGGTGTTTAGGGCTACAAGAAGCCCCAAGCTAACCCTTTGAGCCTATCACTTATCATAATAGCTCATTCAATAAGAAATATACAAAACACTGGCACTATCATATCAAATGAAAGGGAATACGAAGGTAATAATCAGTCCAAAAAACCACAATACTGGAAATCTCAACACAACCACAGTCTGATAACTAGCTTAACAAAGCCTCTACTACTCCATGAACTCGAGAGTCGTTGGGACAGGTCTCCAGCTGACCAAATTGAACTGAAAGTAATAACATAAACGCTCGAATACTGAAATGTCTGAAGATAGGTCATCGAACCATGAGGACTCACCACTGTAGAAATGTAGACGAAGGTACTCGAGAATTACTGACGAGGCTGGGACTGAGCACCTGAACCTACATTATAAGACAATGTAGCACATAGACGTATATGTGGATCTGCACTTGGGATTGTACTGAGTATATGGGGGTGTATGCATTTACATAAAACAATATCAATACTCTTTAATCAAATCATGCATGCAAATAGGAATGACTCACATGGCTTGAATAAGTCTAAAATGTAAAGCTCATAAATCATGTAGAATGAAGCATGTAACACAAATCTCGTGAGTCATTATACTTTGGCTTTAAAATCTGCACTCTCCTCTTATTCTCATTATTCATAGGATGAAGGAAGCTTTAAACAATACTTTCAACCCATGCATATGTCTCATGGTGAGTAAAACTTCTTTATTGCTCAAGAACTTATAACTCTTTTGAACTCAAACACTTGGAACTCAGAATCATATGACTTTGGTTTAAAAATTGGTGATCAACTCTTATTAGTAGAGAAAACTACTTCCTTCTTTGGAAAATACTCAAAAGCAATTCGTTCACTTTAGAAAATATCTCATCTCAAAGCTTTAGGGAAAATATTCTATCTCAATGGAAAATACTTTAGTTTAGGGAGGTTCTCTTAACCGACATAAATCATGCGAGCTACATGGAGTCCGACGTCTTGTCCTCCTAAGGAAGAAACCCCACGTTGGGGAGAGGCGTCATATTCTTGCCAAGGAGTATAACCTCAACTCAGTGATCACTTATCTCGGCCTCGGGCCCAATCATCTCGGCCTCAGGCCCAAAATCTCAAACCTAGGATGGCATGTATTTCTGGGGTAAGAAACCGTGGTAACTTACCCAAATCGGTGCTAAATACTACTCCCTTTAGTTTATCTCGCTCATCTCATGGAAATCCACTTTCAAAATAATCTCATGGTTCATAAGAACCCAACAATCAAATCTGTAATCTCATGTGGTAGAGTGGATTTCAAAACTCTATGACCATTAGGTCAAAACATTTCTCAATAATCTCAAAATACTCAAATCATGGGTTCTTATAACACAATAGTTCATAAAATTGCAAGTCTCAGGTAGGGTTTATTGACCCATAATTCAATCTCAAGTTAAAACTCATCATAATGCATAATAGATAGCATATAGATTCATAATTCATGTAGAAATTTGGAAGTTATAGCAATTTGTCCCAAAATATCAACATACTCATATACTTCAATTTCTAGAACATTGAAACTCTTAAATTCTCAAGGAGTAACAACATAGGGTATAAACCCAGCTTCAATTTCTTAAGAAAACATGCAAAATCATGTTATTTGACTTTCTATTCATGGGAAACATCAAGATATTGTAATCAATAACAATGGGTGAAAAACCCTAATTCAATATCATGTAAAATCTCATAGATTGCAGAAAATTATAGTTTAAATAAGACTTTGGGTATAAGGGTGAAAGGATTACCCTTTTCAAAATCTTCTTCATACTCTTGAGAGAGGGTTCTTACAGCCCTTGAACTTGGGAAATTTAAATCTCAACTCAATTTGTAAAATCTATGGTGAGTTCTTAGATTTCTTGGAGAAGGGTTTTAGATTTGATCTTGAGGGAGAAACCTTAGATCTCTAGTGTTTTGGATGATAAATGAAGCCATTTGCTTTGTTTGGAATATATCTGGTTGATAAAAGAGTGGAAAGACCGAAAAGTCTCTTTTAAAAATGACTTAAAATACTGAACGGGGGCTGCGACGGTCGAAGCGATGGTCCGTCGCTATTCTGACGGTCCGTCGGATCGTTCGTCGCACGTCGGTCAGAAAAAGAACACACTGCCTCGATGTGACGGTCTCAGCGATGGTCCGTCGCAAACTCGATGGTTCGTCGGATCATCTATCGCACGTTGGCCAGGATGAGGCCACACTGCCTCAGCGGTAACGGTCTCAGCAATGGTCCATCGCTGTCTTGACGGTCCGTCATCCTGGCCGTCGCACTTTGGCCAGAAAAGGAAGTTACTGCCTTGGTTGCGATGGTCCGGGAGATGGTCCGTCGCACACTCGACGGTCCGTCAACCTGTCCGTCACACCTGGACGGTTCCGACAACTCTCGATAAAACGGCCATAACTTTCCACCCCGATGTTGGATTTGGATGAAATTTGTATCGTTGGAAAGCTAATTCAATTCTCTACACTATAGGAAGTCATTTTCAGGAAAATTCAACAAGATTAAAACACTAATCACTTGGGAAGTCTCTTCTCAATCCTTTAGGGCCAGAATTACACTTCACTTGACACGCTCAAGGCTCAAACTACAAGTGAACTTTGTGGGGTCTTATAATAGCTCCCTCTTGGAAACATTCGTCCTCGAGTGTCACTAGTTAGACTAGGAACATAGGAAAATAGAGTACACATAGCTGAAATTTAAATTAGAAGGGCTGAATTAAGAAAGAATAATACCTTCGGATCTATCTGAACTCGTGGAAAAGAGGTGCGGGTACTTGGCTCGCATGTCTGTTTTTTTCTCCCAAGTAGCGCCCTCAACTGACTGGTTCCGTCACAACACTTTGACCAGGGGAACCTATTTGTTCCTCAGTCTACGGATCTAAAAATCTAGGATCTCAACGGGAATCTCATCGAATGAAAGAATGTTCTGAATGTCAGCACTCTCTGAAGGATCTACCACAACGGAATCACCAATATGCTTCTTAAGCATAGAGACATGAAAAATTGGATGAACGGCTGACAACTCCACAGGCAACTCAACCTCATAGGCTACTTTCCCAACACGGCTCAAAACTCTATACGGGCCAATATAACGAGGACTAAACTTTCCTTTTTTTCCAAACCTCTTCACCCCTTTCATGGGTGAAATCTTTAAGTTCACCAAATCACCCACTTCAAACTCAAGATATTTTCTCCTCACATCAGTATATGACTTTTGATGACTCTGAGTTGTCTTTAGCCTCTCTCTAATCAAGTTAACTTTCTCCATAGCTTTAAACACTACATCAGGCCCAATCACAACAGCTTCACCCACTTCAAACCAACCTATGGGTGATCTACATCTTCTACCATACAAGGCCTCAAATGGTGTCATCCCGATGCTAGCATGGTAACTATTGTTATAGGCGAACTCTATCAATGGCAAATGCTCATCCCAACTACCTTTGAAATTAAGAGCACACGCCCTCAACATATCTTCTAGGGTCTGAATGGTCCTCTCAGCCTAACCATCTATCTACGGATGAAAAGTGGAACTCAAAAAAACTTAGGTACCAAGACCCTGCTAAAACGCCCTCCAAAACTAAGAAGTAAATTGAGTACACCTATTCGAAATGATACACAAGGGAACTTCGTGCAGCCTGACTAACTCCCGGATATACAATCTAGCATAATCCTCAGCTGTATAAGATGTATGCACATGCAAGAAGTGCGCGGACTTAGTCAGCCTGTCTACAACAACCCAAATAGAATCATGATAACGACGCGAAAGAGGTAACCCGGTCATAAAGTCCATATTCGCCACCTCCTACTTCCAAGTGGGTATACCAAACTCTTGCAGCACACCACCAGTTCTTTGGTGCTCTACCTTAACCTGTTGGCACGTTTTATACTTTTCTACAAACTCAGCTATATCCTTCTTCATACCATTCCACCAATAGATTTCCCGCAAGTCACGGTTCATCTTGGTAGTACCGGGATGAATAGAATACCACGCGCTATGCACTTCAGCCATAATCCTCTGCCTCAGATCATCAACACACGGAACGCATAATCTACCCTGCAATCTCAACACACCATCTCCCCCTTGGGAGAAAACCTCTTCCTTTTGGTCCTTAACTACCTTCTTCAATCTGGCCAAACTTGGATCTCTATCTTACTTCTCCTTCACTTCCGAAACTAAAGAGGATTCAGAACTACTTTACACCAAAGTACGTCCCTCAACTGAATCAAGCAACCTAACACCTAATCTATCCAGACAATGCACATCACAAGCTAACTCTTTCTTACCTTCCTCTACATGAGCAATACTACCCATAGACAATCTGCTAAGGGCATCCGCCACTACATTAACCTTGCCCGGGTGATACAACACACTCATATCATAGTCTTTTAACAACTCTAACCACCTCATCTGCCTAAGATTCAACTCTCTCTGAGTAAATACATATTGCAAGCTCTTATGATCAGTAAACACATCAACATGAACACCATAAAGATAGTGTCTCCATATTTTCAAAGCAAAGACCACAACAGCTAACTCAAGATCATGGGTTGGGTAATTCTTCTAATGTGACTTTAACTGTCTAGAGGCATAGGCTATAACCTTACCTCTTTACATTAACACACAACCCAAATCAATTCTAGAGGCATCACAATACACCACAAAACCATTTGTACCATCAGTCAAAGTTAACACAGGGTCTGAATTAAGTCGAGTCTTCAACTCTTGAAAACTCTTCTCATAGGAATCTGACCACTGGAACGTAACTTTCTTTTAGGTCAACCGGGTCATGGGAGACGCAATAGAAGAAAAACCTTCAACAAAACGGCGGTAGTAGCCCGCTAGACCCAAAAAACTTCAAATGTCAGATGGAGAGATAGGTCTAGGCCAATTTCTTATAGCTTCTATCTTTTAGGGATCAACTCTAATACCTTCGGCTGAAATAATATGATCCAGAAAGGCTACAGACCTTAGCCAAAATTCACACTTACTGAATTTGGCGAACAACTGGTGACCTCTAAGAGTTTGCAAGACAATTCTAAGGTGATCTGCATGGTCATTCTCAGTACAAGAGTATACAAGGATATCATCTATGAACACTATGACAAACATATCAATAAATTGCTTGAACACTCGATTCATGAGGTCCATAAAAGCTACTGGGGCATTGGTTAGCCCAAAATACATGACTAGAAACTCAAAGTGACCATAGCATGTTCGGAAGGCTGTCTTTGGAATATCACATTCCCTCACTTTAAGTTGATGATGCTGAATCGAAGGTCTATCTTGGAGAAATAACTTGCACCTTACAACTGGTCAAACAGGTCATCAATTCTCGGAAGAGGATACATATTTTTGACTGTGAACTTGTTAAGCTGGCGATAGTCAATGCACATACGCAAAGAACCATCTTTCTTCTGCACAAATAGAACAGGTGATCCCCAAAGAGAAATACTAGGCCTTATGAAACCTTTGTCTAAAAGATCTTTGAGTTTCTCTTTCAACTCCTTAAGCTTAGCAGGTGCCATACGGTATGGCAGAATAGAAATGGGATGAGTATCGAAAAGAAGGTCAATCCCGAATTTTATCTCTTTATCGAGAGGTACCCCTGAGAGATATTCCGAAAAAACATATGGAAACTCGTTAACAATATCGACTGAATGAATAGTTGGAGCCTCGGACTTAGTGTCTTTGACTCTAACTAGGTGATAGATGCAACCCTTGGATATTAGCTTTTTGGCTTTGGATAGGAGATAAAATGACTCTTGGGAGATACCAAACTCCCGAACCACTCAAACACTGGCTCATCAGGGAACTGAAACTTGGCCACATGGGTACGATAGTCTATAGATGCATAACAAGAATGAAGAAAATCCATACCCAGAATAAGGTTAAAATCCACCATGTCTAACTCCATTAAATCAGCAAGTATGACTCTATGAAGATCAGTAACAGGACAATCTCTATACACGTGTTTAGCATCAACTGACCCCCTACTGGTGTGGAGACTAGGAAAGACTTAGGAATCTTTTCGGGACTCATTTTGAAATTTGCAACCACAAGTGGGGTCACATAGGAGAGACTTGACCCGGGGTCCAACAACACATTAACATAAAAAAAAGACGCGGAGCATACTAGTAACAACATCGGGAGAGTCCTCCTTCTCCTGACGAGATGGTAAGGCATAGAATCTGTTCTGGCGCTGACCGCCAACAGTGCTAGATGAAACACCTTGAATAGGGGCGGGATGAGGGAAAAGAGCTGGTGTACTAGTAGTCTGTGCTTGAGGTCGAGCATCTCTAGTCCCGTGCCTAGCATGCGGAAAATCTCAAAGTCTGTGGCCCTGCTTGCCACAACCAAAACAACCCCTCAAATCTGCGAAACACTCACCGGGATTATCCCTACCACACTTAGCACAATGAGGATAATGGGGCCTGTTACCAACACTGTTCTGTGACCTAGACATAAAAGACCCGCTCCCTTGCTCCTGCCTGCCTCTAGGTGCGGGAGCACTAGCTGATGAAGGCGTTGGATTAGATGGTCGTCTCTGAAACTGAGGGTGATTTCCTCCATGGAACTTAGGTTGACTATACTCATGCTGCTCACATCTAGCCCTCTTATTACCCCTCACTCTGTCTCTCTCTCTCTCTAATCTTATTCACCTATATCTGTTATGCATGCATCATCAACCGAGATAGATCCATATCCCTATACTGCATCGCAGTCCTACACTCTTTCAGCACCAAACCAGAAACACATGTCATAAACTTGCTCATACTATCTCGGGTGTTAGAAATCAAATCAGAATCATGCTTGGACAACTAGTTGAACTTCAAGCAGTACTCCTTAACAGTCATGGAGCCCTGCCTCAAGTTTATAAACTCCTCAACCTTTGCTTCCCTCATCTTAAGCAGAAAGAACTTGTCCAAGAATGCATCTTGGAACACCTGCCAAGTCATAGGAGCAACATCTTCAACTCTACCCTTCTTCCATAATACAACCCAGTCATAAGTTATATCCTTCAACCTATAAGAAGCCAACTCAATACTTTTCTCCTCTGAAATATGCATCACCTATGTTATCTTTCTAATCTCCTCCAGGAACAACTGTAGGTCCTCTCCTGCCTTGGACTCATAAAACTTTGGCGGATTTATCCGCATGAAATCACAGATCCTAGAAACAGCTACATCACTTCCCTGTTGATTTGCAACTGTGGCCTGGTTATTGGCCCGAACATTAGCGGTGAATGCTTGGGCTAACGCTTGAAAATCTGCTCAAAACTCAGTATGAGACACTATCTCATTCAAAGGATCAACAAGTGGGGTTTGCTCATCATGATTTCCACGGGCATTCGCAATTCGGAGAGGCATTTTCTGAAATAGAAGATCACGAATTATTTGATGAGAGGGACAACTGCAGGCACGATAGAATCTGAAAGAAATAAACAACTTTTTCCTACAGTGTCTTGAAGCCTCTTGATCATAGATGTGGTACGCTACACACCGATGATCAATGCTCCACTCAACACGGCTTATCAGACTCCCTAGGACTCCTTTGAAACCTTAGGCTTTGATACCATGTTTGTAACGATCCAAAATTATCTCCCGGGACGTCACACGGTGCTAATTGCTGCAAGTAGCCCCAAGCTAACCCTTTGGGCCTATCACTTCTCAGAATAGCTCATTCAAGAAGAAATATACAAAATACTAGCACTGACATATCAAATAAAAAGGAATACGAAGGAAATACTCGGTCTAAACGACCACAATACTAGAAATCTCAACACAACCACAGTCTGATAACTAGTCTGACGAAGCCTCTACTACTTCATGAACTCGAGAGCCGTTGGGACAGGTCCCCAACTGACTCAAACTAAACTAAAAGTAATAACATAAACAGTCAAATACTGAAATATCTGAAGATAGGTCATCGAACCATGAGGACTCACCACTGTAGAAATGTAGACGAAGGTACTCGAGAATCACCGATGAGGCTGGGACTGAGCACCTGAACCTACATTATAAGATAATGTAGCACATAGACGTATATGTGGATCAACACTTGGGATTGTATTGAGTATATGGGGGTGTATGAGTTTACATAAAACAATATGAATACTCTTTAATAAAATCATGCATGCAAATAGGAATGACTCACATGGATTGAAAATTCTAAAATGTAAAGTTCATAAATCATGTAGAATGAAACATGTAACACAAATCTCGTGAATTATTATACTTTGGCTTTAAAATTTGCACTCTCCTCTTATTCTCATTACACATAGGATGAAGGAAGCTTTAAACAATACTTTCAACTCATGCCTATGTCTCATGGAGAGTAAAACTTCTTTATTGCTTAAGAACTTATAAATCTTTTGAACTCAAACACTTGGAACTCGAAATCATATGACTTTGGTTTAAAAACTGATGATCAACTCTTATTAGTAGAGAAAACTACTTCCTTCTTTGGAAAATACTCAAAAGCAATTCGTTCACTTTAGAAAATATCTCATCTCAAAGCTTTAGGGAAAATATTCTATCTCAATGGAAAATACTTTAGTTTAGGGAGGTTCTCTTAACCGACATAAACCATGCGAGCTACATGGAGTCCAATGTTTTGTCCTCCTAAGGAAGAAACCTCACGTTGGGGAGAGGCATCATACTCTTGCCAAGGAGTATAACCTCAACTCAGTGATCACTTACCTTGGCCTCGGGCCCAATCATCTCTGCCTCAGGCCCAAAATCTCAAACCTATGGTGGCACGTAGTTCTGGGTTGAGAAACCATGGTAACTTACCCAACTCGGTGCTAAATACTACTCTCTTTAGTTTATCTCACTCATCTCATGGAAATTCACTTTCAAAAAAATATCATGGTTCATAAAAACCCAACAATCAAATCTGTAATCTCATGTGGTAGAGTGATATCAAAACTCTATGACCATTAGGTCAAAACATTTATCAATGATCTCAAAATACTCAAATCATGGGTGCTTATAGCACAATAGTTCATAAAATTACAAGTCTCAAGTAGGGCTTAATGACCCATAATTCAATCTCAAGTTAAAACTCATCATAATGCATAATAAATAGCATATAGATTCATAATTCATGTAGAAATCTGGAAGTTACAACAATTTGTCTCAAAATATCAACATACTCGTATACTTCAATTTCTAGAACATTGAAACTCTTAAATTCTCAAGGAGTAACAACATAGGGTATAAACCCATCTTCAATTTCTTAAGAAAACATGCAAAATCATGCTATTTGACTTTCAATTCATAGGAAACATCAAGATATTCCAATTAATAACAATGGGTGAAAAACCCTAATTCAATATCATGTAAAATCTCATAGATTGCAAAACATTATAGTTTAAATAAGCCTTTGGGAACAAGGGTGAAAGGATTTTCCTTGTTCAAAACCCCACATACCTTAGATTATGAAATTGGATGAACAAGCTTGCTTCAAACTCTTCTTATTACTCTTGAGAGAGGATACTTGCAACCCTTGAACTTGGGGAACTTAAATCTCAACTCAATTTGTAGAATCTATGGTGAGTTCTTGGATTTCTTGGAGAAGGGTTTTAGATTTGATCTTAAGGGAGAAACCCTAGCTCTCTTGTGTTTTTTATGATGAATGAAGTCATTTGCTTCATTTGGAATATATCTGGTTGATAAAAGAGTGGAAAGACCGAAAAGTTCCTCATAAAAATGACTTAAAATACTGAATGAGGGCTGCGATGATCGGAGCGAAGGTCCGTCGCTAGCCTGACGGTTCGTCGGATCGTCCGTCGCACGTCGGTCAAAAAAATAAAACACTGCCTCGATGTGACGATCTCAGCGAAGGTCTATTGAAAACTCAACGGTCCGTCGGATCGTCGGTCGTACGTTGGGCAAGATGAGGCCATACTACCTCAGCGGCGACAGTCTCAGAGATGGTCCATCGCAATCTTGACGATCCGTCGTCCTGGCCGTCACACTTGGGCCAGAAAAGGGAGTTACTGCCTTGGTTGCGACGGTTCGTCAACCTGTCCGTCGCACCTGGGCGCTTCCGACAACCCTCGATAAAATGGCCATAACTTCCCACCCCAATGCAGGATTTTGATAAAATTGGTTTCGTTGGAAAGCTAATTCAATTCTGTACACTATATGAAGTCATTTTCAGGAAAATTCAACAATATTGAAACACTAGTCTCTTCTCAATCTTTTAGGGCCAAAATTACACTTCACTTGACATGCTCAAGGCTCAAACTACAAGGGAACTTTGTGCGGTCTTACATACTTACATGTTATCAATGGTTTGTTGAGAAATTCCTTAAATATATTGTACATCAAATAGATTACCCATTTTATCCCGGTATGCTTCAATTGTCGATCAATCAGTACGAACCTTTTGGTCCCAAAAGCCACTCATATCAAGGTAAGTAGGCAATATTTTGGTCAACTTTTGTATCTCAGACGACGGTCCGGAACGTCTCCTTTGCGACATTGAATCATAAACTCGGATACGCCACTCTTTTAGAACGATGACAGCAACACCCATTGGAATTCATCACCACAATTGATTGGGATGTACACTTCATCAACCAAATGCCAATATAAGCCATCTGTAATGATAAAACCTTTGATAATGTTGATTAAGCATTCCTCATTTCGGAAAACTTCCGGTTGTTGTTGATTATACCTATCGTAGATATTATTGATGTAAACTTTGTACAAATAATTGTCTGTCGTATATCTGTATTGTTCTGGTGTTTGCAACTTGACCTTCTTTCGGAGGTAGTAAAAAATGACATCGATGTGTTGCACTTATTATTAAATATTTTGGATTACGTGATATAAAAATTAATATGCAGATACAATTAAATAAAGTATTAATTAATAGTAATATGTATGACATTTAAACCTCATCATTCCAGTAAGTTTGGGGTTGTGACATCAAATAAAACTAATTCTTCATTTCGGGATGTGCAACAACAAAGTTGAACATATCAAAATCAAGACTCGATTCATTCACTTTGTAGTGTTCATCATTTTATTTTCTACATGATGATTTATATGTGTTAATGTCATGTTCTTACAACATGAATTGTATAAATCAATAGCTTTAAAGTTGATTTATATGTGTTAATGTCATTTTGTTAATGATGATTTATGTAATTTTTTCTTCTTCTTTAGAAGCAATTGATAGATTATCAACTGTGATATTATGCTCTTCAGCAATAGCTTCTGCTGTGACATCCACCCGAAAAGCCAGAATTGTCAATGCTAATTACAGATATACAATAGATTATCCATCTGTTGCAACAGATGAGTCTTATGTTACAACAGATAAATAATATATTGGGATAAATTCAAACAGGTAAAATAGAGTAGTACAATAATTTCGGTACAAGACAAAGACAGAGGCGTTGCAATTTTGCTTTTTTCAATGCTTGGTGATGCCTTGGAAATATCTTTCCTTCTCCTCTTAGCCACTTTGATCTCTAGTGGAGTGTATGGATATGAAATCCTACTTGATGGAATGACACCCCTCTTAGATGTTATTTCCTTTATAGAAGCAGTTAGTGAATAAATAGCATTAATCACTCCATCATGTTTCGCCTTGCAGTCTTGACATTTGCATGCAAAAAAATCACTAGATGTGGTAAAATATGAAGAAAATCTGTATAACCAGTATGATCATAGTAATAATGGCTTATTGTTTCAAAAACTGTAAGAGGAGCATCATTAGCCCCAACAGCAGCACCACTACCACTACCACTATGACTACCATCATCAACAACAACAAGCCCACCCTCCAAAATTATTTTTCTTGTGATGGTTGTTGGTCCATAATTCTATTTTTATTCCATCAACGATCTTAGGATCCAATAAAGTTTGCACAGACCGTAAAGTAAAAAAAAGTGGCGTTGGTTGGAACAAGCCACGGATGGACAATCTAAAATAAATCAGTATATTTATTAGAATGATGATGAAATCAGTAAAAATAATTATTTAATTAAAACAAAAACTTGATTGGAATTAGACTTACTGCTTACTTCGGGGGATTGAAAAGATAAAGAAATTTTGTATTTTTATTAGTTTTGGCCGACAATCATCTCAGAATTCTTGGACAAGAAACTTCTTCCTGGTAGTTCACTTGTTGTCTCAAATTAGAAATGACTTCAAATGCCCAAGCCTATAACATAATGCCAATAAATCAAAAGCATTATTGAAAAAAAATGAATCATATCATAATAAAAGAAATATTTACCATGAAAGCCCATGGAAAGCCATATAAGTTGACTATCTTTGGCATTAACGGAGTCAACAAATATTTGATAGTCATTTTGAAGCTTTCATAACCTCAAGGATAGCTGTTAAATGCCTTAAAATCCTCAGAGAGATTTATTAAATCGAGGCTTATGTTGTTGTTAACGTCTCTCACCCAAAGAATATTATGTACAAACCAAACCAAGCATAATGATTGCTTGTGATTCTTTGAAAGTCTTTTACCTTTCAACGCTTCTGTCAAATTTTTATTTGTGAATCTTGGACCAACAATGGACACCAGGTAATCATGATCACTCGACTTGCCTTTGCCTTTTTTGGGTGTGCGGGGTGCTTTTTTTGGGGTCAGAGTAGGTATAACTTAAGAAGGAGAAAGAGAATAATATTTTAGTCCAGTAACTATGACAAAAACCTTTCAGCCAAAACAAACAGGCATGCCACAGTAATTTATTCACACCTCATCCATCTTATATTTTTTTCATACATAAACCTACTCTTGAGAAGATCGTATACCATTTTCATCTAGAAACGAACATTGTTGTCCTCCGGTAAATTAAGATATTGCCCAAAGAAGCTTTTCCTGAAATAATAATCCAACTTTTGTTCTCGAAGTATTTTTCTGAAGGTGTCAAAAGATTTTTCCATGACTGACTTAACCACGAAATCACCCATTAAATCTGTGGCACTATAGCACTGCATTCTCACAGGATAACGATTAATGCTGAAGATGTTGACCAACTCTTCGGTGGAAGGGCTATTAGCATTTGGATTATCTCTTTTGAAATATTCCTCCTCTCCGTGTTCATTATCTTCTACTCCTGATTGATATAATGCTTGTAAAGCAAGATCATAGAGTGATGGATGTAGCCGAGTTGCTTCACTTGTTCCTTTACTTGAACCTGATTCGATTTTTTTTCTTTTGAGAGCCATATTATCTTAAGTTAATAGGAACATAAAATAGATTATAATTGATTAATGCATCGTTAAAAAAGGATAACAGTAAATCTAACATGCACAACAGTAAAATAACAGTTCCAACAGACCACATAAATGTTGCACCAGGTATGTTATCTATTGCAACATATAACTGACCCGTTGCAACAATGAGTAAACCGTTAGAAATAATAAAAATGGATCACTAATATGTTGTACCAGGTAGTTTATCTGATGCAACATATAACCAACTTGTTGCAACGGATGAGTAAACCATTGGAAACCATAAAAATAGATCACTAATCTGTTGCAACATATAACCAACATGTTGCAACTGATGATTAATTTGTTGGAAATAGTAAAAATAGATCACTCATCTGTTGCACCAGGAAGGTTATCTGTTGCAACTTATAATTAACCTGTTGCAACGAATAAGTAATCCATTGGAAATAGTAAAAATAGATCACTAATCGATTGCACCGGGTAGTTTATCTGATGCAAAATATAACCAACCTGTTGCAATGAATGAGTAAAAATAGATCACTAATCTGTTGCACCAGGTAGTTTATCTGTTGCAACATATAACCAACTTGTTGCAATGAATGAGTAATCTGTTGGAAACAGTAAAATAGATAACTGATTTGTTGCACCTGGAAGGTTATCTGTTGTAATATATAACCAACCTGTTACAATAGATGAGTAATCTGTTGGAAAAAGTAAAATAGATCACTGATCTGTTGCACCTGACACGTTATCTGTTGCAACATATAACTAACCTATTGCAACGAATGAGTAATTCATTAGAAATAATAAAACAGATCACTGATCTGGTGAAACATATCACTTATCTGTTGCAAAATAAGTTATCTGTTGGATCAATATTGTTTAGATTTTTTTCAAACAGTAGAGTCGTCTATCGCAACAGAAGAATAATTTGTTAGATTGTTTATCTATTGCATCAGATTTTCATAGTTGCATCAGATTTGCATCTGTTGCATCTGATGTTTTCATCAGTCGCATCAGATGTTTCATCTGTTGCATCAGATGTTGCATCTGTTGCAACGCTATTTTTACCAATACAAACAACAAATCAACCCAGCAACACATCACACACACACACTAAGAACATCATCGGTGACCAAAAATTACCAACAAATTTGAATCAATAGTTCGACAACAAGAAGAAGAAATGCCAGAAATCAGAGTTTTATTCAGTCCACATTTCAAATTTAAGGAAGAAATATTGAAATTGTTAACCAGTACTAGAAGAGTAGTTGGCTCAAGTTCCTCTGTTTCTTCATAATTTTTTACCTATGAAAAAAAAAATGGGACGACGAAGAACTCGAAGTTGTTGTCACCGGAGAAGTCTTCACGTCGATTGATGGTTGAAAGTCGAAAAGGAACTCGCCCGACTATTTGTCGTCGGAGGTTGAAGTGTCGGGGATTGAAGAGAAAATTTTTGCAGAACAATTGGTTGGGAGAGAGTTGAGAGAAGCTGTCGAGAGAGAGAGGAGAGAGACGGTTGATTTGGATTGAAAAGGGGTATGGGTTGGGTTGATTTGTATTTTTAAAAAGATTAGAAAGTTTTGAAAATATTAATCAAATCCACAATTAACTTAATCAAGTTTCGTAATGATGTTTGACCTTTTAAGTTGGGCAATGTCACCAATCTTTCATTCAAGACTTAAAAGACACCTTTCCTTCAATTTTCTCTAGTTAGTAGGAGATAATGAGGACAACGTGTCATAATATTACATGAGTTTCTCAAAGAATAATGACACTATTTCCTTTATTTTATGTCCACTTATATGACATTCACTTTAATAGTTTAATTTTAATACTATAAGTATATAACTCAACAAATACATGCACAACTAGATAAAAAGGTGAAAAATTAAATTGTCGTTGACATAAAGTTTAGGTAGCTAGCAAGTGAACCACTCCATTAATAAAAAATTTATTATTTTTTTACAGAAAAGGGACAAATATATTCCGAACTTTGATAAATGGTACATACATATCCGTCGTCATACTTTGGGTACACATATCCCCCCACCGTTAATGAAATAGTATGTATATGCCCCTCACACTAACGACAGGGGCATATGTGTACCCAAAGTATGACGAAGGGTATATATATATCATTTATCATAGTTCGAGGGTATATTTATCCCTTTTCTATTTTTTTAAGGGCCTAGTTAGTAAAACCCATAGTGACAACTAAATTGAACTAAATGGAGTATTAAATTGGCAAATATTTCAAAGAGAAAAAAGGAACGTAAGAATGTGTGGGAACCTCCATTATTTAAACTCTACTATTCATAATTTATCCACCATTAGTCATATGTCTTGTGTTAGAACAATAATGATAATTGTACAAGAATTCAAAATAAAAATTGCTTGGCGTAGAGGAACGATAATACGCGTCTTGAAGATAGTTGGAGTCTCTCCCACGAGTAAACAGAAGAATTAGTAAAAACTCTATCTTCGGGATTCAACTAAGCCACAAAACAAGTAGCATTCAAGAATGTTGCTCTTCTATTCTTGAATTGGTAATTTCACCTTTTGATCAATGTCTCTCAAATATTTTTCAAGGGAAAAGTAATTTTTTTGAGTGTTTGTTTTTTCAAACAAAAGAAACACTATTTATAGGACAAAAGTTTCATGCAAGAGAAGACTATTAATTAAGTAATCGTTAATAGGTTCATGAATAGTTTAAAACAAAAAATTGTCTTTCTTTCAAGAACCTAAAATGTAAGTGAATGAAATTCGCATTCATTTTCTTTGTAACTCAAAATCCTTTAAGTGATGCATTCACATTCATTTTCTTTGTAACTCAAAATCTTTTAAGTGATGCATTTGTTTCAAAATTAATTGAAACATAACTCTTAAAAATCTTTAACTGATGTATTTGTTTCAAAATTTATTGAAACATAAACTTAACAATCCCCCACTTGTTTCAAGAAATTTTATCTTTAAAAAGTAATATTCATTTGAGACATCAATCTAGCGACATGCATCAATAATGGTATCTTTTGGACTTGAACCATTAGCTAGTGAAGACTTTCTAAATGATTGACTACTTAGTGAACGAATCTTGAACTAAGTGGTTCATTGAATGAAGTAGAAAAATACTCCACGCATATTACTATGTTCCATTGAAAATCATAATCCTTTGACATCTTACACCCATGTGTCCCGAATTCTTTTAGCTAAGTGCTTTAATATTCCTCTGTTAAAATCTTATTAAAGCGGTCTCTACTCCGCACTTAGTGCGATGAATTCATCAAGAGTAACTTTGCATACTCCGACTAAATGCTCTATGAATTTCATTAAGAAAAATTAATCTCATCCTCCTTTACAACAAAGTATCAGTAAATCTATCAAGAGTGTTCCTACACACTCCAACCGAAATTTGTGTATAGACTTATTAAGAGAATATAATTTTATTCTTCTCATTTGTAGGAATACTGTCAAATCTATCAAGAATATTATTATTTACTACAACCGAGATCGGTCTTATAGATTTATCAAAATAAAAATCTCAACTTATGCACATCTACTCACTCTCTAGGGAATTTTTTTTTTTATTGATGTGCTTCACAATTGTAACTTTACTTGTTTTTCCCTTTGAACCCAAGATTACATCATTAGGTAGGGTTTTCATAAAGTACAATCAATCTTCAACAGGCTTTATTCCCATCCCATTACAAGTTTGTACCACCAATTTCTTGCCTAACCCTTTAGACAAACGATCTGCTAAATTGAGTTTGAACTTCATATATTGAAGCAATAATATGTGATCCTCCAATCATCTGCTCACTTGATTGTGTTTGAGACGAACTTGTCTTAACTTGCCATTGTAATAATCACTTGATCCCCGAAATATAGCAACTTTATTATCACAATATATAGTCAAAATTCGTATTGGCTTACCCCATAATGGAATATCTATCAGCATACTCTGCAGCCAATTAGCTTCTTCTCCAGCAGAAGACATAGTGATAAATTCTGACTCCATGGTTGAGTGAGTAATACATGTCTGTTTCTTTGATCTCTAAGATATTGCTGCTCCAGCCAAAGTAAAAATCCAAGCAGTAATAGATTTAGAGATTCAGATCAAAAGTTCAAGTAGCATCACTATAACCTTCAAGAACTGCTGGAAAGGTAGAATAATGCAGGCCAACATTAATTGTGCCCTTCAGATACCTTAAAACACGAATCAAGGCATTCCAATGCTCAACTCCAGGGCTACCAGTAAACTTGTTGAGAGAGCCTACTGGATAACCAATATCTGGCCTGGTACAATGCATGACATACATAAGACTCCCAATAATTTGAGAATATGTCAATTGATCAAGAATATTACCAGAGTTTCGCACTAGTTTGATGCTAGGATCAAATGATGTAGGAGCTGGCTTGTCGTCAAAATGACCAAACCTCTTTAGAACCTTCTCAATATAACTTGATTGAGTAAGAGTCAAACCATTTGCTGATCTTACAATTTTAATGCCTAAAATTACATCAGCTTCTCCAAGATCTTTCATTTCAAACTTAAAAGCAAGAAAATATTTTGTTTCTTTGACTCTTTCAATATCAGTTCCAAAGATCAACATGTCATCTACATAAAGACATATTATAACACTAGAATTTTCTTGAAATTTACTAAATATGCAGACATCTCCACCATTGATCAAATATCCATTAGAATGTTAGGGTTTTTGCCCTGATTTTCTTGCCAAAATTAAGTTATACTTTTCTTGAAAGGAAAATAAAGTAATACCATAATTACTTTACTTTTTCTAAAAAGGAAAATATAAAACTTTTTCATATTTGGCAAACCTCTTTCTTGGAGAAAAGATTTTGAAACTCTTTAAATAGAAGACCCACTTCTCATACCATAATATAATAGTATCCACAATGTAGTCTTTTAAAGAGTCTTGTTTAGGGGGAGATTTCTCTCAATAGGTTTAATATTTTTTGATATTAGATTTTCAATATGTAGGTCTCTTGACCAAAACATATTAATAATATTATATTTTTTGTTTAGTTTTCTTCGTCGTTTGATTTATCATCTCATGGTTTGCAAACTTTAAGCTTCCGCATGACGCCCTCTGGATTTCGAACCCAACAAGTAGTATCAGAGCCTATAGTTCAAAGATCTGATGGTTCAATTGAGGAAAGTTTAAGATCAAAGTTGCAATCACCTTGGCGATGATGAAGTTTTTTGTTAAAGAAAAAAAAGTTCAAAAAAACTACATGTGGAGAAAAAGTTTCAAATAAAATTTTGGCAATCCTGCTGTCAATCCATCTTTAAAACCAAAATCAATTTTCAACCTATGTTTATGGGCTTCAACTTTCAACCCCTGCTTACTTTTTATGTTAGGGCTCCTTTCAACTCGTGCATATACTTTTAATGCATGAGCTCCACTTTTAACCTGTGCTCACTTTCAATGCACAAGGCTCCACTTTCAATCCTATTACATGTAACACGAGGCTTCAATAATATTAACCCATGTTTTTATTTTCAAAGAATAGGACTCCAATTTTCAACCCATATCAACTTTTAATCATGGTAACCAACAGTGATATATGAAGATCATGTGAAGAAAGAGAATCAAGAATATTTTGCCAGAAAATCAAGCCAAAAAGGGGAGATTTGTTAGGGTTTTTGGCCTGATTTTCTTACCAAAATTAAGTTATACTTTTCTTGAAAGAGAAATAAAGTAATACCATAATTACTTTTACTTTTTCTAAAAGGAAAAATATAAAACTTTTCCATATTTGGCAAACCTCTTTCTTGGAGGAAAGGTTTTGGAACTCTTTAAATAGAAGATCTTTTTCTCATACCATAACACAATAGCATCCACAATGTAGTCTTTTAAAGAGTCTTTATTTAGGGGAGATTTCTCTCAATAGGTTTAATATTTTTTTATATTAGATTTTCAATATGTAGGTCTCTTGACCAAAACATATTAATAATATTATATTTTTTGTTTAGTTTTCTTTGTCGTCTGATTTATCATCTCATGGTTTGCAAACTTTAAGCTTCCGCATGACGCCCTCTCGATTTCGAACCCAACATAAAAATCATAATTTTTTTAAATTTCTCATGTCATTTTTTTGGAGCTTGTTTCAATCCATAAACAGATTTAAGAAGCTTACAAACTTTACGTTCTTGATCAGGAATGACAAATCCTTCTGGTTGTTTCATGTAGACTTCTTCGTTTAGATCTCCATTCAGGAATGCAGTCTTCACATCCATCTGATGAATCACAAGACCATGAATTGCTGCTAGAGCAATCAAGAACGAATAGAGGTCATCCGAGCTACAGGTGCAAAAGTATCAAAATAATCAATATCTTTTAATTGAGTAAAGCCTTTAGCTACCAAACGGGCTTTGTACTTATCTAAAGTACCAACGAATTTTATTTTCTTCCTAAAAATTCATCAGCAACCAATTGGTTTACATCCAGGAGGAAGATCTGATAATATCCATGTATTATTAGACAATATAGAATGCATTTCATCATTAATGGATTCACGCCAAAATGGAGCATAATGTGAAGACATTGCTTCAGCATAACTTTCAGGATCCTTTTCAACCAAATAAGCTTGAAAATCAGGTCCAAAGTCTTTTGATTTGGCTGATCTTGAACTATATCTTGGTTGACTTTCTTTCAATGGCTCAATTATTTTCCTTTTAAGAGGAGAAATAGAAGAACTTGCATCTTGTTCAAAAAAAATCTTTTTTCTTGGAAAATATATGCTCAAAAAAATTAGCATGTAAAGATTCAATAATTGTGTGAGGACTTGGGGTCTCAAGATTTGAAAATCTATAAGCCTTACTGATTTGTGAATAACCAATAAACACACAATCTACTCCTCTATAGCCAATCTTGGTTAAATGTTGATTCGGTAATCAAACATGAGCCAAGCAACTCCATACTTTAAAATAATTTATATTTGATTTTCGATTATTCCAAAGTTCATATGGAGATGCATCATGATTCTTGGAAGTAATTCTATTCAAAATATGACATGCTGAAAGTAAGGCTTCAGTCCATAAATTTCCAGACAAACCAGATTCATAAAGCATAAAATTAACTATTTCTATGAGTCCTATTTTTTTTCTGCTACACCATTTTGTTGTGGTGTATAGGACATGATCAATTATTTTTCAATGTCTTTTTTTCACAAAAATCAATAAAATCTGACTTTAAGTACTCTCCACCTCTATCAGATCTAATTGATTTAATTTTCAAACTCAATTTATTTTCAACTTCTGCTTTATATGTTTTGAAAGTCTCAAATATTTCATCTTTTGCTTTCAATGGAAAGGCATAAGTATATCTTGAGTAGTCATCAATAAAAGTTATAAAATACCTCTTTTCATGATGTGAAAAACAACCCATCTCACAAATATCAGTGTGGATTTATTGCAAGGGCTTCTTTGTAATCGTGCATTTACTACAAGTAAGACACTTAGTAATATGATTCTTTCCACAATCTTTAATTAATCCATTATTCACCATAAGTTGAATGGATCTAAAATTCACATGTCCAAGAGATTTATGCCATAAGTCCAGTGACTCCACAAGATAAGCAGAAACATTTTCATTTTCAATATTGAGTTTAAACATTCCATTTGCAACATAACCTTTTCCAACAAACATGCCATTTTTAGATAAAATAAACTTATCTTCCTCAAAAATTATTTTAAAATCATGCTTCGAAAGAAGTGTACCTGACACCAAGTTCTTTCGAATATTAGGACTATGCAATACGTCCATCAATGTAACTATCTTTCCGGAAGTAAATTTCAGTTCAACAGTTCCTTTTCCCACAATTATTAAACTGTGGGAGTTTAAGTCCATACCTATTTGGACTTAAATAATTAATTCAATACGTCATGTTTAATTCTCTTAAAAAATTAGTTAAAATGGGAGTTTCAACTTTTAGATGATTTTTGAGTTTTTAACATATTATATAAATTAAAAAGAATAAGAAAAAGCTCAAAATATTGAGAAAAGATATATATATATATATATATATATATATATATATATATATATAGAGAGAGAGAGAGAGAGAGAGAGAGAGATTGTCATAAAAGTATTTTTAAATTCGGGAAGTGGGATAAATTATTTTTTTTCAAAAGAAAGAATAGATAAATTAAATAATAAAAAGTGTGATAAATAAGGTGAGGAAGTGAAAGAGTTTAATAGCATGAGATAATAATCATATTGTATATTAAACATATTGTATTTAATTTCTAATAATATAGACATTAATGAATGATTTTTATTAATTTTAAATAATTTATTAAGCTAAAACTAGAAGAAAATAATTCAAAAAAATCATAAAATAAATAAATAGCATTAGAGGCCTCTAAGGCATACCACATAGGATTGACTATTAATTTCTTATATATATATATATATATATATATATTGATGTGATCAATTATATGATTCTATTTTATGCCATTAGGAACATAAATCGATGAGAGCTCTATTAATTTACTTTTTCTCGATTCTCGTTTGTTCTATTTTTTTATTTGTTTTAAAGAGCACGACTAATCTTACCTTTTGTCTTAGTTAAATCTGCAACTGATCTTTTGATAAACTAAATAGTAATTTTTGGAAAAATCCTTTTCCCCACAAAAATTTGGCGCAAATTTAGCCATAATAAAAAAAAAGTCATGTTCACATTATAAATCAGATTTTTTTTTACACTTTTATCCTTTCTTTTCAAATTTAAATTATTCTCTTAATTTATTTTTTATTTTTGGCTAAAGCCATCGACAGACCCTCAAACTTGTTTTGAAAATTCACTTAGACACCTCAACATCAGGCCCCTAACCCACCCGAATTTTGATCCAATTGGGTACATAGAGAGTGTGTTACACTCACGTGACGTGGCACAAACGGCGAATAAAACAATGACACTTGTCACTGAATTCAAAATTAATTAAAAAATATTTCATAATTAATTAAATTATAATTAAAAAATATTATTTTTTTTTTAAATAAACCCTCCTACCCCTACCCCCCACCCCCCGCCCCCCTCCAAACCCTCCTCTTCTTTACAATTTTGTTGAATTAAATTTATAATTTTGTAAATTGAATTAAATTTATATTTTTGTTGATTTGTGAAAAAAAAATGAATTTACATTTTTCCGGCAAATTTTTATTTTTCCGACAAAGTTTTATTTTTTCTGGCAAAGTTTTATTTTTTCCGGCAAAGTTCCATTTTTTTCGGCAAACTAATAGCGGAAAAGAATTAAGAATAAGATTGAACTAAAAATAAAAAAATTCAAATCGAATTCATAGATAAATTCAAAACTAAGAACAAAAAGGAGGAAAAGTACAAAAAAATGGGAGGTAAATTGATAAAGTTTTATTTTTTCCGACAAACTAATGGCCAAAAAAATTAAGAATAAGATCGAACTAAGAATAAAAAAATTCAAATCGAATTCAAAGATAAATTTAAAACTAATTAGAACAAAAAAAGAGGAAAAGTGGAAAAAATGAAAGGTAAATTAAGTTTAAGAAAGAAAATGAGGAAGAAGAGTGGGAAAGAAAATGAAGAGGGGGTGGGGGGTATTGGATCGGGTGGGGGGAGCCTTTTTTAAAAAAAGTTTTATTTTATTAAAAAAAAAATTGGGCCCTCAGTGCCACTTGACACGTTTTCATTTGATAATTATTCAAAAAAATGTGCCTCACGCACCCCTAGTGAGTGGACAACACGCAGAGTACTACATAAGCAAAAAAGGTCTGATTGGATTAAATTTGGGTGGGTTAGGAGTCTGATAGGTACAGGCCTTAGTTGAGGGGTCTAAGTAAATTTTTGAAACAAGTTTGAGGGCCTATCAACAGAGGCGGATCCAGGATTCTGAGGTACCGGGTGCCATGCCATCCAAGCAGGATTTGCAGGTCGATTCTTTTAATTTTGGGTTACAATTTGAGTTATTTATCATTCTTTTAATTTTATAAGCAAATCGATCAAATACGTCTAGTGAGTTATGTTCTTTTTTTAGATATTTTGAGATCAAAAACTCCTAAGTAGTTTAATTTATTTATTTATTTTATATAAGAGGTCTTATTCTTCAAAACTTTGAGAGAGAAAAAGATATTTTTCATGTTAAAAATTTAAATTTATATAAACCATATGATACAGTTATCTTAATATATTCATATTCCATTACCTTTATATGTTGAGAGTGTTGTTGGAGATATATAATTTGAAAGAATTAAAAATTATAGCTTCAACTTAATCGTCTTCACTTACTTCACACGATCGAAAACTTATAATTTTATAGACTTGAACTTTTTTGAAAAATTTAATATGTTCTTAATAATATTTATGTGACGTTTAAGATTTAATACTCATTAATTCACACAAATACACATGAAACACTAATATCAAGAGATTAATCAAGAGAAAGTTTTAGAAAAGTAGGAATTAATTAAAGAAAAATAACTCATTTAAATTAATAAAAAACAGCAAGAAAATGAAATTAATGGAAAACCCTAAAAAGGGGAATAAAAAGACAACTAAGCCCTTGACACACATCTAACGAAAGACACAAAAACGAAGTGAGGGTGACTGAAGTGCTGAGTAGCTTCCCTTTGTGCAAGCAAGAGAAGGAGACAAAAATTAAAATGCTCATATTGACAGAGGTTTGATCCCTGATCTACAGGGTGGTATTCTCTTCCTATTGACAGTGGCACTAACTGCCACTTTGTACATAGATTGACAAGTATATTATATATTCAATTCTTCTGTAAATGGTGTTGTTCGCAAACAGGGTAGGTTGCGGAATTATTTGACAATTAGTCAGTATAATAGCCATTATCATTTTCGTACGGCCAATAATTATTATTATCAGAATATGGCCAATAGCCATCTTCATCAGAATCTATATATGAATAACTATGGATAGACCATTGTTCTTGAACAAACGGCTCTATAATCTTATCAAGGATTTTCTCCTGTAGATCTTTGCTCAAATTTATCACTTTTAAAATAGTGATTAAAGTTTTTTCATCTAGAAAACAAGTATAATAACTCATTATGTTGTATAGAGAGTTATTTGTTTTAATTTAATTTTATACCTTTTTAGTCTAGATGTTTGTTTTAATTTTTTATTATGATTTTCATTTAGAGAGGCATTTATGAGTACCCTAATCCTGTTGGTTTCATAATTATTTAAATAATTTTTTAATCTATGTAACCTGTTAAGATAGTTTTTAAAACTTTTTACATTACGATTGTAAAACTTGATTTTTAATTTGGTTTCCCAAAACCAATTTCGATATTCTTTTAATACTGGTTGTACAACCTTCATTTTTAAAAATATACACTAATCATGATTTTAAAATTCCCTATAGGTACTAAGTAATATAATATGTATGAATGTATAAAGTAGATATGAAAACTAATTTTTCCTATGCTAATAAGTTCATGAGACTATTGAGTATATTCATGTACCTTTCGTCTTTCCTTTACGTTGGTTGTATCAACACCGCAGTATGTCTCCTTCCGTCTATGAAGAACCCCTTTAGCCTTTCTTGTCCAAACGTTTTGGCTATTGTTCCGTTCTTCCTCCGTTTAGGCCGATGATCGCAACCATCATTTTACCATCATAAAAGATTGACAAGGTATATAAAATAAACTTTGTATTTCATGAACCTATAACAACATAAGAAAAATCTTTAATCAGATCTTTCTTTATACTTATACATACTATTATTACTTTTCCCTGACGGGAGAAAGTACTCACTCACTCATTGAAGATACCTATAATTTTTCTAAGAAAGAGATTATCAGAGAAAATGTAGTCTATCTTCTAAGTTTTTCTATCTCTCCTTTTATAGAAGTAAGGAGGGGTAGATTACAATATTTATTTTTTGTAGGATCGTCCCTATATAATTTAATATTTCTCTTTTAATCCCTATTGAGATAAGATTAAAAGATAAGATAAGATTCTTTTATCTTGTGATTGGCTGATTTCGGATTGTGGGGTCCCACTTGTCCAATCTTCTTTATTTCTTTTATCGTTTGATGCCAACAATGTTGACTTGAATGCTTTTTGCTTTACATCTTTTCTGCTTTTGTAGAATAGGCTTTACGCCTGTAGATTACATCTCTTCGGACATTGAAGAGTCACCTTCTTCTTCATTTCTTTTGAGATGTGGGTGTTCTAAGAACTTGCAGGCCATAGCCCATGTGTTAGGAGTGGCGAGAAATTGATGAGTTTCATTTTCAATTATTTTGTCCCTTAAGACAGCTGATTTTGATTTCCCTTTGATCATGAGAACCCAATTTGTATTCCTGTTCAGGACTTTATAATTTGCTGCGAACTTGTTTTTAAGGATGTGATAAACGGCCTTCATCCCTAATGCTCGTCTGGTTTGAATCCATTTCTTGTTGAAATATGGAATTTTCTTATTAACACCTGTGGCGCTAATACTAAAATCTCTTAATTTTTCCACTTCAACATAATTGATCGTGGAAAAATATATTTGATCATCTTGAGATTTCATAGCTATGCTGTAGAATCTGCAATAAACAGCTTCATTTCCGGCAAAACTCTTGATTGAATTCGTCAGATTCATAGGTAGTCCTTCTATCTCAGATAGGTCAAGTTTGGAATAAACTCTATCGAGATAATCGAACTCGAATAATTTGGCTGTGAAATCAGCCGCTCCTCCTGGAAATATGGAGATTCTGGGGTATATATTTTTGTTCTCCAGAACCCCAAATGTTGTTCCACATGATTCAGGGAGGTCATAAATCATTCTGCTGAATGTTAAATATTCTTCCTCTTTTAGATTAATCTTGTCAACCTGAAAGGTAGAAATATTTTTTCCAGATAAAAAGTTAGTCCTTTTTTCTGATTTCTCAGAAGTTTTTTCAGTGGTTACTGATTGTATAATTTCAGAGAAAGTCCTCTGAGTTGGTTCTCGGCGTTTGGCTTCTTCCAAAGATTCAGCCATAGGCATATCCGAGTTTACCTTTGAGATGTTTTTGGCACTAGGTGCTAGTTGGACATCTCCTGCCACTTTGTTAGGGATTTTTTCCCTTGCACGGCGTTTAGCTTCGTCTAAAGACTCTGCTATCGGCATATCCTGCTTTACCGTCGAGATGTTTTTGGCACTAGGTGCTAGTGGGACATCTCCTGCCACTTTGTTACCCTTAGGTTTTGTTTCTAAATGTTCACATAGAAGTTGAAATTCCGCCATGTTGTCTGCTTGTTCTGTGTTAAGCCGACTTAATTCGAATTGTAACTTTTTTGCCTTTTCAGACACTGTTACTAATTCATCTCTTAATTGGAATAGCATGTTGCCCTTTTCATTTATGGCTTCATCGATGTCATTCATCTTTTGTCAAATCCTGTTAGTCAATGCTCTAGTTCTATCGTCCATATTGAACGTTGCTTGAAAGGAAATCTGTAAAAATATTATCAGATCCTTTAATATTTTCGATCTTAAAAGTATAAAATGATAATATTACCTGCCACCGATGTAACCTCCTGTACTATGGTTCTGAAGGTAATTTGTTGAATATTAATCCCGATATCTGGGTATTTATTATCTGTCTTTACAACAAATGACTTGGGTAATAAAAATGCGGAAAACTTTCGTATTCCTTTTACTACCTCTAGTAATTCTTTCTCGTTAGTGGAGTAATTAATTTCAGCTTCATTAAATGTTCCACTTGTATATCTACAGATTTCATTTAGATCTGTTTGTAGTAATGCTCCCCAATGATAATCTGAAGCATCTGTTTGTAAAACTAAATTATCATGTGGTTCTGGTAGCCTGAGCTTTGGTAGCTTAACACATTCTTCTTTTAATTTTTGGACACAAAGAGTATGTTCGTTGGTCCATCCTAGTCGATTTGATTTTCTAATGAGTTTTTGCAAAGGATTTCTCGTTCTTGCAAGGTCAGGAATAAATTCTCCTGCATAATTGAGACAACCAAGAAACCTTTGTATTTCTTGTTTTTGTTGAAAGCTTGTCAGGAAATTCGATTATTTTCTTTGAAATATGAGTTTGTAATTCTATTCCATTTTTTGAAATTATCATTCCTAAGAATTCTATTTCATTTTTACTTATTTCAGCCTTTTTTTGGCTTAAAATAATCCCATTTTTAACACAGAGTTTTGAAAATTCTTTTAAATGTGTTAAGTGTTCCTGGTAGTTTTCTGAACATACCAAAATATCGTCTATATAGACTATTAAAAAAAAAATCAGAAAATTTTTTATCCATCTTTCTCTGAAAAATTTGAGGTGCATTTTTTAATCCAAAGGGCATTACTATCCATTCATAATGTCCGTTAGGAGTGCTACATGTTGTTAGGGGAATTGATTCTTCCGAAAGCTTAATTTGCCAAAACCCACTTTTACAATCGAATTTTGAAAAGTAGTTTTTTCCTTTAGCAAGGTTAATTAGATTATTTTTATTTGGAATAAAATATCCATCAAAAATACAATTTTTATTTAACTCTTTGTAGTTAATTACCATTCTAGGTTTTCCTCTTTTGAGTTCTGCATGATTCCTTACCATAAAGGCGGGACTGCTATGTGGACTCTTACTTCCTCTTATTAATTTAAGATTAAGTAATTTCCTTATCTGAATTTTAAATTCAGTTTTATCTTCTTCATTGTACAACATTGGTTTAACTCTTATTATGATACTAGGATCTTTTAAAGTTAAAACTGCCTTTTCATGACTATTATTTTATTTTTCTAATGGATTTTCTCCGTAAGAAACTTGTAAATCTTGTTTTATCTTTTCTAAATTAAGGCATTTACAAGAGTAATTTTTTGGATTTTCCAAAAATCTCTGTTTAAAATTTCCTTGCTCCTTTATCAAAACATAGGGATTATGTTTTCTTGGGATTTTTATAAAATGATTACATGGTGTTTTAAAACTAACCATGTATATAGTTTGATGATAGTCTTGAAACTGTTGGATAAAATCATTTCCTAGTAATAAGTCGGTTTCAAGCTTGTCATAAGTATACACATGTTTTATAGGAACTATCTTAGATCCTAAAATTATTTCGACATTTTTCTTTTCATGAGTGAATTTTTCTTTATCCCCTGTTATACCTACAAGATAGGTGTTTGAATTAGATATATCCCAATCTTTTATTAAAAAAGATTTGGCTAGACTAGTTTCTGACCCATTATCTATTTGACAACATGAAGTTATTTTTGTTTCGTAGGATGTAAATTCTACGAATACTGCTACTCTGAATGAGGTTTCTTTAGGCATTAACTATTGGTATAAAACAAGTTTTATCGCCTAAGGTTATTTGAATTCCTTCCTTTTGGATACTATATTGATCTAGACTATTGAGGAATAATCCTCCCAAGATTATATTATAATCATTTTCATGCTCGTTGATATAACAAGGAACTCTTGTTCTTATTGTTCCTAATTGAATGGGTAATTCTACCATTTTTGAACATTCATAACTATTTCCTTCAAATGTTTTATATATATAAGGTTTACCTTTATAGCTAATTAACCCATCTAGGATACTTTTCTTGACGTGATTTGCTGATGATCCTGATTGTATCAGAATTGTTTGTTTGTTCCAGTCACTTCCATTGAAGAATCTTCCTGAAACTTCAGTAATACTGTTAGTATTATTATTGGTAAATCTTTTAGAGTTACCTTTTCTTATTGAGTTTTTCCCATATTCTATTGAGAGTCTCGGATTTGAAGTAGAGGAACTTCCTATTTCTATTGCTTTTCCTACCTGGAATTCATACTCAGTAGGAATGTTTGGTTGTTGAATCTCTTCTTCAACTATCCTTGCTATTCCTGCACATTCTTGATCAATTTCGACAAGTCTTTTATTTTTATAAACATATCCATAGTTTGAGTTAGTAACCGTATATAGAGCCTGATAATAGATGCTCATAATATGATTACCTGGTTTGAAAAGATCATGTCTTTTTACCTGAAAATGCAAACTTAGTGCTTCATTAAAATTTGCATCTTTTAAGGATATGCAATACCTGGGGTAATAGGTAAATAGCAATTTGGTATATGCCAAATTTCCTTCAACTATTCCTAGATTTCCTTCTCTAGTATTTAAGGATCTTTCATCTGAGAGATTTATTACTATGAGACAATCTATTCCTTCTTTAAAGGTAGATTTTACCATGATCTGGATTCCTCCAAGATAAACATAGCTCATCTTTTTTCTATTTCTTTCTGGATTTTTCTTAAGATTTGGTCTATCATAGGCTTGGTTAAAAGGTTAAGCTTATGTCTCCCAGTCGTTTGAGTGACTTCTATAACCTTTTCAACTTCCTGATATTCGTGGTAAGAGATTTTATTTCTCAAAAAGGTTCTTTGGAGTCTACTAAATATACTATCTTCTGTTCGGAGATTAAATTTTAATCCTTGGATTTTTCTTAATAATTCTCCATCAAATGTTGCTTTTAATGCGTATCCTCGCTGATCTTCTTCAGATTCTATAACCTGAGTTGTTTCTTCTAAATTCTCAATTTCTTGATTCATTCTTCTGAATCAGTACTTGATTCTGAGAATTCTTCATAAAGTTCTGTATAAAAGTCTTTACTTTCAATAGACGAGATTGACTCTAGGTCTGATTCTATTTCTTCTCTATCTATTTTAGAGATTTTTACTCTCTTCTTATTACACTCATAACTTTTGTGGCCTTCTTTTCCACAATTATAGCATTTACATTTATCTGTAGAATTCCTTTTAAAAATTTTACGCTTTTTGTAATATTTTTTCCTTGGTATGAAATTCTTTTTAGAAAAGTTTTTCCTTTTAATTAATCCTTTAGTTTTCCTGAGTTTTCTTTTTCTTTTTAACGGATTTTTCTCATGACATCCCCATTGAGATGCTGCTTCTGTATCTTCACAGTAGACTTGAGTACCAATCCTATTGGCTTTTCTCAGCATGTTATGCAACATACATAGTTGACTAAGTCGTTGATTAAGAAAAGTAATCTTTTTTCCTAAAGAGTCATCAGTTTGATCTTCTTTAGCATATTTTGTTCTAAAATAACTAGCCTAATATCCTGGCAGTTTTTGAAAATATTTATCCATGAATGGAGTTAAATTTTTACTACTATCAAATAGCTTGTAGTAGTATGTTTCAAATTCACAAGTATAATCTTGAATATACTTCATTTTACAAATTTGAAGTTTTTCTAGTCATTCCGTTGCTAGTAATCCTTGTTTTTGTTTTTCTTTGGAAATGTCTGACTGACTTCCTAAGAATTCAGCTCCTACATATCTTACTAGATGGTTTATACCTTCTCTAGTTGATTTTTCAAAATCTGCTATAATTGCTAGTCTAAATACGGCTTCAGTTTCTTTAGATACTCTTCTAAACCAATCATCTACCTTTCCTGTAAAGGTATTCGTGGCTATTAAGTATTTTTCTTCGCTAGTATAATTACTTCCTTTTCCTAGAATAAAAAACAATTCTAGGTTTTTTGCCCATAAATCTGAAATTCTCCAGGCTCTCTTTTACAGTCCAAATCAAGGAATTGAGCTGCTCCAGCATCTCTACTGGTAGCCTATTAGGCATAAATTTAGCCTTGGAATTTATATGGTATTGACTATTATAGTCTTTCCATTTCTTAGATTTTGGTAAGAAACTACTTCTTGGAATATGATCATTATCTTCTTCGTTAGGGGCCTTAAAGGTTCCCTGAGGTCCTTCTGTATCCCCTTTATTCATATTTACTCGATAATTTTGATCATTTAGATCAAGCTCTTCTAAAGCATAGACTAATTCGTCTAGTTCATTCATTTTCTTCCTTATCTACTAGGTCTTCTACTTTTGTTTTAGAAGTAGATGCTTCTTCTTTATCATTATTATCAGAAATTTTTTCTAATTTTTCTAAATCTTCTTTTTGTTTTATTTCTAAAAATCTAGATATAATTTTTTCGTCTAAACTACCTTGTTGATAGTTTTCTTTATTTGAGATTCTAGGGGTAAGAATATCATTTCTTATTCTTTTCCCTAATTCTTTATTGAAAATATTTGTTCTTTCAATAATTTTACCCATATTAGTTGGTGAATTATTCTTATGAGTTTTTATCTCTGCTTCTATCAAATTTACCTTAAGAGTTATATGTCTTTGCATAGCTAAAAGGTCATCTAAATTATTTAAGACTTTTTCTATAAATTCTTTGCTATTCATTTTTTAAACAGATTATTATCTAATTTGAATTCTAGATGCCAAATTTCTTGTTCTAAAAGGAAGATAGTTTTCTTTTGATGAAATAATGATTGTTTGCATACTCCTGCAAATTGATTGTATACCTATCTTTCTTTTCTGATGTTAAGTTCTTGTCTCAACTCTGGTAATATTCTTAAAGCTTGTTCTTTATCCATGGCTGACTTGATCTATGTTTCAGTGCTCTGGATTTTAATAAAGCTATTAACCTTGCTTCTAAACTAGAGATAATATCAATTAAATAATTTAACCTGTCTGGGTCATTTTTTATTTCATTAAGCCTTTTATATTCTAAATAATTACTATTTAGAGCTCTTTTTATATCTCTAATGCTGTGATTATTATCACTTAAAGGTTTAAATTTAAAAATGATCATTATGATATTAGAATTTTCTAATACTTGGGTATATAATTCTTGGCTCTGATACCACTTAAATGGTGTTGTTCGCAAACAGGGTAGGTTGCGGAATTATTTGACAATTAGTCAGTATAATAGCCATCATCATATTCGTACGGCCAATAATATATATATATATATATATATATAGTATCTCAATCGAGGTCTGCGAATGTCGTGCAACCCAACGAGTACACATAGATCCGCCCCTGCCTGTCGATGGGTTTAGCCTTTATTTTTCAATACATGGAAATTTTCAACTTCTCAGGTTCCCGTGATTTCAAATTCCTATAAATACATTTCTACTTCCAATTAGCAAATACGAGTAGGCAATTCCCGTAACACATTTCTATTCCAAGGAGTAGCATTCCTATTAAATAGAAAGCATATATATAGAATTACAATTTTTAAAAAAAATCTCTATAAGTACACAAACATATAGAGAGACTTCTTAATTTTTCATTGTCATATTGTAATTCCATAATTCTCAAATTCCTATCAATACGTCCCTATTCCAATTTTTTTCTTAAGAATACTACTAAATGGTCAAATATGTATAAAATCATTTTTGGTTATTCTCCCTTTGTACACAAATACATATATAATTGTATTTTTTTTATAGAATTACATTTGTTTATGATGCGCGAACCAAGATCTATATTTGTTATTAATACGAATACTCAATGAAGTGATTTATCAATTATTGTGTCTAAATAAATTAAAATTACATATTTAAATTATTTTTTAAATATAATTTAAAATTTTTAATAACGACCGTAAAAACTCAAAACTCTTTAGACACGGTAGGAATTGACAAATCATAAAAATCATGTATCATAGGTGTCGACCCTAGGCAGCAACAATTCAAACTGTATCAATGTTGTAGTCTTGCGTCCTTATGTTACACTGATTCAACAACTTGCTAATTACCACTTATATTTATTTAACTAATTAAGTAATTTTATTAATTATTATATTTAAATAAATCTAAAAATATCTTTTAAAAATTAACTATAATTAAAATAATATTTCGATAGCGACAGTCAAAATTCAAAATCTTTTAGATATGGCATGCGTCGGCACATTATAGAAATCGTAAAATTTTTACTGTTCATACGTGTCAGCCCTAACTAACAACAACACAATGAAGTTATACATTAATGTTGTAGTTGAAAGTCATTATGTTAAGCCGATTTGATAACTTGTGAATAATTACTAATAAACCTCTAATCAAGTAATTTTATTAATTGTTGTATTTAAATAAATCTAAACTACATATTTTAAAAAATTAAATATAATTAAAATAAACATTTCGACAACGGTAGTCAAAACTCAAAATCCTTTAGACATGGTATGAGTTGACACATTATAAAAATCATATTGTCCATAAGTGTTGGCCCTAGGTAACTACAACACAATAGAGTTGTACATTAATGTTGCAGTTTCATGCCTCTATTTTATGTCGTTTGATTGCTAGCGAATCACTATTTATATTTGTTTTAAATATGACCTCTAATTAAGTAATCTTACCAATTATTATGTTTTAAAAAAATTAAATTACACATTTAAAAAAAAAAATTAAATGCAATTTTAGATTTCAATAACAATAGTCAAAATTCAAAATAGTTTAGACATAGTAAACAATGACACATTTGTAGAAACCATAAAAATCATATAGTTCATGTGAGTGACTATAGTTAACAATAATTCAAAAGAGCAACACTTTAATATTGTACCCATATATCACATCAATTTATAATTTGTGAATGGTTAATTATATTTGTCTATTAATATGACCTCTAATTATGTAATTATTAAATATTATATTTAAATAATTCAAATTATATATTTAAATACTTGTTTAATTATAATTTTTAAAATTAGTGTAACAAAGATTAATAATCTTGTATTATTACTCGGGTCTCAAATTTATTCTCATATGTTTTGTTTATAAGGAGTTCAATTGTGTGAAATGTGAATGTTGATGAACAATTTCAATTATATTTGTTTGTCAAATTAATATTAGAAAAGTCATAATTTGTAATATTTTTTTGTATAATCTATAATATATTAAAAGTGTGAAGTCTCTTAGAAAAATGATTTGAACTTTTTGCCCTTTATTAAAAAAACTCCGTAATATATAGGCAAAGTCATCTTTTCACATTTTTCTTCAATTTTTAATATTGAATATTGACTATAATATATATATATATATATATATATATATATATATATATATATATATATATATATATATATATATATATATATAATTAAATGGAGAAGATTTTCTACTTTTAGTTGAATTCCTAAATTTATGGCAATAAATTATTAAAGAAAATCCAACTTCAAAGAAATTATTATATATGAAAAATTTATATATAAGGTAAAGTTCTAAATATTTTAGAAAATTGAAAAATTATTTTACATAAAATAGGTTAAGACTTCTAAAAGAAGAAGAAGAAAAATCTTCCAAAAATAAATGGAATTCGTGTATCCCAATTAAAAAAGATAAGTGGATTTCAACCCAAAAAAAAGAGGTATTGTTTTTTTTTTTAAAGGTTAGGACTATTTTTTTTGTTATAATATTTTAGTTTAGGAGTCTTTATATTTCTTTCTTTTTTCCAATTTACAAGTCTATTTTTAGGTTTATATGGATACATAGTTTGGGTAATAAAATTTTGTGCCTTTAATTTATTTATTTTTTAAAGAAAAGGTTAGATTTAGTTGTATTGTTTCAATTAAAAAAGCGATTTGAACTTTTTGTCCTTCATTAAAAAACTCCGTAATAGACATAATCATCTTTTCACACTTTTTCTTCAATTTTTAATATTGACTATAATAAATATGTATATATATATAAAATTAAATGAAAAAGATTTTTTACTTTTAATTGAATTCCTAAATTGATGGCAATAAATTGTTAAAGAAAATCCAACTTCAAAGAAATTATTATATATGAAAAATTTCTATATAAGGTAAAGTTCTAAATATTTTAGAAAAATTGAAAAATTGTTTTACATAAAATAGGTTAAGACTCCTAAAAGAAGAAGAAGAAAAAAGATCTTCCAAAAAATAAATGAAATTCGTGTATCCCAATTAAAAAAGGTAAGTGGATTTCAACCAAAAAAACAAAGTGGTATTGTTTTTTTATAAGGTTAGGACTATTATTTTTTTGTTATAATAGTTTAGGAGTCTTTATATTTCTTTCTTTTTTTCAATTTTACAAGTCCGTTTTTAGGTTTATATGGATACATTATTTGGGTAGTAAAATTTTGTGGCTTTGAATTTTTTTCCAAGAAAAGGTTAGATTTAATTGTATTGTTTTTTTTTTTTTGGAACCCTAGGAAAACTCGCAGCCGCTCGCTACCAGTGGTGCGCACTGGGTAAACCCCTCACTGTGCAATAGCCTGCAAACCACACAGGAGATGTAAACCTCATTAGGTAAACCCCGTGCGACAGGCTCATGGCTCAAAGGCATTGAGGGGGGAATCGATCCCAGATAGTTGTGGTGGGCTACCACCCTCCAAACCAGTGAGCCAGTCCGAAGGACTAATTGTATTGTTTTGTTGTCTCCAATTTGAGTATTTTTTTGTGTGCGTAAAAGTTAGATTTAGTTGTATTGAGATTTAGTTGTATTGTTTTGATATCGCTATCATTGTATTATTTTGTTGTAGTTAACGAGTGGTAGATGAATGTCGATTGACTTTGCGGAAAATCTTTTGCAAACGTTAGATTTAATTGTATTGTTTTGATATTATTAGTTTGGTGTAGTTTACAGGTGGTAGATAAATTTTGATTGGAGTTGAGAATTTTTTTTTGTATATATTTAGTTAAATAAATTCTCCATCTTTATATGTTCAAAAGATGTTGAATTTGCTTATTATATTCTTTTTTATTATTTAAACAAATATTCTATTTAACGTAACGTGTAAACTCATTAAAGTGAGGTACACGCGCGAGACGCGTGCATCTAAACTAGTAATAAGGATAAATATAACACATGAATAAAATAGATTGATCCCAAAACTTCTATATGTTATGTAGACACGTGATTTCGTCCTCTTGAAGTTCCATTTTTATTCACTTTACCCATTTTATGTTATCCTACCGTGTACCCTACCCCGTGTAATTATCCCTCCACAAAATACAAAAATAAACAAAAAAAAATACCTCTAACTAATTTATCTTATCCTAACAACCTACCCAATCAAAAGCTTCCACCTACCCTAACTACCCATATGATCCCCCCCTCCTTTTTCGTGTCCACAAAGAAAGAATATATGGGGGACCCACCAAAATTCCCACATCATAACAAATCCATGCCCATTATAAAAGAAAAATTCTAAGAAAAAAAGGTTTTGATCATCATCTTCTCCACAATAACAACAATGACAAAATAATCTTCCTCACAAAAACAAAACAAAACAAAACAAAACAAAAAAAGCACCGGTGAACAGTAACCGTGAACAGTAACCGGTGAACAGTACCCGGCGTGAAAAGTGACGGTGAACGGATCTTTATTTGTCGAGTTGGATTGTTGGTGTTAAGGTTCGGCTCGAGGTTTCCGGGTGCGAACTCTCTTTATTCGAATAACATTGAGTTTGAAAGCTTCAAATTTAAGGTCCAATTCTTTCTTCTCTTTTATTTAATTCTTATGTGATTGTGATTATGATTGCGTGTGATTCGATACTGTGGTTTGTTTGTTGATGTGAACTGTTGGTGACATTTGGGTGTGTGATATGCTAAGCATGATTGATGAATTTTCGTTATTCTCGATTGGTGGATTGTGTATTGAAATGGGTTAATCACGTGGTTAAAAATGAATTAAGGTGGGGATTAAAAATGGAGGAAAATGAATATTGATTAATTTTGATGTATTGATAATTTTTAACATGATAGAATTGTGATACGTTGAACTTGGTAGGCAAACGTAGGCTTGGTAGGCAAATTTAGGAATAACGAGTTGTTGGAGTGTTTGAATATGTGCGTGAATGGTACTTTCTACTTTATTGCACGAAAAGTTTAAATTGTACTCATTTGGCCGGGGAATGCCCCGAAGGATTTGTATTGATTTATCCAGGGAATGCCCTGAAGTAGCATGTACGCAAAGGAGGCTCGTGATCAAGGCCCGGAACGTCGGGTGGAGTTTAGTTTAGGATTAGTTTAGAATAGAATAGGTTTTATATTTCAGCACCTCTTTTATTTTGGATTGTATAATTTGGACTGAACATTATTTTTGTTTGTTTTGAATTTTGTGTGATTTATTTGTTTGCTTGTTTTGCGTGTTTATGTGGTTTGTACATTTGTAATATCAAATTAGCCGATACGCTCCACCAGGCGACCGTGGTCGAACCACGGGATCGAGGGGTGCCTAACACCTTCCCCTCGGTCAACAGAATTCCTTAGCCGAAATCTCTGTTCGTAAACCGGTTTAAAGAGTCAAATGGTTTCGAAAAGGATTTTTCAATGGTGACTTGGCACACCAGATTATGCCAAGTGGCGACTCTGATTTTGAATGTAAAAATAATCTTTTTTCGGAACCAATCTTCATTTTGTCACTTTAATAAAAAACCCTTTCAAACCTTAAAATACATATTAATTTTTGGAGTCGAAAAAGGGGTGTGACATGTTAAAAATAGCAAACGCCATTTCGAATACAAAACGCCATTTCGAATACAAAACGCCATTTCGAATACAAACTCATAATATTGATCTTTTGAAAGTTCAAGAGAGCGTTTAAAATACTTGAAAGAAATAAAGAAAAATAAATTATACTATTTTTTGCATGTAATATCTTCTAAATCCTAAAAATAAAAGCTATGTGAATAGTTTTATTTTTTCTATTAGCATTTTTAGTATTAGATTAAAATCAAATATCCTGAACATTATTAAAAACTTTAAATCTATTAATTTTTTAATTAAAATCATGCAAAATTAGAGAAACATTCTATTTTGTAATTTTTTTTCCCCTAGCTTATTAATGCAACATAAAATTTTTATCAAACTTACAGTGTAGAAGAATATATTTATAATTTATAATCTATAATATATTAAAACTGTGAAGGACCTTAAATATTGTTTGAACATTTTGCCCTTCATTAAAAACTTTATTTTAGACAAAATCATTTTTTCACTATTTTTTTCCTAATATTTAAGAGTTAGAAATTAATTAAATATATTTATGATAAAATCTTTCCTTATTAGAAGTCATCATAATTAATGACGACAAATACTTTTTTCATTAGTTTAAAAATTTTAAATCAACTAAATTTGATTTTAAGAAGATTTGAAAAATTCAGCAATAAATATAAAATCGTTATAATAAGAATTTTTTTTAAGAAGTACCGAATATTTAAACGTTTTAAGTACGCAATAAGGATGTAATTAATAATTTTATAAAGATTTGACTTTAAAAACAAGAAAAATTTTAAAATTTAGAAAAAAAATAATCACATCAATTTATTATTTTTTAAAATTATAAGTAAATGTATAATGTTTTAATTTAATTAACTATATAATTTACTATACATATAAAATACTTAGAGTATGTAGAAATTTTTATATTTATTAATTGTTTTGTGTAAATCAACTTTAGTTGTTCCATAAATTTAGGGAATAAGTAAAGTTAGTGCATTTATTAATATAATTTGGAGGAGATTTATTTTAAAAAATATAATAAAATTAAAATAAGATTATATAAATCTTTTCACAATTATGATAAAAAAATTATGACTATTTAGCCGTTTCGTAATTTTTTTTAAAGAATATGTACCAAATATTGCTAATTCCTCATAGAGTACTTCAGCATGAGCTGTCAAATCTAGTTATGTGATTTGTCCTCGATTACTTATCCCACTGCTACCAGCTTAACCCACACTTCTATAAGAATCCATTGAAGTAGGTAATATTCGATATTCGTCCCCCCCCAACGTTCTTGTCGTCTTCTTTTTTATTATTTGAAAAGTTTATCAATATTTTACTCTCTAATGGATTCTGATTTGCTCTATTGGATATGCATTATAAAAAGGTGGTTTTATTTATCAAAAGAAAGGATGCAGATTTGAAACAAGATAAAAAGGGTGAAATCACATCCCGATCTTTCAAAAAAATAAAAATAGAACAAACAAGGATTGAGAAAAAATAAAATAGTACAAATTATTCTGATCAGTTTATTATGTTCTTGATGGAATTGGGTAGAATTATATAGCCGATCTCCAACTTGTTTTAAACTGCAACATAATTATGTTTCATGAAAAAAAGTGACTGCTTCTCATTTAAAAGAGTAGATGCAGCGGATTACACAAGAAGGCACAATGAAGTGCCCTTTTTTAATACACTATGACCAAACAAAATTTTGCAAATATGAAGTTACAACTCAAGAAGGCACCTTTTAGTACATTGTGATGCATAAATTACATAAGCATATATGTATATTCAATTCCATACTTCTTTCTTAGCGTCTGAACAAACTCAGGGACCTTATGTTGGTCAGGCAAGGACTTGGCCACACTGTCCCTCTGCATGCACCTCTTGGCCCATGCCACAAACTTTGGGCACTCAGCTTCTATGCTGAAGTTACCGTAAGTCTCGTAAGCATGAAACCAGCTGTAGAACCCAATCAGAGCAACATCCACAAAACCAAAGTTATCCCCTCCGAAGAAAGGCTTCTCTCCTAGTGCTCCCTCCAGCGCCTTAAGGCATTCTATGAAATCTTTCTTAGCTGCCTCTTGCTCTTCTCCTTTTGTTGTCCATATCTTCTTACAAAGATCATTAGGTCGTCATTGACCAAGACTATAAAGAAAACAACATTTCACTCATCATAACCAACTAACCAACCAATGTGAAACTACTCCAATAATACAATTAATTCATCCAATTAATTCATCTCTAAAAGCAGAGGACTTTTGCCACTCATCAAGTCCTCTTCTTTGTACTCATAATTTACCTCTTTTTCAGCAAGTGCAACCCTTAGACCCAGACCAAACATGCTAGGCCAGAAATTTCACAGAATTACCTCATTGTTAGCCATTTTTGTTGTATGAAGAAGAAGGCAAGAAAGTGTGACGTGTCTTTCATCTTTCGACTTTTGGACACAAGTAGTACTGTACTTCATTTGTTAGCTACCTATAATTTTCAGTGTCACAAGATTCGATTTTCTACCTACTCTTAAGCATGTACAGTTGTAAGAAAATATTTTTCTTAAAAATAAATTTAGATATCATGTACTTCCTTTTATGTAAATTTGAGTCTCTTACTCTCTTTTTGATCTTACATTATGATGCATCATTGCATGACAAATGACCAATGCAACAAAACACAGCCAAAGGTGAGTCTGAATTCATCTGAAGACACAAAACCGGAGTATATAAGGCTATAGACAACTAGATATAATAATATTGGTCTCATTATAAAAGTGAGACTGGTTTAATTTGAACACAAAATAGAATCATATACTTAATACCAACTTGTTTGTAACTGAGATGTCGTTATTGTTGTGGTAGATGATGCTCTTTATTACTTCTCATCACGAAAAATACCACAGAATTAGATTACAAGACTACAAAAGCTAACTCCCAACAGGACACAAGCTAAGGCCTAAGAGTCCCTTTATTACAAGTAAAAGTACAACTTAGACTAAGACCAAAGTACAAACAAACAATTCAAATCTTCAAATAACAACTGAATAAGGCAGAACGAGGTGCCTTTTGATGCCTAATTGCATAAGCATATGTTACTCAAGTCCATATATCTGCCTAAGAACTTTTGCAAGCTTAAGGACCTTCTGTTGGTCTGGCAAAATCTTCGCCACACTGTCCCTCTGCATGCACCTCTTGCCCCAAGCCACAATCTTTGGGCACTCAGCCTCTATGCTGAAGTTACCGTAAGTCTCATAGGTATGAAACCAGCAGTAGAACCCAATCAAAGCAATATCCAAATAACCAAAGTTATCCCCTCCAAAATAAGCCTTGTCTCCCAGTACTCCCTCCAGCACTTTAAGGACTTCTATGAATTCTTTCGTAGCAGCCTCCTGCTCATCTCCCTTTGTTGTATGTATCGTCTTTGCAGGAATATACAGCTGAAATTTCAATAAACATAGAAAAAGAAAATGGCGATCACTTGTTGCCACAAAACTAAGAAGAGTTTGTTCGTGTTAAGAAAGTGAACTTCTGAAGTAAGGGTTATCCAAGAATATATACCGAGATGATATTCCATTTCTTCAACTAATGTAAAACTCTAATACCCCCAACGCCTAAGACTGAGCATCTCGAGGTGGGAGACCTAGTTTATGAAGTGAGGAATAGAATTAACCAAGACTATATGACAATATTCTATTTCTTCAACTAATGTGAAACACTAACACCCTGCATACCTACGACTGAGCATCTGGAGTGTGGGGAACTAGCTTAAGAAGTGAAGATTCACAAGACAATTATTACCAAACAATATTCCATTTCTACAACTAATGCGAAATGCTAATACCTAATACCTAATACCTAGGAAAACATCTTGACCGTGGACAGTATAATAAGAAGGCCAACATCAGATATATAAAAAATAAAGATGGATTTAGCTCTAATAACATGCTAACAAAGTGGACATTGACATAATAATTTAACCCCAAAAGGAAATAACATATATATTCTCAAGCAACCAATGTGAAACTCTAACATACAAGACGACAATGTTTCAATCCCAAATTAGTTCGGATCGGGAAAGGGTATGAATTTTACCTTTAATCCCAACTGATGTGTAACTCTAATACCCTCACACGCCTAGGACTGAACATTTAAAGCACGAATAACATAGTAAAAAGGCTAACTTTAATTGCTCGTTAGCCACGAGGAACAAGGGATAACTAATCACATGATTAATTTTAGGATGAGCTTATCCCATAGCGGGAACTTGTCCCAATACTAGTTATCTCGAGATTGTAATGTTATTTTTATCCCACACTGAAGGCGGGACAACATTTCACTCTCATCCAACCAATGTGAAACTGCTCCCCTAATACAACACCAAACAAGAATCCTAAAGGGTATGAATTTTACCTTTTTGTCAATGTAGTCAGCCCAGAATCTAGCTTGTGCTCTCTCATAAGGATCAGAAGGAAGCAAAGGGGCTTTATCCTTCCACACTTCATCAATATACTCAACTGCAATAAAAGACTCACAGATTGGTTTTCCATTGTGAATCAAAACTGGTATTTTCTTGTGGATAGGATTCATCTGTAAAAGCAGTGGACTCTTGTTGGCTTCCATCAATTCCTCTTCTCTATACTCATATTTTACCTCTTTTTCTTCAAGTGCAATCCTAGGCCTCATGCCAAACATGCTTGGCCAGAAACCCAACAGAATCACCTCATCATTAGCCATTTTTGTTGTATCAAGAACAAGAATGCAAGTCAAGAAAAGAAAGAAGAAGTTTCCCAGGATTGCTACTGCTCATTTGCTACTAGTATATATATACAGGCACAGCACTTGGATGCCTTCTATTTTCTATCCCTTAGGTTGTGGCCAAAATAAAAAACAGATCAATATAATCAATTCTTAAATCATTAAAATCTATACACAGTTTCTTCTTAGTAACTAAGTGACACGAAGAATCTCTTTCATTGTGAATTATTTAATACGTACCATCTTTGCTGACTAGGTTCGCTTTGCGATGGTACAACCATGTGTAATTATTTAGTACTATAATTTTAGAAAAACACATCGTTTTCACCTTAAACTATATTCAAAAAGTCTAAGACACACCTAAACTATACTAGTGACTTATTACACACCTTAACTATAAAAAAGTGATATTATTACCTCCCCGCGACCCCCATTCTAAGACGCGTGTGTTACACTTATTTTAGGCGCGTCCAGCCTATTAAATAACAAAAGTAAACAGCTAAAAACATTAAGGGAAAAGACATCATTTACACCCCAAACTATAGTCGAAAAGTCAATTCCACACCTAAACTATATAAGTGACCTATTACACACCTTAACTATAAAAAAAATGATACTTCTTACTGACGTGGCAGCGCGTGTAAAACACTACACCACATGCAAGTGGTGGTAGCTTGACAGGGTGTAAATAGTTTCACTTTTTTATAGTTTAGGTGCGTAATAGGTCACTAGTATAGTTTAGGTGTGGCTTAGACTTTTCAGGTATAGTTTGGGGTGGAAATGATGTCTTTTCTCCTATAATTTTTAAACATTAATACCATCCATCTTGTATACTTAGGGTCGTTTGGTTGGAAATGTAGTTACGATGAGATTAGTTATGATGAAATAAGTTATATTAGGATTAGTTATGCTGAGATTATTTTTTATTGAGTGTTTGATTTGTTGTATTCAAAATAATATGCATGGTATAATTTCTAAGAATAAATTAACTGATTACCAAACTACCCTCCATCTTATTTAACTTTTTTTTATATATATATTTCTTTTTAAGCTTTAAATATTTATTCTTAAGCATAAAATTTCATCTTATTTAGCTTAATTTTTTTGTGTGCGTGCATTTTCATGATTATATCGTGTGTATTTTAAAAATAAAACTTTCAGCTTATTTAGCTTTAACTTTTTTTACGCGTGCCTTCCGATGATTATGCCGTGTGTGTTTAAAAAAAAATCTTACTACATCTTATTTAGTTTGAAATAAAAACTTTCAACTTAAGTTTATTATATTAAAAGAAAATTTGTTGTTTACGTCATTCATTTAAATACATATCACTCATATAATATAAAATATTAAAATTCATTTTAATTCATATATACAATATTAAGAAAACGAGCTGCAACACATTGAGTGAATTTGCAAGGCATTTGGCCAAAATAAATAAATAATACTTATTTGTAGACGAAATCTTTTATTTGTATCAAGAATCACCTTTTTTAATAAATAAATAAAGAGAGGCATTTTGCAGGTAAGTAATAATTCATAAGAAGTAAGATTAATAATCTGAATACATAACTAGTTTACCTGCTAGGCAGCTAAGAAATTTTATTTGAATATAGGTAGGGGTAATTTTGTTTTTTTCTAATTTTATCCCAAGAATAAATAATGATGGGATTGTTATCCCACCAAATAGGTGGATAACTTATCTCGATACTATTTATTAGTACCAAATTATTATTTTATTCCAGGATTATTTGTTTTTGTACCTTACACCAAACGATCCCTTACTGTCGTTTGGTTGGGAACAAGTTATCCCGAGATAATTAATTCGGAGATTAGTTATCCCACCATATATATGAGATAACTTATATGATGGGATAAGTAATCCTATGACTAAATTTCTAAATTACAAATCAAACATCATATTAATTTATAACCATTTAAGGTGGTATCAATCATGCAGATTTTTACACATAACTCACCTTCAAACCAACTATCACACCACATACAATATACTAATGTAGAACTAGCAAATGAGTAGCAGCAAAATTCTGCTTTCTTCTTTGATTCATCAAAAATGGCTAAGGATGAGGTGATTCTGTTGGGTTTCTGGGCCAGTGTGTTCGGCATTAGGCCAAGGATTGCACTTGAAGAAAAAGAGGTAAAATATGAGTACAGAGAAGAGGAATTGGTGGGTAATAACAAAGGTCCACTGCTTCTACAGATGAATCCCATACACAAGAAAATCCCAGTTTTGATTCACAATGGAAAACCAATCTGTGAGTCTCTTATTGAAGTTGAGTACATTGATGAAATGTGGAAGGACAAAGCTCCTTTGCTTCCTTCTGATCCTTATGAGAGAGCACAAGCTAGATTCTGGGCTGACTACATTGACAAGAAGGTAAATTCATTCATACTAATTTAGGATTGAAGCATTCTTGTGTTGTGTTATTAGAGTTTCACATTGGTTGGTTGAGAGTATAAAATGTTATTTTCTTGTAGTCTTGGTTGATTGTGATCTAAATAAATAGTCTTTGTTAATCTTCACTTCTTAGCTAGCTCCCTCACACCCCAGATGCTCAGTCGTAGGCGTGCAGGGTGTTAGAGCTTCAAAATAGTTGAAGAAATGAAATATTGTCTCTCTATGGTTTTAGTTAATCTTCACTTCACAAGCTAGTTCCCAGTGCTCCTCAAGATGGCCAGTCCTAGATTTGAAGGGTGTTAGAGTTTTATATTAGTTTAAGAAATAGAGTATTGTCTCGTTATATAGTCTTGGTTAATCCTCACTTCATAAGCTACGTTTCCGGTGCTTCAAGTTCTCAGACCTAGGCATTGCGGTATTAAAGTTTCACATTAGTTATTGTTATATAGTCTTGGTAAATCCTATTCCCATGTTTGTTGAAATTTCAGTTGTATGATCCTGCAAAGAAGATACATATAACAAAGGGTGATGAGCTGGAGGCTGCTCAGAAAGATCTCATAGAAGTCCTTAAAGTGCTGGAGGGAGTACTTGGAGACAAGACTTATTTTGGAGGGGATAACTTTGGTTATTTGGATATTGCTCTGATTGGGTTCTATGGCTGGTTTCCTACCTATGAGACTTATTTTGACTTCAGCATAGAAGCTAAGTGCCCAAAGATTGTGGCTTGGGGAAATAGGTGCATGAAGAGGGACAGTGTTGCTAAGACTTTGCCAGACCAACAGAAAATCCTTGAGCTTCCAAAACTTATTAGGCAGAGGCTTGGAATTGAATAAGCATATGATTATGCAGTTATGCATCATAATGTATTGAAAAAAGACACTTCAGTGTGCCGTCTTGTGTTGTTTTCTCAAGATTTGAAATGTTTGTTTGGTCATACTGTAAGTTCTACTTGTACTCTTGTGTCCTGTTGAGGGTCAGCCTTTGTAGTCCTGGCTTCTAGTTTTGGGGCTTCTCCTCTCCGTAATGAGAAGTGAACAATTTTTTTAATAGCAACATCTACTATAACAGTAACTATGTTTTAATTCTAAACAAGTTGAGATCTGCTATATGATTCCACTTTATACTGTCAGAAACACTGTCCCATTTCATGATCAAAGTAAACCAGGTTCATTTTCACCCTTTTATCTTGTTTCAAATCGACATCATATCTTTTGGTAAACGAAACAATCATTTTATAAAACATATCCAATAGAGCAAATCTGAATCCGTTAGAGATACTTCACCAGAGTTGTCAATTAGCACTCGACAATGTACAAAATGACACTAAGAACAAAATTAGGTGATCTGTCCTTATTTATTGATCCCACTAGCATTAGAACAACTCCTTGCCCATAAGAAATATTAATAATTTTTATGTATCACTAAGTACGTAGTCAAGGTAGATATTAATTTTTTTAAAACATAATATTAAATAATTAAAGGTGTGTAACTGATATTATAAAAATATACGTATAATTTATAATCACACATGATTGTTTTGCTCACAAATAAAATATTATAAAATTTTCAAAGAAAAAAAAAAAGACAAGAACGTTGGGGGAACGAATCTCGAGTATTAATTACCATTCAATGGATTAAAAAACTAAAGGGTACTAGGAGTATTTCTTATGCGACATTTAGTTATTATGTATTGGGTACATTCTATCCTACACAATATAATGGGTTAATTTATTGTCAGACATCTAAAGTTGTCCCAAAAATTTACAAATTTCTCAACTAAGACCCTACCTATTATTTCCCTAACCCACCCAAATTTTGATCCAATCAAGCCTTTTTTACATAATCAGCAAAAAGTACATAGAGAGTATTACACTCGCGTGACGTGGCACAAACGACGAATTAAACGATGACACTTGGCATTGAATTCAAAATTAATTAAAAAATATTCCATAACTAATTAAATTATAATTTTTTTAAAAAAAAAAATAAATCCCCTACCCCGCCCCTACCCCCACGCCCCACACCCTCCTCTTCTTTACAATTTTGTTGAATTAAATTTACAATTTTGTAAATTGAATTAAATTTATATTTTTGTTGATTTGTGAAAAAAAATGAATTTACATTTTTCCGGTAAAGTTTCATTTTTTCCGGCAAAGCTCCATTTTTCCGGCAAACTAATGGCGGAAAAGAATTAAAAATAAGATTGAACTAAGAATAAAAAAATTCAAATCGAATTTAAAGATAAATTCAAAACTAAGAACAAAATAGGAGAAAAAGTAGAAAAAATGGGAGGTAAATTGATAAAGTTTCATTTTGGCAAACTATCCGGTAAAGTTTCATTTTTTCCAGCAAACTAATGGCGGAAAAAGAATTAAGAATAAGATCGAACTAAAAATAATAAAATTCAAATCGAATTCAAAGATAAATTCAAAATTAAGAACAAAAAAGGAGGGAAAACAGAAAAATTGGAAGGTAAATTAAGTTTAAGAAAAAAAAAATGAGTAAGAAGAGTGGGAGAGAAGATGAAGAGAGGGTGGGGGTATCGGATTGGGTGGGGGAGCCTTTTTTTCAAAAAAGTTTTATTTTATTAAAAAAAAAATTTGGGCCCTCAGTGCCACTAGGCACGTTTTCATTCGTTATTTATTAAAAAAAAACGTACTTCACGCACTCCTATTGAGTAGACAACACGCGAAGTGCCACATAGGCAAGATAGGCTTGATTGGATCAAATTCGGGTAGGTTAGGGGCCTGATAGGTACAAGTCCTAGTTGAGGGGTCTAAGTGAATTTTCGAGACAACTTTAGGTGTCTGGCGATGATTTAAGCGTAATATAATATACATATTCCCTTATTACTTGTACATTATCAATTATATGAATTTATAAATTACAAATCAAATACCATATTAATTTATAAACATCTAAGATAATACTTTTTCATACCAAAATAACTGCATTGTTGGGTATGATACATTTCTTGAGCCGGGGGTCTATTGGAAACAGTCTCTCTACTTCTTCGGAAGTAGCGGTATGGATTGCGTACATTTTACACTCCCCAAACCCCATTTTATGGGAATACACTGAGTTTGTTTTGTTGTTGAGTGTGACACACTCCTTAAGAAAAATCTTTTAGGACATAAATTGTAGTTTATTTTTCACTATTACTCCTTTAATTATTTTTAAATTACTCTCCTAGATAATGTGAAGTACTTAAGAATTTTATTAAATGAAACGACAAAATTGAACGAAATTTTCAACATGTCTCTAAAAAAAATGAACAATTAATTTATTTTCAACATTAAAAAATAGCTCAATAATTCATTTATTTTGAAATAAAAAGGGCATCAATCATGTTGATGTTAACACATAACTCACCTTCAAATCAGCTTTCACGCGACACTACATATGCACACACACACAAAAAAAAAAAATTCGAAAATTGAAGGCATGCAAGTACTATTTACTATTAAATAATAATGTAGAACTAGCAACTATGTAGTAGAAAAATTGTGCTTTCTTCTTGTTGACTTGCTTTCTGCTGTTGTTGATACTAACAAAAATGGCTAATGATGAGGTGATTCTGTTGGGTTTCTGGGCCAGTGTGTTCGGTATTAGGCCAAGGATTGCACTTGAAGAAAAAGAGGTAAAATATGAGTATAGAGAAGAGGTATTGGTGGGTTATGTCAAAAGTCCACTGCTATTACAGATGAATCCTATACACAAGAAAATACCGGTTTTGATTCACAATGGAAAACCAATCTGTGAGTCTTTTATTGGAGTTGAGTACATTGATGAAGTGTGGAAGGATAAAGCCCCTTTGCTTCCTTCTGATCCTTATGACAGAGCACAAGCTAGATTCTGGGCTGACTACATAGACAAGAAGGTAAATTCATTCATACTAATTTGGGATTGAAGTATTGTTGTGTTGTGTTATTGGAGTTTCACATTGGTTGGTTGAGAGTATAAAAGGTTATTTTCTTGTAGTCTTGGTTGATTGTGATCTGATGAGTTAGCTTTTCAGGTTACGTTATTAAGTCAATGTCCACTTTGTAAACATGTTATTAGTGTTAGGCTCATTTTTATTCTTTTTTATACCTAATGTTGGCCTTCTTATTATGTTGTCCAATAGTCAAAGATGTTCAGTCCATAGGCATGAGGTATTAGTGGTTCGCATTGATTGTAGACTAAGTTGCTCGAACTCTTCACTTTTGGTGCCGTAGTTGTGTCAGCACGACAATGGTGTGGGTATAGACGTGGATCCGTATCGGATCTAGTCAATTAAGTTTGGATACTTAGATAAAAATCAATGGAGAAATTCCGAACAGATTCATGGTTTCTATCATTAAAACAAAAGCTAAGGTAAAATTGAAGTTCCTTATATGTAGGATCTTTTGTGGCACTCCTTTTCCTTTTATCTCCTTCTAGAATTCCCCCCTCGACCAGTATTTCGACCTCAAGTTTTCCACATATATCTCATAATTTAGGTTTTATAACTCTATCTTTAGATATTTGAATTATTTTTAGTCGAATCCCTGCACCCGTATCTTAATGGATCCATATGTCTGAATCTTAAAATTAGATCATGAAGGATCCGACCTAGATCCGTACCCGTATGGCCGTATCACACACCTGCACCCGAGTCTGATAAACTTAGGTTGTAGAAATGATATATTGTCTCGTAATAAATAGTCCTTGTTAATCTTCACTTCTTAGCTAGCTCCCCCGGACCCCCCCACACCCCAGATGCTCAGTCGTAGGGTGCAGGGTATTAGAGGTTCAAATTAGTTGAAGAAATGGAATATTGTCTCACAATATAGTCTTGGTTAATCTTCACTTCACAAGCTAGTTCCCAGTGCTCCTCCAGATGGTCAGTCCTAGGCTTCCAGGGTGTTAGAGTTTTATATTAGTTTAAGAAATAGAATATTGTCTCGTTATATAATCTTGGTTAATCCTCACTTCATAAGCTAGGTTTCCCATGCTTCAGGGTTCTCAGTCCTAAGGATGGTGGTATTAAAGTTTCACATTAGTTGAACAAATAGTACATTATCTCGTTATATAGTCTTGGTTAATCCTATTCCTGTTTTTGTTGAAATTTCAGTTGTATGATCCTGCAAAGAAGATGCACACAACAAAGGGAGATGAGCTGGAGGCAGCTAAGAAAGATCTCATAGAAGTCCTTAAAGTGCTGGAGGGAGTACTTGGAGACAAGACTTATTTTGGAGGGGATAACTTTGGTTATTTGGATATTGCTCTGATTGGGTTCTACGGCTGGTTTCTTACCTATGAGACTTATGGTAACTTCAGCATAGAGGCTGAGTGTCCAAAGATTGTGGCTTGGGGCAAGAGGTGCATGCAGAGGGACAGTGTTGCTAAGACTTTGCCAGACCAACAGAAGATCCTTGAGCTTCCAAAACTTATTAGGCAGAGGCTTGGAATTGAATAAGCATATGATTATGCAATTATGCATCATAATGTATTGAAAAAAGACACTTCAGTGTGCCTTCTTGTGTTGTTTTCTCAAGATTTGAAATGTTTGTTTGGTCATACTGTAAGTTCTACTTGTACTTTTAATAAAGGGACTCTTAGCTTGTGTCCTGTTGAGGCTCAGCTTTTGTAGTCCTTGCTTCTAATTTTGGGGCTTCTCCTCTCCGTAATGAGATGTGAACAATTTTTTCAATAGCACCATCTACTGTAACAATAACTACGTTTTAGTTCTAAACAAGTTGAGATCGACTATATGATTCCACTTTATTCTGTCAGAAACATAGTAATAATCCGATGAAACACTGTCCCATTTCATGATCAAAGTAAACCAGGCTCATTTACCTAATGAGTGCAATATATATCTAGCAGCAGTACAGAAGCATATGCACTCGAATTTTGTATATACAGAGCAGCAAATGATATTGAGTTATTGACAATCCCCATTATTCACAGTGAAAGCAAACTATTCCAATTGTAGACATGAGTGATTTTTAACTCATTTTGACTTGATGACGGTCATCTAGCAATAAATAAATAAGATTCACTCATAGCTGACCCATCACAAAAGCATGAAGAACCAGTGAATTAGTTTCCTGAGCAGCAGCCTTTTGCCACATTTTAGCAAGCAGGTCACAGTGATAGTGTAGGAATTAAATTTGGCAGATGAATTATAAATAAATTGTTGTGAAGTTTGGGGCAATGATGCCACGATGCAAATGGTCGTGAGTGACATTCATGCTAGCCTTTTAATGAAAGAATTATTTAATCCGAACTATTACCAAACACTTAGCTATTTTTAAAACAAGTCAATTAACTAATCTACTCAAAAAAATGTAAATTATCACTTGACAGCGCAAAATTGACCAGCACAAAATGTACTATTTTTTTGTGTCTGCGAAATCCTCTGAAACTAACCTAACGTCATATCTATTAGATGTATATATCTCTATTTTGAAAAATTGATTAAATAACCTCTTCGTCATACTTTGAAATTAAAATTATCCTCATTGTCATATTCGGGGCCAAATTTTACCCTCAATTTCATACTTTGGGGCCAAATTTGTCCTCGTTGTTAAAAAACTTTGCACATGTACTCTTCTTTAACAGAAAAGTCTAAATCAACATTAAATTGATTATTTTTTTAAAATAAAACACACCCTAATCTAACCTACCCGATCTGACCCACAAAAAAAAAAAATATACTCATCCCTCAGTTGGTCGAATTTTTTCAATGATCAAATACACTTCTCTTTCAACATGTAGATAGGCTATTTACGAACGAACGAACGAAAAATAAAATGAAATGGGATAACGCAGAAATATGAAATTGAAAAAAATGTATATTACAAACTTTGTTCATGTTTCAATTATGTTCAAATTTTAAAATTTGATATGTGTGCATCTAGATTTTAAAATCAGTGGATGAATTTTCCAAGCAATTGACATGATAAAAATTTATTTAGATCCAAATTGTATAATGACATAAGCATGAAGATATGTACACATCAAGAGACATTTAACTTAATCATTCAGACAAATATTCAATGTGTCTAATTTGTTGCATTTGATTGTTAAATGTCATTTTCATGAATTTCTCATTGATTCAGATCCGTAAACTTAGGAAGGAGTATATTATAACTGATATTATAAAAGTCACTGATGCAGATTTGTAACTGATATTATAAAAATATGAGTATAATTTATAATCGTACTCATGATTAGTTTTGCTCACAAATCTCAAGATCTTTCCTTATTATACTAGATATCGTAGCCCGTGTCATCACAAGCCTAACATATGTTATTTACGTTGTTTCAATTTATGTAGCACAAATAACATTTGGAATGTCAATCAAATTTTTATTAATATAAATTTTTAAATAATTTAAGTTGCTAATTATTGTAATTTATAATATCTTTAATGTAATTTATGTTGGTCACTTTGTCCCAATTTTAGAATTTAGTGAGTCAATTAATTTTTTTTTAGTAATATATTTTTTAAAATATTTTAAGTTGTTAATCTTTGTGATTTTAGTATCCTTTAATGTAATTTCAAATAATTTATGTTACTTACTTTATCGCAACTTAGGTGACACTATTAGAATTTCAAAAGTCAATCATATTTTTACTATATATTTTTAAAATATTATAAGATGTTAATGGTTAGAATTATAATTATTTTTTTGCATAATTTTTAAATATATAATATTTTACCAAAATAAAATAAATAAATTAAAATAAACAAAGTATGAAATTTTTAAAACATGTTAAATTCAAAAACATCATTTCGATCAATAAATTACTTAACTAAAACAATAAAACATGCAAATTATAAAATGTCAAAACTATCCCGAATTTACGTGACACAAATATAATTTAGATAATCAATCCGATTCTTAATATCTTTTTAAATATTTTAAATTGTTAGCTATTGTAATTTATAATATTTTTTATGTAATTTTCAAATAATATATGTTACTCTCCTTATCCAAATTTTTGTGGCATTGATATTCAATTATATTCTTACAATAATTTAAGTTTTTAATTATTATGATTTATAATACTTTTTCTTCTATTCCAATTTAAATAGAACTGAAATAAATTCGAGAGTCAACCAAATTTTATGATTGAAGTAGCGAAGTGGATATATCCTAAATTACTTATAATACCTAATTAGAAGTGATATAGTAAAATTACTATGAAAAAATTTAAATGAGTCTCATATAAGATGTCATGTTAATTTAAAACATCAAGAATTAATTTATCATTTTATGTCAATTTTATTTTTATTAAATATTATTAAATTTTTAATACCTAAATGACTTATAATAATTAATTAAGGGTGATATAGTAAAATTACGGTTGAAGCAACTGGAGTAGACATGTCATAAATGTCTATTTTACCCTTTTTTTTATTAAATATTATTAATTTTCTTATATGTAAATGTCTTACAATAATTAATTAGGGGTAATATAGTAAAATTATGGAGCAGACATACTTGTGAATTTTTTTAAATAAGTCTCATATAAGATGTCCTATTAATTTAAAACATCAAGAATTGATTTATCATTTATATCTATTTTATTATTTATTAAATATTATTAATTTCTTAATATCTAGATGACTTATAATAATTAATTTGAGATGATATAATAAAACTAAGATTGAAACAGCTGAAACAGACATGTCATAAATGTCTATTTTACCTTTTTTTTAATTAAGTATTATTAATTTTCTTATACATAAATGATTTAAAATAATTAATTAGGGATAATATTATAAAATTACGGAACAACTGAAGCAGGTGAAGAAGCAGGCATGTTGACGAAGAGTTGTCTGTTTCTTCACTCTTATTTTTAGTAGTAATACTCCTCGATTTCATTTTATTTGGCTCCTCAATGTATTTGGCTAAGCTTTTGGGATAAAAGAAGTATTTTTATAGAGAAGCAGAAGCAATTTTTCATAAGCCAAAAAAAATAGCTTCTCTCCAAATGTATTTCTAAAAAAATTATTTTAAGAAAAATATACTTAAAAGCACTTTTAAAGTTTGGCCTAACGCTAATTGATCTTCAGAAGTATTTTTTTAAAATTTATTAATCCTCAAACACAAACTATTTCTCACTAAAATGACATCAAAAGTACTTTTTCTGAAAATTGTTTCTCAAAATAAATTGATTTTATAAATTTGATAATATATATATATATTAGTTGTGAAAAATAGATTTTGAAGACATAATTAATATGGTTAATCTCATAAAATAAATGTTCAAAGTCAAACAGATGAGTATAAAATTTTCCAAGGAAAAAAAAAGGAAAGACAACAACTTTTTTTGTTTTTTTATTTTTTGGGGTGGGGACCACATATAGGATAAAAACGAATCTCAAGAGTATTAGTAGTACTTTTAGACATCGTTTGGTAGAGTGTATATGAATAATACAAAATATGGTGTGTTAGTAATGTTTATATTAATAATGTTTGTATTAGTTATAGTATTTTTCTTATGGAGTGTTTGGTTTTATGTATTAAAAATAACATGAATTAAATAACTTCTTTAAATTTATTTATTTTTACAAAATATCTTCCATATATATGTTGGAAAGGATGTGAATTTTTTTTGAGCGATAATAGTATCTTTAATTACGTTAATACATGTATTAGATCCATTGTATTGCTAATATTATGGATTTTGAGGTATTAGTAATACGCATCTTAATATACAATAGAGTGTATAACTAATACAAGCATTAGTTATGCATAGAATGCAAAAGTATACCAAACAAGGTATTAGTAATCCATGCATTAGGGTCGTTTGATAGAGTGTATTATAAAATATAATGCATGCATTAGTTAATAAGTATTGCTAGTATCTTGTTTGGTACGACTTTTTAGTTATACACTCTATTGCGTATTGAAGTGTGTATTAGTAACACACTAATTTTTTTTTTAGGGATTAAAAAATTAAGAATTTAAGTTTGGTGCATTGTGTTTTTTTTTTTTTTTTTTATATCATCGGGTACCTTTTAATTGTTGTAGCTAGGGGTGTACAGATCAAACCGTCAAGTCAAACCAAACCGACGAACCAAACCAAATCGAGAAAAAAACCGACTTATGGTTTGGTTTGATTGGTTTGGCGTTAGAAAAAAAAAACGATCATTCTTGGTTTGGTTTGGTGTTGAAAAAAAGAAAGTCGAACCGAACCCGAATCAAACCGATATAATATATATATATAATATTCGAACTTTCTTATACATAAAATATTAATTATTATCTACTTTTTAGATACTGTTACAACTAGTTTTAGTAATTTTCAATATTTTGAAAGTAGATTTAGATATATATTTAGATTTGGGCCTTTAAGTTGTAATATTTATCTATTAATTGCTAATTAAATGATCCAAAACCCAATATAAATTTTAAACCTAAACTTTTCACTCTTCATCTCACTTTTGTTTCAAGAGAGTTTTCGTTCCTCATTTTTTTATAATTATGATTTTTCATTAGCACATGAGTGAAAACATATTTAATCTAGTTTTCGATCACAATATAATTGTAAAAACTAAATATTATAAAAAAAAACCCGAAAAAAACCAAAAAAATCAACTAAACCTAAACCGAAAAAACTAATTTTAAGTTGGTTTGATTTGGTTTATAGTTTTAATAAATCGACATGATTGGTTTAAATTTTTTTAATAAAAACCGAACCAACCAGACCTAAGTACACCTCTAGCTGTAGCAGTCATATATTTTTCAGGTAAAATATAAAAATGAATGAGCTGCTGTAATAAAAAAAAAAATACACCAACAATGGATCAAACTTAAACTCAAAAGTATTAGTAGTACTTCCCGAGATTAAAAAATTAAAGGGTAGGTGATATTTAAACGGGATTTAGTTGCTCCCTCCGCTAGCGAAACGAAACGTGACAAACTAGAAATGCACGGATGAATTATTATGAATTTGTTAACTTCTATACATGTAATATAATATAAGGTTAAATTGTAAATCAAACTATCATATTAATTTATAATTATCTAAGGTGGTACTTATACAATTTTTTGCACTAAATCAGCTATCAAACGATTGTTTAATAGAGCACATCACAACTGGTACACAAAAAATAAAAAAATTGAAGGCTTCCTTGTACTGTATGTACAACTAGCAAATTGTAATACAGTAAAATTTTTTGGATAACTTTTCTTTCTTCTTGTTGGCTAACCTTCTTCTATTTTTGATACAACAAAAATGGCTAAGGATGATGAGGTGATTCTGTTGGGTTTCTGGCCAAGCATGTTTGGCATGAGGCCTAGGATTGCACTTGAAGAAAAAGAGGTAAAATATGAGTATAGAGAAGAGGAATTGATGGAAGCCAACAAGAGTCCACTGCTTTTACAGATGAATCCTATCCACAAGAAAATACCAGTTTTGATTCACAATGGAAAACCAATCTGTGAGTCTTTTATTGCAGTTGAGTATATTGATGAAGTGTGGAAGGATAAAGCCCCTTTGCTTCCTTCTGATCCTTATGAGAGAGCACAAGCTAGATTCTGGGCTGACTACATTGACAAAAAGGTAAAATTCATACCCTTGTGTTGTTAAGAGTTTCACACTGGTTGGTTGAGAGTATAAAATGGTATTTTCTTGTAGTCTTGGTTGATTGTGGTCTAATGAGTTAGTTCTTGGGGTTAAATTATTAAGTCAGTGCCCATTTTTGTTAACATGTTGTCAGAGTTAAGACTCATTTTTAGTTTTTGTATATCTAATGATTATTATACTGTCCATGGTCAAGATGTTTAGTCCTAGGTTTCGCATGAGTTGTAGAGTAAGTTGCTCGGACTATTCACTTTCGGTGGCGCACCCGTGGCGATATGTATGTGGGTGTGGGATATACATACCTGCTCCGGTCAACTTTAGATTAAGAAGAATCTAACCTCTAGATCCACACCAAGTCTGAGCAACTTAAGAATATGTAGAAATGGAATATTGTCTGGTAACTAGTTCCCCCACACTCCAGATGCTCAGTCTTAGGCTTGCAGGGTTTTAGAGTTTTATATTAGTTGAAGAAATAGAATATTGTCTCCTTATATAGTCTTGGTTAATCCTCACTTCACAAGCTAGGTTTCCTGCGCTTCATGTTCTCAGTCCTAGGCATTATATATGGTATCAAAGTTTTAACATTAGTTGAAGAAATAGACAATTTGTTATATAGTCTTGTTAATCCAATTATATTCCACACTTCATAAACTAGGTCTCCCCAGCTTGAGATGCCCAGTCCTAGGCGTGCGGGGTATTAGAGTTTCAGGTCAGTTGAAGAAATGGAATACCTCTAGATCCTCACTCAAGTCCGAGCAACGTAGGTCCTAGAGATGGAATATTGTCTCGGAATAAATAGCCTTTGGTAATCTTCTCTTCTTAAGCTAGTTCCCTCACACTTCCTAGTTCTCCCACACTCCAGATGCTCAGTCCAAGATGTGCGGGGTATTAGAGTTTAACATTAGTTGAAGAAATGTGAATGCTCTCTCCTATATGTTTTTCCATTTTCTTTACACGAACAAACTCTTTTAACTTAGTTTTGGGGCAACAAGGGATCACCCTTTCTTTTTCTATGTTTGTTGAAATTTCAGTTGTATGTTCCTGCAAGGAAGATACATTCAACAAAGGGAGATGAGCAGGAGGCAGCTAAGAAAGAATCCATAGAAGTCCTTAAAGTGCTGGAGGGAGTACTTGGAGACGAGACTTATTTTGGAGGGAATATTTGGATATCGCTCTGATTGGGTTTTACTGCTGGTTTCATACCTATGAGACTTATGGTAACTTCAGCATAGAGGCTGAGTGCCCAAAGATTGTGGCTTGGGGCAAGAGGTGCATGCAGAGGGACAGTGTTGCTAAGACTTTGCCAGACCAACAGAAGGTCCTTGAGTTTGGAAAAGTTATTAGGCGGATATATGGACGTGAATAAACATATGCATATGCAATCATGTATTAAAAAAAGGCATTTCGTTGTGCCTTCTTGAGTTGTTGTTTCAAGATTAGAAATGTTTGTTTGGTCATTGTGTAAGCTCTACGTTTATTACTTGTAATAAAGGGACTCTTTGCTTGTGTCCTGTTGAGGGTTAGCTTTCGTAGCCCTTGTTTGTAATGGGAAATGATCACTTTTTTCATGAGCATCATCTACTATAATAATACTTCCTCCGTTACATTTTTTGTGTCGTCATTTGACCGGACACGGAGTTTAAGAAATAAGTGATGACTTTGTAAAGTTTACAAAATTGTCCCTCTTAAAGTTATTTTAATATTTATTTTTTAGTTGTCTTTTTTTAATAAGTGGGACACACAAAGGATAAAATAGGAATGATGTCATTAAATAATTACCAAATAAGGAAAGGTGACATTCTTTTTGGAACGAATCAAAAAGATAATGGCGACACATAAAATGGGACGGGGGCCTCTCAGTTCCAAACCAAGTTGGTATGGTAGACATGAGTGAATATTTTTGTTAGTACTGTTGTACTATATGGACAAACTATTGTCAAAACTTCACTAAAAATTGACGAGCCAAAAATATTTGAGTATCTATCACCAAACGCTTAATAAAACTCAAAAACTTTCTTAACAAGCCAAATAAATTGAAACTAAGGGAGCATTTATTTTTGCTCACAAGTCACAAATTTCCAGATCCCTTGAATTTATATTACTATTTGTTGGTGTAATATATCACATTAATTAAATTACACTTGAAAAGGTAAAAATTAACATAAGTGAATAAAAGATATATTCAGACTGAGGCACGAATAACTTGCTCTTTTTAAGTAGATCAGGTCCACTGTGGCATAATCTACACCGATCCAGTAGTATATATCTTGACTTGTCCTCTCCAGGATACAACAGCCAACAACGTCGTACAATTCAAGCAACTCCAAATTAATTGAAGAGTCCAAAACTCCACCATAAGAACACATTCTTTTTAACATATATTACTCGCATTTATAAAGTGAATATAGTTGTAGATTCGAAATATTTTTCTTTGTCTCAACTTTGATTTTCACTACTACCCACTATAATATTTTTCACACTTATCATTTTTTTACAACTTCTCACGCAAAGAAAGAAACATCACTATTTATAATTGATGAATCTTCCTTGGATTGAATAGGAAGAAGAAAGGGTAGTAAAGAGAAAAAATCAATTGTCTTTAGATTACGAGAGATAAGAAACTAATAGCTATCATAGTTACAACAAAATAATGCTCAAAAGTTATAAGAAAATTGCACATCCATGCATGCACCACCAACAGGCAGCAGCCAAATGAGATTGGAAGAATTGAAACTTGCAGGAGAAAATGACATAAAATGCCATTAGTAAATTGGAAGTTTAAGTGCTGCACTAATGAGCAGGCAACGGATTAGAGTATTAGTGTTGCAAGAGGAAATGTAACTTCAACCGTTAAGCTCCAAAAGGAGTAATGCAACATTGAGCAATTCTAATAATATACTACTATTAAATTGCTCGAATGAACCATCACCATTAAATTTAGTCGAATAAAGAACATTGGGGGAGCCTACATTGCTGTACTACGTGACGAAAGCAGTGACATAACATAGGATACAAACATTATTACCAACTTCAACTTACTATTAAAAGTAACTCAACTATGTGAAGTCATCCACGTGCAACAAACAAATCAGTACTAGGCAATTTTGGAAACTGCTTCTTTCTTTTCCTTGTTGCTTTTTTCTTCTTTCATACAACAAAAATGGCTAACGATGAGGTGATTCTGTTGGATTTCTGGCCTAGTATGTTTGGCGTGAGGCTAAGGATTGCACTTGCTGAAAAAGAGGTGAAGTATGAGTACAAAGAAGAGGATTTGAGGAACAAAAGTCCTCTGCTATTACAGATGAATCCTATCCACAAGAAAATACCAGTTTTGATTCACAATGGAAAACCAGTCTGTGAGTCTAATATTGCAGTTGAGTATATTGATGAAGTGTGGAAGGACAAAGCTCCTTTGCTTCCTTCTGATCCCTATGAGAGGGCACAAGCTAGGTTCTGGGCTGACTACATTGACAAAAAGGTAAATTCACTCTTTTGTTTTGTCTTTTCTATGAACTAATTTGGGGTTGAAGTAATGTTGTTTTGTGTTGTATTATTGGAGTAGTTTCACATTGGTTGTTTGTGAGTGAAATGTTTTCTTATTAGTCTTGGTCAATTAGCTTTTGGGTTTAAATTAGGTAAACATCATTTTATTCAACATGTTATCAGTCTCGGACCTTTTTTGTGGGTGCATAATACATAAACATTCAAACTCGGTCTCAAATGGTAACTAAATACCCCAACTCGTCCCCATTGTGTCTTGTGGACGAACACCTGATACATATGTGGCACAAAAATTCCAAGTTTCTGGTTAGGAATTCTAATTTAAGTACTGTAGGAGTTGTTGATTGTCTAAGGTGTAGTTTCATTGTGCTATGATCCAATTGAAGAAAAGTGAGTCGAAGGAATTTCTGCATAATTGGTCTTTTGGAACAGGTTTTCTAAGGTAAATATCCGGTTAAGTCAGTAGGAAGTGGTTGGAGGTGTCTAGATGATCACTTTTTAAGTTGGAGTATTCAATTAACACAGTGGAAACGAGTTGAGGTGCTTAGATGTGCATATTCGAAGTTGGACTACTTACATGCCAGATGAGGCCAAGTTTTACTTCACAAGCGAATTCCCAACACTTCAAATGCTCAGTCCTAGGCTTGTGGGCATTTTAAAATTAGTTGAAGAAATAGAATGTTGTCTCGTCATGTTGTCTTGGTTAATCCCCCTACTTCATAAGCTAGAGTTTCACATTAGTTGAAGAACTGGAATTTTGTCTTGTTATGTAGTTTTGGTTAATCCTCACTCCATATTCTGGATTTCGCTAATGTCTAAGGTCCATTTTCTTAACATGAACTGACTAGGATTTTTATTATAGTTTCGTGGCAACAAGTGATCACCCCATTCTTTCTCTGTGTCTGTTGAAATTTTTAGTTGTATCACTCTTCAAGGAAGATATGGTCAACACAAGGAGAAGATCCGGAGGCAGCTAAGAAAGATTTCATAGAAATCCTTAAAATATTGGAGGGAGCACTTGGGGACAAGCCTTATTTTGGAGGGGATCACTTTGGTTTTGTGGATATTTCTCTGATTGGGTTCTACAGCTGGTTTTATGCCTATGAGATTTATGGTGGCTTCAGCACAGAGGCTGAGTGCCCAAAGTTTGTGGCTTGGGCAAAGAGGTGCATGCAGAGGGACAGTGTGGCTAAGTCTTTGCCTGACCAGCATAAGGTCCTTGAGTTTGCGAAAGCAGCTAGGCAGAGGCTTGGAATTGAATAAGCTTATGATTATGCAATTATGCATCATAATGTATTGAAAAAAGACACTTCAGTGTGCCTTCTTGTGTTGTTTTCTCAAGATTTGAAATGTTTGTTTGGTCGTAGTGTAAGTTCTACTTGTAATAAAGAACTCTTAGCTTGTGTCTTGTTGAGTGTTGGCTTTTGTAGTCCTTCTATGCAATTATGAGGCTTCTCCTCTTTGACCTGAGGGTCAAACACTTCGACAAACACCTTAACTTGGCACGATCTTTCACTTTGGTACCTCAAGTGAACGGTGTCCAGTTTAAACACCTAAAATAATTATAAAATATGTCATTTTGGAACCATTTGCTGACATGGCAAAGTGAGTGAACACTCACTTTTGGGCGCGTGACAACCCAAAGTGAGTGTAGAACACTCACTTTGTCATGTTAGCGAAAGGTGTCAAAGTGACACTGTTTATGGCTACTTTAGATGTTTAAAATGAACACCGTCCACTTCGATGTGTTTGGTCTTGACCTGAGTGTTTATGTGTTGTTGGATTTGGTCATTGGTTGTATTATGTACTACACCTCTTTTTGACTAAATAATATTAAGCTATTGACGATCTCCATTATTCACAGCGAAAGCAAACTAAACTTTCAATTGTATACAAGAGTGAATGTTGTTGTTAGTACTGTCATATTGTATGGACCCACTCATTTTGATTTGATAATGGTCCAACTAGCAATAAATAAATAAACGGAAAAGGTTCAAAAATACCTTTGAACTATTTAAAATGGATCAAAAATGCTCCTCATTAATTTTTAGGCTCAAAAATACCCCTCCGTTAAATATTTGGCGCAAAAATGCCCTTCCCTCTAACAAAATTCCACCAAGCATTCCACGTAGGTAAAAAAAGTCACGTGGCCATGCCACATCACCATCCACGTCATCTTTAATTTCACCACCCAAATTAAAAATTCTACCCGACCCGAAATTAAAATAACCTGACCCAAAATAAAACAACAAAGAAAAAAGGAACGGTTTTTCTCTGTGCCTTCTTATTTCTCTCACCAGAAAGAAAAAATTCACGCTAGGGTTCACTGCAGCTGCTCTTTGAATTCATTCGAAAAGTAAAGATCCATTGTCATATTTTACTTGAGAAAGATCAGGTGATTATCTCAGACCCACATCACAAGCATGTTGAGGAAAATCAAGTTTACTTGAGAAAAAGAATTTTAAAGTCAGTCATGAAGGACTATTCAATTAGGGAGAAGTTTCAAACGCGCATTAAAAGGTCAAGTAAGAAAACATATGTACATTCTATATCTCTCAGATCTTGTTTAATATTAGTTTGGATATGTATTTTGAATGTAACAAATTATGTTGCGTGCAGGTATACATTATTTTGCAAATCAAGAAACTGCGAGTTTTTAATGCGTGCATCAGGAATGGGAGAAACAGGAATGTTTAGAATAAGAGAATTCAGACCTCAACATACATGTCCGGTGAAGGACAAGATCTATCCAAAGGTGCATGCAACTAGTATGTTGATAGCTGGTATGGTTAAACAGAAATTCAAAAATCACAAACGAAAATACAGTGAGACGGAAATAAAAAATAACATGAAGGAAGATTTTGGTATGAATTTGACATACACTTTATGTTGGAGGGCCAAGGAAAGAGCATTAGAAGAGTTGAGGGGTAAGCCATCAGCATCTTATGGGAAACTGCCATCATATTTATATGTGTTGAATACTACCTATCCGGAGTCACATATAAGAATGAAGAAGACAGATGATAATGCGTTCTTGTATGTATTTATCGCTCTACATGCATTCATTAAAGGATTTGATCATTGTAGATCAGTCGTAGTTGTTGATACTAGTCATCTAAGAGGAATGTATATTGGGGCACTTGTAACAGCATGTACAACGGATGGAGTAGGTTAGTATCATTTAATTAGTATAACTGATTGTATTTTTTTGTCTTTTTGCTGTTGACTTGAAAAATACATATATTCAGTTCATATATACATATGTGTATATAATTAGATATATTTTCAAAGTTTTCTGAATGAAACATGTAAAATTGATTATGTTTGATAGTGAGGTTCATGTAGATTTTATTATATGTAATTGATATCATTTCAGGTAGATAAAATATATATTTTAATTTATCTATATTTGTAATAAATAGATATGTAGCTCCTAACTGTATTTAAATCGGCCTGTGCAGTTTTTTTTTTATATTTGCAGGTCATATATTTCCTTTGGCATATTGTGTGCTTGATTCTGAAAATGATGAATTATGTATACAGATCATATATTTCCTTTGGCATATGGTGTGATTGATTCTGAAAATGATGCATCCTGGACGTGGTTCTTCGAGAATCTAAAGAAACCGTATGGGGAAAGACAAAACATGTGTGTTGCGTCTGATAGGAATCCAAGCATCATAAAGGCTGTTGTTGATGTGTACGAAGATGTTCCACATTATGCATGTATGTGGAATCTATGGGGAAATGTGAAAAAACTTTACAGAAAGTCACATGATGCATTGTCGGAGATCTTTTATACAATGGCCAAATCATATTCAAAGTCAGAATTTCAAATGTTAATGAAAAAAGTTGAGGCAGTTGATATTAGAGTGAAGAAATATTTGGAATTGACGGGTTACGAAAAGTGGGCTAGGTCGTATGCAACAGTTCATCGAGGATGGACTTTTACTTCAAACATTGCGGAGTCAATAAATGGAGTGTTTGTATCAGCTAGAGAACTGTCAATTTATGACTTTCTTGAGGAAGTTCGATTACTGTTTGCAAAATGAAATTGTGCAAATAGGTAGGAGGCTTCATATACCTTCACAACACTCATTGAAAAGTTTAATGACATACTCAGTGAGAACGAGGCTTTGTGTACCCGTATGACGGTATGACCTTTTAGATTTGTGAAAATTATAATTATGGAAACATAAATATGAAAATACTTTTCATGCAGTTGTAAATTAATGAAAAGATATACAACATAAAAAATATGAACATTTAAAAACATAATATGTATTTTGCAGATGTATTTTGTTGTATTGAAAATTATTAACAACTGCATATGTATTTGGTTGCTCTGTAAAAATGTACTCTGCATATGTATTTTTATTGCATAAGTATTTTTTTTTAAAATGTTGGTATGCTTACAACATATAATGGAATATTGAATTCATCTTTTTGTATCAATGCATTTAATTTTTTATTTTTATGTCAGGTTGTACCAGTCACAGAATATGTATATACGGTACATGACAAACAAAAGCACTTCATTGTTTGCATCAAAGAAAAGAAGTGTTCATGTAATATTTTTCAAATAGATGAGATACCATGTGCACATGCTTGTGCGGTGTTGGAGAAAAAGAATTTTGAGAAGGGGTCATACTGTTCTGATTTGTTTAAACCAAAAGTTGTTTTGAAGACATATGATGTTCCAATCTACCCGTTGCCACACAGCGATGACTAAATAATTCCAGAGAGCATACTTCGTGAAATAGTACTGCCTCCAAAATACAAAATACATTCAGGAAGACCTGCAAAGAAGGATCGTGGAAAATCAGGCCGGGATATGTTTGAAAAGAAGAATATCAACTCATGCGGTGGTTGTGGGGCTAAGGGTCACAATAGGCTTTCTGGTAGGAAATATCGCAAATGATACATTTCTTCTTCTGTATTATTTCTTAATTTTTTTTTTTCATTTTTTATAATGATGAACTAATTCAGTTTAGTTAATGCATTTATGAATTATTTGACAATTGAAGACAGTAATATCTGAATAATGGAGCTATATATGTTTCAAAATTTGTACATTACACATGTATTTTCAAGCAGCAGTTCATATGTATTTTTGACATAGTAAATATATTTTAGATTAAAGGTGGTAACTTTGATTAACCAAACAAGTATATGATTCCTAATTGTTCAAAGATTTAAATATATGTGACATATAAATATATGTTTGAATTGCATAATGCTATTACTGCATATGTATTTATATTGTAAAAATACATTTGATGCATAATCCATATGTATTTTAAAAAAAATATCATCACTGCATATGTATTTTGTAACTAAAATCAAACCTATAACTGCATAAAAAAGTCAAATTTATCTTTAATTCATATTCTCTTGTATAATGATTTTAAATGAACACATATCAAAATTAAATATTAGGTTAGATCAATATGTATTTTCCAACAGCTTTATATTAACACGGAATATGTGTTTTTTTGTAAAATATTTATAATGTATAATCCATATTTGTTTTGTAGCAAAATATCACACTGCATATATATTTTGTAAATAACTGCATTAAAATGTCAAATTTGACTTTAATTTAAATCCTAATTTATAATTATAGTTAATGAAAATATACTAAAAATGCATATTAGGTATGTTGCAGTTGTATTTTTGTAATGTTTGATTCTAACATTTCATATGTATTTTTTTGCTTTAAAACAATTGATTTATACTACATATGTATTTTTAAGCATAATATGAAAACTACATATGTATTTTTTAACTAAATCTCACAGTAAAATGTAGAACTCCATAAATCTCACACTACATGTTATATTTAACAATATAGAAATGTGGTGAAAAACTTTAAAGAACAACAACAACATACTAAAATACATATTAGGAATGGTCCATATGTATTTTTGTAATATTTGATTTTAACACTGCATATGTATTTTTAGTCTAAATACAATTGATTTATACGATATATGTATTTTTAAAGATAATATAAAAACTACGTAAGTATTTTTTAACAAAATCTCACAGTAAAAGGTAAAACTCCATGAAATAGAACCAATTCAAAACATAAAAATTAGTCTGTACAATCAAAACCTACATCCATAAACTAGTTTCTAAAGTACAAAAAGTCAAAAATCAATCAACCATCACACATCAACAACTTCAGTGACACTAGTTATTTTACTTTGCCTTGCAGGCCTCGCGGGTGTTTCGACATCACTAATGGCATTTGCTTCTTGTTTTCGGATCCCATAATCCCACAAAAGTGCAACATATCTTGTACGGAGTGCATTGAGATCGAACTCAATCGCAATAACTTTGTGACCATAAGAAAGGCACTTTGCATACATAACCATAAAGACACCACAATCTCTACAAAAAAAAATAAAAATTGATTAAATAGTAAAATATATTTTGTACAAAGATACAATTTTGGTATATGTAAATTCAAAACTTACAAGCTTCCACTCGGTTGTTGAGGCAAATCATTTTCAAATAAAACATCAAACATATCTGAGGATTTTTTGTCTTTGTATCTTGAATGATTTTGAAGATCAATTTCTTTCTTAACATAGAAATCACAAGCTTGGAGACACTATGAAATAATCTTTGCTATTTTCTCGATCTCAGCAAGAACAATCGCATAATGACCACTGGATTCATATGAATCATACAAGAATATACACCTTTCTGAAAATGATAGAATCGCGAGAACCCAGTGATGTTTTTTCTTTATATTGACCGAAATAAAAATGTCTTCCACTTTATGCCATGGCACTGCAGCATGCATACGGAACCCATTGATGTATTCAATAAGATGGTGCTCTTGTCCTCCATCTTTAAGATTTTGATGATCCATAGAATATACATCATTCAAAGATCTAATTACGTTCATAAAGTTGCAGTCAACTGTACTGTATTTGTATGATTTGTTTGGCTCATTTTTGTACGAACTGTGTGGCCCATACTTCGACTTCTTCCTCAAGTAGTATAAGCAGACATCAATATGTTGCATTAGTGAATACGACAAAATTTAGAGCATTCAAAAAAATTGTATTCTAAATATTAAAGTGTATGCAAGTAAAAAATACATATGCATTTTTTTATATTAATGTAGATGACTTGTGTATCTAAAATTGCATTCTTAAAGTTCAGTTACATGCAGACAATGTTATCTAATAGTATATGCAACAGTATTTGATGTAGTATACTATATCATACTTTGAATTCTTAAAAATACATGTGAAACCATATGTATTTCAATGTAACCTAATATGTATTTTTAATTATTGTTACAGATGAAATGGAAAAAAATTTCAAAATAATATACTAACCGAGTCTGTCCATGTCTGATCTGCAAACCCCATCGTATAGAATCAATTTTTGTCTTCAACAGTCTCAACACCAAAATGCATCTTTGAAATTTCTGATTTTCCCCTCTTGTAATGATCCACTTTTCCTTTCCTAGGTATTTTAAGGAGATGGTAAACCATGAAAACATGTATTGATACAAAAAAATAATTTGTAGAAATTCAAAAGAACTACCTCTTAGCAGTAGCTTTTAATAGGTCGGCAGAAATCCAATCTTTGAAGTTCTTGACAATCTTTGTATCTATTATCCCATCAATCGGGTGCTATAAAAATGGATGTTTCTGGGGGAATATGCGTATTAGCCCTGCTGAGCTCCCTATATAATTATAGAATATAAAAACTTAATAAATACAAACGTATTTGCAAGACATATTACATAAAAAATTATATATATCTTATTGTACTTACCAGCAGCTGAATCAAATTTTTTGGTGTATGGCGATTCCTTGAATTTTAATGGTCGCTTAATCCTTAACTTTGGTCTGAGAGTTTTTACTTCACGATTAGTAGATAGATGAATGATGATGCTTTTTTTATTATAAATATTCAAGCTAGGTAGAAACTCATCCGGGATTGTGTTTTGTGAATCAGGCCACAATTGTTCATCCCTCTGTTCATCATTGGTTACTTCTTGTGTATTAGGAGGTGTCCTAACTTGCTCCTCGGTAGCAAGTTCTACCTCTGAATCAGTGATCCCTCTGTTCATCTAACAAAAAGATTGAAAAAAGAATATTACTTTTTTTCCATCAAATTGAACCTAAATAAACTCAAAATATATAATAGTAAGATACATACTTGATCATGATTTTCAATAACAGTCTCAGAAGTTTTTGCATCCAAAATTTCATGATGAGATTCTTCTTGACGGTTTACCGATGGATGTATGATGATGCTTTGTATATGATACACATTTAGGCTCGGTAACATCTCATCAGGGATTGTGAATTGCGAATCAGAAAAAATTATTTCATCAATTTTCTCATCGCTGGTCTGCAAAAAAATGAAAGTAAAAATTTAATTTTCCTCTGAATTATTACATGACATGAAGAAAAAGTTAACATCACTATACATACTCGACAATCATGTTGAACAACCTTGTCAGAATGTAAGTAATCCAAATTTATACATCGGAGAAGCTCATCAGGGATTAATTGTTGAGAATCAATTTCAACATTCATTTTTCCAGAATGCAAATCAGTGCACCCCTTGAAAACAAGTATAAAAATCAAAACATCAAACAAACATGTACTTATATCTGTTTATAAATGTAAATTCAAATGAATATATATATGAAACTTAATTATTTACCTTTTTAACAAGAAAATTTGCCTTCAATTCCTGATCAACCTCCGAACTTAATCGTTGTGGTGATCTTTCGGTACCAACATAATTCATATTCTGAAGGTCAGGATCTTTATCTGCATATTGTTGCTACAAAGACATATACAGATTAAAATAACCTATTAATACTTGAGTCAAATTTAATATTTTTTTTTATGAAATTGAATATACATATTTATATATAACATCAAACTCAAAAATATATATTATAGAACATAACAAAATAATCACTTAGTGTTAAAATACATATTCAGTGTTAAAAAATACATATGAATAAAACTAAAAATACATATGCAGTGTATAGAAAATACATATGCAGTGTTAAAAAATACATATGAATAAAACTAAAACACATTGTGTCGCATGTTATAATGTTTTTAATGAACCAAATAATATTTACTGTTATGTGAGCATCCTTAAAAATATATATATACACTATATGTGATGTAAAAAATAATTGTATTTATTGAACAATGCATATATATTTAAGAAAAAAATACATAAAGTATCAACAACACATAAACAAATAAAACTTGCACATCATACTAAGTCAATCTTCAATTCTATTTCAAATTTGACAGTTTTATTAACCTCAATTGTATTTTGAATATAAAATTTAAAAATACAAGTAAATATATATTTGGAACTTTAATATTTACCTTTGTACCGTCAGAAATATTATCAGAAAATTGAACAACATCAGGACTGAAATGTTGTCCAGATTGCTCTAACCCTCCCTCATCAACATTTGATTTATCAGCTTCTATATCTACAACCTGCTCCTGAAAAATTTGTGTCCAATAACATAACGAGTTATTTTACAAAATATATTGTATTTGTATAAGGCAGTCCAATAAGTATATATATTCATATCAACTAAGATTTTCAAAGAAAAAATTTATCTTGCTTTGAGCAAATGCTTTCTTCAACTTTTTAATTTTTTTTCTCATTAGTCCATGAATTCCTTTAAACTCGTGACGAACCTGTTTTGATAAAAAATCTATAAACAAAATTTCTTCCATATAAAATAAAATATTTGTCAAAAAAAAATTACCTCATCGCGGAATGCATCAAAATCTTTCTTAGAAATAAAGGCTTCTTTCTTAACATGACTCTCAGGCTTTGACACGACTACTTTCTCTACATGAATATCTGACTTTGAGTGTACCTGAGGAAAAATAACCCGAGCTGTTTTCTTTCCTTTCTTTGTTTTTTAAGATGTTTGTCGTGTTGGAATTGGCTTGAAAACTGGTGTCTTCATTCCATCACCCTTTGCAGCACGAGGAGTTGGTGTCCTCGTTTGGGTATGCTCATAAAAAATATCTACTTGCTTTTTCCTTAAAGATTTCTTCGCTACTGGTGTTGAGGAATCAACCTTCTGTTTCTTCTTTGAATGTCCGTTGATCCTTCTTGGTAGTGGATCCTGGAAGTCGTCATCAGAATCAACAGAACGTTCATGTTGTATTGCATCCTTCTGTGGTATTTGCAATTTTGACAGCTCCTTTTTCGTTGGCTCTATGTTCTTAAAGACAACCTAGAATAATAGGTGAATAATATATGTTAAAGAATCAGTTAAACAATTGTAAATGAAAATGTATATACGTATACTGTAAAATGCATATTAATACATATGTATTTAGTAACAACAAACCTTGCCATTGTCATTGAACATAGCATTCATCAAAAACTCAAAGCGTGAACGAGGTGCAATCGTCTTCCAATTTAATAATCGGGGAATCTGATTATCAACCTTTGATGCAATCTTTGGTGGGACATTTGAACAACACTCGTAAAGCCACACTTGAATAGCCAGTGGCATTTCCTGAATCAAATAAAATTGACCACCAGCTTTCAACCGGTTGTTCAAACTTCTGGCCAGATCTTCAAAAGATAAAGAACCCCATGGAAAATCCTTATATCTTTCACTATCGACCAAATCGAAATGAAGACGGGGTATAACCATAGTTTCAACATTAGATAAGACAAATGAATGCAGGAAATACAGGATTGCAAATTTCTCAGTATCCACATCATTGTTCTCCCCCCATACTCTCTCCGTGAATGCTAGAAATAGTTGCCTTTTCTGTATAATTTCTGCCCCATTGAAATACTTCTCAGCCATCCTATTTGGTACACCCTCGTAAAAAATAAAGTCATACCTATTTGACACACAATTCAATCCAGTTATGATAGCAAATTTCCTAGGAGTAAAATTAAGAAAGGTCCCATTAGCATAAATCAGAATCCCAGAAGAAGAACTACCCTTCACCTCAAGTGTCATAATGCATCTGCACAACTGTGCTTGCACTACACATTGCTGCTTCTTCATAAAATAATCAAAAATATTTTTATCGCAAAAGTTTTTAAACTGTTCCTTGTTTAAAATTGTGCGTATGCTTCCATAAATATCTTTGTCACTGTAAGAACACATGTGTAGAGCAAATCTTGAAAGTTTTCTGACAATGAATATTTCATCCCGCATCACCTATACAAAGAATCATATAACATGCAGCCAAAAAATCAAACAGCCTATAAAAATAAAAAATATATAACAGACATATGTATTTTTATCATATCAAAACTGCAACCAACATTGAAAAATACAAATCAAATATACTAAAAGTACATGTAGCCAATAGACTGTTCTGGTAGTTAAGCTAAAATTAACATGCATATGTATTTTTATCATATCAAAACTGCAACCAACACTGAAAAATACATATCATATGTACTAAAAATACATATATCCAACAGACTGTTGTAGTATTTCAAGTAAAATTAACATGCATATGTATTTTTTACCATATCAAAACTGCAACCAACACTGAAGAATATAAATCATTTATGCTAAAAAATACATATAGCCAATATACTCTTCATGAGTAGTTAATACAACAATATATTTTCACAATTATACTATCACCTTCACAAATCAGCATTCTACAATCACTAAATATCATCATAACATCAAAATACATATTAACTACATCAAAAAAATACATATAACTTACAACTTTAACAACATCTTTACTTGGGGCAAAATACATTTTACTCAAAAAATACATTTACAACAAAAAAATACCTCTTCCTCGCTAACATCTTCAGAATCATCATCAAAAGAGATTTGAACATCCTCATCAACCTTAGTCAAACCTTCACTTTCTTTCGCTTTCCTTTTCTTCTCGATTTTTTTTTCCTTCTGAGAAGCCGATTTCTTCAACGTTTTTTTTTTTCAAAAAAATTTTCATCTTCAGCGGATCGTTGCGAAACTTTGACCTAATCTCCTCCGGTTTCTCAGATTTCTTCGACTGTAAAGAATTTGAAACAACTTTAACTACATCTTCTTGAGTTAACCCAAGACTAAAAGATGGTCCACAATCATAGACCAAATTCGAATTCCTTATACCACTATTTGTTCGTGATTTTGATGTTTGTTCAGCCATTAAAATCAAAAACCTTAAATTCTAATTTTGAGATATATTAGAGTATGCTAATTCTGAAATTTACCCCAAAAAAAATGCTAACATGCAATAGCTAAATTAAGAGTTACCTGAAATAGATGAAGATAATCTTTACTGATGGTGCTAAAATCGTGCAAAGTGAAAAAAATGGGAACGGAAAGATATACTTTAGGGTGAAGAAAACGGCAAAAATCTTTCAAAATAATGAAAGAGAAAACTTATGGCGTGAAAAGAGGGAAAACTGACAATTACTTCTCCAAGTGGGTAAAAAGTAGGGACCACATAAAATAATGTTATGGATATTACAAAATGTAATTTAATAAAATTATTGTTATTTTTTGTAATTTAATGCTTAAGTTTTATACTTTATGGATTTTTTCCAAATATGAATGGACCATCGTCACATTTGAAAGAGCCTTAACCTGTATCTCATTAAAAATTTTAAATATTGGTGGTAATGAAAAATGGGTCATTATAACAAATGTAATATTGCAATAACAAAAGGGTCAAATATTGAATAATATGCCATAAAATCTCATGGCTGTTAATAAATTCAATGAAATTTCAGTAATTTTCACACATACACATATATAAAAATATTGAATTTAGTTGGACACATCAATTAAGCTACCTACCTATGGTATACATAATTACCATCACAGTTTACCCCAGATTCCAATAAATGGGGATAGTATTGTTGGATTTGAAATTGAGACACTGTCATGTGAAAGTTAATATTTTGCAAATTATAAAAATGATAATCAAGATTACACAAAATTAACTTAAAAACTAATATAATATTATTTATGATTTGGTCAATTGATCTGCATATAAAATTTAATATTAAAATCTTTGTATTATGATATGAGAAGAGATGTCTTTTATTTATTTATAGAGGTCCAAAATCTTTTTTGAGGTTAGCCAAATAAGGAATAGTTTTATTTTTTTAAGAAAAATAGCAGTAATTGTGGTACTACTTTTATTTTTTTCAATAAAAAATTAATATTCAAATTTAGTAAGAAAATCAGACAAAAACCTTAACAAGTATTATGTACACTTTTTTTCCTTTTACAAGAACATTTTTTTAATATATAAGTGTTATGATCGGGCAGAAAATAAGCAAAACACAAGCAAAAGAAAAACAAGAACACACAAATTTACGTGAATATCCTTGCGGAAAAAACCATGGATAGAGGCAGAGAAATTCACTATAATAGAGAGAGAATACAATGTTGGAGACGATAATCTCAATTTCGTGTGTATCAGAATGACCCGAAATAGCCTACTAAATTACACTTATATAATTTTATGAGCAAAAACACTCAACTTTGAGCTTTTCTCTTATAAAAACACTCAAGTAAATTTATCATAAAAAAATATGATGTGACAAAATAATTTTTTTTTGCTTTCATATAAGCACGAATTTCATAAATAAAATTAAAATTAAAGAAGACTTGTGTTATTCTGTGCCGGACCCGTAACTTATATACTAATTAAGTAATAAATTAGAGAAAAGTTTCTTTTTAAAGAAAAAAAAAAAAGAAACACAAACTATCCCTAGTGATTGGAATGTTTTGGAGGTAAAATATTTGTGTAAATTTGAGCATACCATATGCAGTATATAATTAATGCGTCCAATTAAATTCTAACATATGAAATTCAATTTTTTTTATTTTCATATAACCCTGAATCTTACAACTTAAATAAAATGAGTAAAGCATCTAGTATCTCTAAACTATGACCAAATTTATTACGATATGAGTCCTATTATCTTCTAAACTCAATTTTAGCTGATGCGATACATTTTTAGCTGACACGATACCATTGATGTGGGCTCCATTTTTATGTAATAAAGGTGTCATGTCAGCACAAAAGGGTAACAAAATACATTAAAATTGAGTTCAGGGTAATAGAATTCGTGTAAAGTTGAAGTATACTGTAGAAACTTTGGTCATAATTCGAGGGGTTAGTGAATGTTTATCACTTATGTTATTCTGTGCCCGACCCGTAACTTATATACTAATTAATAAATTAGCGAAAAGTTTCTTTTTAAAGAAAAAAAGAAACACAAACTATCCCTAGCTTATAATTGATGCGTCCAATTAAATTCAACATATGAAATTCAATTTTTTTGACACATCATATACCGAATATTTTTTACACATCATATATTGAATTAAGTAATTTTAGTATATTATGGATTCACATAAATTCAATAACTTTTATCTAGATTTTGTATATGTGTTAGGAAATATAGTAAATAACTATACATATTTGATTATAAGTACAATTATTATATATTACTTTCATTCGTAAAAAAATCATAAACTTTAAATTTTAAATCCATCTCTAATCATGATTTTTTGATACGTAATAACTTTTACTTTTGATTTTCACTAGTTACGCTAATTTATGTAACTGTTCTAATTAATAGAAAAGTTGTTAGCTTCTCATCTGTTTAATTTTTAAAATTCCATAGATGACATTTGATTTTATTTTTTATCAATACAAAAAGTTACATGAATTTGAAGCAAAACTTCTTAAATTATTAATGTACCATCGTCACTTCTTTTTATTTCCTCCCTTTTCGTAACACATATAAAATTCTCAAAAATATTTACTTACATTCCTTCCACTGATAAATTTGGAAGAGCCTTAACCTGTATCTCATTAAAAATTAAATATTGCTGGTAATGGAAAATGGGTCATTATAAAAAATGCAATATTGAAATTACAAAAGGCGTCAAATATTGAGTAATAGCCATAGAATCTCATGGCTATTAATAAATTCAATGAAATTTGAGTAATTTTCACACATGTACATATATAAAAATATTGAATTTAGTTGGACACATCAATTATAAGCTACCTACCTATGGTATACATAATTACCATCACAGTTTACCCCAGATTCCAATAAATGGGGATAGTATTGTTGGATTCGAAATTGAGACAGTGTCATGTAAAAGTTAATATTTTATAAATCATAAAAATGATAATTAAGATAACATAAAACTAAATTAAAAAGTATAACATTATTTATAATTTGGTCAATTAATCTGCATATAAAATCTAATATTAAAATCTTTGTGTTATGATATATGAAGAGATGTCTTTTATTTATTTATAGAGATCCAAAATCTTTTTTGAGATTAGCCAAATATGAAAGAGTTTTATTTTTTAAAAGAAAAATAACAATAATTGTGATACTACTTTTATTTTTTTCAATAAAAAATTAATACTCAAATTTAGTAAGAAAATCTGACAAAAACCTTAACAAGTATCATGTACACTTTTTTTCCTTTTACAAGAACTTTTTTCTAATATATAAGATATGAATCTGGTATAAGATATAAGTCGGGTATAAAAAAATTAATGTTTTGTTATACTAAAAATTACATAAATATACAACTTATATTTTTAATATTACAAAAAATCCCAACTTACTAAACATATTACAAAAATTTTAACATATACACAGAATGTCATGCATATGTCGGTTATGTTATGTATATTAATAGTGAGAGAGAAAATAAAATAATTAAAAAAATAGAAGAGAGTGTAACTACTCTCAAAAGTGTTGATATTTATGTTATTTACACTTTGCTATATCGTATGCTTATTCTCGATTTACTTGAGTGATTTTATTAGAAAAAAAATCTCAGAGCTAAATAATTTTATTGATATAAATTAAAATTGAATGACTTTTACACCTCATAGTTGAGATGCATTTTGAGATTGCAAAAAAAAATAAAAAATGGGGACAGAAGAACGTTGGGGGGCCTCTATTTTTTGAACTCTATATAATTCATGTGACGAATGCGATGATGACATGTGTGTAGGTTAGAAATGAAGCTCGAATATTACCTACCACAGCACTACATATACATAATAAATTTAGGGCCACATAATGTACAATTAACAAATCAGTATTAGCAATTTCTTCAAAAATCTTCTTTCTTCTTAGCATTTGCCCTGTTTATTCATACAACAAAAATGGCTAACGATGAGGTGATTCTGTTGGATTTCTGGCCTAGTATGTTTGGCATGAGGCTAAGGATTGCACTTGATGAAAAAGAGGTAAAATATGAGTACAAAGAAGAGGATTTGAGGAACAAAAGTCCACTGCTTTTAAAGATGAATCCTATCCACAAGAAAATACCAGTTTTGATTCACAATGGAAAACCAATCTGTGAGTCTATTATTGCTGTTGAGTATATTGATGAAGTGTGGAAGGATAAATCCCCTTTGCTTCCTTCTGATCCTTATGAAAGAGCACAAGCTAGGTTCTGGGCTGACTATATTGATAAGAAGGTAAATTTATAGCCTAAGTCTTTTCGTTTGGTAGAGTGTATAAGAATAGGGGATTAATAATGCTGAGATAATGTTTGGTTTGATGAAATAAGGGCAGTACTAATATGTCATGGTTTGCTATGTATTAGTTATGCATCATATAATCGTGAGTATGAATTACTGTTTTCTTATATTCTTGGTCAACTGTGACTTGATAAGCTAGATTTTAGGTTTAAATTAGGCCAATGCCCCATTTGGTTAGCACGTCGACCCATTGTATTAGGCTCATTTGTATACTCCAATGTTGACCCATTGTTCGCGCTACAGATGTTCGTTCAGTCTTGGGCGTGAAGGGCGTTAAGAGGAGTTTCGCATTAGTTGAAGATCTGGAGTATTGTCTGGGGTTGTATAATTTTTGTTTAATCCTCACTTCATAAGTTAGGTTCTTGCGCTTCAGATGCTCAGCTTTGAGCGTGTGGGGTGATAGAGTCTCACATTAGTTGGAGAAACTTCATAAGCTAGATTTCCATAACGAAGATTTTTATGTTACCTTTGTGCAACAAGTGATGACCTTTTTCTCTGTTGGTTTGTTGAAATTGTCAGTTTAATGATTCCGGGCGGAAGATATGGACAACAAAGGGAGAAGAGCAGGAGGCAGCTAAGAAAGATTTCATAGAATGCCTTAAGGCACTGGAGGGAGCACTAGGAGAGAAGCCTTTCTTCGGAGGGGATAACTTTGGTTTTGTGGATGTTGCTCTGATTGGGTTCTACAGCTGGTTGTTTGCTTACGAGACTTATGGTAACTTCAGCACAGAGGCTGAGTGCCCAAAGTTTGTGGCATGGGCCAAGAGGTGCATGCAGAGGGACAGTGTTGCCAAGTCCTTGCCTGACCAACATAAGGTCCTTGAGTTTGTTCAGACGCTAAGAAAGAAGTATGGAATTGAATAAACATATGCATATACAATTATGCATCGTAATGTGCTATAAGAAAGGCGCTTCGGCCTTTGTGAGTTGTAGTTTCGGATTCGGAAAGTCTGTTTGGTCATAGTGTAATAAAAGACTCTTAGATCAGTCTTGTTGAGTGTTGGTTTTTGTATTCTGTTATCTGTGTATGTAATGTGATTCTGGGGTTTTTCCTCTTTGTAATGACAAAGTAATCGCTTTTTAAACAAAGTTTCATGGTTTTACTATTTCTCGATTCTTGTTTGTTCTATTTACTTGTTTGGAAGAGCAGTGGCTAGTCTCACCCTTTTATCTTGTTTCGATTCTACATCCCATTTTCTGATCAGATTAAACAGTCTCCGATTTGTAATTGGTGCTTTATACATCTAGCAGTCCTGAGACGAATCTGTTTGAATTTTTGTGTTCAGTTGAATCCATTACTTTTGGTTCAGTCTGTGTCAAAAAAAAAAATTAAGGCAGTACAGTACATGAAACATCCTGTGTTCATGTAGTATATGGGAAATGGCCGCACCCCTTGGGGATGTGCAAGAATACCATACGCCTGAGATTTTTGGCTATTATCAATGAAGGTAATACAATATATTATCGAAGAATTGATTGAGTTATTAACATGTAACCTCTTATTATTTGCACAAAATGAATGTTATCCCAGGCTTCTCCTACCGTTTATCCGTGCTTTTTCCTTTCTGGCGTTCTTCTCTTTTTTGTCCTTTTCTATTTTCTCTTCTCTTTTTGTTTGTTCTTTTTAGTCTCTAGAATCTTGAATTCTTCCTCTTTACCTGTCCAATGTTGGCAGCCTACGCCTTAACGCAAGTATCAATGGTTGATTTCACAGCTCAAGCTTGTTATTAATATGTTGCACAGAGACAATTTGCCGTTGCTCCAAGATACCCGAACTTTGTACATTTGCAGTTATAAGTATACATATCATAATATCACATTCATGTTGAACTAATGACAGTTTCAAACTAAAATACACTCTGTTTGAATGATTAGATTAATGATGCATCTGTTAAAGACACTAAATCAAGCTAGTTATGTAGGATGAGAAGTAGTAAACTAGACAAGTTTCCTAAGAAATTTAGAAATCTGGTATCTCATTATACCTCCCAGTTGTTAATAATAGATCGTTTGAGAAATACATGTAGAAATTTAACAAATTTGGAGCATCAAAGGTAGAGAAGGTCTCTGTTGAAAGTTGCTTTAAGAATGCAACTGTTTTTTTCTTTTTTCTCCAGCAGCTTTTTACGTACAATCCTAGTTAAATTAGGAGTCCTATCTTTGGTAGGAAACTAATTAGTTATTCTAATTTTGGTAGAAATAGGTTGTTTCTTTGTCCTATTTTTAGTTGTAATAGCAACTATTTAAGTTGCTAAGTTGATGATCAATTATAGACGGTCTTTCAACAAGAAAATAATCTCTCTCTGTCTCTCTGCATATTCTCTTCTTCAAACTCCATATCTGTTGTAGCGGCTAGCTTTTAAATTGAATTCCTGTGTTATTTTCCTTTAATGGTTTTAAACCAACAATTGGTATCGGAGCTTTAATCTTAAGGGACCTGTGAGTGTTTGCATCAATCTGATCCAGTAGATACCATGAATGGAGAAACAAATTTTTCTTCAATGGCACCACCAACTTTCGATGGAAAAAGTTATCAAATATGGGCAGTTAGAATGCGAATATATCTCCAAGCTTTGGATCTATGGGAAGCTGTTGAAGATGAATACGAGATAACTCCCTTGACGGACAATCCCACGGTGGCGCAGATTAAAACTCACAAGGAGAGGAAAACCAGGAAATCAAAGGCACTGGCATGCTTATTTACTGCAGTTTCATCTAATATTTTCACTCGTATCATGTCTCTGCAATCAGCGAAAGATGTATGGGATTATCTCAAGAATGAGTATGAAGGAGATGCAAGGATTCGAGGGATGCAAGTGTTGAATCTTGTGCGTGAGTTTGAGCTGCAAAGGATGAAAGAAAGTGAAACCATACAGGAGTACTCTGACAGACTTCTTAATTTAGCAAATCGGATCAGATTCTTGGGTTCCACTTTCAATGATTCAAGGATCGTTGAGACAATCCTAGTAACGACACCTGAAAGATTTGAGGCTACCATAACAACCTTAAAAAATACTAAGGACTTGTCCAAGATAACACTCGCAGAGCTCTTAAGTGCTTTTCAAGCGCAAAAGCAACGACATGTTATGAGACAAGGAGGAGCTGTCGAAGGTGCCTTACCAGCAAAGCATCACGATGATGGACGTTCTAAGAAGAAGAATAAGAAGTATCATTCAACTGATGAAGAAGGTCCAGCGTACAACAACAAAAATAAAACAGGTGGTTTCAAAGGAAACTACGCTCCTTGTAAGCATTGCGGCAAGTTCGGACATGCACCTTTCAAGTGTTGGGAAAGGCCCGATGCTAAGTGCACTAAGTGCAATCAGCTTGGGCATGAAGCGATAATCTGCAAGAACAAAACTCAGCAACAAGATGTAGAAGCTCGAGTTATTGATGAACAGGAAGAAGATCAACTCTTTGTCGCATCATGTTTAACAAGCAGTGTCTCAAGCGAGTCGTGGCTGATCGATAGCGGATGCACAAATCATATGACTTGCGATAAAGATCTTTTTAAAGATTTGAGACTTATTAAAGTTATGAAAGTTAGAATCGGCCATGGTGGTTATATTCCAGCAAAAGGAATGGGAACCATTACAATTGAAACACAAGCGGGCACTAAAATAATTTCTGATGTTCTTTATGTACCCGATTTGGACCAAAACTTGTTAAGTGTTGCTCAGTTATTAGAAAAAGGTTTCAAATTGTATTTCGAAGATAAACACTGCTTGATCAAGGAAGCATCTGGACAAGACCTATTTAAAATCAAAATGAGAGGCAGAAGTTTCTCGTTAAATCCATTGGAAGAAGAGCGTGGATTTCACCAGTTGTGTGTGGAGCCACCTCTGCTAAAAGAAGACATTCCACCTGATGATGAAGGTTGGCTTTGTCCTAGTTGCGATTGCAAAGTTGACTGCATTGACTTACTTAATGATCGTCAAGGAACAGACCTTTCCGTCACTGACAGCTGAGAGAAAGTATATCCCAAGGAAGCTGCTGCTGCTGCGTCTGGGGAGAAGCTAGATAATATTTCTGGACTTCCATCGGATGAATCGAAGGATGATAACTACAACCCTGAAAATCCAGATGTAAATAAAAAAAATAATTCTGAAGCTGAGAAAGCGTTCATGACGGAAGGAAAGGTTGCTACGGATCCCGTTGCCATTGATGCACCTGGAGGGTTACTTTTTGAATGGTGGTTCATCTTTTGGGACATTTTCATAGCACGGACAAATGAAAAACATTCTGAAGCAGCAGCAGTAGCGTACATAGAGACGCAACAGATGAAAGAAGGGAGCATCAACAACAACTACAGTTCCAGCAGTTGCAACTCGTGCAACAACGAAATGCCCAGTTACAGCGAAGGGATCAAAATCCCTCCCTTGGTGGTCCTATAAATGCTATAAACTCTGAAGGCATGATGGGGCAACTATCTGCCAGTGTTTTGGCCATGAAAATGTACAAGGAACAAATGAAGCACCCTTATTCCTTGGACTCAAAGACAGTTTCACCTCTTATCGATCCCAATAGAATGGCTCTTCTTAAGTCTGCATCTAATCATCAACGGCAGTTGGTCCAAGGTAATTCGGGGAGCATGCCTGCAGCATTGCAGCAAATGCAAGGGCGCCCTCAGATGACAACGGATATTAAAACGAATGTTAACTTGAGTGGTGCTTAGAAATCTTTACCCATGGATCCTTCATCAATTTATGGTCAGGCTATTCTATAGTCGAAGTCCGGACTCGGTGGTGCAGGCTTGAATCAAGGTGTTACTGGTTTACCATTGAAGGGCTGGCCGTTAATTGGAATTGACCATTTGAGGCCAAGTATAGGTTTGCAGGTGCAAACGCCCAATATACAGAACCTAAATCAATTTCTTTTGGCATCACAACAATAGCAGGCTCTTGCACAGGCTCAAGCACAAGGACAATCAACAACAGATGTCACTCCTTGCAACAGGACTTCTAAGGTAAAGAATTGGTGTTTGCATTTCATAAAGAAAGGAGGAGTATTGAAAGTTGCTTTAAGAATGCAACTGTTTTTTCTTTTTTCTCCAGTAGTTTTTTTACGTACAATCCTAGTTAAATTAGGAGTCCTATCTTTGGTAGAAAACTAATTAGTTATTCTAATTTTTGTAGAAATACAGTATAACCTCGATAAATTAATACTCGATAAATTAATAACCTCGCTAAAATAATAATTTTCTTCGGTCCTGAGTCGGGATCAACGTGGTAAATTAATAATTCGCTAAATTTATAAGATAATACAAAAAAAAAATTCATATAGGTCCCATTTGATATATAAATTAATAATTCATCTGTATCAAAATATTTCATACATAATACATAAGTAAACTAAACAGGTTTCTGAAAATATGAATCTAATGTTGTTTGTTTCTTCTTGAAATCAATATCACCTTGAATCTCATCTCTAACCCTTCTTACTGCATTAAGAATATCAGGTGTAGTCTTCTCATATTGCAAAAGGAAGTGATGTAAGGTGATTGTTGCTTTCAGAGCATCTTTGCGCGAAACTTGTTCTAATTCCACACTATCATCTTCCACTTCATCTTCTTTATGTGTTTCCATAACACTCTCAATTATTTGTTCATCCGTAGGTAGCTCAAAACTCGTATCATTTTCTCCCGGATAATTCAAAACATCTTCAGCATTCATTGCATTTCGATACTTCAATCCATTGATTAGATTCTGCAATTGTTGTAAGCCATCATTATTCAACTGTTCTTGATTTTCCGAGGATTCATCATCTAACAACCTAAGTTTACAATGCTTAAAACAATTTGCAATTGTACTTGAGTTGACATCCATTTTCCATGCCGAGATTGCAAGATTCATTGCATCTAAAACATTAATCTTTTCTGGATTTGAGATCCCAATTTCATAACCCTCCAAAAGATTTCGATAAAATCGCCTACGATAATGCATCTTAAAAGCTCTTATGATCCCTGCATCACAAGGCTGAATCTTTGATGTTGTGTTAGGTGGTAAAAAAACAATTCAACATTTCTCAAACCTTCGACATTTTTTGGATGAGCAGGACAATTATCAACAATTAAAAGAATTTTTCTGCCGTCCATTTTTGCATCAAGTTGTTGAACATATTCTTGGAATAGAAAATCCCAATCATCCATGCTCTTTTATTGGCTCGATATTCACAATTCATGCTTCCCAAATTCACATTCTTGAAACAACGTGGTTTTAAATACTTCCCAATGATCCATAAAGGAATTTTCTCAGAACCATCCTCATTATAGCAAATAACAACTGTAAGTCTTTCTTTATCTTGTTTCTTACCTTCAAGTTGCTTCGTTGCAAGAGAATGATCTGGTTGTAGCCTAAAGAACAATCCAGTTTCATCCATATTGAAAACATCTTTCTTAGCAAACTGATCAAGTTTCTCTCTGATGGATTGTAAATTGCTCTCCATGGCCTCCATATTAACTGATCCACTTTCTCCAAAACGACGATATTGCTTGATACCGTGTCTTGATTTGAAACGCTCTAGCCAGCCTTGAGAAAAATGAAAATCAGGTGTATCGATGGGATACATCTTTTTTAGAAGCTCTTTTCCCTTCGTTACAATTAGTTCCCCATTCATATTAACACGCTCTTGGTAATGAATAAACCACTCGAACAGAGCCTTCTCTAATTCTGGAAATTTAGCAGCTTTATGTCTTTTAGCCTCATCTTTTGGAATGTCGGCTGCTGATAGATACTCTGCTGACCTCTTGATTGTGTTTGATATTGTGGCTTGACTCACTTGCAAATTAAACTTCTCTAACACCCATTGTTGCAATTGCTTTTGAGTGCATGCTAGATTTTGTTGTTTATACTCACACAGTTCTCTACGTATACCATTAGTCATGGTTGATTTTTTAACACCTTTGAGATGAGAAGCCATTTTTTTTGTTTTTTGATTTGAAGACTTGCATAATACATCTATTTATATAGTAACTTAGTTAATGTATGTACGTGTAACTACATTAATAATTGAGTGGATTTATACATTTTAATGAATGTAGGTACATGTAACTACATTAATAATTAAGTAGATTTATATATTTTATTAAGATATACATAGAATATTGAAAATGTATCAGCAAAAATACATGAATTTGGTTAAGTATGCATAATTAATAGTCAATGTAGAAATTAGTTTTCACGTACACCTAGGTACATTCATAATATGGACCCAAAAAGTATATAATTTATAAATTAATAATTATTAATTTATACGATTAATTAATACCTCGCTAAATTAATAAAATTTGACGGTCCCAACAGTATTAATTTATCGAGGTTATACTGTAGGTTGTTTCTTTGTCCTATTTTTAATTGTAATAGCGACTATTTAAGTTGCTAAGTTGATGATCAATTATAGACGGTCTTTCAACAAGAAAATAATCTCTCTCTGTCTCTCTGCATATTCTTTTCTTCAAACTCCATATCTGTTTTAGCGGTTAGCTTTTGAATTGAATTCCTGTGTTATTTCCCTTTAACGGTTTTAAACCAACCGTCTGTGTACATCCTTTCTTTCCAAGACTCCACTTGTGCGATTACACTGGGTATGTTGTTGTTTGTGGACTATGGATGTTAATGCCATATGCAGCCACAGGTTTATCAGGTTTTCTATTTGCTACGTGATGATTTGAAGACACTCAAATATTGACCTGTTTTAATACATGAAAGGAGGAAGAAAAGAGATCTCTTATTATAAAGCAAAAACTACAGATATTACATTATTCACTGAATCAAGAGTCAAGTAGTAAACAGTATTTTACTACTCCCATATTAGTCTACATACAAAGCACACCAAGTCACCAACACAAACACAACTCTTTAGGTTGCCTCTCCAAATCCAAATTCAAAAGTACAGGAAAGGAGCATAGGCGAATTCAGAGTTTTACATAACGTGTGATCTTATCATATCTATAGCACGAACTAGAAATAACAGGTTCAGTCGAACCTACAGAACCTTCTCTAGATCCATGTTTTCGTCTTTTAAGCAATGCCAAGCCTCTGCCTCAACATGACAACAAAATCAGAGATTTTCTCAGGGTCATAAAGAGATTTAGATACACTCTCCTTTTGCATACACCTCTTAGCCCATGCCACAAACTTAGGACACACTGCCTCAATGCTAAACTTGCCAAATTTTTCATAAGCAGGGAACCAACTATAGTAAGGAATAAGAGCCATATCCACAAAACCAAAACTTTCACCACCAAAGTATGGCTTGTCTCCCAATTCTCCTTCCAACACCTTCAAGTACTCTATGAATTCTTTATTGGCTGCTTCTTGGTCCTCCTCTTTTGTTGTCCAAATTTTCTTTCCACCATCATATATCTGCATTCTCCCACACACACAAACAAAAACAAAAAGATTATATCTTTTTCAATCAAATTTAGCTCATAAAAGATATATATATATATATATATATAAACCTTCTAAAATGCGCAAGCTATATGACTCCACACGCGGATTATAATTCTCAATTTAAATCTATCTCAACCCAATATTATGTTAGCATAAATGAACCACAGCTATGACTAACAAACTCTTACAAAGTTGTAGGATCCAAAGTAGATGTACTAAGATGACAAACATATTTTGTGGTATTTGCATACCTTTTTGTCAACATAATCAGCCCAAAACCTTGCCTGAGCTCTCTTGTAAGGATCAGAAGGCAACAAAGGTGATTTGTCCTTCCAAACTTCATCTATGTACTCAACAATTATGAGTGATTCACATACTGGTTTTCCATTATGGATCAACACTGGTATTTTCTTGTGAATTGGATTCATTTGTAGAAGTAAAGGGCTTTTGTTCATCAAGTTTTCCTCCTTATATTCATATTGGATCCCTTTCTCAGCCAAGGCAATCTTCACTCTCATAGCAAACATGCTCACATGTGTACCCAAAAGAACAACTTGATCAGACATTTTTTTTACTGAAAATGTAAGCTTAGATTGTTGTTAAAGTAGAATATGTTCTCACAGTATTTATGTTGAAGATAAGCCATAGGGATGACACCACCTAATATATATAGATAGAAGGGAACGAACCACCAATTATTATGTAGGGTAACACAAATCATTTCGGTGAGTAACGGAGTCAGAATTTTTTACTAAGAGAAATCAAAATACAAATAAGTAAACACATAAAAAAAAAAATTAAAAGGGAGAAACAAAATCTAGGCATAAATAAATTAAGCGGGTTCAAAATTTATCATATATACATAAATATAATTTTATCTTATATAAATAAATATAATTTGCAAAAAAAATAAAATATTTAGATGAACCCCTTGCGGCCTAGCTCTCTCATGCCTCATGTTTAGGAGATAATTAGTTACATATCCACGTGAATCCAATAGCTTATTTCGGTATATCATATATATACACACACTCACTAAGAAGTATATTAAATATTGATTACAAAATGTATTGTAAATTTATTTATTTATTTATTATTATTATTATTACTATAATAACTTAAGGTTAATAAATGAACTAATAAACTTCAAATTTTGTATTTGTTTTTAATTTGAATTCTAAATTAAAGCTTAAAAATGAAATTATTTTTCATAAGAAGCACTTTACTCCAAAATAAAACTTTTCAATACCAATTCAAATAAGTTAAATGTCAAAATCAGTACCAAAAAGTCAAAAAAATATTTATGGCAGGGGACATTGTTGGTCCGAAGTTGGTGCACCATACTAGAAAAGAGTTTGCTTGTGTGTTTACATCATTTGGTTGTCATTTTTTGGTACATTCTCCATTTGATTATCAACCACTCAAAAGTAGTAGATACGTACAGCTTTTTTATTATTATTATTTCCAACTAGTTAATAAAATTTAAAACTCATAGGTAGACAAGTCAATTAGTCATAACTCATAATCAAGAAAAATAATATGAGGTTAATGCATTGACACATATCCCTATCTTTATCTCTGTGATTAACTAATTGTATGCGCAAAAGTTAACAGCAACGCCACTTGAAAGATACTAAGAGCATCTAGAATTGAACTTTATTATTTTGGAGTACTCTAATTCAAAGAAGAATAGAATCACTTTTTCCATGGCCGGTGCATTGAGCTATGCGTGGGTTTGAATAAATAACTAACCACGAAGATCTATTATATTTTATGTAATTTTACTCTGCATTTTTATAAAAAACTATTTTCACAGTTAGAACTCGTTACCTTTATATCGCATGATAATAGCTTTACCACGAAAATGTGATTCTAATTTTTGCCATTAGGAACATAAAGTTCTATGATTTTACTTTTCCTTCATTCTTGTTTTTCTGTTTTAAATTGTTGGAAAGATGTGGAATTAATCGAGGTGCGCAAACTGGACTGGACACCATGATTATTAAAGAAAAAAAGTTGGGAAGAACAGGAGCAATCTCACCCCTGTATCTTGTATCAATTCTACGTTCTATTTTGTGATAAAATTAAGAGAAAATGTTCTTTTTCCACCCTGAACTATACATCAAATTACTGAGACACACCCGAATTTTAGGAGGGTCCCATTACCCTGGACTAATAAAAACAGTATTCTTGGTAACCTTAGTGCCTACGTGGCACATACGTGTGCCTAAGTGAACCTTCAGTGTGTTGATTCACTGATGTGTCACGTAGGCACTAAAGTTGCCAAAAATACGATTTTAATTAGTCCAAGGGGGTAATAGGAACCTTCTAAAGTTCGGGTGTGTCTCAGCAATTTCGTGCATAGTTCAGGATGAAACCAAAGCATTTTTCCTAAAATTAAACCAGGCAAAGATTTTTATAATTTGTGCAACATATCTACCTGTCCGGAGGTAAATATATTTGAATTTTGTGTGTTCAGTTGAATTTGTTACTTTTGGTTCAAACTACGCGAAAATAGGCAATATCGTGGATGAAATCGATGGAGGATCCAAGATTTAGCGATCGTCGATGTTAGAAAGGTTCTTACACATATATTGACGCCCAAAATTTTAAGGTTCTCCCTGCAAACTAAAGCACTCTATTATCTTCTCGGTTCATTGGATGTTTTTCTAAACCTTATACCAAATTTTATACCTTGTTTTATGTAATTATACCTAGTCTGGATCGAATTTAACAGATGTCGGAGCATCAAATGATAAGCTATAGGTCCACCCCTGGACGAAACATTCCATGTTCATGCAGGGTTCGGAAAACAGTTGCACCCAAGAAGGTGCGCGTTAGGTAGTCTATGCATTGACGCTTCATCGGTGATTGATTCCATAGCTCAAACATGTCATCAATATATCACACGAAGATAATTTACCATTACTCCGAGACTCCCCTTCTGACTGAAACTTTATACATATGCAATATAAGTATACATATCAGAATATCACATTCATTTTGAATTAACTATTTCGAGATAGTTTGGGAAATACTTGTAGAAAACAAATTTGGAGTATCAGTTAATGTCAAATGCATATAATCACTGATAGCCAAATTACAAAGGCAACACTTAGTGGTCGTTTGGTTTGAGGAGTTGAAGCAAATAATTCCGAGATAAAATAATAATTTCGGGATAAAATTTTCTATTGCATGTTTGGTTGACAATATTCATTAATTATGAATATAATATATAACGTAATTACGTAATATATAACGTATAATATTATGAATATATATACGTTAATTGATGTAATAAGAACTCTTAGACAAAATGTTTATGAAATCCTCCAGTAGCTCTAGTCTAATTTGAACATGCCTATTACGTAGGAAATCAATTTTGCAATTTTCTTTAACACCACATTGTACTGAAATTTGCTCTCGTAGTTCTGTTATCTTAGGCCAACCATAAGAAAATCTACCCACTATAGCGTAATCTAAATTCTTAGATTTAATTATATATATATTATGTTAATATGTTTAATTATAATATATTATGTTTAATTATGTTAATTATGTTTAATTATATATAATTTAATTATATATAACATAATATATAACGTAATATATTCCCACGCACACATAAATTATGTTTAATTAACGTATAATATATTTATAAATAAATAAATTTTGAATAGTTTACCGTTAAAAATGGTTGTAAAATATATAAATTATGTTTATTTATATATTTTAATTTCTCTAAAAAATAAAAAAAAATTAAGAATGAATATTTAAAACTTAAAAAGAAATATATATAAAGTTAAATAAGATGGAGGGTATTTTGGTAATCAATCAATTTATTCCTAGAAATTATACCATGCATATTACCTTGAATACAACAAATCAAACACTCAATAAAAAATAATCCCAGCATAACTAATCCCAGTATAACTTATCTCATCATAACTTATCCCAACATAACTAATCCCGGTATAACTTGTTTTCAAACCAAATTAAAGTACTGGAACTACAATAGAGAATACTGTGTAAAACGTCTACTGGAACTACAATAGAGAATACTGTGTAAAACGTCCCGCCTCACGCTCCCTCCTTTTAAAACACTAGTTGGGCCTAGGTCCCAAGTTGATCTTTGTGAAGTTCTTTTGGTCCAATTGCTACTTCTTGGCCCAATAGCTACTTATGTGATATATGTATTCATCTTGGATTTGGGACTGATTCTTTTTTTTATTGGGCAAGGACCATGTCTCCCGAACAATATTAATAAATATGGCGCAAGATGATTTCACATATCGAGGTCGAAATGTACAGCAGGTTTACCATGTTTTCTATTTGCTATGAGATGACTGCTAATTGAGGTAATAGGGAAGACACTCTAAGTATTGATCTGTTTTAATACATGAAGATTGGAAGAAAATTGATCTCTTATTAGAAAGCAAAACCTCCTAATATTACATTATTCACTGAATAAAGCATACCAAGTCATCAACACAAACACAACTAACATAGGCAAATCATCTTATTACAGTACTAACTAGAAATAACATGTTCAGTCGAACCAACAGAACCCGCTTTAGATCCATCTCTGTCGTTTAGGCAACGCCGATCTTCTGTCTGAACATGACAATAAAATCATAGATTGCATCAGGATCAACAAGACACTTAGAGACACTATCCTTTTGCATACACCTCTTAGCCCATGACACAAACTTAGGACACTCTTCTACTATGTTTAAGTTGCTAAGTTTTTTATAAACAGGAAACCAACTATAGAAAGGAATAAAGGCCATATCAACAAGCCCAAAATTTTCTCCATTAAAGTATGGTTTGTCCCCCAACTCCCCTTCCAACACCTTCAAACACTCTATGAATTCTTTATTGGCTGTTTCATGTACTTCCACTTTTGAGCTCCAAATTTTCATTCCACCATCATAGACCTGCATTGTCCCAAAAATTTAGAACCAAAAATAAAAGATTACATCTTATTCAATCAAATTGAGCCCATCAAAATGGAGGAAATTTCAGAAATAGCAGTATTTTGAGCCCTAATTATCGATTATAGTGATAGTTTGGCTAATTACAAAACGTAGCAATAATTTACTTGTTTAAAAAAACCTCGTGATACAGTACATTAATTTGATCTACATCAGTATATCTTTCTTTGCTCTATATCCGTTTATCGATTCATTCTGTAATTATTGTATTTGTTACTTCGTATCGACGATTTGCTATGTATCAAGACGAACAGATACAAAGTGAATTGACACACTAATACAGAGCAATCAATACTGCTTATTCTCACAAAGTGGGGTATGAGGAAGGTAAGATGTACGCAATCCATACCATTATTCGGCTTTTTCTGATAGACATCGCCTCAGAACAAATAAAGGTATAAGAAAAACATAAAACAACAAACAAAAAGGAATACCACACCAATAGCAAATAAAAGAAACAGAACACCCATAGAGTAATGTGATATACAGTCTACCCTAATCTACTACCACCGCACCTTTTTATCTAGGATCATGTACTCAGTAAGCTATAGTTACTTCATGTACTGACTAATCACCTTCTTTCAATATTTCTTAGACCTACCTCTATCCAGGGGCGGAGCTACCCTTCAGGTAGGGTCATCTAAAAGTCCTCCTTGAAAAATTATGTTATATATACATAATTAAAATTATTTTTTTATATATATAATAAATATTGAACCCTTCGATTAGTTAGTAGATTCACCTTTACTAAAAATACTCCGCCACTACCTTTATCCCATCTCAACCATCCATAGACAATCCCTCCGATTATGCTTTTATAATAAATGAAAGATGATGTTTTTTTACTAGCTTAATTTAATAGTTAAACATATAACAAAGGAACAAATAAACAAATAAAAAAATGATTTTGACTTGGACGGATTAGTTGAATTTTTTTCCCTTTTATAATATAAAAATGTTGAAATTTGGACCAAAAAGCTTATCTTAGTGATATATACATACCTTTTTCCCAACATAATCAGTCCAAAACCTAGCATGAGCTCTCTCGTAAGGATCAGAAGGTAACAAAGGCGATTTGTCCTTCCAAACTTCATCTATATACTCAACAATTATGTGTGACTCACATATTGGTTTTCCATTGTGGATCAACACTGGTATTTTCTTGTGAATTGGATTCATTTGTAGGAGTAAAGTGCTTTTGTTCAACAAGTCTTGCTCTTTGTATTCATATTGGATCCCCTTTTCAGCCAGGGCAATCCTCGCCCTCATCCCAAACACACTCACATGGGTATCCAAAAGGACAATTTCTTCACCCATTTTTTACTATATGGATTGTGTTGTTTTGCAAGAAATGTAGACAACAGAATATGTATATATATATATATATGTGTGTGTGAGAGAGAAAGATCTGTGTTGAAGTCTTAATGTGATGATACACCTTACCTTTGTCGATTCTTTTTCCAAATTGGACGTTTTACCAACTTATGAGGTATGACAATACGTATATCTTTTTGTAAAATTAATTACTTCATCAATTTCAAAAAGGTTGGATCTCTCTTCTTTTAATCTATTTTAAAAAGGAAAATTTTTCGTTTTTGATAATAATTTAATTCTAATTTTTTACATATCACATTTAAGATTACAAAATTAAATTTTTTTAAAATATATTTTATATAATTTAATTTAGTATCATAAAAATATTTTTTAAAATTTCATATCCAATCAAAATAGATTATTCTGTTAAAATAAATAAAATATTTTATTACTCCTTTATAGAAGCAGCTACATAAGCTGATGTTCGTTGTTGTCCTGCGTGAACAATTTTGATATCTCAAGTGTTGTGCTTTATAATATTCGTCATCGATGAAATTCGAATATTTACATTTTTCCAGATTTAGAAAAAGTAATCGTATTCGCTTTTGATTAATTTCACTGCTTGTTTTTTGGATTGTTTTGAAGCCGCGGGCCCCTCTGCCTACTTGCTTCTCGTGATGTCTTTGTTCTTTTAAGCTACACTCAGTGGCGGAATCAGAATTTTCATTGAGGGATACAGAAGAAGTAAATAGACTGATTAATTGAAGGAGGATTAACATCTATTATATATATATATATAAATATTTTTGATCATGTAAAAATAGTATAATTTTCTGATAAACTGAATTTAATATGGCTCTACCACCGACTACACTAGTACTTTCTCTATTACATTTTATGAATTGTTATTTTATTAGATATAAAATTTAAAAAATAAGTAATAATTTTATAAAATTTATAAAATTATTCTTCTTAAAATTATTTTAATAGTTATTTTTTAATTTTTTTATTAAGTGTAATCTAGTAAGAATAAAATAAAAATAATATTATTAAATAACAGTCAATAATAACTATGCATAAAATGAAACAGAGGGAGTAGTACTTAATTAGGGATATTTCGACTATATCCGAAAAGTCGAAGTCACACCTAAACTATACTAGTGACCTATTACACACCTAAACTATAAAAAAGGTAAAACTATTTACACCCTATCAGGCTATCACCACATGCATGTGGTGTAGTGTTTTACACGCGCTGCCACGTCAGCACCACGTCAGTAAAAAGTATCACTTTTTTATAGTTAAGGTGTGTAATAGGTCACTTATATAGTTTATGTGTGGATTTGACTTTTCGACTATAGTTTAGGGTGAAAACGATGTCTTTTCCCTTAATATTTTTAGCCGTTTACTTTTGTTATTTAATAGGCTGAACGCGCCTAAATTAAGTGTAACACACGCGCCTTAGAATGGGGTCACGGGGAGGTAATAATATTACTTTTATATAGTTAAAGTGTGTAATAGGTCACTTATATAATTTAGGTGTGACTTAAACTTTTCTTGTATAGTATGAGGTGGAAATGATGTCTTTTCCCTACTTAATTATTTATCTATTTCAATTTATTTATACTTTTTAAATTTAATTTGTAGTATCTGTTTCATATAAAGATATTATAAGTTATAGATTATAATAATTAATAATTTAAAATCTATATAAAAAAAATTAATTGACTCTTTAAATTTTATTATTGTCACATAAATTGGGACAGAAACGTAACGTAAATTATTTAAAAATTACGAAAAAATAAATCACAATAATTAACAGCCTGAAATAATTAAAAATTTTGGTTGATTTTTTAAATTCCATCTACATCACATAAATTTAAAAAAAAAATGTATTACTTTTTAATAGAAATGAAAGAGTATTTTAATTTATTCTTAAAAAATACATTAAAAAGATGCAACGGTCTTGTTTGTCTGTTTTTAATTGTTGGAAAGATATGAAATTATTCGAGGTGTACAAATTGGATTGAACACCATGATTATTAAAGAAAAAAAAGGTTGGGAAGAACAGGAGCAATCTCAACCTTGTATCTTGTTTCAATTCTACATTCCATTTTGTGATAAAATTAAACCAGTCAAAGATTTTTATAATTTGTGTAACATATCTACCAATTTGGGGGTGAATATATTTGAATTTTGTGCGTTCAGTTGAATTTGTCACTTTTGATTCAAATTACGTGAAAAGAGGCAGTATCGTGGATGAAATCGGTGGTGGATCCAAGATTTAGGGATCATTGGCGTTCTAAAGGTTCTTACACATATAATAATATTGGCGCCCAAAGTTTTAAGGTTCTGTCTGCAAACTAAAGCACCATGTTACCTTCTTGGTTCACTGGTGTTTTTCTAAACCTTATATCAAATTTTATACCTTTTTTATATAATTATACCTAGCCTACCAGAGCGCTAAAAGATAAGCTATAGGTCCACGCCTGGATGAAATATTTCATGTTCATGCCGGGATTCGAAAAACAGTTGCACCCCAAGAAGGTGTGTGTTAGGTAGTCTATGCATTGACGCAAACATCAATAATTGATTCCATAGCTCAAGCATGTCACCAATATGTCACACAAAGACAATTTATTATTGCTCCAAGACTCCCTTCTGACTAGAACTTTATACATATGCAGTATAAGTATACATATCAGAATATCACATTCATTTTGAATTAACTATTTCGAGATAGTTTGGGAGATACTTGAAGAAATTTAATTAATTTGGAGCATCAGTTAATGCCAAATGCAACAGGTGTAATGAACACAAATTCTCATCACAAATACTCAAGTATTATATAATCATGGGAAAAGGGTCAAATATACCCCTAAACTTTGCGAAAAGGTTCAAATATGTCCTCCGTTACAAGTTTGATCCAAATATGCCCCCGCTATTAAAGTTTAGGAGAAAATATACCCTTTTAAACGTTAAGTGCTTTGCTGGAAATTTGCAAGGCTCTTTTTTCTTTTCTTTTTTTAATTTTTAATGGCCACATAAGCTAGTAATTGACACATCACAAAAAAAAAAACTCTTTTATACCCTTTTATACCCTGACCCAACCCAAGACCCCTTTTAACCTCTGTAATACCCTAACTCATTTCATCATATATTCTACGGCAATAACTTAGTCTACCTTGGATGTGAGTGAATCAATACGCAAAGCAGCTTATTGCGTTGCTGCTGGTAAATTTTCTCCGCAGATCCTCAGGTAACTTTAAGTCATTGCCTAAATGCATCATCTTCGACTTTTCCTTTCTTCTTCTTCAGATAATATTCAATTTTTTCTTGAGAATTACTAGAGTTGTGTATTCTTTATTACGTTGTGCAGTTTTCATCAATCATCAAAGTTCCTGCAGAGTTAATAAAGTCGACTTAATGAGACATGTGGGGAGATTCTATTGTGTCTGTCAAAATCTCATGAAATTTATTGTTTAAGGGAAAATGGTGTGCTTTTTATGTCTTTATAGGGCCAGTTTTGTAACTTTTGGTGGTCCCAATATGAATCTGTTCTTTTACAATTTTGTTTATTCTATTTATGTGCTTGTAATGTGTTTGATCTGATGTGGACCTGTCACGCCCCAAAATCCCATCGGGCCGGACTGGCACCCGAAGCCGAGAAGGCCCGGGAGAACCCGTTCAAATACCTGTACTTTCCCTTACATTCACCAAAAATTTGGGCAGCACTTCGTTACATACAGAAGGGTCTAATTCCCTGTATCAGCACAACACGCACAAATATATATATATAATATAATACTTGGCCGTCGGGGCCACCACATATACAAATATAACATCACTATATAAACTCCCATGACTTGACCCTTCCTTATGTCTACATAGCCTCTAGGATATACATGACAAAATGACATAACTAGGGTCGGGACAAACCCCCGCCCACACATGACTCCTGTACAATAACAAAACATAAGGAACCGACTCGGAAAGCTCCGAAGCAAACTGGAGCTCACCAACAATAGCTGTATGATCTGGCTCCTATCTATGCTGCGAATGACCTGAAGCACCTGTGCCTGCAGCATGAAATGCAGGTCCCCCGTGAGGGACGTCAGTACGAAATATGTACTGAGTATGTAAAGCTGTAAATAATCATATGTAATATAGGGGATCAGGAAAATCAAACGCAAGTGAATAAATCATAATAGAAGTGAACCACACTTCATAAACACTTTTAGGATCATGTACATTATCATTAATCTGAATTGGGTTCGTGAATTCGAACACATTTGTGGAACGGTATACATTCGTTCATTTCATTCTTTACAATTATCATTCGCCATTACCTCCTCCTCCCGAACCTCCAACCACCTAACAATAATCAATATTGTACCGTACTGTGACCATTAGGCTGCCTCCAGTACATATCAACTGGGATCGACCCATGATAGGCTTATGCCCTTGGGATACCACCCATAAATACATAAATAGGGATCGACCCATGCTAGGCTTATGCCCCTGGGATACCACCCACACGTATATCAAGTAACACACATAAGAGATCTTTCCAACAACTTAGTTCAAAAGCTTTTGAGATTATTACATTAGTGTTCATGCCAATATAGTACCTTTGGAACAATGATACATCAATAGGAATCAAGTAATAGACCTTCTATACAATAACGATGTTATAAAGACTCATTGGTACATCAACAATGTGTTTCAGAATCATCAATATCACAACAATGAAATAGGAGCCTTTTGGTATATCAATGAAATATTTTTACACTTTATAGAATGGAAACAACTTCGTTGGTAATGTAGAACAATACATGTTTTTGGACAACCTTGGAATCTTACTTGATGGAACATTGGTGTTTTTATGCCAAAGAACATTGTTAGAGTATGCTTTACATACCTCGTTGTAGATTCGGATACCAATTCAATACAACTTCCCGCCTTTACAAATCACTTATCTACAATGAAATATTTGGCATCTAGTATTAGCAACCCAACACCACAATTCTCTTCCATAATTCCATACAACCACTATTTGCAAAACATTCCAAAAACCAACTTGAACAATAGGTTTATGTGTATATATATATATATATATAATCATCATTTCAATACCACCTCATCCCTTCGCAATTCAACATAATCCAACATCATTTCCCAATCATCTTTCAACAACAATCAAATAGCATACTTCTTATGCTCACATGCATACATATATATATATATATATATATATATATATATATATATATATATATATATATACATATTCATATAAATAAACCAACATAATTTACATTCTTACCATAAAATGGCCCTTTGATTTCGAAGTCCTGTTGGAACAAATAAGGGATGCTTCTCGAAGCCCTCGAGACGATGAACACAACTACGGAATCAATTTGGACTTTCCACGGTTGAATCACAAGATAATTGGAGTTGAAATTAGGCTAGGGTTTTCTTATTCTCAATAATATGATGATAATTGATGGATATAAGACCAATTATATCTATATAATGACCAATTTTCGTCCAAGAGATGATGGAAAATGACCATATTGCCCTTAAAAATTTAAGTAAATCCGAATCTGTCCATGGTGGACTGTTTTGACAGGCTAAAGTAAATCGGCCATAACTCTGTGCTCCGATATCGGATTTGGGTGAAATTGGTATATTTGGATAGATAATTCAAAGGGCTTTCATTTCATATAAAGTAGGCCACCCAGTTCATCCTTTACAAGGAGTTATGATCGTTTGAAGTTGACCCTAAACAACTATTTTGAGAGGCTGAAGTAAAACGAGTGTAACTCCTTACTCAGATGTTGGATTTGGATGAAACCAATTTCATTGGAAAGAAGACTCAAAGATCTTTCTTTTGATAAGTCGAAGCCCTCCCAGTTCATTATATTGAGAGAGTTACGATCGTTCAAAGTCGACCCAAAAAACTGGCAGGCCTCAGTAGTTTGAATTTCCTGCACATTTACTGTTCACAATTATCCCGGCCGCCGTTTTATAGTTTCGAACGTGCTCGATTATATCCGAAACTTATCCGTTTTTGGAAATCTTTATATCGTTGGAAAGCTTATTCAATAAACTTCGTATGAAAACATCGACGGGCAAATTCCGATATACATACAGTCGATTCCTATACACATATAATCAAACTATACACTTGAAACCATCTCAAAATAATCAATACTCATACTTAAACTCATATATACCTTAGGATCAATACTTATACTCCAACACATATAACCATGGCTAATGCACGTAATTAAGTATGGGGTGTTACAGGACCCTACAATTTTATTGTGTATTTACTATTTCTTTCATGTGTATTTGAAGGATAATTGATGAAGTTGATATTCTGTTCAATTATGGGGTAGTTGGGTCATTTCACCCGAGTTTGTCTACATTAAAAAGTTGGTGCACTCGTGGCGTCATTTTGATCTTGAATTGCTGAGTCATAAAAATATATGTGATGAGTTTACTTTAAGGCTGGGACTTTCTCAAGTTAAACAATTGCTAGTGACTGGGCCATCAGGTAAGTATTATATTGTAGATGGAGATAGTGGCATTAGGGCTATTCTCAGCTTATTGTGTGATCAATTTAAAGTCATCAACTTTTTTGTTGTGGAGGAGGGTGAACTAACAGTCTTTACTCAATATATCACACACCATACTGAAACTGATTTTGTAAATGTTGAGGTTAGTACAGACTATGAACATAGTGTTGGTTCTAGTGTTGATTTTAATCTTTGAGGGTGAGGAATATGATTATGAGGGGTTGGAGGCTATTAGCAAGGAAAAGGGAAGGATAATAAGTGATAGGTTGAAAAACTACAAGGAATTGTATGTAGGTATGTCATTTAAGGACATGAAAGAAGGTAGGCAGGTTGTCAACTATTATGCATTAGCTAACAAAAGGGCTTTAACTATAATCAAGGGTGATACAAAGAGGACTAGATATGGTTGTGAAGAGGGGTGTCCTTTTAGGTGTTTGATTTTAAAAGATGGCAAGGCTGAAGGGTTCAAGATCAAAACTTTAATCAACAATCACACTTGTGAAGAGGCCTTTTTTAACCCTAGAGTTGATTCAACCACTTTGGCCAAATACTTCAGAAATAAGCTTCAAAATAACCCCAAGTATAAGGTCAAAGACATGAGAGGAGAACTTGAAAATGATTTTACATTAAATGTGTGCCAATCCAAACTAAAAAGGGCTAAGCGTATGATTCTTGAGAAAATGAAAGGTAGTTTTATAGATGAGTACAACAATCTTGAGGCCTATGCGCAAGAGATTAGGAGTTCTAATCCTGGAAGTGATGTTGTGATATATATCTCTAAGGATGCCTTAGCCGAAGGAAAAAGGTAATTTTTAATGATGTACTTATGCTTTGATGCTCTGAAGAAAGGCTGAAAATATGGATTGAGGCCACTTATTGGAGTTGATGGTACATTCTTGAAAGGTAAATGTAAGGGTATGTTGTTGGTTGCTCTAGGACAAGATTCTGTGAACAGTTTCTATCCACTAGAATGGGCAATAGTGGACAAAGAAACCAGCAGGATATGGAGCTGGTTTATGGAGCTATTGAAAAGGTCTTTGGACTTTAAAGATGGTGTTGGAACCACATTTATTTCAGATATGCAAAAAAAAAAGTTTCTCATTTTTAAATTAAATTTTAGTTTCGATAATCTTGTTTCATGATTAAATAACTTCTCTTACAGGGATTGGTGGATGTTGTAGATAAAGTGTTGCCCGGATCTCATCATAGGTACTGTATGAGACATGTTGAGAGTAATTGGTGTAAAAAGTGGAGGAGTGGTGAAATGAGGAAGCTTATGTGGTGGTGCTCATGGAGTTCATATGATGAAGAATTCAAGGACCAGTTGAAAAAGTTGGGACAATTGCCAGAAGAAACTACAAGGGATTTGGTGAATTTTCCACCAAGGGCATGGTGTAGGGCTTATTTTGATACTTAGTGTAAGAACATGACGGCTGACAATAACTTTACCGAATCATTCAATTCATGGATCCTGGTGCCTAGAGGTAAGCAATAATCAAGATGCTAGAAGAGATAAGAGTGAAAGTGATGAATCTGCTAGTGAAAAATGAAAATAAGATAAAGACTTGGGGTGCTAATGGTATTAGTCCGGAATGTAAAAATTTGTTCAATGACTGGAGGTCTATAGCACATAGATGTAAGGTGGAATTCAATGGAGATTGGGGGTATGAAGTTTCTGATGGAGAAGATAGACACACTGTTAATTTAGAGCACAAAAAATGCACTTGCAGACTTTGAGATTTATCAGGTATTCCTTGCCCTCATGCCATCAAAGCATTAATGCACAAGAAGGTGATTTCAGAAACTGAAATTCATTGGTGGTATACCAAGGAGGTTTACATGTTGACCTACAAACACAAGATGTAGCCCGTAAGGGGTGAGAGGTTTTGGAAGGTTGAGGCATCTCATGCAATATTGCCTCCTAATGTTTTGAAACAAGTTGGCAGACCTAAATCGAAGAGGGATAGAGAACTTGATGAGGAAAGAAAAAAGAAAGGGTGAATGATCACAGTCTAGAAAGGGCACTCAAATGATATGTAGTAATTGTGGCGAACCAAATCACAATGCAAAAGGTTGTTACAAGGTGAGCTACAAAATACTTATTTACGACATATTTTTAATTCTTATGTGATTAACAACATAATTATTGACAATATTTTTGTAGGAAAAGTCAGCTGAAAATGCATCAAGGAAAGGAAAAAAGTCCAATGATGGGAAACAATTCACAGTCAAGAATAGTAGGAGAGGAAGATGATCTTGAACAAATACAAGCTACAACACAAGATTTTGAACCATATGATCCCGATGTTGGAAATGAAGAAGATCCGCCCCTAAGACCAATAGTATATTGTAATGCTCCGCAAAATTCTCTTCCAGTCTGAGCCTTAGAGCGTATTTGGTAAAGCGAAAGTCTGAGTCAAAATATTTCAGAAATATCCTCCCAAGTATGAAATACCTTGAATCGTGTGGGAATCTATTTGAGCATGAATTAAGATCATAGATGTCCCCTAACTCATGGACGAGTTGAAAGCTTTCCTATCATTCAAGTTTTAGCGACCATCAAAATTTAGGTCAACTTCAATCGAACTTAACTCCTTGTATATATAAAATTAGAGGACCTACTATATATAAAATGAAATCTCTTTGAATTATCTTTCCAACGATACCAATTTCGTCCAAAACCGATATCGGAGCAAAGAGTTATGCCCATTTTACTCCAGCATGTCAAGCTGGAAAATGTGTGACGACATTTCTGACGACCAGTCACATTACTGACGACATTTCTGACGGCCTGTCACATTTCTGACGACATTTCTGATGACTTCGTCAGCCTTAGGCAGAAACTCACAAAATCCACCCTTTTGTGACGACATTTTGTGACGTCCTGTCACAGGTTTGACGGCCTGTCACAAATGTCGTCAGCCATTTTTTTCCAGCAATTTAGAGATGTTTTTGCAAGGGTATTTTGGTCATTTCCCATCTTTTGTGAGCCTCTATAAATATGAGAACCCACTTCCAAAATCCTAATTTCATCATTTTTCTCTTCCAATTCTCTCAAGAATATCTAATTAGGGTTCATCAAGAACCCTAATCTTCCAAAATTCATCCATAAATCTTCAAGCTTTCTTCAAGAATCAAGTTCCTCATAGTGTGGGCTTCGAGAATCATTTATTACAAGTGCGGATAGAGTCTCAAGTATTAGAATTCATCCTATTTCAAAGGTTAAGGTATGTAGATGTTGATTCTTGGGTCCCTTTGATCCAAGAAGCTCATGAACCCTTTTTAAAACTAAAAGATTTTTATGTTTATGAGTTGTTAATGATTTGTATGAGTTTAAATTGATGTTTAATGTGTTTTTGAGTTTTTATTTATGTTTGCCTACAAAATTTATGAGCTTTGACCCTAGTATGTGGAATTCATATGATGTTTGTGATAGACCTTCTTGAAATTATTTTTTATGTGATGTGTTCATGACTTTTGGGTGTAGAAATGGTTGAATAAGTGAAGCATGTCCCCATAAGTTTGATAAAGAGCTTAGGTGAAGCATAAGGGTCATTATAGTATGTTGAATAGGAAACCCCAAATTGCGAGTTAGTTTGTGCTTAGTGTTTGATAAAACGCCCAAGTGAATGAATTATTCCATGGTAGTAGGAAATTCCCAAATAAGTGTGAACCCGTGCGTGTCTAGTGTTTTGTTGAAGGACCTTAGTAAAAAAGTGGAGAGGTGATAGTAGTAAATTTCCCCTATTATGTACTCTTGATATATGTTAAGCTTTTAATATATGCTAAGTGGTTAGAAAGTAGGTTATGACGTGATAGTATGAAGTTTCCCCAAGCTATGTGATATCCAAACACGTGTCAAGATGGATATAGGTATGAAATAGCTGAGGTAAAACCTTGTTGAATGGAGTACGATTTAGTAGCATGTTTCCTCTACGTTACTATATGATTATGATTCCGATATGCCTAAAGTGACCCCTCAGCGACTGTGAAAATGCTTTAATGATTATGATGATGCTTTAATGATTATTAGATGTTTTAATAATTGTGATGAGACATGAATGATTGTGATGATGAACGAATGCTTGTGATGATGAATGAATGATTATGCTTTACTTTTATGCTATCGAGTCCCGAGGGTATTTATACCCGACAATAGAGCTGTTGTCTAGAGCCCGTGTCAGTTTCTCGATAATTCCAGTCGAGCCATGATTCTCATAACTCAGTGAATTATAGAACTCTGTATCCTCAGACAAGTGCAGAACTTAAGAAAGCTCAGTAATCTCAATTATCTCTGTAATCTCTGTATCGCTAGTAATCTATCCTCAGTCCTGTAATCAGCTCAGATCTAATAATATTCAAGTAATGCAATTCTAATCTCAGAAGCGATTCGAGTGATCTATTCAAGCTCTGTACCGTCAGTTAGATACCATGATTCGATATATTTTTCGTCAGATACGAAACTAAGTAATCTCAGCGTAACTCAGTCAGATCTTTTGAGAAACATGATCAGTATCAGATTCAGCTCATTCTAAGTTCAGTTAAGAATCAGATCAGTGTCTTTCAGTTGGGAGTAGGAATCGGTACCGAGTGAGCTCAAGGATGGGAACTCACCTACTAGTAGAGGGTGTGATTCCTAGAAGCAATCCTTGCACTCCAGAACTACGTAGCCAGCGTAGGTTGAGACATCATACCTGTTAGTTGAGGGTAGATGAGGTGGCTTGACATGTTAGATGAGGGCTCCACTATTCTCGTTTGAGTACCTGATAGATGAGGGTTACATAAAGATAATGTCTTTACCCGTGGCACGGTATTGGCACCCTCTCAACCGGGGGTAGAGGCTGGACCCCTAAGAGATAGTAGGGGCATGTCGGTTAGATGATTACTTCCCACAGTTTCAGTTTCAGATTCAGTCTCAGTTTCAGAATCAATCTTCAGAAATCAGGACTATCAGATACAGTCATCTATCTTTATGAGGAACTCAGATAGTTCCACTGATTCATGGACCATTCCATCAGATAGGCTTGGTATCATATACAGTTGTTTGATATCATATTCAGAGATATGCCGCCAGACAGGCTTGATCATAGTATCAGATTTCTATTGAATATTCTTGTCGTCAGATTCGTACATGATCATACTTCTTATCATTTAGAATCGCTATGGAATAATCAGTTAGAAAAGTTGATCTCTAATTCTATCAGTCGAAAATAGTAAGCTCAGAGTTCAGTCCTTGATGTAAGTACATCCAGATCCTCAGTTATCAGTATCAGATGAGTCAGTGATTCTGTATCTCAGTTTTAGTAGTGAGTTCAGTCTTCAGTAAGGTGGTATCCGAGTTTCAGTACCTAGAGTTGCGATGATTGTGTTCATGTTGTGTGCATTCATGTATGTGTTCTCATGCGGCATCTTCATGATTATTCAGTTTAGATATTGTGCATGCATGAGCCCTTGCATTAGCCTACCCTGTCTACATACTCAGTACATTTCTGTACTGACGCATTTGCGCTATGGTGTTTTATTTGACACCATAGGTTCAGAGGCACAGGATCCAGAGTATCCTCAGCAGTTCAGTCCAGTCAGCAGCAGTAGCAGTGAGTCCTCTTCTTTCGAGGACGAACATCAGTTTACTATTATTGTTTCAGACTTTGTTTATTTTAAGTTGATGGAGTTAGTTGGGGACACGTCCCATCACCTCCACGGTTCAGACAGTTTAGAGGCCTTTCAGACGGATGTATTAGTATTCAGTTTTCTATATTATGAGTATTCATAGATTTGTTGAACCTTATGGCTAATTTTCGCATTTATTTCAGATATTATGCAGTGTACAGGTATAGATATCAGTAAAGGATTACCTTGTGGTCCTTCGGGGTTATAAGCACTGTGTGACGTCTCGGGATGAGATCTCGCGGCGTTACATATATCCTGAATTTGAATCTTGGGTTGAGAAGTTGATGACAAGAGTTGTTCCAACTGGTACAAGAAAAATTAGTGTCACACACCTATTTTTCACCACACCAACCCCGCTAGGGAGTTGGTTTTAGAGAAAATGAGTTTTTCCAATTAAAGTGGCATTTTGAAAAGGGATTATTTATTTTATAGAGTCGTCACTTGGAATTGAGTTTGGGTGTTCTAAGTCACCTTATTGAATCCCTATTCAAAAGGAAATGACTCTTAATTTTTGGTCTTCGAACTAGAAATCCGGATAAGAAATTTTGTTGACCGAAGGGAAGGTGTTAGGCACCCCTCGAGTCCCGTGGTTCTAGCACGATTGCGTTAATGACTTATGTCTGGCTTAAATTAATCTTTTGAATATAGAGGAATTGTTAGCCTAAAAGTTACTTATATCCCGCTTTTATTTATTTTGAATTTATTTAAAACTATATTGATGCGTGGCTTACCGATAGTAGTACTTTTCGGCCTTACCACGAGTTTTGGTATATTTCTCGCACCTTTGTGGCTTTTATGGATCGTTCCCATTTTCCCCAATTCTGAGTAAGATTCTAATATGTCTAACATCTACCAATCCCCATTGAATCGGCTTTAAAAATGATATATTAATTTTATTATAACGAATGGTCGGTAGCAGTGCTTTCCGACTTCATCGTTAATTATCACTTATATATTAAATTTTAATTTTCTTGAAATTAAGAATCTAACTCATTCTTTTACGAGTTTTCTACCTTACAAATGGGTTTTCACTCTTTTTATTTTCTCTATATCGACATGTCTAGAGTAAATTTGTAACTCACCTTGCCCGACCTCAGACTTGTTAATTAATGAGCGTTATTTGTCAAACTCAGCTGGTGAAAACTAAATCACGTTTATATCCTTACAACTCCTCAAATAAGACCATAGAAATATTCAGTTGGTTAAACATGCATATCCATATATTGTGATACGAAACAAGAAAACCCAGGGGCGGAGCCAGCCTTCTGTTCGGTGGTTCGGCCGAACCTCCTTCGGCGGAAAAATATACTATTTATATATGATTAAAATTATTTTTTATGTGGTTATAGTAGGTGTGGAACCCTCTTCGACTAAGTTTTCTTTGAATATGAAACCCCCTTAGTTGAAATCCTAAGTTTTCTTTAAATATGGAAATCTGGGTCCGCCTCTGAGAAAACCAAGTGATGGGCAATTAAAAAGTAACTAATGAAGCATGCATTATCATGGTATACAAAATGAGCAGCGTGTAGATCAAAGTCAATGGTTTCATGATATGGCAACTTGTTGATGAAATAGAAATGATAAACTCCTTCACGATGAGATGTAAACTCGGACTTCTCGCTTATGAATAACAACAAATGAATAATAAACTGTTTCTCCATTTCAACCTTATGAGAAAAACATTCTTCTTTTCAATTACAAATCTAATCCCAAATGCACCTTCCATCCTCAATGCAAACATTAATATTGCAACAACGATCCGAACTTCACATCACCAATTTCTCACATCTTGTTGAAGTTTTGAACAGGGAATTCAAGAGCTTGGCCACTTAAATGCTTACTACTCATTCTAATAGCAAATTATTTCTAAATGTTTAATTAACTAAATCATTTTCTTCCAGAACGTCAAACAGACTCAAATTTCCACAATGTGCATGGCCTAGTCACTACTAAATACTAACTACTTTTCATATACTAAATCTTCATCTCAAACCTGTAAGTAAATAAAGATTAATTGAGTATGACTACATCTTATTCAAAGCGGAAAATTAAAAGAAAATAATAAACTTTACATAACATATAGTATGTGAAACTTATTTAAGTAACTTTATTCATCATGTTGTGATTCACAATAAAAACTTATAAAATAACGAGTATGGAATTGGATAAGATTGAACTAACTAAAAAGAAGCATAAACGACGTTATCGGAAACTCGAACGAGAACGTGAACTCCAAACCCGAACTCAACTTGTGGCTCTTTTTCTTTCTTTTCCTCTTCTTGTTTTCTCTCAAATGTTAGTTCTATTTTTTTTTCTCTTTCCTTACTTTTTCCGTTTCTTCTCTGTAAATGTTCTCTCTTTTTGTTGTCTCTCTTCTCTATCTTTGTGTTTTTGTCTCCTTTCCTTTTTTCTGTAATCCGTGTATATCTATTCCCCCTCTAATTGTGTTGGTGTCCATGCATATATATAGAATAGTGTGTGTGCATGTGTAGGAGGAAAATGTGGAGAAATGGGGTAATGGGAGTGGGAAGATTGGGTAGTTTAGGATAAGTTCATAACGGTTAAAATTTATAGCACCCGATATATACACCAAACTAACGTTCTTTACGACAGTTAAGTAATTAAATCAAGTAAAATACATGTTGATTAATCATGGTTAAGTAACATGAACTTTAAATTTTCCTTTTTTTTAAAAAAAAATTAATATATTAAATAAAATAAACATAATAAAATCTATTTAAAACTAACAAAATACATAATAAGTTAAATAGCTAGTCTTAGAAATATGATTAAGAAATATTAATATCACTAGATTTTTTTTATTAAAAGTTAAAAGAAGAAAATAAATATAATTTAGAAAATTTTCTTTTTCCTAAAAAAAAATAGATAAATAAATAAACAACAAAATAAAAACTTATTTAAAAATGTGAATCTATTTTTGTAGTTTTCAAAAATTTTAAAACAAATTTAGTAAAAATAAGATAAACTTAAAATATCTAATTTTAGACCCTAAAAAAATAAATTGAACACTAAAATGATTAAAAAACACTTAGGTTTGGTAAAAAATTAGATGTTTACAATCAATTTTACTGGAGATCACACTGGTGTTTCAGTGCCAACTAATCTACCTTATTCTCCAATCAAGACAACCTGAAAGGAAAAAAAAGTAGTGTCTTCTGGACAATTACAAATGGAGGCAAAAAAAGAAGGACCAAAAGGGGAGTTAAAGGCAAAGGAGGGAGTACTTGCACCTGATGGTGTTTGTCTGTGATGTAGTTTAATTTCTATGTTTATTTTTTACTCAATTTTCTGATGGTTAATCATAGTTGGCTGAAAAACAATATGATTGGAAATAACTTTATTTTTGTTGAATGGTATTGATGACACTATCTTTTGGTTAGTTGAATGAATGAATGGATGGTATTGCTGTTGTTTTGATGTTTTTTTATCCTAATTTTATGCTTTTTTTTTTACTGTTTTTGCCCAATTTTTTGGCTTTTTCATCCAGATATTTTCTATTTTTTGCCCTGTTTTGGATGGGTATATAGTGTGGCTTAACCTTCAGTTATAGTGTGGCTTAACCTTCAGACAAGTGGATACATAGTTTATTATATGGTTTCGATAAAATCCAGTAGCTTTAGCGAAAACCCTGTATATATGTTGAGAAATTCACTAAATATGTCATAACAGGTTAGGATTTGGTGGCAAGCAAGGGGTCGCCATAATTCATAAATTTTAAATCCTTTGATTCGTCTTTGCCTTCAGAAATTCTTATCTAGGATCCTTTGTAAGTAGTATTGTCTTCTTAGAATGTTGAGAGAACTGTAATCACATTTGGGGGGAAAGTATTGTCAAGTTACATTCAGTGATCTAATGCCAAGCATAAACAAACATACATGTGTTAGCTAATTAGCGTTTCATCTTTTCTTGCAAATTCTAGTCATGTAGTGGCTTTATCTAGTTTTATACTTCCATTTGCTACTGATATTGTAGATTCTACCTTGAATATTAGTGTCTATTTAGATCATTTTCGAAGGGGAGCCTTGGAACAACGGTAAAATATGAGCATCTATCTAGACCATTTTTGGATTAATTTCATATTTCTTCGACAAAGATCAGGTTTTGGAGTACATGAAGTGGGCTAAACTTATTATAGAAAAGCTTCTTGAGGTGTTGCTCGAGAGGCTCAACGTGAAGCAGATTGATGAACCGATGAAGTCTGTTGTAATGGGCACATTGATTGTTAACCTCATTCACTACCCCGTGTGCCTGAGTCCTGAGCTCATTGCTGGTGCTGGCCGTCATGCTGATGTTTCGTCAATCACTATGCTACTACAAGATGATGTTGGTGGCCTTTACGTTCGAGAATCAAAGGTGATGGCTGGATTCATGTGCCACCAGTCAAAGGGGCGCTCGTGATCAATATAGGAGATGTCCTTCAGATCATAAGCAATGATAGGTACAAGAGCGTCGATCATCGTGTGATTATAAGTACCAGTAGGAACAGAGTTTCAGTGCCAATATTTGTGAATCCAGCACCTGATGCAGTTTTGGTCCTTTGAAACAAGTGCTGGAAAATGGAGAGAAATCATTGCATAAATAAGTTGTTTACTCAGATTATTTCAATTATTTCTTAAGTAAAGGTCATGAGGGCAAGCAAACAATTGAATTTGCTAAACTATGACAAGTTTGTTGATTCTACACTCGTTTCCTCTATGTACATGGAAAGTGGAGTCATATTACATAGTAAGATGGCTTAGTGTAAATTTTTCTGGTTGTACACTACTCAACCTATTTTCTTTTTTCATATCCATTTTGGGCTTTGGACTAATTCGGATTTGCACTTCAAAAATGACACATTCTTTTTTAAATGAACTACAAAGTAAAGTACGACAAACAAATTAAAACGAAGGAAGTAATAATCATCGAAACCTCTTAAAGGAAATAAACAGTGGTCACTTTTTCAAATAAAATGCAGTGTATCAAGTTTTGATTATCAAATACTATGCAAATTCTACAATAGATTCACCCTATCAACAAAACTCAAAAACATAAAAAAAAATCGTCAGCTAAAACAAGAATGCCAAACAAAATTGACTTTGCTCTATTACATTGCCATGGAGTTCATCGAACGGGCGTATCATTGGCAGGCCACAGCAAAAAAAAGTTGTATGGAGATTAGTGTCGCGTTGATCACACTGTAAGCTATTGATAAAAGTAATTACTGTTTCTCTTTCTTTGCCAAGGATTCTCCTTTATATTCACTGTCTGTTGAAACCACATAACCTGCTCCAACCTGTGTCCAACGTGTAAAAATGAAGTAGACTGAATACATGAAAGAAAAAGAAATAGACAGTCGATCCTAATGCAAACATCAATGGTTAATTTCCTGGCTCGAACCCGTGACTTATAGGTCACAAGGACAACTTTACACCGTTGCTCCAAGGCTCCATTATTAATAGCAACAATAATAATATTGTTGGTGTTATTATTACAGAAAAAAGAACCAAGTGAAAAGAGGAAAATCCGGATACCTGTAGTTTTTGAACCAAGCTCGGTTGTTGGATAAATGATTTTGTTCTGAGGAGAGAAAGAGGTCTTGGGTCGGGTCAGGGTATAAAAGAGTTGGGTAATTTTTATTTTTTTTGTGATGTGGCAATTACTAGCTTATGTGGTCATTAAAAATTAAAAAGAAAAAAAAAGAGAAAAAAAGTCTTGCAACTTTCCAGCAAAGCACTTAACGTTTAAAGGGGTATATTTTCTCTTAAACTTTAACAGCAAGGACATATTTGGACTAAACTTGTAACGGAGGGCATATTTGGACGTTTTCGCAAAGTTTAGGGGCATATTTAACCTTTTTTCCTATAATCATTGATAGCCAAATTACAAAGGCAACACTTAAAGTACTAGAACTACAATAGAGAATACTGTATAAAACGTCCCGCCTTTTAAAAAAGTGTAAATAACATAAATACCAACCCTTTTAGAAGTAATTACACTCTCTCTCGCTTTTTAAATTACTTTACTCTCTCTCCCTATTAATATACATAACATAACCGACATATACATAGCATTCTGTGTATATGTTGGAATTTTTGAAATATGTTCATAGAGTTAAATTTTTTTGTAATATTGGAAACATAAGTTGTATATTTATGTAATTTTTAGTTTAAAATATTGGTTGGGCCTAGACCCCAAATTGATCTTTGTGAAATCTTTTGGGTTCGATTGCTACTTCTTGGCCCAATAGCTACTTATGTGATATATGTATTCATCTTGGATTTGGGACTGATTCTTTTTTTATTGGGCAAGGACCATGTCTCCCGAACAATATTAATAAATATGGCGCAAGATGATTTCACATATCGAGGTTGAAATGTACAGCAGGTTTACCATGTTTTCTATTTGCTACGAGACGACTGATAATTGAGGTAATAGGGAAGACACTCTAAGTATTGATCTGTTTTAATACATGAAGATTGGAAGAAAATTGATCTCTTATTAGAAAGCAAAACCTCCTAATACTACATTATTCACTGAATAAAGCATACCAAGTCATCAACACAAACACAACTAACATAGGCAAATCATCTTATTACAGTACTAACTAGAAATAACATGTTCAGTCGAACCAACAGAACCCGCTCTAGATCCATCTCTGTCGTTTAGGCAACGCCGATCTTCTGTCTGAACATGACAATAAAATCATAGATTGCATCAGGATCAACAAGACACTTAGAGACACTATCCTTTTGCATACACCTCTTAGCCCATGACACAAACTTAGGACACTCTTCTACTATGTTTAAGTTGCTAAGTTTTTTATAAACAGGAAACCAACTATAGAAAGGAATAAAGGCCATATCAACAAGCCCAAAATTTTCTCCATTAAAGTATGGTTTGTCCCCCAACTCCCCTTCCAACACCTTCAAACACTCTATGAATTCTTTATTGGCTGTTTCATGTACTTCCACTTTTGAGCTCCAAATTTTCATTCCACCATCATAGACCTGCATTGTCCCAAAAATTTAGAACCAAAAAAAAAAAGATTATATCTTTTTCAACCAAATTTAGCCAATCAAAATAGAGGAAATTTCAGAAATAGCAGTACTTCGAGCCCTAATTACAGATTATAGTGATAGTTTGGCTAATTACAAAATGTAGCAATAATTTACTTTTTAAAAAAACTCATGACACAGTGCATTAATTCGCTCTATATCCGTATATCCATTCATTCTGTATCTATTGTATTTGTTACTTCGTATCGACGATTTGGTATGTATCAAGACGAACGGATACAAAGTGAATTGACACACTAATACAGAGCGAATCAATACGGCTTTTATGATACAACAACAACAACATATTCAGTGTATTCTCACAAAGTGGGGGTACGAGGAGGGTAAGATGTATGCAATCCATACCATTATTCGGATTTTTCTGATAGACATCGCCTCAGAACAAATAAAGGTATAAGAAAAACATAAAACAACAAACAAAAAGGAATACCACACCAATAGCAAATAAAAGAAACAGAACACCCATAGAGTAATGTGATATACAGTCTACCCTAATTTGCTACCGCCATACCTTTTTATCTAGGATCGTGTACTCAGTAAGCTATAGTTACTCCATGTCTGACTAATCACCTTCTTTCAATATTTCTTAGACCTACCTCTATTCAGGGACGGAGCTACCCTTCAAGTAGGGTCATCTGAAAGTCCTTCGTTGAAAAATTAATGTTATATATACATAATTAAAATTATTTTTTTATGTATATATAATAAATATTGAACCCTTCGATTAGTTAGTAGATTCACCTTTACTAAAAATACTCCGCCACTACCTTTATCCCATCTCAACCATCCATAGCCAATCCCTCCGATTATGCTTTTATAATAAATAAAAGATGATGTTTTTTTACTAGCTTAATTTAATAGTTAAACATATAACAAAGGAACAAATAAACAAATAAAAAAATGATTTTGACTTGGATGGATTAGTTGAATTTTTTTCCCTTTTATAATATAAAAATGTTGAAATTTGGACCAAAAAGCTTATCTTAGTGATATATACATACCTTTTTCCCAACATAATCAGTCCAAAACCTAGCATGAGCTCTCTCATAAGGATCAGAAGGTAACAAAGGCGATTTGTCCTTCCAAACTTCATCTATATACTCAACAATTATGTGTGACTCACATATTGGTTTTCCATTGTGGATCAACACTGGTATTTTCTTGTGAATTGGATTCATTTGTAGGAGTAAAGTGCTTTTGTTCAACAAGTCTTGCTCTTTGTATTCATATTGGATCCCCTTTTCAGCCAGGGCAATCCTCGCCCTCATCCCAAACACACTCACATGGGTATCCAAAAGGACAATTTCTTCACCCATTTTTTACTATATGGATTGTGTTGTTTTGCAAGAAATGTAGACAACAGAATATGTATATATATATATATATGTGTGTGTGAGAGAGAAAGATCTGTGTTGAAGTCTTAATGTGATGATACACCTTACCTTTGTCGATTCTTTTTCCAAATTGGACGTTCTACCTCCGGCCCAAGCTTATGAGGTATGTGGATACGTAATATCTTTTTGTAAAATTAAGTACTCCGTCTGTCCCTGTGTCGTCATTTCTTTTTTACTTCGTTCCAAAAAAAAAAAAAATATTATTTTTTTTTATTTGATAACTATTAATCATATCATTTTCATTCTATTTTTAGCGAGCTTCACTTATTAAGAAAGGATAATTAAAAAATAAATATTAAAATAAAAAATAATTTTATAAAATGTTACTTTTTTTTTTTTTAATTTCATATTCAATCAAAGGACAGCATATAAAATGAGACGAACGAAATATTTTATTACTTCCCTTTATAGAAGCGGCTACACGAGCGGATCTTCTTGGTTGTCCGGCTTGGACAATTTTAGTATTTCTCAAATGTTGTGTTTTATAATTCCTCCGTTTCAAATTATTTTTTTAAAATTTTTTAATTTTATTTTTTATTTTACTTGTTCTTTTTGATTAATTAAAAATAGATAAAAAAAAAATTTATGTTTTATCCTTTGCATTAATTAATTTTTTTTCAAATTAAAATGTAAACATCATTTAATAGGAATACTATGGTAAACTAACCATGTTATTAATTGTTTTTTTTAATTAATGTGTCATCTCAATTTGGGACGGAGAAAGTAATATTTTTTTCATTCGTATTAATTGATCTTCTTTCTAATAATATTTATTTTAATTAAGTTATTATCTAAATACTAAAATCAAGAGTATGTATGAGATGGAATAATATGCATTAAATTTTAATATTTAATCACTATATTAATTGTTACATTTTAAAGGATATACTTTCTCCATTTTAAAATAAATGAATTGTTGAGCTATTTTTTAATGTTCAAAATAAATGAATTATTCATTCTTCAAGATAGATATTGAAAAAAAAATAAAAAATTATCCTTCATTAATTAAATTTTTAAGGTTGAGTTTTAATTATCATAACTAATATTTTTGAGTTTGAAAATGACAAAAAATGAAAAAAGCATGATTAATTTATATTTTTTATCTTTTTTTAAAAATGCATGTCATATTTCAACAATACAATCATTTTAGAATAAAAGAAATTTAAGAATAGATATATAAAATATCTTTTTATTTATTAATTTCTTAATAAATATATCACGTTCACACAATCAACTAATACAAAAGGAAAGAAGTATAGGTCATCGATGAAATAATATTTGCACTTTTTCCAATTTGAATTCAAACTAGTCCAGCATGTCCTTTGGGATTTTTCTGAAGCCGCGTGTCCTTCCGCCTTCTTGATGATGGGTGTGTTTGGTATGACGGGAAATATTTTTCATTAAAAATATTTTTTTGGAAAATATATTTTTGAAAAATAAATTGACTTTTTACTTATTTTTTTATATTTGATTGGTGAGTGAAAAATATTTTATGGTGTTTGGTTGGTGAGTAGAGACTATTTTTTAGAAAAATATTTTCTAGTGTTTGATTGATGAGTAAAACAATATTTTTTTGTAGAAAATACTACTAACTGTTAATTAGTATATTAGTATCTCTAGCAACTCAACAATTTGTAAGAACTAATTTAAGCATAACAAATAATATCAATATCAAATGCTAAAATATTACAATTACTAAATTTAAGCAACTATTAATTAACAAATATAGGAGTCACTTTTCAATATTTTGTCAGAACAATCCCAATATACTACAATCAATAGAAATATAACAGAACGACATGCTTATTCAACTCGTGAAACAAGTTACATCGATGACAAAATAAAATATGCAATTAGCAAAAGTAACATAAATAAGTCGTCCTCTATGTATATGAAAATAACAATTCATTCAACGAACATTGAAAATGAAAAAAAATCGGGCTTCACTATTTTTTATTTCAAGCAGTGAAAAATTGAAGCAAAACACAGTGAAAAATATTTTTGAGTAATGTAAATTTTTTAGAAATGTGATTTTTTTTGTTTCAGGTGAATATAAGTGTTGTTGGGGTGGGGAAGAGGAATGGGAGGGGGAGCATAAGTCACATTCGTTATTTTCTGAAAAAATATCTTTCCTTGACCCATGAAAAAAGTCATTTTCCCTCAAATTAAAAAAATAAGTTTTTATGAAAAATATTTTCTAAATATTTCATTGCAATTAAACAAGAAAAATAGAAAAATATTTTCCAGAAAACATTTTCCATCATACCAAACACACTGCCTTTGTTTTTTTCCTCTATAGTATAGCAGTAGTACTTAATTATTTATCTATTTCAATTTATTTATTTTTTTCTAATTTAATTTGTTGTATATTCTTATATAAAAATATTATAATTTATAAATTATAATAATTAATAATTTAAAATATTTAAAATATATAAAAAATAATTGACTTCTAAATTTTATCGTTGTCACTAAATCGAGACAGAGTACGTAATATAGATAATTTTAAATTATGAAAGTCTCATTATAAATTACAATAATTAATAATCTAAAATATTTAAAAATTTTGATTGATTTTTCAAATTTTATCTGCATCACATAAGTTGGAAAAGATAGTATAATATATATTATTCCTTTTTAATAGAAATGAAAGAGTATTATAACTTACCCTTCAAAAATACATTGAAAAAGATCGTTTAATAGTTTTTTGATTATGTAAAATATTTTATTTTGTTTCCAAATAATTGATTTTTTTAAATAACCAAAAAATATTAATAATGTTCTTTTAATTTTATCCTTTATTAATATATGTAGTATAATATATATTATTCCTTTTTAATAGAAATGAAAGAGTATTATAACTTACCCTTCAAAAATACATTGAAAAAGATCGTTTAGTAGTTTTTTGATTATGTAAAATATTTTATTTAATAAAGGATAAAATTAAAAGAACATTATTAATATTTTTTGGTTATTTAAAAAAATCAATTATTTGGAAACAAAATAAAAGGTTAAAACTTTACTTATTTAAGTAATATGTATTGGACCCGTGCTGATACTGACTAAATTATTTAGTACTGCATATATTTATTTGTTTTAAGCATTTCAGTACCGTATATGTTTCTCTTAAAATTAATATAATATTATCTGCTGATATTCTTGTTTAAAAAAACTAAATAATATAATATATATAATTAAATATTAAATTATTTATGTTAAATACTAAGGATCAATTTTCACATGAATGTATGCTTTTTTTTAAAGTGGTGACAAATCCTAAATTTTACATGTGTTCAATGTGATGATCTTTGGATCAAAATTAGGCATGTGACATGGCGCCCACATGACAGGGAAAAGTAAGATGATCCTTAAATGCCTTTTTTTTTTTTTTTAATTCAGTATCGATATTTAATTAAAATTTAATTAAATTTAAATTTACTTCAAAAAATAAAATATTTCACGATAAAAAAGTCCCTATACTCAAAAAGATTTAAATTCAAAATACAACAATAATAATAAATCCAGTGTATTTGTATAAAGTGGAGTCTGGAAAGATTAAGATGTACGCAGTCCATATCGCTATCTCTGAAGAAGTGGAGAGGTTGTTTCCGATAGACCCCCAACTCAGAATAAAAAATAAAAAATAAGGACATAGATGACACAACAGAAAGATCAGAAATAAAAAATAATAAAAATAAAATCAGAGAAAAATGAAATACGACAAATAAGGGTATCTATCAATTACCATTCCACGACAACAGCGCTTGGTAAAATGCTTCCCTTGCACTTAGCTGCCTCAACATTAGCATATAAAATTCGTGTTATTAATTTGTTGATTTTAGTATTAGTTAAATTTTGTATTTCCTGCTCTTCTTACGGATGTAGGAGCTGTTTGTTTAATTTTGAGGAAATATTTTATATTGTTGAATTATATTTTTTTAAAATAGTAACTGCTAAAATATTATTTATACTTCCTTATAGATAAATATTAGAAATAATTTCAAATGTAAATAACAGTCTAACAGCTGAGTTTTAAATGGCTAAGACTGATTTTATAAATAAATAGTTATATGTTCTACTAAAAATATTGAAACTATTGATACGCATTTGATTTGTTAGCTTCCCATGAAGCCTATATATATAGGTTCTTTCCGTTCAGTTTTTCTTATCACATTTTGTATTGACATTTATTAAAAATAATAATTAATAATATGACTATTTTATAATGTCATTCTCATTAAATGATGCTTACATTATATATTAAAATAAATTTTAAAAAATAATTAATGTTAAGAATATATAAAATAGAAAAAGAAAGTTGTCTTTTCTTCTTGATATGTCGAAAATAACAAATAAAAATAGGAATTTAATTAAATTTTTTATGACAAGTAAAAGCAAACAATCTCTCTCTCTATATAAAGGAAGAATGTGGGGATAATGATGTGGCATGTCTCACAAGCAAGTATTCATATTTATCTTTTTTCTCAAAATTTTGAGGTTTTCTCTATTTTTAAAATTTTATCTATTCATTTTAAGATAAATAATATTTAATAATACAAATAATGAATTGTTGTAACTCTCCTTTTTATTAGGCCACAATAATTGTGAAATGTTATTAATTAGTTTTAACTCCACCTCTTCATCTTCCCTCCCATCAATCACCCTCTTATAAATAATAACCGGAAAAATTAACTAAATAAACTTATTAGATTGTTTATTGCAAGTTATAACAATTTTTTTTAGTTTTCAAGTTATAGCAACTTTCATTTTAAGAAAATCAAAAAAAAAAAAATATTTTTATATATTTTTTATTTAAAAAAGAACATATCAAAATCATTACAGAAAAGGAAAATATAATATAACTAACTTGCAATATTCTTTCCTTAAATATAGTTAAACTTAATTAACAATATCCCTTAATTATAGTTATCAGTTATTAATAGATACCAATCACACCACTATTCTCTCTTTAGCCATTTTTTCTTCATTTTTAAACAATCTGATTTCTTTTCCATCTTCATATACATTCCCTTTTTTTTTTCTTCTTTCTATCAAAAATTATTATTTCAATAAAAAGCTTCCACAAGTTGTTGTTGTTTCATACAATGTTTGAGTATTTTTATTGAAAAAAAAACATTCAATAATCTGTAAAAAATTAAAAAATGAGACACACAAATGTGAATTATGCTAATTTGCATTCAATCGTGATATATCATGGAGGGAGATGAGATGCCTCAAGTATATCTTGGTTATTAACTTGATATTTTGCATTAATTTTTTCCTTTTTGAAATGTATATTGTCTAATTATTGATTAAGAAAAAGATATTCAGAGAAAAAGTAAATATTATTTTTTATATTTATTTTTATTATGTGATGTTGACATGTTGATTATTCACGAGAATATGGTGGAAAGTCACAAAAAATATTGTTCAATTAATTTATAGGTGTATAATTATTGGCCGTCAACTGTTTTTATTCGGTCATATTATATTTAGTAACCTATTTGATATTATATTTATTGTTTCAGTAAATTTTTTTATTTTTTTATTTTATTGATGTGTATGTTTTGACAGTATCAAAATATGTTGAAATTATCAAATTTTATATGTTTATCATTTTTTTATTTTTTTGATGTGTATATTTTATGAGTTTTAAAATATATTGTAACTTTTTAAATTACGTATCGTTACCGATTATTGAGTATTAATTACTTAACAATTCTGTATTATGTTGCAGGTAAACCTAAAGATTTTTCTATAAATGAAATTATGTATGATGCAAACACCAAGTATAAAGAACTGCTAAATGCAATAGCATAATATTTGAAGATTGACATTACCTCAATTCAAATTGAGATTGAGTTTTTGATAAGTGATATGCTGTCACGCCCCAAAATTTCATCGGGCCGGACTGGCACCCGAAGCCGAGAAGGCCCGGGAGAACCCGTTCAAATACCTGTACTTTCCCTTACATGTCACCAAAAATTTGGACAACACTTCGTTGCATATAGAAGGATCTAATTACCTGTATCAGCACAACACGCACAAATATATATATATATATAATACTTGGCCGTCGGGGCCACCACATATACAGATATAACATCACTATATAAACTTCCATGACTTTACCCTTCCTTATGTCTACAAAACCTCTAGGATATACATGACATAACTAGGGTCGGGACAAACCCCCGCCCATACATGACTCCTGTACAATAACAAAACATAAGGAACCGATCAGAAAGCTCCGAAGCAAACTGGAGCTCACCAACAATAGTTGTATGACCTGGCTCCTACTTGTGCGGTGTATGAGCTGAGGTACATGTGCCTGCAGCATGAAATGCAGGTCCCCGTGGGGGACGTCAGTACGAAATATGTACTGAGTATGTAAAGTTGTAGATAATCACATATGATATAGGAGCTCAACAGAAATCCGAAACAAGTGAATAAATCGTAATAGGAGTGGACCACACTTACTAGAACTTGTGACAACCTGTACATTGAATTTATTCAATCACTTTACCTTCGTTCTTAACATCTTTGTAATCATTACTGTACTGTACTGTGACCATTAGGCTGCCTCCAGTACATATCAACTGGGGTCGACCCATGCTAGGCTTATGCCCCTGGGATATCACCCATAAACACGTAAATAAGGATCGACCCATGCCAGGCTTATGCCCCTAGGATACCACCCGATAAGAGAGAACTTCCATCACTTAGTTCAATTAATCTTTGAGATTGTTATTTCGGTCGCCACCACATTTTTGATACTTTGAAACAATGATACATCAATAGGAACCAAGTAATACACCTTCTATACAATAACGATGTAATAAAGACTCATTGGTACATCAACAATGTGTTTCAGAATCATCAATATCACAACAATGAAATAGGAGCCTTTTGGTATATCAATGAAACATTTTGACACTTTATAGGATGGAAACAACTTCGTTGGTAACGTAGAACAATACATGTTTTTGGACAACCTCGGAATCTTACTTGATGGAACATTGGTGTTTTCATGCCAAAGAACATTGTTAGAGTATGTTTTACATACCTCGTCGTAGATTCGGATACCAATTCAACACAACTTCCCGCCTTTACAAATCACTTATCTACAATGAAATGTTTGGCATCTAGTATTAGCAACCCAATACCACAATTCTCTTCCATAATTTCATACAACCAATATTTGCATAGCATTCCAAAAAACAACTTGAACAATAGGTTTATGTGTGTATATATATATATATATATATATATATATAATCATCATTTCAATACCACATCATCACACCAAATCCCTTCACAATTCAACATAATCCAACCATGCACAAGAATAATCCAACATCATTTCCAATCATCTTTCAACAACAATCAAATAACACACTTCTTATGCTTACATGCATATATATACATATCCATATAAATAACACCAACATAATTTACATCCTTACCATAAAATGGCCCTTTTGATTTCGAAGTCCTGTTGGCACAAATAAGGGGTGCTTCTCGAAGCCCTCGAGACGGTGAACACAACTACGGAATCAATTTGGATTTTCTACGGTTGAATCACAAGATAATTGGAGTTGAAATTTGGCTAGGGTTTCTTATTCTTCAATAATGGATGATAAATAATGGATATGAGGCTAAGTATATGTATATAATGACCAATTTTCGTTCATGAGGTGATGGAAAATGACCATATTGCCCTTAAAATTTTAAGTAAATCCGAATCTGTCCATGGTGGACTGTTTTGACAAGCTAAAGTAGATCGACCATAACTCTTTGCTCCGATATCGGATTTGGGTGAAATTGGTATAGTTGGAAATATAATTCAAAGGGCTTTCATTTCATATAAAGTAGGCCACCCAGTTCATCCTGTAAAAGGAGTTATGATCGTTTGAAGTTGACCCTAAAAATCTATTTTGAGAGGCTAAAGTAAAACGAGTATAACTCCTTACTCAGACGTTGGATTTGGATGAAACCAATTGAATTGGAAAGAAGACTCAAAGATCTTTCTTTTGATAGGTCGTAACTCTCCCAGTTCATTATATTAAGGGAGTTATGATCGTTCAAAGTTGACCCAAAAAACTGGCAGGCCTCAGTAGTTTGTGTGCAGGAAATTTTCCTGCACATTTACTATTCACCATATCCCGACCACCGTTTTATAGTTTCGAACGTGCTCAATTATATCCAAAACTTATCCGTTTTTGGAAATCTTTATATCGTTGGAAATCTTATTCAATAACCTTCGTATGGAACCATCGACGGGAAAATTCTGGTATAAATAAAATAAAAAAATTAATTTCATATAAATAAGACCAATACACGTACTTGAATACGCCAATACATGTACTTGAATACGGGGTGTTACATCCTTCTCCCCTTTAGGACATTCGTCCTCGAATGTTAGCGTAGTTATTCAACCAAAACAAGTTCAAGTCCACCATTAACATTCACCTCATCATATAAATACTATGCATATATAAACAAAAACTTACTTGTTAATGTTCTAACTCCGTTTCTTGAACTTCCTCTTCATCTTTGAAAAAATGAGGGTACTTAGATTTCATTGCTTCCTCAGCTTCCCATGTAATCTCTTCCCTTTGTTGATTTCTCCAAAGTACTTTCACCGATGCTACTTCTTTATTTCTCATCTTCTTAACTTGACGATCTAATATAGAAATAGGCATCTCCTCATAGGTAAGATCTTCTGTTACTTGCACATCTTCAGTAGAAGTAATAAAGGACGGATCTCCGATGCACTTTCGAAGCATCGATACATGAAATACTGGATGCACTGATGAGAGTTCCTGGGGTAGCTCTAATTCATAAGCAACTTGCCCACATCTTCGAATAATCTTATACGGGCATATATATCGTGGACTCAACTTTCCTTTCTTGCCAAATCTCATCACCCCTTTCATTGGCGATACCTTTAAAAATACCCAATCGCCTAACGAAAATTCTAGCCCTCTTCTTCTACTATCCGCATATGACTTGTGTCGACTTTGGGTTGTTTTCAACCGTTGCTGAATCACCTTGACTTTTTCTATGGCTTGATACACAAGATCCGATCCGAACATAAGAGTTTCACCCGCTTCGAACCATCCTATTGGTGATCTACACTTTCTCCCATATAAAGCTTCATATGGTGCCATTTTGATACTTGAATGATAGCTATTATTGTAGGCAAACTCAATAAGAGGTAAATGATCATCCCAGCTGCCTTTAAAATCTATAACACATGCTCGTAGCATATCTTCAAGTGTTTGAATGGTGCGCTCTGCTTGTCCATCCGTCTGAGGGTGAAAAGCTGTACTCAGATTCACTTGTGTTTCCAAACTCCGTTGGAAAGACTTCCAAAAGTTTGCGGTAAATTGAGTTCCCCGATCCGATATAATAGAAGTTGGCCCCCCATGTAATTGGACTATTTCTTTAACATACAGCTTCGAATATTCTTCAACTGTGTAAGTGGTCTTAATGGGTAAGAAATGTGCGGATTTAGTAAGCCTATCCACAATCACCCATATAGAATCAAATTTCCGAGTTGTACGAGGCAAACCTGTAACAAAATCCATGTTGATCATGTCCCACTTCCAAATTGGAAGATCTATGCATTGCATATAGCCTCCGGGCTTTTGATGTTCCACTTTAACTCGTTGGCAATTTGGACATTCAGCTACAAATTCTGCAATGCTCTTCTTCATGTCATTCCACCAATACATATCTTTCAAATATTGATACATTTTGGTTGATCCTGGATGAATGGAATACCTTGAAAAATGTGTCTCTGTCATAATCTTCTTTTTTAGCCCGTCTATATCCGGCACACACAATCGGTTTTGGCACTGAAGTACTCCTTCTCGCGTAAACTCAAATGCCTTGGTCGCACCACTCTGAACGTTCTCCTTAAGCTGTAATAAAATAGGGTCTGCATATTGCTTCTCTTTCACTTCAGCTACTAATGAAGATTCCGCAGCATTATGTACGATAAGCTCTTTATTCGGAGTTTCAAGAAGGCGAACTCCCAAACTAGCTAACTGGTGAAGATCCTTAACCATCCCTTGCCTTTCTATAGGCGCCATCATAGCCTTACGACTTAACGCATCAGCTACCACATTTGTTTTCCCTGGATGGTACAAGATATCAACATCGTAGTCCTTTAATAGTTCAAGTTATCTCCGCTGCCTTAAATTTAGATCCTTCTGATTAAAAATATATTGCAAGCTCTTATGGTCAGTATATATATCAACATGAACCCCATATAAGTAGTGGCGCCATATCTTTAAAGCAAAAATAACTGCTGCCAGCTCAAGATCGTGTGTAGGATAATTTTTCTCATGTGGCCGCAATTGTCTAGAAGCATATGCTATTACCTTACCATGCTGCATCAATACACATCCTAAACCAATTCTGGAAGCATCACAATACACTGTATACCCTTCGGTGCCTTCTGGAAGTACCAACACGGGTGTAGAAATCAACTTGTTCCTTAAATCTTGAAAACTCTTCTCACAGGCATCATTCCATTGGAATTTGGATGCTTTATGGGTTAGCTTGGTTAAGGGTGTTGAAATGGAAGAAAAGCCTTTAACAAACCTTCTATAATAACCGGCCAACCCGAGAAAACTACGAATCTCCGTAGGCGTTGTGGGCCTTGGACAGTTCTTCACAGCTTCTATCTTTTGAGCATCAACCTTTATCCCTTCACTAGATACAATATGACCCAAAAATGCCACCGACTTTAACCAAAACTCACATTTAGAGAACTTTGCATAAAGCTTACAATCACGAAGAGTCTGCAATGTCTGACGTAAGTGATTGGCATGGTCCTCTTCTGATCTAGAATAAACTAGAATATCATCTATAAAAACTATCACAAATACATCCAGGAATGGCTTAAAAACCCTATTCATCAAATCCATAAAAGCTGCGGGTGCATTTGTTAGCCCAAATGACATAACTAGAAACTCATAATGACCATACCTTGTTCGGAAAGCTATTTTGGGTATATCTTTTTCTTTGACCCTCACTTGGTGGTAACCTGACCTCAAATCAATCTTAGAAAAGCACTTGGCGCCCTGTAACTGATCAAATAAATCATTAATTCTTGGGAGAGGATATTTATTCTTAATATTCACCTTATTCAATTGCCGATAATCAATACACATCCTCAGCGAGCCATTCTTTTTGCGTACAAATAACACTGGTGCTCCCCAAGGGGAAATACTAGGCCTAATGAACCTCTTTTCTAGCAAATCTTTCAATTGCTCTTTCAATTCTCGTAATTCTGCTGGGGCCATTCTATACGGAGGAATGGAGATTAGTTGGGTGCCTGGTATTACATCAATACCAAACTCTACTTCTCGTTCAGGAGGCAAACCTGGAAGATCTTCAGGAAATACATCAGAAAATTCATTTACCACCGGAACAACGTGAAGAGTTGGTGGCTCAGCTTCTGTATCCCTTACTCTAACTAAATGATATATATATCCCTTGGAAATCATTCTTCTTGCCTTAAAATAAGAAATAAATCTACCTCTTGGCGCGCTAATTTCACCATTCAAGGACTGATTCATTTGGAAAATGGAAATATACCTTTTTCGTGCAGCAATCAATTGTGGCATAACAAGACGCCAACCAGTCCATACCCATTATAACATCAAAATCTACCATTTCTAACTCCACAAGATCAGCCATCGTATCACGACCACAAACAGTTACTATGCAGTTTCGATAAACCCTTCTAGCTATAATAGATTCCCCGACCGGTGTGGACACTTCAAATGGCTTAACTAACAGTTCGGGTATTCTTTCGAACTTTCCAGCAACCAATGGAGTAACATAAGATAATGTAGAACCGGGATCAATTAAGGCATATAAATCGAATAAAAATATAGACAACGTACCCGTAACCACATCTGGGAAAGCCTCTAAATTCTGTCGATCCGCTAGAGCATACGTACGATTTTGAGCCCCGCTAGAACTCGTGGCTTCTCTATCACCTCTAACACGACCCATTGGTTGTGCACCCCTTCCTGAATAAGGAATCGATGATGATGATGCAACAAATAACCCCGTAGGTCGTGCCATACCCCCTATGTCCCTTCGTGGGCATTCCCTCATCATATGCCCCGACATACCGCACCAAAAGCAAACATTGGTCCCCAGCCGACATGCGCCCAAATGATACCTTCCACATTTATTGCATGGCTCTCGAGGAGGTCTCGATTGGCTTATATTCCCTTGCCCTTGGTAACCCACTGATCGCGAACTATGACCCTCACTTCTTTGCCCAAATTGACTGCCTCTGAACCCCTGATGTTGTGGTGGAGCACTAGCTGCAGAATAAGAAAATAATGGCCTAGGTGGTCTAGCAGAAAATTGAGGTCTAAAACCTCCCTGTGGCGCCATAAACTGCCCTATAGATCTGGCCCTCTTAGAAGATCCGCTTTCAAATTCCTGTGTTCTTCTTCTTTGCCTCTGATCTTCCATTTTCTGCGCAAATGCTTGGATCCTAGCTACATCTATGTCTTTATTCAGTGCAACAATAGTACAATCCCTAACCAAATACGGATCCAATCCAACCACATACCGATGAACTCTGTCATCCATAGTAGTTATAACATTAGGAGCATATCTGGACAAAGAATTAAATCGAAGACTATACTCCCTCACACTTGTATTACCCTGTCGAAGATTTAAGAACTGATCCGTACGGGCCTGACGAGTCTCATATGGAAGATAATGATCAATAAATGCCTCTTTAAACTCTTTCCAAGTAGCTGGGGGTGCATCAATGCCCCTTGACCGTTTCCAGTCTTCATACCAATATATAGCCTCACCTTTGAATCTATACGCGGCTAACTCCACTGTCTCTCTGCCCGATACATGCATCACCTCTAGGGCCCTTTGGATCTGATCAATAAAGTCTTGTGGGTCCTCGTTAAGATCTGATCCAGTAAAAGTAGGAGGATCCATCTTCAGAAAATCCTGTGTTCGAAGGCTAGCCGCCCTATCTATACCACTAGGACCTGCAGTAGGAATGGCTTGCCCTTGAGCTTGCCCAGCAACTATACGAGTCAAAAGTTGCACTGCATTTCTAAGATCTTGATCAACAAAATTAATAGGTGGCTCTGGGGATATAGTTCTCCTCCCCCTTATTTCTTCCGGACTGGGGGAAGTTTCTGATGCATGCTCAGCTGGAGCCTCACTTTGATTAGCTGGTATAGTGGGTGACTTACTAGTCCCCTCTTCGGCAGCCACATCTACTTGCTTACCGGTATTCTTACTTCTGGTAACCGGCATCATTACTATAATAAGAGAAACAAACTGATTCAGTGGTCAACTATGACTTCATATACAATATAAGCTCTATCGCACGATATAAGACATGAAGAAAAGAAACAATTCCTAAATGTCCATAGCCTCCTGTTTATAGATGTGGTGCACAACACACCGATAAACAAGACTCTACGTAGACACGGCTTTGTAGACTCACTAGGACGAACCTCTCTGATACCACTTTTGTCACGCCCCAAAATTCCATCGGGCCGGACTGGCACCCGAAGCCGAGAAGGCCCGGGAGAACCCGTTCAAATACCTGTACTTTCCCTTACATGTCACCAAAAATTTGGACAGCACTTCATTGCATATAGAAGGATCTAATTACCCGTATCAGCACAACACACACAAATATATATATATATAATACTTGGCCGTCGGGGCCACCACATATACAGATATAACATCACTATATAAACTTCCATGACTTTACCCTTTCTTATGTCTACAAAGCCTCTAGGATATACATGACATAACTAGGGTCGGGACAAACCCCCGCCCACACATGACTCCTGTACAATAACAAAATATAAGGAACCGACTCGGAAAGCTCCGAAGCAAACTGGAGCTCACCAACAATAGTTGTATGACCTGGATCCTACTTGTGCGGTGTATGAGCTGAGGTACCTGTGCCTTCAGCATGAAATGCAGGTCCCCGTGGGGGACGTCAGTACGAAATATGTACTGAGTATGTAAAGCTGTAGATAATCACATATGATATAGGAGCTCAATAGAAATCTGAAACAAGTGAATAAATCGTAATAGGAGTGGACCACACTTACTAGAACTTGCGACAACCTGTACATTGAATTTATTCAATCACTTTACCTTCGTTCTTAACATCTTTGTAATCATTACTGTACTGTACTGTGACCATTAGGCTTCCTCCAGTACATATCAACTGGGGTCGACCCATGCTAGGCTTATGCCCCTAGGATACCACCCATAAACACGTAAATAGGGATCGACCCATGCTAGGCTTATGCCCCTAGGATACCACCCGATAAGAGAGAACTTCCATCACTTAGTTCAATTAATCTTTGAGATTGTTATTTCGGTCGCCACCACATTTTTGATACTTTGAAACAATGATACATCAATAGGAACCAAGTAATAGACCTTCTATACAATAACGATGTAATAAAGACTCATTGGTACATCAACAATGTGTTTCAGAATCATCAATATCACAACAATGAAATATGAGCCTTTTGGTATATCAATGAAACATTTTGACACTTTATAGGATGGAAACAACTTCGTTGGTAACGTAGAACAATACATGTTTTTGGACAACCTCGGAATCTTACTTGATGGAACATTGGTGTTTTCATGCCAAAGAACATTGTTAGAGTATGCTTTACATACCTCGTCGTAGATTCAGATACCAATTCAACACAACTTTCCGCCTTTACAAATCACTTATCTACAATGAAATGTTTGGCATCTAGTATTAGCAACCCAATACCACAATTCTCTTCCATAATTTCATACAACCAATATTTGCATAGCATTCCAAAAAACAACTTGAACAATAGGTTTATGTGTGTATATATATATATATATATATATATATATAATCATCATTTCAATACCACATCATCACACCAAATCCCTTCACAATTCAACATAATCCAACCATGCACAAGAATAATCCAACATCATTTCCAATCATCTTTCAACAACAATCAAATAACACACTTCTTATGCTTACATGCATATATATACATATCCATATAAATAACACCAACATAATTTACATCCTTACCATAAAATGGCCCTTTTGATTTCGAAGTCCTGTTGGCACAAATAAGGGGTGCTTCTCGAAGCCCTCGAGACGGTGAACACAACTACGGAATCAATTTGGATTTTCTACGGTTGAATCACAAGATAATTGGAGTTGAAATTTGGCTAGGGTTTCTTATTCTTCAATAATGGATGATAAATAATGGATATGAGGCTAAGTATATGTATATAATGACCAATTTTCGTTCATGAGGTGATGGAAAATGACCATATTGCCCTTAAAATTTTAAGTAAATCCGAATCTGTCCATGGTGGACTGTTTTAACAAGCTAAAGTAGATCGACCATAACTCTTTGCTACGATGTCGGATTTGGGTGAAATTGGTATAGTTGGAAATATAATTCAAAGGGCTTTCATTTCATATAAAGTAGGCCACCCAGTTCATCCTGTAAAAGGAGTTATGATCGTTTGAAGTTGACCCTAAAAAACTGTTTTGAGAGGCTAAAGTAAAACGAGTATAACTCCTTACTCAGACGTTGGATTTGGATGAAACCAATTGCATTGGAAAGAAGACTCAAAGATATTTATTTTGATAGGTCGTAGCTCTCCCAGTTCATTATATTAAGGGAGTTATGATCGTTCAAAGTTGACCCAAAAAACTGGCAGGCCTCAGTAGTTTGTGTGCAGGAAATTTTCCTGCACATTTACTATTCACCATATCCCGGCCACCGTTTTATAGTTTCGAACGTGCTCGATTATATACGAAACTTATCCGTTTTTGGAAATCTTTATATCGTTGGAAAGCTTATTCAATAACCTTCGTATGGAACCATCGACGGGCAAATTCCGGTATAAATAAAATAAAAAAATTAATTCCATATAAATAAGACCAATACACGTACTTGAATACGCCAATACATGTACTTGAATACGGGGTGTTACATATGCCCACCAATGCTCATACACAATGACACGGGAGTAATGGTGTATTTAGATACAAAAAAGTAGTATTGTCGATTTTTTTGTTAAATATCTATTGTATGTGACAACAAAATATATGTCAATGGATATTAATGAAAATACTGAACAATCTGTTATTTGTGTTGGTATATACGATTCTGCATACAAATGATGTATTCTTATAACTGTTTTTAGTGTATGAAACTAGTGTAGTACACAATACAATATCCATGAATTGTTTAATAAATTACGTTGAAACCAATTTATATACTCATTTTTTACTTAAGTAATACTTTTATTTTGAGTTCTCAATATATTAAATTGATATTAAAATTGGTATCAATGAAGTTTGCATATATCACATTTGTATTGAATGAATTTTATGAATTTGACAATAGATAAGAAAAATTATGTTTCATGTTACACAACCTTTTTAGTGTATGTAATTGATATTACATGAAAAACTATCAACATAAATGTTGAAAATAAATTAATTGATAATTGCTTGATGTCAAATAAATTTTTGTTGCAATAAAAAAATAATCAGTATTAACCATGATTGATATTAGTGTTTGCTTTCTGGCAGAAGAAGATGAACATTATATAAATACTATGTTAAATATCAAAATTAAACTTTGTTCAGACCAACAATCTTATAAAGACAAAGAGTAATGAGCACCAATAAAAATCAAAATACAATATTCACGTCAAATGTTACTAATTGCAGAATCGAAAAATATATAATTTGATGTAGTTGATATCAAATTTAATACCATCTGATGCGATTTAATTCATATCAATTTCATTCAATGATATAAAATACGAAAGAAATGTTAAAGTAACATAATATTATATAAATACTATATAAATACAAAAAATAAACTTTGTTAATATCAACAAACTTAGAAAAACAAACAGTAATGAGCACCAAAAAATTAATTCAAATTATTAATTATCTCAGAAAAACAAACAATAAATAGAAAAAATGATTCAATATCAATTTTATACCAATTTAATACAGGAAAAAATTAAATATTTATAAAAGACGGTGCCAATCCAGAGTCTGATAGATGAGGATTGAGTTCTGCGTCAAGTAAAATATTTGTAGATTTGATATTCTTGTGAACCAAATATAGTGAACAAACATCATGCAGATACCTGCAAAGGATGCTTATTTTAGCAACTAATCAAGAAACTTGAGAAGAAGAAAATGAAAACATCATTATATTAAACATGGTGGCTAAACAGTGGCTGACAACGTATGCTCTATTCTTTTAATGTGCAGATAATAAATTATCTTCTTGCATGCTACACAGTGGGATCACTAAATGCCTATCCTTAAAAAAAAATCTTAATGAAGAAACAATCCCCTCACATTAATCCTTTGTCCTAATGCAACTTTCAAGTTTGTCCACCACATGTTTGTTTTAATGCCTAAATGAACTGGAAGGTCAAATTCTAAGTTTTCTTCTTCGTATTCGTCATCGTACTTGGTTGTTGTTGTTGAATAGAAGAATAGAATTCTTTCCAATTAATTATGGGGTTGTTGTTGTTGTTGTTGTCCTTTTTTTGTTGGTGTTTTTCACTACAACTATGTGTAGAAGAAGAGTAAGAGTGAAACAACAATACTTTGAGGTTCAGAGAGAAAGTGTAAGAGGTTTCTTGTTCTTGTTGGCACGATGAAAATGGATAGGATGCATTGGGTAGATTAAGGAGCAAGAAGTAATTGAGGTAGACTGCATAATTAGAGGTAATATAACTTGTCATAATTATTCAAAGCTTTAATTAAGAGTGATAAATGTTAAATGCTAAAAATAAGAAAATAATATAAATAATAAATATTAAAAAACTAATTTTCGAATATTTAATTAAAATAGTTTTTTCTAAAAAGTTGCTATAGCTTGTAATTATTTCTTTAGTCTAGTAATTATTGAAAAGTTTTGTTATAACTTGTAATTAACAATATAATAAGTCTATTTGGGATAATTTTCACATAATAACCCTTCCACTAGAAATCTCAATGGGCTATTCAAAAATAATAACCCTTCTACTAGAAATCTCAATGCGCTATCAAAAAAATGAAAATAATATGTTGTTTTATAGTGTTATTTTCTTTATTAGTGAAATAGTTTTGATCAATTTATGATGAAAGCAATTTTTTTTATATTATACTATTAGTTCCTCTCATAAAAAATATAAAATAGTTTCATGTTATTTATGTCATTGATTGAAGAAGTTTATTTGTGTCTAATTCATTTTAATTTATCTTTTCAGGATAAATGAAATTTGCATCTATTTGAATTTATAACGTGGGTGTGTGCAACAACTGTAATAACACTCAAGTCGATATACTTCAAGAGATTTTACCGTCCTTGAAAGATTAGAAATCTCAACGGGCTATCCAAAAAATGAAAGTAGTATGCTGTTTTGTTGTATTAATTTCTTTGTTAGTGAATGTGCAACAACTGTAAGAACACTCAAGTCGATATACTTCAAGAGATTTTGCCGTCCTTGAAAGATTAGAAATCTCAATGGGCTATCCAAAACATGAAAGTAATATGTTATTTTGTAGTATTATTTTCTTTGTTAGTGAATGTGCAACAACTGTAAGAACACTCAAGTCGATATATTGCAAGAGATTTTACCGTCCTTGAAAGATTAGAAATCTCAACGGGCTATCCAAAAAATGAAAGTAATATGTTGTTTTGTAGTATTATTTTCTTTGTTAGTGAAATAGTTTTAATCAATTTATGATGAAAGCAATTTTTTTCTTCATATTATACTATTAGTTTCCTCATTAAAAAATGTAAAATAGTTTCATGTTATTTATGTCATTGATTGAAGAAGTTTATTTGTGTCTAATTCATTTAATTTATCTTTTCAAGATAAATGAAATTTTTATCTATTTGGATTCATAATGTGGGTGTGTACAACAACTGTAAGAACACTCAAGTCGATATACTTCAAGAGATTTTGCCGTCCTTGAAAGAGTAATTACTATGTAATTTGTGTGTATTATACACTTTGTGATAAATATATCATAATTTTGATTAGTGATTTGATAAGCGAAGTAGTTTACAAACGGTAAATTTGCGATATAAAAATATGACTTATTTTTATTTAAAAATTCTCTCAATAATAATATTATATAATCATATTACTCCTCTTATGAATAAATTTCTATGATCATGAATGTAAAATAAAAGAAAGAAAAAGAGAAAAACAAATAAAGGTACCAATATCAAAAAAATTCATAAAACTTAATTCAGTGGATTTGGGGAAAAAGAACTCAACTTTGTGTTTTTTAATTTATATATTTTTACTTTTATTTTGGTAATTTTGTCTTTTAAAATTTAGAGAAGAAAAAGTTAAAAGATTAAATTCAAAGATAGATACTTGTATTATACTATTCTAAAATTAATCAGGGTACTACTTAGGGAAGGAATTGTAGAAGGAGTCATAATTATTTAAATATTAAATCATTAATAATTTCTATAAGTGAAGTATAATATGTAGATGAAGTAAGTAACTGGTTAAAAAAAATGACAATCTGGTGCACGAAATCTTCATTATATACGATATTCGAAAAATAGTCGAAAGACAATATTTTTTTTATTTATGTTAGTTAATGCCTCTGTTAATAATTTCATACTATAAGTTTTCTACCTTTTAAGTTTCTTATTCAACTTTTAAAATTTTTCATAATTTGACAACCACTCGGGAGGAATATATTAATTCTACAATATCTTTTTGAGACAAATTTTTTAATGGTTTAAATATTTTTTAAATGATTTTAACATTTTATTATATAAGGTAGAATTGATGAAACCATTGATAAGTGATGTGGTGGAGTGGTAAGTAGCTTTTCATGTCGAAGGTTTAAGCTTTGAGTATGAAAACGTCATAATTAGAAAACAACACTTAATCAGGTACAAATATGAACATTAGATATCGAACAAAAACAAAAATAATAATAATAATAATAATTTCTTTACAATAATTTCAATGATATTTTCTTTACGACCGCGTGAGCGCGGCTATGTTAACTAGTCGGAGTATAACTTAAGCAAAGCAATCTCCTGTCCTAAATACATCTGTCAAAACTGAACTAAAACAATCAAACATTATTATTATTATTATTCTCATAGAAGCAAACACCCCACAACATACGTGAAAACTAGGAAAAAGATTTATACCAACCTATAAGAAGAAAATTGTCTTTTCTTCTTGATATGTCGAAAATGATAAATAGATAGAAATTTAATTAAATTTTTTATGACAAGTAAAAGCAAACAATCGGAGTATAACTTGAGCAAAGCAACCTCGTGTCCTAAATACATCTGTCAAAACTGAACTAAAACAATCAAACATTATTATTATTATTATTCTCATAGAAGCAAACACCCCACAACATACGTGAAAACTAGGAAAAAGATTTATACCAACCTATAAAAGGAAAATAGAAAAAAAAAGTTGTCTTTTCTTCTTGATATGTCGAAAATGATAAATAAAGATAGAAATTTAATTAAATTTTTTAATGACAAATAAAAGCAAACAATCGGAGTATAACTTGAACAAAGTAACCTCGTGTCCTAAATACATCTGTCAAAACTGAACTAAAACAATCAAACATTATTATTATTATTATTATTATTCTCATAGAAGCAAACACCCCACAACATAAGTGAAAACTAGGAAAAAGATCTATACCAACCTATAAGAGGAAAATAGAAAAAGAAAGTTATCTTTTCTTCTTGATATGTCGAAAATGATAAATAAAAATAAAAATTTAATTAAATTTTTTATGATAAGTAAAAACAAACAATCGGAGTATAACTTGAGCAAAGCAACCTCATGTCCTAAATACATCTGTCAAAACTGAACTAAAACAATCAAACATTATTATTATTATTATTCTCATAGAAGCAAACACCCCACAACATAAAGTGAAAACTAGGAAAAAGATCTATACCAACCTATAAGAGGAAAATAGTGAAATATGAAATAACATGAGTTTTTTTTTACTATAGAGGTGGGGTGCTAGAATTTTGACCTACAAATGCTCTTATTCTTCTGTCAAAAGTAGGAAAGATCAAGTGTTCAAGCGATAGAGTCAAAGACTTTACTTCGCTACGATAGAGTTGTTTATTGAGGATTGACTGAGGATTAAAATTATTGAATTCTGTCGAACCACATAAGCAAAAGTGTAGCTCCACCCCTATTGTCATGTGATCTTAATCAAGCTCAAGTTTCTTCTTCAACTCCAAAATGAAGTCATAAACTTTGTACTGATCAGGTAAAGAAGTTGAAACACTTTCTCTCTTCATGCATCTTTTAGCCCATTCCACAAGTTTAGGACATTCATGAATCATGCTAAAATTTCCACAAGTTTCAAAGGCATAAAACCAACTATAGAAAGGTATAAGAGCAATGTCCACTAAACCAAATTGATCTCCTCCAAAGAAATTCTTGTCACCTACTTCTCTTTCCAATAGCTTAAAGCACTCTATTAGTTCCTTTTTGGCTGCCTCTTGAACTTCACCTTTTGCTCCCCATACCAATCTTCCTGTACTATATATCTGCACACATTCCAAGAACAAAATTGTCACTTCTAAATGTGGTAAATATAAAAGTTGGATCATGTTGGACGGGTTAAATCAGTAAACTAGCCATGATTCAATTCAGAGGTGGTTCTACTATGTAATTGTTGGGTTCACGTGAATCCAATAACTTTTATTTAGATTCTATTTATATGTATTAAGAAACTCATAAAATATCTTATTAATATAGATTATTGTATATTAACTTGAGATCACTGAAAGAACTCATAATACTTCAAAAAATTATGGATTCGCCTATGACTCAAATTAGCTTAAAGTTTGTTGGACCAAGATGAGTTGAATCAACATGTCATCCTCCCACAATTTTTATTCTTCTTTTTGAAATGTGACATCTAGTGTATTTTTCTTAATTTGTTACCAGCACTTTTAAGTTCTTCAAAACTTTTGCATGATTTTTTTAACTTTCAATCAATTGACCTACTAAGATTCTCCGTCTACCCTAGTCACTTAGGCCATAGTAGGGGGGGAAAAAGAAACTACAACGAAATGATAGAAAATGTTACGTACCTTCTTGTCAACATAGTCAGCCCAAAATCTTGCATGGGCTCTTTCATAAGGATGAGAAGGCAAAAGAGGAGTTTTGTCCTTCCAAACTTCATCAATGTAGTGAACAATAATGAGGGATTCACAAACAGGCTTTCCATTGTGAATCAAAACTGGTATTCGTTTATGAATAGGGTTCATTTTCAGAAGCAATGGGCTCTTGTTGCTCAAATTTTCTTCCTTGTATTCATAGTCTATGCCCTTTTCTTTAAGGGCAATTCTCACCCTCATACCAAAGGGACTAGGCCAGAAGTCAAGCAATACTACTTCATCTCCCATTTTTTGAGAAAGATAAAAGGAGGAGGTTTTGTGTATTCTGAGTATGTAGTTGATGCTGAAATTGATGAGACAAATATATGTTTCTTTACTATATATAATAGATGGTCTTAAGGTTGTTGGGGTAAGTTCTATCAGATTGTAGAATTTTCTAGCCAGCCCTTCCGGACTCTAAATTCCGATTAATGGAGCTTTAATATGAGTATTCATTCAATATTGGATAAAAAAAAAAAAAAAAAAAAAAAACAGAGAGCTTCCTCTGAATCAACTCTACACCGCAAGAATTCAGATTAATCAGGCGGCAATACTAGCATCAGATACCAAATGAAAAACCAAATTATAAGATTGTAAAGAGCTTTCTAAAAATGAGTCATATGCGGCGTGAATTTAAATTAGTCAGACTCCAATACAGATATCTCGGACACTAAATTTTTATTGTTATTTTAAAAAAAAAAAAGAAAAAAGGGAAAGGGTTTTTGAATTTTCCAAGCACAACAACATTTTCTAGGGCCTTCTGTTTGACCTGTCATTCCCCTATAAGGCTGTATTGCGTAGCCAATGACATTATAGAGTACTCTAGAAAATGGTTGACAGTTGACGCACTCATCGGCAAGTGATCATTCTCACTTTCTTTCGTAGTTAATTGTACTACTCCAAAATTTGCCACGAGTCAATTCTTAGGATCAATTGTAGTCTTCAAAACTCGTGGATAAGAAATCTGTTCCTTTTTACTAACATTTTTTAAAAACTAAAGTATAAGGCTTAGTGCGCTTAGCACAGGGCGCTCGTATATGTAATCTAAGTAACAAATCTAGGGTCTGCATCCATCGATTTAATTTACAAGAATCTTCAAGCTTGAACTAAATATTTGTCAGGAGGAATTAAGAGTTTGTATAATTGAAGTAATATGTTTGTTAATTTGTAGAAGTAAATTAATATGTATGTATGTGTGTAAAATATATATATATATATGTATGTGTGTAAAATATTAATTTAGTATATTCTTATTGGGTTATCGATTTACCCAATAACCCAATAAGAAAAATGAAAATCGAACCAATAACTCAATAATATTTTTTATAAAACTATTAAAAAATCATTAACCCAATAACCCAACAACACTAAATCAATCACATTTTTATCGATTCGATTTATTGATCGATTCGATTTTTGCACACCCCTAAACAAATCCCTCGAGGAACACCTATCAAGTGAAAACAGAAATGATGTAGGGAACACCTACAATAACACGTAGAAAGCAGTATCTTCTAGAAGCCTGAGATACAAATCTATGAATATGGAATTCCTTCAACAATCATCTGATGGTGGTATTAGCATTTATGTTCAAAAAGTAATAGCTCTAACTCTAGATTCAAGAATACAACCCCGACCTCAATTTTATGGGAAAAAATTTGGTAAGCATCCATAAAATGAGGATTACATGCTGCACTACGGGCGAAAAGGGCATATATAATACAGGTCGGAAGGAATTTACGCATCCTTTTATAGGCTCTCCTACCTCTCAAGAAAATTGCTACAGAATATGATGTTGCTACTTTGATTACTCTTTTAACTTTGATTGAACAACTTTGGCAACATATCACAGCTGAGTGAAGTTCTCTAGGACAACTTGTAGTCATCTGCCACCTTCTCCACCATGTGACATAAGATACTAGTTACCACAAACATACATCCCATCTCCAAGTGACAAAGAATACAGGCCAAATAAATCAGCACCATTGTCAATGGACTGCAAAATTTTCTAAGGTATAATTCATGTGAAATACAATGGAACCGCAAGCAATGGCAGCTGCTAGACCGACAGGCGACAGGTATCATGATCTTGCACCTTAAAACCTGAAAAGACTACTCTGACTCTGCCTAGTGCGCTTAGGTACTGGAGAGTGGTGTTCCTTGACTAAATGATGTTAGGCGTTCAACAAGACTGCTCTTCAATGATTCGGGAATTCGTGAGATAAACATTGGTTTGGCATCTGCAATCAATAACTTCCTGCAAGATGAACAATATTTAGCACGAACATTCTCAGTTGTAACTTGTAAGATAAAAAGATGGAGAATGTAAAGGCATGTGTAAGCCTTGTCATACTCGAACGTCAGAGAGAAGTACATAATGACCACAATGATAAAACTACAGTTAAATCTTTTCTACCCAGAATTTTTAATGTTCCGAAAAACTTTTATGGGACTGTAAAAGCAAATGAAAGAATCTTAACATTCTTTGACATTGTTGTGTTCACCTATGGATACATTTCAAGTCAAGTACACTTGTTACAAATATCAATCATCATCAAACAAAAAACAACAGCAGCATCATCATCAAACAACTGCAGCAACGAGGACAATTATATAAGAATAAGAAACAAAGATCTGGGGGTGCTCAAATGGTATTTGTCCTTTATATTTTTATTCAAAAGCATTTTGCATTAAAATGCAAAAACAAACAGCATGTGATGTGAGCAGTGGATTCAGGGAATTTTTACTCGTCAATTTACAACAATCAGATCTGGATTCAAAAAGAGGAGTATTTTCCCTGTTTCACAGAAAAAGATAGAGGGAAATTTCATTTCGCTTCTTTTTGTTTTAGTTCGTCCCTAAACTAAGTCCAAGAACTACTACGCCTCTATCCTGAGCAAGTTGGGATCGGCCATAAGAATCCTCACTGACTACACTGCTTAATTTAAGCTGAGTCTTAGACCTCATACTGTACAACAACAATAATAATAATTGTTGGCATATAAATCTCAGCTAAAACCAAAAGACTCCTAGAAAATACAAGACCTAAAGTAAACATACTAATGTAACAAAAACATGGTCCCAACTGATAGGTATTTGCCTATTCAGATCTTTTTCTTCCAGCTTGACCTACTTTTGCTAGGTCTGTGTGGATTATGTCTTTCAAGACAACTTCCTTCTAAATTATTTTAGATCAGCCTCGTCCCTTTTTAACACCTTCACTCACACGGTCCCTAAACCAAGTCCAACAACATCATCATACCTAGTGTAATCCCACAAGTGGGAAGGAAGGGTAGGATGTACACAGACCTTACCTCTACCTTTGCGGGGTAGAGAGGTTGTTTCTAGTAGACCCTCAACTCAAAGGAATATAACCGACACAGGAAAGTAAGAAAAAAGAAAAGAAACGAGAAAATAGCAATGTGCAAAACAAGTGTAGATGAGACAAGATGTTAATACACACAGAGAAAAGAAACTACATGGTACCTAAATCATACAACTAGAAGTACGATAACACTCAACTACCTACTAAACATCTCCCCCAGTTCTTCTTAAGCCTACCTCCACCTCTCTTAACTCCTGCTACAACCAAGTCCCACACCTCCTCAATAGCGCGTACAAACCATCTCAGTCTTGCTTCCCTCATCTTATCCGCCCGGAAGCACTCCCAGATGAAGGATTCCTCGAAAGGATTAGTAATCCTTTTTGTCTCGTATAACTTGGTTCTTAGTCCTATATCTCATCGTATGCCCACACATCCATCTGAACATTCTCATCTCCACTACCATCACCTTTAGAGCATGGGTATTCTCGACTGGCCAGCACTATGTCCTATACAATAGCATCTGTCCCTAAACTAAATCCACTTTCTCAAATTAAGAACTTGTTGCGCAGTTTGCAAGATACTTCTTCTGCACACTTCTCCGTGATTTCCCCATAATTCTAAGAAACATTTTAGGACTTCAATCCTAACACTGTTAAATATTTTTCCTACAATCCACTTTATGGCTCAAGCTCATTTTTCGACCACTTACATTTAAGTAGTCACCAGCATCCACCAATTCATGTGGCACCATTTGACTCGGCATAAAGTTTAAGAAAGAAAGGAAGACTCTTGAAATTTGTGGTCTAAAACAAACCTTGGACCATTTGTGTGGTTATGAAGCATTTCATTAAGGGTAAATGGGGAATTTTAAACTTGAGTTGTTTCTAACTATAGAAAGGTGATATTCTTTTTGGGATGGACTAGAACGGAAAGTGTACCACATAACTTGGGACAAAGGGAACAGAATAATAGGTCAAATATTCCTTAATAATTGCACCAAAATAGAAAGGGACAACACTACACCACCATGGCTGGTTATAAAACTTAACCAATAAAATCAACTCGTCATATACAATTAAAATATGAAACCCCAGCTTAACCAGCTTCGATATTGGCGACCAAACAATTATGTTTTCTTCAATCAACATACCTGGAAGTAATAAACTTTGTTATGTTTAATAAACAAACTCACGTCAAAGTCACCTCTTAATCTTTTCCCATTATCACCATCACCCTATGCTAGACACTCCATGTCCAGCTTGACCGACGTAGTGTAACTAACACAAAGAAGAAGAAGAAAAATTGGATGCATTATTGCCTTTCAGTTTGGTAGAACTGCAAAGATAAGGAAAATCTAAGCAACTACGCCCCAATACTAAAACATGTACACGGAAATGTTAGCTTACTTTATGTAGGTAGTAAGATACTGCATCATCCAACGAAAAAGACATAAAAAAATAGCAGGTCAAACCAGTTCGGAATAAGCATATATTCGAGTTTATCATAGCATCTAATTTATCGAAATTATATTAAAACAAAGAAGAGGGAAGCACTTCCAACCTAAAGGACAAACAAGTACTCTTAAGTGAACTACTTCAAACTGCAAAGCTAGAGGAACGTACTTCATCGCACTAATGTCTGATGCTTGAAAGTCTGATTGTGCCCCCAACTTCTTCAAACGCATAAGAGTATAAACTTCTTCTGACCAACCACATGTTTTTAGAGATAATGAAGCTTCCTTATGGAGCCTGAAAATCATAGAAAGATAGGTTTAAATAATCACTTTGTGGAGATAAGATAAAACTGTTAAAAGTTTATTTAGAGACAGAAAGCAGAGAGTATTTCACTATCTCTAACCACTAAACGAGACGACAGAAAAAGGGAGCTTCCGGATTAAATAGCTTGAGAACAATAAAAATCAGATTCATCAAATTAGGAAAAAATTCCTACTCAACCTCCTCCTAAGAACTCTTCTGTGTACATTATTAGTGAGGCCAACATAAGATATGGTTAACCAACATCATATAGAGTAGTGGTTCCAGTTTATTAACTTTAAGGATATACAATATATGGCCTAATTAAGAGAGACAACAACACAAAGCAAAATGCATTGCAATCAGGATAACCCCATCAAAATTCAGCTAAAGTTACTTCGCAGAACAAAACATGTAAAAGAAAGTAAGAGACCCCCAGCATGTTTGAAGAACATAATCTCACGTTCTAACAAATGTAAGGACCACTACAATGAGTTCAAAACTTCTAACAATGTAGAATAACAAATACTAAGGCAGAGGATTGCAGGAATTCTAAGATAGAGCAACATACTCTTTTTTTAATTCTTCCACCTGTGCATGAGACTGAGCATCTTGCTCAAGCAGGATGCATTGATCTTGGTGATTTTCTCTTTGAACCTGAGATAGAAGAAGATTCAACATGGCCATTGGCTAGCTCCTTGTACGAAGAAATACTTATTGCTGGGATTACACTATTCTCCCCATTATTTCTATGCAGACTTCCCCTCAAGGTATCAGTTGCAACACTCTGGATTTTGCCATTTCCATTTGCTAAGGATGATGATCTAGTCACCTCTTTGTGGCATGATTCCCTTTCTACAGCCTTTCCATTACTTCCACCATAATCTTTATGGGGACCGTCTGCTACAGAGCTGGTTGCAACAATTGGAAATTTTCCATTTCCATTCGTCAAGGCATGTGATATTTTCATTTGACCATTATCACAACTTTTGCTAACACCATTCCTTCCTGGTAATGATGTACCATCTTTCTCTGATACAAGAATAATCATGGATATGGACTTATAAGAGTGTGCATTGGTCTCGAGATTTGGTGTGTGCAATTTAAGTGTAGAAGAGGCCCAAAACACACCAAAATCAGCCCATAACTTACACTTGATGGGCAGTCCACTCTTTGAAGACCCTTTTGGTCATTTTAACTTATATCTTGTAATAGTTATATAAAGAACAATGTAGGGTTTTATTTACTTAGATTATTATGGATGTTGAAGTGAGAAACACTTGAAAAACACAAAGTCCTCTCTTCTCTTGATGAGGCAAAACCGAAACTAGGAGACAACAATAGGGTGGATTCTCTTTGTTGTTGATTGCTTGGAAACATTGATGCTAGAGAGGTGGATTCCGATCTTGTGTCTTTGTAAGAGATAGGTTTATTGTTGTATGTAGTGTTAAGGATCCAAGAGTCACCATTCTTGGGTTCTTAATATTATACCTTCATGTGGTCTATCTATCTATCCTTTTCCTTTTGTAATCTTGTATGCGTTTTGTATCTTGTATTGTGAAACCCTTTTCGTTGTTGTTGTTCTTGTTCTCATTGTGGTTTAATCTTGTGTTGTTAACTTAGTTTGTTGTTGGCTGCAAAGGTGTCAAACACCTTGTAATATCGTCCTTCTTGTATTGCATTCTTGAATCCGAGAGTGGTCTCCAAAAGGGTCCTCGGTTCTTTGAATTAGTGGACTGTTTTTGGAGTGTGTTTGGATTGTTTTGAGCCAATTTCGTGTCTTTCAAGTTTTTACCGTATCATTTGGTATCAAAATTTGAGCCAAAATTATTGCGTGAACAGTGTATATGGTGATGTGGCGGTCCACGTGGCAGTCCGTCCACTGGTGCTTCGGTTCTTGACAAATTTTAATTTCACAATTTGAACTTTGGTGGAAATTGTTCAATGGGGGAAATACAAACTAGACTTGTACTTCTCCTTAAAACATGGACTCTTGTTTTATGGAAAAAGGTTGAGATGTGATGTAAAGTCCTTTTGGTGGTTGGGGGTCTTTCAAGATTCAACAAATACTACACCTTGTCTTTCATCTTTTTAAGATCTAAGTTCACTTTAATATTAACAAGGTGATGAATATGGTGAAAAACTTCAAGAACACAACAACCACAACAAGAACAACCAACAACAATCTCCCAAGAACAACAAGGTCAACAATCTCACGGCCAAGACCACAAGGATAGCAACAACAATCGGCTAAGTTCCCTTTGTGTTGTGTTTTCGGTTTTACAAAAGGTGAAGGTTGTGATGAAAAAAAAAAAGCACAACAACAATCTTCCAAGATCTACAACAACATAATGCCACAAGCCAAGCTCCAAATAACCCTCAAAACCGAGAACAAGATAGACCACTTCCCCCGCAAGTTGATCAATTCCAACAAGGAGGAATTGGAAGCCAATTTCCTCCCATCCAAGCTCCACAACCGAAGCTCCACGTTACCAAATCGAGTCTCTCAACCGAAACTTCCCTTTCCCAAAACCAACACCTCCAAGAAGAGGAACATGGTAGAGAGAGACACGAAGGATATGGAGTCTACGACGATGCTTATAAGATAGAAGGAAACTTGAGTCGGATGAGATTGAAGGCCAATCTCAAGAGGGAGAGGAAGCCGAGGGTCAAAATGAAGATATTGGATCCAAGACTTTTTGTCATTAGGCTCTCGGTTTTGGCTAGCTTATGGACTGTTTTTTGTGCATCTCTTGTGGGATGTTTTTAGCTTGTTTTTTATACATCCCTTGTTATTATTGAGCTTTCGGGCTCTTCATGTTTTGCGGACTGTTTTGAGTGGTTTCTTTTGAAGTGGCCAATTGAACGAGATGAAGCCGTGAATTTGTGGGCAAATTCCTCTCAAGATGGAGAGGATGATACAAGAAAAATCATGGATATGGACTTATAAGAGTGCGCGTTGGTCTCGAGACTTGGTGTGTGCAATTTAAGTGTAGAAGAGGCCCAAAACACACCAAAATCAGCCCATAACTTACACTTGATGGGCAGCCCACACTTTGAAGACCCTTTTGGTCATTTTAACTTATATCTTGTAATAGTTATATAAAGAACAATGTAGGGTTTTATTTACTTAGATTATTATGGATGTTGAAGTGAGAAACACAAACACAAAGTCCTCTCTTCTCTTGATGAGGCAAAACCGAAACTAGGAGACAACAATAGGGTGGATTCTCTTTGTTGTTGATTGCTTGGAAACATTGATGCTAGAGAGGTGGATTCCGATCTTGTGTCTTTGTAAGAGATAGGTTTATTGTTGTATGTAGTGTTAAGGGTCCAAGAGTTACCATTCTTGGGTTCTTAATATTATACCTTCATGTGGTCTATCTATCTATCCTTTTCCTTTTGTAATCTTGTATCCGTTTTGTATCTTGTATTGTGAAGCCCTTTTTGTTGTTGTTGTTCTTGTTCTCATTGTGGTTTAATCTTGTGTTGTTAACTTAATTTGTTGTTGGCTGCAAAGGTGTCAAACACCTTGTAATATTGTCCTTCTTGTATTGCATTCTTGAATCCGAGAGTGGTCTCCAAAAGGGTCCTCGGTTCTTTGAATTAGTGGACTGTTTTTGGAGTGTGTTTGGACTGTTTTGAGCCAATTTCGTGTCTTTCAAGTTTTTACCGTATCATTCTCTGTAAGAACTGATGCTCTAACATCACCAGTTCTATTGCCAGATTCTCTTTGATGAAAAACAATTTTGATATTACCAGAGGTAGGTATCTTCTTGAAGGAAGATCTTTCAAATATGCCCAACTCCCTCACTGGGCTTGAATGCATTTTACTGACCTTAGACGTCGTTACATTTTGTTTCTCGGGGGGATGGCTTAAAACTTGTGTTCCATTTTCTGATTTTGCAAAGTCACTGGTCGATATTTTGGATTTAGCCAGGCCATTGGAATGATTGGACTTTGACCCATTAGTTGATAAACATGTCTTGGTAGATGGTGACTTCTGTTTGGTACGAGAGAAGAAAAGGATGAACACCTTCTCCGACAACACTTCTTGCAAGGTTGAAAGAGAGACATAAGAATCATTACAGCAGTACCAACGACCCACAGCATCCTGTTAAACAGCCAACCAAAATCAAAACACAAACAATCAGGTAACACAAAACTATTGATTGCCTCTGTCATCCAACTACTATCATATTTTACAATACCAAGTAAGGAATGAAGAGTAAAGAAAAAGTTGACTCTTGAAAGCCTGGCTAGACAGATATTTTTCCACCAGTACTGATGTGACGACACAGCAACTTTTGCATGTGAAATTATAACGCAAATGATTTTGACTTTTATTTTAATAGCTTTTTAATAATTCACAGGGGAAAAAAAATACGAGGGGCAATTAATACGAAATGAAGCTGTCACCTTGATATATGCATAATAGTGCCCTGAATCTGGTGAAAAACCTGAGTGGACAATAGTTCCAAAAAGATTGTATTCTGGATGCAGATCCTGCAAATTAAAGAACATAAAGTAACTGGACTACGAGAGAGATGTAGCTTATTTCTCAAATTATTTACTAGAAGTTTATTGTTCAATCAGCTAGGATGAACACTACCACTCCACATCATTAAGCTTATTTATGTGAATAGGCACACTACGGTTCAGCCAGCAGGAATTACAGGTACAATTCTTAAAAAAGACCGTCCAAATACACCAACATGCACCGCATATTATTATGCCCAAATTGATGCAACCCATTATAAATCTTGAAATCGCAAGAATGCCAAAAAACATTGTCTCCCAAAACTATATAGAAAACGAACTCTCTGAGAAGCACAACCTCAGCCAGTTTACCTTCTCCAACAAAAATTCTTATTCCATCACTGTTAATATGACGAGCTTCCCTGAATCCTGAATTGCGTACATATGAGACCACAGATTTCCCAAATAGAAGATCCGAGAACATGCATAAGTTAGTGAGGAAGAAGGGAGTTCACCACCAGTAGAAATTATCTTCTTTTTAATGTAAAGTAAAACATTAGTATTATTTTTTTGATCAAGGAAGTGATGTTCATTCATAAACATCGCCAAATGGCCGTATACAAGAGGTATATCAAGAAGTAAAGAATCTACAGAACATTATCCTCTACAAACTCCATCCTCAATCATCTATACAACAGGGACTTTTTGTGTACACGAAAAGAAAATAAGGGATCGGAGACTATTCCTCAACTGAGAGAAACTCTAATCCTTCAAAAGCTCCTACTTCTCTCAATGCAAACTACCCACATTAACACAGGTGGAATCATATTCCAAGCCCCTTTCAAAAAATACTAGTAAAATTATTATCTTATATCAAAAGTATATGGTTCAGCCCTTTCTTTTATGCAGAATTTATAGACAGATAGGAGAAGAATGACCAAACTATGCAGGGAAATAAGTACGTATAGTTTTAATCGAAAACCCATAACCACGTGTAGATTCCAAATGCAAGTGAAATTAATTGCATGCATTCCCTTGTTCCCTATGTCTATTATTGCAGAGCTGGGCCTCCTTATATTGATCCGTCCAAGAGTTGATGATAACATTTCACGAATTAGTAAGGCGAGGGATTAGTCAAAATTGCATTTTGATCAGCAATTTTAGATGGGACAAGATCGAACCCGGCTCATTTCTGTCCCTTCCTTCCGTCTTCTTCCACTATCCCAGTTACATCAGTACACAGCAAGATAGGACCCTCCCATCCTCCCACCGATAGTTCTCATCCATTCTATTTTCTTCATTCTCCCATTTAGAGACCCCTTATTCAAACTATTAGCATTGTAGCTTCCCCCTCACATACACTAGGATCATCATCTCTTACACTTCCAATGCCCCAGTCTAATTGTTGTTGGTGGCATATCCACCCACTTGAGTTCCCTTCCTTGATCTTTTCTCTGTCCACTACCCCACATCACAATCACTTTATACCTCTGCAGTTACTTTTGCAATTAAGAATGCAATTTTGTTCAAGGCCAATACGAGTCATCAAGCCCAAGGAAAAAGAATAGTAATACCATCTCTTTAACCATAATCCAGGGGGACAAAAGGATAGTAATTATACAAACCATCTTGGCAGCCAAACAACCCTTTAGTTATCTAGATAACTCTGTGATTTCTTTAAGACACGTTTTAGTAAATGTGTGATATAAATCTTCTATGGGTCTCCTTGGAAAAGAGGTGAATTACAAAAATGAAGAGAAAACATCACAGATTGCGGATATAAGCTAATAGCAACTATATCTATCATTTGAATTTGAGAAACCATCATGCATCTGTGTCTACATGTTAGCCTATCCAATGATGACAAGGACCTTTCAGCCATGTGAAACAATAATTCAGTTACATGGTAAAAAATGAAGATGCAAAACTCATTGTCAAACAGAACGTTAATCATGTTGAAAACCAACTGCCATGGCAGGCTCTGATGAAGTGCACTAGTGCTGAACAAATAGGGTCAATACCACATAATGATTTTCTCCAAATAGAATGGTGGAAAAGCTACAAGTTTTAACAGTTGACACCACAGTAGAACAGCTTCATTTAAAGATGGTCTGAATTTATTTGGGAAAGAATACATCAAGTGATAGGGGAGCAAAACAGCATATAGTGAACTTAACCACTACTGCACGCACCTGACTCCCTTTGCACATGTAGCTTGAAAGCACTAGAACCTCCTCAAAAGCAATGGACTTATCAATCATCCCTCCATATATTCCTTCAAACCTCTATCCACAACAAAAATTTAGTATTGGCAGTTGACAGTAAAACATGAAAGACAGAAAATTCCAACAGGTTTGTACCTTGAGCTGAATGACGAGAACATTTGGTGCTTGAAGAATTGACATTTGCTTCTTTGCTGTCACCAATTTCTTACAGCTAAACAAGTGTAAGTTCTTATTCCAACAGGTGCACAAACAGGAACTTATAACAGCAGATTTATCATACAATACAATCTAAGGGAAAAGGACAGAGTATAATACTTACTTCTTGCACTTGTACTTGTTGTTTCCATCCAAACCTCAGGCTGAAAAAATTTCTGCAAAGCATCTTTGAGTGAGCTACTGTGCAACACATCAAAACTTATATCCATGATCTCGTCCACCTTATTTGACTCAGCACCACATGACAAGCACTTGACCTGGCTCTGCAGAGCACACCCAAAGATATCCTTTGTGAAAAATATAAGAGAAAAATATTATTGAATTGTTGTAACTACATTATTACATTGAGGCCCTATTTATAAACAATACATTCCAATCCTTTTCCTAGTAGGACACTACATTACAATCCTTTTCCTTGTAGGATTTTATATGCTATTCCTATTCCTACTCATATTCTAACACTCCCTGTGCATAGAAGACATATGTACCAAGCTTGTTATGGATGTAACTAATATGAGAATCGGTGAGGGACTTGGTGAAGATATCTACAAGAAAACTGATAAGGACTGCTTTGGACGTCTGGGAGACCTCAATTGAAACGGAACAAACTGAAAAAATGATCCGAAAAGTAGTAAATATTGTCGTAAAGTCGATGTGTCGCTGGAAAATTGTCGAAAACTGGTATAAAATATACGGGTCATCTCGAAATCAAGAGATGAGTAGATCTTGAACATGAAAGTCACCGGAAACTTAGCCGAAACATGCTCACACGCCGGATTATTTGATGGCTGAAAAGTAACTACAATCTGAGGAAAAAAAAGTATATGGGTAGGGTCGGAATGATGACACGACCCTACTGAAAAAGAGAAATATGTGTAGGGTCGGAATGATGGCACGACCCTATTGAGAAATAGAAATTATATGAGTAGGGTCGGAGTGACGGCACGATCCTACTAGAAAAGAGAAATTATATGGGCAGGGTCGAAATAATGGCACGACCCTACTGAAAAAGATCTGAGGAGTCACCAGACAGACGTATGGAACTATGTAAATTAAATCTGAGGAGTCACCAGAAAGATGCATGGTGCTATGCAACTCAGATATGAGACAGTAGTCCGAAAAGATGCACGGTGCTACGCAAATCAGATATGAGAAAATAGTCACTGGAAAGAAGTACGGTGCTAAGAAAAATAGATATGAAAAAGTAGTCACCGGACAGATGCATGGAGCTACGCAAAGATATGAGAAAATAGTCACTAGAAAGATACACAGTGAGTCAATGACCCAACTTTTGCTAACATAATCATTGGCCAGACGGGCGGCATATATGAATTATAGCCGCCCGTCGGCAGCGGAAATTGTTTGATTCTTTACCAAGATCGTGGAAGCTTTGATACCATGTGAGAAATATAAGAGAAAAATATTATTGAATTGTTGTAACTACATTATTACATTGAGGCCCTATTTATAAACAATACATTCCAATCCTTTTCCTAATAGAACACTACATTACAATCCTTTTCCAAGTAGGATTTTATATGTTATTCCTATTCCTACTCATATTCTAACATCCTTAACAATGGTATTCCCATTCCCATCAACACCAACTCCATCACCCTTCCTTCTCTGCTGCTGCAACTTCTTCAACCGCAAACACATATTGTGGTAGGAGTCAATGACATAGCGCAGAAATTCAGGAACATCCTCTTGTCTCCCATACCTAAAATGCTGAGCGAAAATCTTTAAGCAATTATTAATCTTGGACGGAGTATCTAGAGCTGAATCAATACTCAAAGACCTAGCTATTCGCTTCTCTAATATACAAAAGGGACAAGCAGCTGCAGCTCCAGAATCACCTGCACAATAGAATGGGATTCAAGAAAAGCTAAAAATAACCAGGGCATAATCAAACAATCTACCAACTACACCTCAACTATTGAAAATAATCAGCTGAGGCAAGCTTTAAAAAAATACTACAAATATCATGCTTCAATTCAGAGCAAACTAAGTGACTTGAAACAGCTATATGAATCCTCAATAACCCTAAGAAATACCACGCCTCAGTCCCAAACTAGTGTGGCCTATACTATTGAATCCTCAATTACCATAACAACTAACACGCTTCAATAACAGATTAGCAGGAGTCAGCAATAAAAATCGGCAATTATCATTCAACTCCAGCTGGGCATCTAAGAACATAAAGGGGGTTTGGCCATCAGTCAACTATTTAAAATAATTAACTGAGCCAAGCTAAAAAAAAAAAAACTACAAATATCACGCTTCTATTCAGAACTTGTTGAGTGACTTAAAACAACTATATGAACCTCAATCACTAATTGGGTCTATACTCTATTGAATCCTCAATAACCATAACAACTAAACATACAAATCAGTAATAAACATAACAGCTACCACGCCTCAATACCAAACTAATTGTAATCAGCTATATGAATCCCCTATATTCATTCAGCTTCAATACGCTTCAATAACAACTAACACGTCAATCCCAAACTATCAGGTTCAATATACGAATCAGCAATAACCATAACAGCTACCAGGCATCAATACCAAACTAATCGGAATCAGCTACACGAATCCCCAATATTCATTCTGCTTCAATAGACTTCAGTAAAAACTAACACCTCAATCCCAAACTATTAGGTTCAGTATAGGAATCAGTAATAACCATAATAACTACCACGCTTCAATACCAAACTAACTGGAGTCGGCTATATGAATCCCCAATAATTCATTCAGCTTCAATAAAAACTAAAACCTCAATCCCAAACTATTAGGTTCATTATACGAATCAGCAAAAACCATAACAGCCCTATCACGCCTCAATACCAAACTAATTGGAGTCCGCTACACCAAACCCAATCTTCATTCAACTAACACCTCCATCCCAAACTATTAGGTTCAATTTACGAATCAGCAATAACAATAATCACTACCACGCCTCAACACCAAACATATTGGAATCAGCTATATAAATCCCCAATATTCATTCAGCTTCAATAGACTTCAATAACAACTAACACCTCACACGAAATGGTGCGGCATAGTGGTCAATGAAGTGGGGTGAAAACCTGAGGTCTCACGTCCAAATCACAGCAGAGACAAAAACACTAGGTGATTTTTCATATATGTTCTAGCCTTAGTGGACAGAGTTAACTAGTATTTGTGGCTAGTGGGAGGTGGCAGGTATCGTGGATTTAGTCGAGGTGCACAAAGCTGGCCCGACACCACGGTTATTTAAAAAAAATACTAACAACTCAATCCCAAACTATTAGGTTCAATATACGAATCAGCAATAAACATAACAGCTGCCACGCCTCAATACCAAACTAATTGGAATCAGCTATATGAATCTCCAATAATTCATTCAGTTTCAATAGCGCATTTAAGGACATGTACCAACTAAAAAAACACGTACACACAGAGAAATCCGCTAACAGCTGAAATTGGCTATATGAATCCTCAATAACTGATCAGGTCTATACCATTGAGTCCTCGATAACCATAACAGCTAAATATACGAAACATTAATAAACATAACAGCTGCTACAATGCAACAATATCAAACTAATTGAAATCAGCTATATAAATCCCAATAACAATTCTGCTTCAATATAGCATAAACAAAGCGAAACACATACTATATGAATCCTCAAAAACCATAATAACAAAATATACACTAATATACAGTCAGTAATAAACATAACAGCTGCTACCACACCTTAATACCAAACTAATTGGAATCAGCTACATGAATCCCCAACAGTAATTCTACTTCAATGAGGCATAAACAAAATAACTAGTCGGGCCTATACTATTGAATCCTCGACAACCATAACAACTAAATATACGAATCAGTAATAAACATAGCAGCTTCTATAACGTGTCGATACCAAACTGATCGAAATCAGCTACACGAATTCCCAATAACAATTCTACTTCAATAGGGCATAAACACAATGAAACGCATACTATATGAATCCTCGAAAACCATATAACAACTAAATATACAAATCAGTAATAACAATAACAGCTGCTACCACGCGACAATACTAAACTAATCAAAATCAGCTATGCGAATCCCAAATAACAATTTACTTCAATAGGGCATAAACACAGGACAATGAAATAATACGAGTGTAGTAAATGGGAGAGAAATAAATTACAGGAATCAGAATATTGAGATTTGAGGCAGAAACACAGCGAAATACTTACTATTGAATCCCTGAAAACCATACTAAATATACGAATCAGTAATAAACATAGCAGCTACAACGTGCCAATATCAAACTAATTAAAATCAGCTATATGAATCCCCAACAATAACTCTACTTCAATAGGGCATAAACACAATAACTGCTTGGGCCTATACTATTGAATCCTCGATAACTATAACAGCTAAATATTCGAAGCAATAATAACTGTAACAGCTGGCTACAACGCGTCAATATCAAACTATTGATATCAGCTTATGAATCCCCAATAATAATTCTGCTTCAATGGGGCATAAACACAGAAAAATACATAACGAATCAGTAATAAACATAACATCTGCTACCACGCGTCAATACCAAACTAATTCAAATCAGCTATACGAATCCCCAATAATAACTCTACTTCAAAAAGGGCATAAGCACAGCGAAACACATACTATTGAATCCCCGAAAACCATAACAACTAAATATACGAATCACTAATTATATATTATAATACCAAACTAATTTAAATCAGCTATATGAATCCCCAATAATAATTCTACTTCAAAAAGCGCATAAACACAGCACACAACGAAACACATAACGATATGAGTATAATAAACAAACTAATTGAAATCAGCCCAATATTCAAAACATGATGCAAGTAAATCATGGGAATACCATTTAGACAAATACAATCCAAAACCCTCAACCCAATCATCAAAACCAAACATTCAAAAACATGGAAATACCAAGCCATTGTATGCCATAATGAAAATACAAGTTTAGGGAGAGAGATAAATGCCTGAGACACCGAGAATTATGGAGAAGGAATCACACTTGAGCCCTAAATGACCAATCCTTAGAAAAATCCTAATTGTTCTTGCTTAGGGATTTGAGAGAGATGAGAGCTATATTTTATTTGTGTTGGGGTGATAACGAGGCCCCAAAGATGCTTTATGGCCGTGCGTCTTAATTGGGGAAAAAGGGAACTGACAAAAGTGGCCCCAATTAAAATACAGGAAAAACTGTCGCCAATGACTACGGGTCACCTTATGACTCGTAAGGACTCATTATGAGTCGTCACCACGACTCGTGGTCTGGCTAATAAATGGAGGCACCTTTATTGGTTTGGTCACGAGGCCCACCTTACGACTCGTACTAGACCTTACAATTCGTAATGTCATAGTCGTAGTTGCAACAGGAACAATGGGCCGCTATACTGGTGAGGCTACGAGTCCCATCTTACGACCCGTAATGTCTCACCACGACTCATATGGTCTTTGTACTCGGGAGAGAAACTTTGGGTAGCCTACTAGTCAAACAACGACTAGCATCCTACGACTCATGAGGAGTCTTCACGACTCGTCACCTAAGTCGTACCCTAGACAGGGAGCTCAAACTCAGAAATTTTCAAGAGCCCAAAACCTAGGGTATTACATTTACCCCCCCCCCTCCGATCATTCATCCCCGAATGATGAGTTAAGGCACCCATTAGCACGAATACGAGACGGAATGCAACCACAAAACCATGCACAATTTGAAGAACAATAAGGGAACCCATACCTCAAATACTTTCATCCAACGTGGGGAACAAGAATGGATATTTGGACACCATGTCCTCTTCGACTTCCCAAGTAGCTTCTTCCACCTTTTGATTCCTCCAAAGGACCTTCACTGAAGCCACATCCTTGGTCCTCAACCTACAAACTTGCTTATCTAAAATCCCAATCGGGACTTCTCCATAAGACAAAGAATTTGAATTACCAATATCCTCAATAGGCACAATCAAAGAAGGATCGCCCACGCACTTCTTCGACACATGGAACATCGGATGAATAGAAGCCAAACTCGCAGGCAATTCCAACGCATAAGCAACATTCCTAACTCTCCTCAAAATTAGATACAAACCGACATAAAGGGGACTGAGCTTCCCCTTCCTTCCAAATTGCATTACTTCCTTCATAGGAGAAACTTTTAAGAACACCCAATCACCAACTTCAAACTCCAATTCCCTTCGCCTCACATCCGCATAAGACTTTTGGCGACTTTAGGCGGTCTTAAGCCTATTCCTAATCACCTTCACCTTCTCCATGGCATGGTGAATCAGGTCAGGACCAAACAACCTAGTCTCACCAACCTCGAACCACCCAATAGGAGACCTACACCTCTTACCATAGAGAGCCTTAAAAGGATCCATCTGAATACTCGAATGATAACTATAATTATGCGCAAACTCGATGAGAGGCAAATAATTCACCCAACTATTTCCAAAATCAAAACATGTCTTAATAGGAATTTTTTCTCCATTTGCAGATGTAGTGCAAGGCATGTCTTAATATAAGAGGCGGGTTTTAAGACATGCCTTATTTCCAAATAGAGATAATCTCTCGATTGATCATTTCCAAATTCAAATCTTAATCCGAAGCCGAGCAATGACGACGACGGTATTCTTGCCTCACTATCCACATGAAGGAATGCTTCTCAATATAAGCATAAGAAAGTTCCTTTCTCCCACCCATGTGGGAGAACTTTCCTTCCTTAAAATGAAAAATCACTTCTCTTTTCCCTCCATTTTCCATTCACATATTCACTTAGAACCCAACAATTCATACATTGGGTGTGATGCAGAGTGCAAGCACAATTTTCCTCATGAACCCCGAGGTCTAAAAGAAACATTATGAAGTTCAATTGATCAAAATTTCATACTTGCACAGAACACATAGGGTGGCACAACCAAGGGAAACATCTTCACAATGTAAATCATCTCTGTTTTTATCTATGACAATCATAAATAACCCCACGCCCCCCTTCGCGGCAGGAAAAAGGCTCGATTCTACCGTACCCATAATCAATTCTTTTGATGATATTTTTGTTCCTTTTACCCAAATACTCTCTCCACCCCATATTAGTTGGCTGCTTTCCCCTTTACACGCTCCTTCAAAAATCACAAATAAGATGGGTAGTTTTACTAATTTTCCCTTTATCCACTCCTTTGAAATTGAAGCCTTTTGAAACTCATAAACTTGTTTAGGCTTTCAAAAAATAGTAATTGAAAAATCTAAATTGGGAAAATTTTAATTAATCTTGTCTTGATTTAGTAAATGGACAAGTAATTTGGGACAAGTATTTATAATAAGGTGGACAGCTAATATGGAGGGAGGGAGTATGTAATTAGCAAAAGAAACTTAAGGACAGTAGCAATAACTTAACCTTAAGAATATCTCATCCCAATAAGCTGCCCAACTTTTTTGCATGGACATCCTTGTCGCCTCTACTGTCCTCTCATTTTTCTGCACCAGAAATATATACGGAATAAAGTTTAGTACTTTACTAAGCAAAAGCATAATCAAGCTTATCAGTAGATAGGAGAGGAGAGGCAGGAAAGATTTCACTACCACTCAGCTAGAATTGAGTTGGCAGCATAATTCTTTCAAAATCCATATTTTAGAGTCTCAATCACAGGGGTTACCATTCAACCTGTATCAACCACACATGATTAGCAGAGCATGGTGCTTCTAATTGGATATCCCCATTTCGCAAAAATGCAAAATCATCTACTCACCTGAAGTGAGTAGAGAGCATACTTAAAACAAAAACTATATATACAGGTCCGCCAAACTTGGCTTGATAGTGAGAGTAATAATGGTAGGCCTGCAACCATGAAGATATGCTTCTCTTAATACATTGTGAGATTACATTTGCAGGAAAGCAAATCTAGGTTACTGAAAAAGAGGAGATTCGGACCTGATAATTTTGAAGTGGGTGATTGAAACCAGTGAACTTAGAGATCAGATAAGTGTATTTAACTAATTGCAGTTGAACTTCCTGCTCAGGGTAGAAAATTAGAATCTAAAACCCACTGGGTGTGTACTCCATGAAAATCGTCTTAGAGTTCAGCCACAAATAACTGCTCTAACAAGTATATTCCATGTAATTGCAGTTGGACGGATTTTCCTATTACGGGCATCATTAAAGAATAATATGGCATCTGCCATTCTATGGCAAGAAGAAAGCCCCTTTAGAGTAATATTATAAGAAATAATATCAGGCTGAAACCCGCCTCTTAAAATGATAGCCCAAACTGCTGAAGCATTTTTGCAGTCTCTAGCTTTATAAAATCCCTCCATAAGGGTGTTATATGTGACGAGATTTGGGAGACATTCCCATTGGCTCATCCTCAGAAAGATCTGCAACGCGTTCTCAAGTTTTCCAGCAGAGCAAAGGCCGTGAATTATAATGTTAACCATGGTCACATCAGGCTTCAATCCCTTGCTAACAATTTGATTCAATAACTTCAGGGCCAGGTCCACCATTTTGCTTCGGCAAAGACCATCCATCAACAAGCTATATGTTATCATGTCCGGCGTCCACCCTTTCTTCAGCATCTCCTCCACAAGCTCATAGGCGTCACCAAATCTTTCGGCTTTGCATAACCCATCTATCAGCACATTATATGTTACTACTGTTGGGGAACAATTCTGACTCCGCATTTCACCAAAAAATCGGAGTGCATCCTGAATTTTAGATGCTTTGATTAAGCCATTGATTAGTGCATTGCAAACATGGGAACTTAGTGTACATCCCTGTTTAGTCATCAAATCAAGCATTGCAGTTGCTTCATCCAATCTTCCTTCTCTGCACAACCCCTTAACAATAGACGAGTATGCATATGAATCCACACATCTTTCTCCTACATTTTCAGCTTGCAAGACATTCAAAGCCTTGTTCAGATACCCATTCTTACATAACCCATGAATTAGAACTCCATAAGATGTTGAATCAGCAACAACGCCATTCTCACTCATAAGCTTCCAAATAGAAATCGCTTCATCCACCATTCGATTCTCAAACAAACCTCTCATTAATATATTATAACTAGTAACATTGCGACAATCTTCCATCCCCATCACCTCCCACAACTCAAAACACTTTTTAATTTCCCCAACCTTACAATATCCATTAAGCAAAGCACCATACACAACAACATCAGGTGATAGTCCCGTTTCAATCATTTCCTTAAAAATCCTCTCCGCCCCATTAACATTACCCAACTCACACAAACCATGAATCAACGCACTAAATGTAAACAAGTCCATTTTTTGCGCATTCCTCTTCATCCTATCCCAAAGTTGCAATCCTTCATCAAACTTACCACATCTACATAAACCATTAATCATCACATTATAACTAACCACGTTAGGATAAACATTCGTCCCACTAATCAACCGCTCCCAAATCTTCTTCCCGCTATCATAATCGCCATCTTTCAAGAACCCATCGATTAAGATATTATAACACGTCACATCCGGATACAACTCTCTCTCAAACATTTCATCGAACACCTTCAACGCCTCGCCCAAACAGCCATCCTTGGCAAGCCCATTAATGAAAGTTGCATAACTATACACGTCCGGCATTATTTTCTTCCCACTCTCCCACATCCAATCCAACAAGGCTTTCACCTTATCAAACTGCCTCCTTCGACAATGAAGCTTAATCAAAACATTATAAGTTTCCAAATTGGGACACACCCCCATTGTTCCAAAATACTTGAAAAACAACTCGGCTCTACTCAGCTGATTGGAAACGACAAATGCATTAAGCAAGGTATTAAATGACCTAACACCAGGTACACAACCAAAAACATACTTCATATTCTGAAAAACTTGCATAGCTTTATCAACCATGGAATTCTTGGCGTAGCATTTAACAACAGTCAATGCGACGTCTTCAGAGCATATGCACTTCTGAGTTTGAATCATGTTTACGATACGGGTTATGTGAGGGAGGAACTCTGGGTTTGAAGAGAGGGAGAGTTTGCGGAGGATGTGGTGGAAGGTGATGGAGTCGTGTCTGTAGTTTGGGTGTTGTGAAGCTATGTCGAATAAGGAGAGTGCTGTGTTCGGACTTTTCTCCGATTTCAAGAGTTTTAACAGACATTTTCCGGAGAGCTTTTTGGGTAACATTGTTGAAATTCTAGTGACGGAGACAGAAAGAACTCTTACTGCCTCTCTGTTTTTGAAACACATGCAAATTTACATAAAAGGGGCACGCACCACTAAAAAAAGACAAAGCATACATTATGTGAAAATTGATAAATAATTCAATATTTAGTGAAGTACTATATTATATTGTTTGGTTTTTTCAAGAGGAATATCAGCAGATAATATTATATTAATTTTAAGAGAATCATATACGGTACTAAAATGCTTAAAACAAATAAACATATATGGGACTAGACAACTGAGCCCTTGTCAGTACAGGCCAAACACACATATTTACACCATTCTTTTACCTTTTAACATTTTTTTTACTCGAGGATAATGAATCTGTCCCTTTTAACATTTTTTTTTTGCTCGAGGTTAATGAATCTGTCCCTTTTAACATTTTCTTAAAACTGAAGTATCAAGCATGGTGCACGTAGCTCAGGGCTCGAATATGAAATCTAAGTAACAAACCCCCTGAGGAACACCAATCAAAGTAAGGAACTACTATAATACAGATGCAACGCAGTATCTTTTAGAAGTCTGAGATACAAATCTATGAATATGGAATTCATTCAACAATCATCTGATGATGGTACTATCACTTACGTTCAAAAGTAATAGCTCTAACTCTAGATTCAAGAATACAACCCCGACCACAATTTTATGGAAAAAAATTGGTAAGCATCCATAAAATGAGGATTACATGCTACACTACGGCCAAAAAGGGCATATATAATACAGCTCGGAAGGAATTTACGCATCCTTTTATAGGCTCTCCTACCTCTCAAGAAAATTGCTACAGAATATGATGTTGCTACTTTGATTACTCTTTTAACTTGATTGAACATCTTTGGCAACATATCACAGCTGAGTGAAGTTCTCTAGGACAACTTGTAGTCATCTGCTACCTTCAACATGTGACATAAGATACTAGTTACCACAAACAAACATCCCATCTCCAAGTGACAAAGAATACAGGCCAAATAAATCAGCACCATTGTCAATGGACTGGAAAATTTTCCAAGGTATAATTCATGTGAAATACAATGGAACCGCAAGCCATGGCAGCTGACAGACCGACAGGTATCATGATCTTGCACCTTAAAACCTGAAAAGACTACTCTGACTCTGCCTAGTATGCTTAGGTACTGGAGGGTGGTGTTCCTTGACTAAATGATGTTAGGCGTTCAATAAGACTGCTCTTCAATGATTCAGGAATTCGTGAGATAAACATTGGTTTGGCATCTGCAATCAATAACTTCCTGCAAGATGAACAATATTTAGCACAAACATTCTCAGTTGTAACTGGTACGATAAAAAGAAGATGGAGAATATAAAGGCACGAGTAAGCCTTGTCATACTCTCACGTCAGATCTAAATAATAGTGTTAGTAATGGACTCCATGATAATTGTTCATTGGCAATACAAGTTCCGCAAATACAGATTTCCCTAGTTCAAGAAATAACAGGTAGCCAAATGATAATCCATAGATCAGTAGACCTCAAAGTCCACCATTTTATCCTCATGTTCCTTTCATGATTGACCACATGCAAATACGCAATTGCTACTCAAAGAGAAGTACATAATGACCACAATGATGAAACTACAGTTAAATCTTTTCTACCCAGAATTTTTAATTTTCCGAAAAACTTTTATGGGACTGTAAAAGAAAATGAAAGAATCTTAACACACTTTGAAATTGTTGTGTTCAACTAGAAATTGTTGTGTTCAACTACGGATACATTTCAAGTCAAGTACACTTGTTACAAATATCAATAATGCATTAAGGCGCAGTAACAATCTACCTCCAAACAAAAAACAACAGCAACATCATCATCAAACAACAGCAGCAACGAGGACAATTATATAAGAATAAGAAACAAAGATCTTGGGGTGCTCAAATGGTATTTTTCCTTTATATTTTTATTCAAAAGAATTTTGCATTACAATGCAAAAACAAACAGCACATGATGTGAGCAGTGGATTCAGGGAATTTTTACTCCTCAATGTACAACAATCAGATCTGGATTCAAAAAGTGGTGTATTTCCCCTGTTTCACAGAAAAAGATAAAGCGGGAAATTTCATTTTGCTTCTTTTTGTTTTAGTTCGTCCCTAGATTAAGTCCAAGAACTACTACACCTCAATCCTGGGCAAGTTGGGATCGGCCATAAGAATCCTCACTGACCATACTGCTTAATTTAAGCCGAGTCTTAGACCTCATACTGTACAACAACAATAATAATAATTGTTGGCATTAATGGGTCTCCTGAAGGTTTTTTCAATGCAAATAGAGGAATAAGACAAGGGGATCCTCTATCACCTTTTCTCTTCATCATAGCAATGGAAGGACTCAACAACATGCTGAATATTGCTAAGGCAGAAGGAAGTATACAAGGTTTTGAAGTTAGCAATGTGGTTGGTAGAAGCGTAGAGATCACGCATTTGCAGTATGCGGATGACACCTTAATTTTCTGTGGTGCTGAAGATGAACAATTGTTAATTCTAAGACTAATCCTAGTCTATTTTGAGGCTACATCTGGTCTCCACATTAACTAGAACAAGAGTCACTTATATCCAATTAATGTGGTTCCTGATATGGAGGAGTGGTAGGCACACTACCTTCAATCTACTTGGGAATGCCATTAGGTGCAAAGTCTAGATCCATAGATATTTGGAACCCAATTCTGGAGAAATGTGAGAAAAAGCTAGCTAGATGGAGAACACAATACTTATCAATGGGAAGGAGATTGACTTTGATAAACTCTGTGCTAGATGCCCTACCTACACATATGCTTCCCATCTTTCATATACCTCAATCAGTTGCTCATAGGTTGGACAAAATCAGAAGGAATTTTCTATGGCAGGGGAACAAGGAAAGAAAATGCTTTCATCTAGTCAAATGGAAGAATATCATTAGAAGTAAAAAAACATGGAGGTTTAGGAATCAAAAACCTTAAGATTCAAAGTACAGCTCTTAAGGTTTAAGTGGCTAAGGAGATACCAGCAGGAGAATCAGGCTTTGTGGTGTAAAGTCATCAAGAGTAAGTATGAGGAGCTCAATAAATGGGTAACAAAAGAGGTACACACTCCATATGGTTTTAGCCTCTGGAGGTCTATCAGAGTTTTTTGGCCATTCTTAAGTAGCCATTCAACTATTAAGGTGCAAAATGGGAGCAAAACTAGCTTCTGGATTGACAAATGGTTGGGTCCTGGGAGCCTAAAAGATCTTTTTCCAGATAATTTTTGCCTTGGCTCAAGACCAACAAAAGACAGTTGCTGAAATGTGGACACAATGAGGGTGGGATCTGATTTTGAGAAGAAATCTTAATGACTGCGAAATTTCCAAAATGATTGAACTTTATACACTTTTGGAGAACTTTCAAGGTTTGAAAAGAGGAGAAGATTATTTATGGTGGCAAGGGTACAGTAAAGGCACATACAAGGTAAAAGATGGAGACAATCGAGCAAACCAATATGATGATCAGCTCAAATGGCCATGGAAGCATATCTGGAAAACCAAAGAGACACACAAAGTGGCATGTTTCACTTGGCTTCTGGCCAATGAGGCAGTCCTGACCTTGGACAATGTCTCCAAGAGGGGAATCCCTTTATGCAATAGGCGTTCCTTATGTGGAAAAGATGCAGAGACTGCTAGACATCTTTTCCTGCATTGTAGATTCACTAACCAGTTGTGGCAGATTTTCCTATATCTCAAAGGCATTTCTTGGACTATGCCTAGCAAGATTGATGATACTCTGTTCAGTTGGGATGAGGCGGATTTCGAAGCTAGAGACAGAAGCAGATGGAGGATGATTACAGCCTGTCTTTGGTGGACTACATGGAGAGAGAGAAATGATAGATGTTTTGAGAATAGGAGCAACAACTTACAGGAGGTCAAACTTAAATGTATTTTGTTGTTCTGTCTTTGGTGTACAAATGTCTACTCTAATGAGACTGAGTCAATTCTAGATGTTTTAGGGTCCATCTAGAGTAGGTTTAGCTCTGGGGAAGATCATACTCCCTTTTGTTTATTTGTAAATATGATTTTCTTCAGTACTTTAGTACTGCTTTAATACAAATGTTACCAGTTCCAAAAAAAAAAAAAATCTCAGCTAAGACCAAAAGACTCCTAGAAAATACAAGACCTAAAGTAAACATACTTAATGTAACAAAAACATGGTCCCAACTGATAGGTATTTGCCTATTCAGATCTTTTTCTTCCAGCTTGACCTACTTTTGCTAGGTCTGTGAGGATCCAAGAGATTTATGTCTTTTCAAGACAACTTCCTTCCAAATTATTTCAGATCTACCTCGTCCCCTTTTAACACCTTCACTCACAACGGTCCCGAAACCAGATCTACCTCGTCCCCTTTTAACACCTTCACTCACAACGGTCCCTAAACCAAGTCCAACAACAACATCGTACCTAGTGTAATCCCGCAAGTGGAATCAAGGAAGGGTAGGATGTACACAGACCTTACCTCTACCTTTGCAGGGTAGAGAGGTTGTTTCCGGTAGACCCTTCACTCAAGGAATATAACCGACACCGGAAAGTAAGAAAAAAGAGAAGAGACGAGAAAATAGCTATGTGCAAAACAAGTGTAGATGAGACAAGATGTTAAAACAGATAGAGAAAAGAAACTACACGGTACCTAAATCATACAACTGGAAGTACGATAACACTCAACTACCGACTAAACACCTCCCCCAGTACTTCTTCAGCCTACCTCCACCTCTCTAAACTCCTGCAACAACCAAGATCCACACCTCCTCACTGGCGCATCATTGCACCTTCTCTTCACATGTCCAAACCATCTCTGTCTTGCTTCCCTCATCTTATCCGCTCGGAAGCCACTCCCAGATGAAGGATTCCTCGAAAAATTAAGGATTAGTAATCCTTTTGTCTCATATAACTTGGTTCTTAGTCCTATCTCTCATGATATGCCCACACATCCATCTGAACATTCTCATCTCCACTACCTTCACCTTTAGAACATGGGTATTCTCGACTGGGCAGCACTATGTCCTATACAATAGCATTGGTCCTTAAACTAAATCCACTTTCTCAAATTAAGAACTTGTTGCGCAGTTTGCAAGATATTTCTTCTGCACACTTCTCAGTGATTTCCCCACAACTCTAAGAAACATTTTGGGACTTACTTCAATCCCTAACACTGTTAAATTTTTTCCTACAATCCATTTTATGGCTTATGCTCATTTTTTGACCATACATTTAAGTACTCCCACCATCCAATTCATGTGGCAGAATTTGCCTTGGCATAAAATTTACAAAAGAAAGGAAGACTTTTGAAATTTGTGGTCTAAAACAAACCTTGGACCATTTGTGTGGCTATGAAGCATTTCATTAAGGGTAAACGGGAAATTTTAAAGTTGAGTTGTTTCTAACTATAGAAAGCTGACATTCTTTTTGGATGGACTAGAACGGAAAGTGCACCACATGTATTGGGACAAAGGGAGCAGAATAATAGGTCAAATATTCCTTAATAATTGCACCAAAATAAAAAGGGACAACACTACACCACCATGGCTGGTTATCAAACTTAACCAATAAAATCAACTTGTCATATACAATTAAAATATGAAACCCCAGCTTAACCAGCTTCGATATTGGCGACCAAAAAATTATGTTTTCTTCACCCAACATACCTACCAGTAATTAACTTCATTATGTTTAATATACAAACTCACGTCAAATCACCTCTTAATCTTTTCCCATTATCACCATCACCCCTATGAAAGACAATCCATGTCCAGCTTGACAGACGTAGTGTAACTAACACAAAGATGAAGAAGAAAAATTGGATTGCATTATTGCCTTTCAGTTTAGTAGGACTGCAAAGATGAGGAAAATCTAAGCAACTAGGCCCCAATACTAAAACATGTACACGGAAATGTTAGCTTACTTTTATGAAGGTAGTAAGATACTGCATCATCCAGCGAAAAACGCATAAAAAGATAGCAGGTCAAACCAGTTCGGAATAAGCAACTAATAAGAAACAAGGTAAGAGTACCCCCCATATATTCGAGCTTTCCATAGCATCTAATTTATCGAAATTGTATTAAAACAAAGAAGAGGGAAGCAACTCCCAACCTAAAGGAAAAACAAGTGCTCTTAATTGAACTACTTCAAACTGCAAAGCTAGATAGAGAACATACTTCATCGCATTAATGTCTGATGCTTGAAAGTCTGATTGTGCCCCCGACTTCTTCGAACGCATAAAAGTATAAACTTCTTCTGACCAACCACATGTTTTAAGAGATAATGAAGCTTCCTTATGGAGCCTGAAAATCATTAGAAAGATAAATTAAAATAATCACTTTGTGGACATACGATAAAACAGTTAAAAGTTTATTTAGAGACAGAAAGCAGATAGTATTTCACTATCTCTATACACTAAAGGAGATAACAGAAAAAGTGAGCTTCCAGATTAAATAGCTTCAGAACAATAAAAATTAGACTCATCAGCTTAGGTCAAAATTCCTACTCAACCTCCTTCTAAGAACTCTTCCATGTACATTGTTAGCGAGGCCAACATAACATATGGCTAACCAACATCATAGAGATTAGTGGCTCCAGCTTATTAACTCTAAGGATATACAATATATGGCCTAATTAAGAGAGAAAACAACACAACATGAAATGCATTGGCATCCTATGCAATCAGGATAACCCCAGCAAAATGCAAGATCAAAATTCAGCAAAAGTTACTTCCCAGAACAAAACAAGTAAAAGAAAGTACGAAACCCCTAGCATTTTTGAAGAACATAATCTCATGTTCTAACAAATGTAAGGACAACTACAATGAGTTCAAAATTTCTAACAATGTAGTATAACAAATACTAAGGCAGAGGATTGCAGGAATTCTAAGATAGAGCAACATACTCTTTTTTTAATTCTTCCACCTGTGCACGAGACAGAGCATCTTGCTCAAGCAGGATGCATTGATCTGGTGATTTTCTCTTTGAACCTGAGATAGAAGAAGATTCAACATGGCCATTGGATGTCTCCTTGTACAAAGAAATTCTTGCTGCTGGGATTTCACTATTCTCCCCATTATTTCTATGCAGACTTCCCCTCAAGGTATCAGTTGCAACACTCTGGATTTTGCCATTTCCATTTGCTAAGGATGATGATCTAGTCACCTCTTTGTGGTACGATTCCCTTTCTACAGCCTTTCCATTACTTCCACCATAATCTTTATGGGGACCGTCTGCTACAGAGCTGGTTGCTACAATTGGAGGTTTTCCATTTCCATTCATCAAGGCATGTGATATTTTCATTTGACCATTATCACAACTTTTGCTAACGCCATTCCTGTCTGGTAATGATGTATCATCTTTCTCTGTAAGAACTGATGCTCTCACATCACCAGTTCTATTGCTAGATTCTCTTTGATGAAGAACAATTTTGATATTACCAGAGGTAGGTATCTTCTTGAAGGAAGATCTTTCAAATATGCCCAACTCCCTCACTGGGCTTGAGTGCATTTTACTGACCTTAGACGTTGTTACATTTTCTTTCTCGGGGGGATGGCTTAAAACTTGTGTTCCATTTTCTGATTTTGCAATGTCACTGGTCGATATTTTGGATTTCGCCAGGCCATTGGAATGATTGGACTTTGACCCATTACTTGATAAACATGTCTTGGTAGGTGGTGGCCTCTGTTTGGTACGAGAGAAGAAGAGGATGTACACCTTCTCCGACAAAACTTCTTGCAAGGTTGAAAGAGACACATAAGAATCATTACAGCAGTACCAACGACCCACAGCATCCTGTTAAACAGCCAACGAAAATCAAAACACAAAAAAATCAGGCAACACAAAACTATTGATTGCCTCTCATCTAACTACTATTATATTTTACAGTACCAAATAAGGAACGAAAAGTAAATAAAAAGTTGACTCTTGAAAGCCTGGCTAGACAGATATTTTTCCACCAGTACTGACGTTGAGACACAGCAACTTTTGCATGTGAAGTTATAATGCAAATGATTTTGAATTTTATTTTTAATAGCTTTTTAATACTTCAACAACAACAACAAACCCAGTGTATTCCACACGGAAAAAAAAATTACGAGGGGCAATTAATACGAAATGAAGTTGTCACCTTAATATACGCATAATAGTGCCCTGAATCTGGTGAAAAGCCTGAGTGGACAATAGTTCCAAAAAGGTTGTATTCTGGATGAAGATCCTGCAAATTAAAGAACATAAAGTAACTGGACTACGAGAGAGATGTAGCTTATTTCTCAAATTATTTACTAGAAGTTTATTGTTCAATCAGCTAGGATGAACACTACCACTCCACATCATTAAACTTATTTACGTGAATAGGCACACTACGGTTCAGCCAGCAAGAATTACGGGTACAATTCTTAAAAAAGACCGTTCAAATACACCAACATGCACCGCATATTATTATGCCCAAATTGATGCAACCCATTATAAATCTTGAAACCGCAAGAATGCCAAAAAACATTGTCTCCCAAAACTATATACAAAACGAGCTCTCTGAGAAGCACAACCTCAGCCACTCAGCCAGTTTACCTTCGCCAATAAAAATTCTTATTCCATCACTGTTAATATGACGAGCTTTCCTGAATCCTGAATTGCGTACATATGAGACCACAGATTTCCCAAATTGAAGAACCGAGAACATGCATAGGTTAGTGAGGAAGAAGGGAGTTCACCAGTAGAAATTATCTTCTTTTTAATGTAAAGTAAAACACTAGTATACTTTTTTGATTAAGGAAGTGAGTTTTCATTCATAAACATAGCCAAAATGGCTGTATACAAGAGGTATATCAAAAAGTAAAGAATCTACAGAATATTATCCTCTACAAACTCCATCCTCAATCATCTATACAACAGGGACTTTTTGTTCACATGAAAAGAAAATAAGGGATCCGAGACTATTCCTCAATCGAGAGAAACTCTACTCCTTCAAAAGCTCCTAATTCTCTCAATGCAAACTACCCACATTAACGCAGGCGGAATCATATTCCAAGCCCCTTCTAAAAAAATATTAGTACAATTAGTATCTTATATCAAAAGTATATGGTTCAGCCCTTTCTTTTATGCAGATTTTATAGACAGATAGGGGAAGAATGACCAGGCTATGCAGGGAAATTAGTCCGTGTAGTTTTAATCGAAAACCCATAACTACATGTGTAGATTCCAAATGCAAGTGAAATTAATTGCATGCATTCCCTTGTTCCCTATGTCTCTTATTGCAGAGCTGGACCTCCCTATATTGATCCGTCCAAGAGTTGGTGATAACATTTCAGGAATTAGTAAGATGAGGCATTAGTCAAAATTGCATTTTGATCAGCAATTATAGATGGCACAAGATCAAACCCGGCTCATTTCTGTCTCTTCCTTCCATCTTCTTCCCCTATCCCAATTACATCAGCACACAGCAAGATAGGACCCTCCCATCCTCCCACCGATAGTTCTCATCCATTCTAGCTTCTTCATTCTCCCATTATAGACCCCTTATTCAAACTATTAGCATCATAGCTGCCCCCTCACATACACTAGGATCATCATCTCTTACACTTCCAATGCCCCAGGATAATTGTTGTTGGTGGCATATCTACCCACTTGAGTTCCCTCCATTGATTTTTTCTCTGTCCACTACCCCACATCAGAACCACTTTATAACTCTGCAGTAACTTTTGCAATTAAGAATGCAATTTTGTTCAAGGCCAATACGAGTCATCAAGCCCAAGGAAAAAGAATAGTAATACCATCTCTTTAATTATAATCCAGGGGGAAAAAGTATAGCAATTATATAATGATGTCCATCTTGGCAGCCAAACAACCCCTTAGTTATCTAGACAACTCTGTGATTTCCTTAAAACTTGTTTTAGTAAATGTCATATTTAAATCTTCTATGGATCTCCTTGGAAAAGAGGTGAATTACAAAAATAAAGAGAACATCACAGATGGCGGATAGAAACTAATAGCAACTATATCTATCATTCGAATTCGAGAAAACATCATGCATCAGTGTCTACATGTTAGCCTATCAAATGATGATTGATGACAAGGACCTATCAGTTACATGTGAAACAATAATCCAGTTAAATGGTAAAAAATTGAAGATGCAAAACTCCTTGTCAAATAGAATGTTAATCATTTTGAAAACCAACTGCCATGGCAGGCTCTGGAGAAGTGCAATAGTGCTGAACAAATAGGGTCACTACCACATAATGATTTTCTCCAAATATAATGGTGGAAAAGCTACAAGATTTTACAGTTGACACCACAGTAGAACAGTTTGATTAAAAGATGGTCTGAGTTTATTTGGGAAAGAATAAATCAAGTGATAGGGGAGCAAAACAGCATATATTGAACTTAATCACTGCTGCACACACCTGACTCCCTTTGCACATGTAGCTTGAAAGCACTAGAACTTCCTCAAAAGCAATGGACTTATCAATCTTCCCGCCATATATTCCTTCAAACCTCTATCCACAACCAAAAATAAGTTAGCATTGGCAGTTGACAGTGAAACATAAACAACAGAAAATTCCAACTGTTTTGTACCTTGAGCTGAATGACGAGAACATTTGGAGCTTGAAGAATTGACATTTGCTTCTTTGCTGTCACCAATTTCTTACAGCTAAACAAGTGTAAGTTCTTATTCCAACAGGTGCACAAACAGGAACTTATAACAGCAGATTTATCATACAGTACAAATTAGGGAAATGGAAAGAGTATAATACTTACTTCTCGCACTTGTACTTGTTGTTTCCATCCAAAACCTCAGGCTGAAAAAATTTCTGCAAAGCATCTTTAAGTGAGCTACTGTGCAACACATCAAGACTTACATCCATGATCTCGTCCACCTTATTTGACTCAGCACCACATGACAAGCACTTGACCTGGCTCTGTAGAGCACCACCAAAGATATCCTTAACAATGGTATTCCCATTCCCATCAACACCACCTCCATCACCCTTCCTTCTCTGCTGCTGCAACTTCTTCAACCGCAAACAAGTATTGTGGCAGGCGTCAATGACATAGCGCAAGAATTCATGAGCATCCTCTTGTCTCCCATACCTAAAATGCTGAGCGAAAATCTTTAAACAATTATTAATCTTGGACGGAGTATCTAGAGCTGAATCAATACTCAAAGACCTAGCTATTCGCTTCTCTAATATACAAAAGGGACAAGCAGCTGCAGCTCCAGAATCACCTGCACAATAGAATGGGATTCAAGAAAAGCTAAAAATAACCAGGGCATCAATCAAACAATCTACCAACTACACCTCAACTATTGAAAACCATCACCTGAGGTAAGCTTAAAAAACAACAACAACAACAAACCCAGTGTATTCCCACATAGTGGGGTCTGGGGAGGGTAAGACGTACGCAGTCCATACCACTACCTCCGGAGAAGTAGCAAGGAGGTAAGCTTGAAAAAAATACTACAAATATCATGCTTCAAATCAGAACAAACTGAGTGACTTGAAACAGCTATATGAATCCTCAATAACCCTAAGAAATATCACGCCTCAGTCCCAAACCAGTCTGGCCTATATTATTGAATCCTCAATTACCATAACAACTAGCACGCCTCAATAACAGATTAATTGGAGTCGGCTATAAAAATCGCCAATTATCATTCAGCTCCAACTGGGCATCGAAGAACATAAAGGGGGTTTAGCCCATCAGTCAACTATTTAAAATAATTAACTGAGCCAAGCTAAAAGAAAAGGAAAAAAATATTACAAATATCATGCTTCTGCTCAGAAATTGTTGAGTGACTTGAGACAGCTATATGAACCTCAATAACTAATCGGGTCTATACGCTATTGAATCCTCGATAACCATAACAACTAAGTATATAAATCAGTAATAAACATAACACCTACCACGCCTCAATACCAAACTAATTGGAATCAGCTATATGAATCCCCTATATTCATTCAGCTTCAATAACACCTAACACGTCAATCCCAAACTATCAGGCTCAATACAAGAATCAGTATTAACCATAACAGCTACCAATACCAAACTAATTGGAATCAGCTACACGAATCCCCAATATTCATTCTGCTTCAATAGAATTCAATAAAAATGAACACCTCAATCCCAAACTATTAGGGTCAATATAGGAATCAGTAATAACCATAACAACTACCACGCTTCAATACCAAACTAATTGGAATCGGCTATATGAATCCCCCAATAATTCATTCAGCTTCAATAAAAACTAAAACCTCAATCCCAAACTATTAGGTTCATTATACGAATCAGCAATAACCATAACAGCATTATCACGCCTCAATACCAAACTAATAGGAGTACGCTAAACGCAACCCCGATATTCATTCAACTAATAGCTCCATCCCAAACTATTAGCTTCAATTTACAGATCAGCACTAACAATAATCACTATCACCCCTCAATACCAAACATATTGGGATCAGCTAAAATACTCATTCAGCTTCAATAGACTTCAATAACAACCAACACCTCGCACCAAATGGTGTCGCCTAGTGGTCAATGAAGTAAGGTGAGAACCTGAGGTCTCACGTCCAAATCTCAGCAGAGACCAGAATACTAGGCGATTCTTCACATTTGTCCTTGCCTTAGTGGACAGAATTACCTAGCATTTGTTGCTAGTAGGAAGTGGCAGGTGTCGTGGATTAAGTCGAGGTGCACGAGAGCTGACCCGGACACCACGGTTATTTAAAAAAAATACTAACAACTCAATCCCAAACTATTAGGTTCAATATACGAATCAGCAAATAAACATAAACAGCTACCACACCTCAATACCAAACTAATTGGAGTCAGCTATATGAATCTCCAATAATTCATTCAGTTTCAATAGCGCATTTAAGGACATGTACCAACTAAAAAAAAACACGCACACACACTCACATAAATCAACTATATGAATCCTCAATTACTAATCAGGTTTATACCATTGAGTCTTCGATAACCATAATAACTAAATATACGAATCAGTAATAAACATAACAGCTGCTACAACGTAACAATACCAAACTAATTGAAATCAGCTATATGAATCCCCAATAACAGTTCTGCTTCAATATAGCATAAACAAAGAGAAATGCATACTATATGAATCCTCAAAACCATAATAACTAACTATACTAATCAGTAATAAACATAACAGCTGTCACCACACCTTAATACCAAACTAATTGGAATCAGTTATATGAATCCCCAATAATAATTCTACTTCAATAGGTCATAAACACAATAACTAATCGGGCCTATACTATTGACTCCTCAACAACCATAACAACTAGGTATACGAATCAGTAATAAACACAACAGCTGCTACAACGCGACAATTCCCAATAACAATTCCACTTCAATAGGGTAGCATAAACAAGGCGAAACACATACTATATGAATCCTCAAAAACCATATAACAACTAAATATACGAATCAGCAACAACAATAACAGCTGCTACCACGTGACAATACCAAACTAATCAAAATCAGCTATGTGAATCCCCAATAATAATTCTACTTCAATAGGGCATAAACACAGCACAAAACGAAACAGGTAAGGATACGAGTGTAATAAATGGGAGAGAAATAAATTACACAGGAATCAGAATGCTGAGATTTGTGGCAGAAACACAGCGAAACACTTACTACTGAATCCCTGAAAACCATAACAACTAAATATACAAATCAGTAATAAACATAACAGAAGCTAAAACGCACCAATATCAAACAAATTGAAATCAGCTATATGAATCCCCAACAATAATTCTACTTCAATAGGGCATAAACACAATAACCAATCGGGTCTATACTCTATTGAATCCTCGATAATAATAACAACTAAATATACAAATCAGTAATAAACATAACAGCTGGTACCACGCGTCAATACCAAACTAATTTAAATCGGCTATAGGAATCCCCAATAACAATTCTACTTCAAAAAGGGCATAAACACAGAGAAATACATAATGAATCAGTAGTAAACATAACAGCTGCTGCCGCGCGTCAATACCAAACTAATTCAAATCAGCTATAAGAATCCCCAATAATAATTCTACTTCAAAAAAGGGCATAAACACAGCGAAACACATACTATTAATGAATCCCTGAAAACCATACCAACTAAATATACGAATCACTAATTATAAATTATAATACCAAACTAATTAAAATCGGCTATATGAATCCCCAATAATAATTCTACTTCAAAAAGCGCATAAACACAGCACATAACGATATGAGTATAACAAAAAGTGGAGGAATTACATGAATCGGAATGTTGAGATTTGAGGCAGAAACAAGCAAGAGGAGGTGTATAAGTAAGGCACTGAAGAACGGAGTTGATATAACAAGTATTGCCGATGTTTTTAAGCCCTAATGGAGGACCAGTTTTGCGTCTATGGCTAAGTAGATTCGGCTGCCAATTCATTTGCAAATAGGCCATTAACGACCTAATTCTCCCTCTTCCTCCTCCTCCTCCTCCACCGCCGACAGCACCGCCGTGTATCGGCTCCAACGTAGCCGCAGCCACCACGATCGCATCGCCTGTTTCTCTCTCTCTCTCTTCTCTTTCCCTCGCTCGCTCGCTCGCTCGCTCGCTCTTCTTTGTGTAAATTGGATTTGGAGAACAAGGGAGGTTTAATTGTGGTTTGAAAATTGGAGAATTTTCTTGTATGCGTTTGTGTATATAAAATGTTTGCGCCAAAAGAAAAGAGAAGCGAAGAGAAGAGTAGGAGAGTGTGGAAGCGGAGAAATGAAATGCCCCACCCTCAATATGCCGTAACCCATCTTGCCCATCGGTGTTTTTGTCCTTCACTCTTGACTTGCCTCATTTACACTTTTGCCCTTATTTTATGTTGGGTAACATTTTAAAGCTCGTTTGGACATGTGATATGGAAGCTGATATATAAAATTATATTTTTTTTTCCCATAAATATGAAGAAGATATATGAAATTATATTTTTTTATATAAATATGAAAAAACTCACAAGTTACCAGTTTAAGTTCGTTTGGACATGGGATATGATGTATGAAATTATATTTTTTTCATAAATACGAAAACCTCACAAGCTATCAATTTAAGCTCGTTTGGATATGTGATATGAAATTATATTTTTTTCATAAATATAAAAATCTTACAAGTTATGAAACTAACAAAAATTCTCAAGTTCTTGTACAATCTCATGAGGATCCGTTACTCAACAATAGCAGCACCTAATTACCCTTTAATACTCACTCTGTTTCAAAAAAGAGTAACCTACTTTGACTTGGCATAAAGTTTAAGAAAACAAAAAGGACTTTTGAATCTTGTGGCCTTAAATTAAAGTAGTATCAAATGTACCAGAATGTCCTTTAATCTTGTGGTCATAAACATGTCATGTGGAAAGTTCAAATTAAAGTATTGCCAAAAAAGTAAAGAGGTCATTCTTTTTTAAACGGACTAAAAAAAAAGTAGGTCATTCTTTTTTAAATGGAGGAAGTATTATATTTTCATATGGTATAGAGCACAGACAATCTCTTCACGAAGCATGAGTTTTTAAATGCTGAATATTTTTAATAAAATATAAACTTATGAAACACGTTTTATATTTTTTAAAAAGTTGAAGTAATGATTTGAAATCTCAAATTATATTGTAATCTCTGTAATTGTCGTGTTGCCCTAGAAAGGGCTCTGATACCAACTGTTATATACTATGATAACGTAAGAAGAATTAAAATCGCAAAAGGAAATTTTATTGTCAATCTGAGTTTAATACAACTAGTTATTACAACTGATGAACTGAATTTGAAACTAACAAAAATAAATTACCATGGAAGCTTCGAACATCACCTGCAATGATGATTAGGGTGATTAGGGTTAGAATCAGACGAGGGGAGAAAAAAAAGTCGTTAGTCAAAGAAGGGAGAGAAATGAGAGAAAGGAGAGGGAAAGGTTGTTGACATTTTACCAAATGATTCGTTAATTTTTAACTGCCAAGTGTTGACTCTTTTAATATCGTCTTCGAATTAATCTTTATCGTTGGATTGTTTATCAAATGATATGTGAAATTATATTTTTCTCCATAAATATGAAAACTTCACAAGTTATCAATTTAAGCTCGTTTGGATATGTGATATGAAATGAGATATATGAAATTATATTTTTCTCATAAATATAAAAATCTTACAAGTTCTGAAACTATCAAAAATTCCCAAGTTCTTGTACAATCTTCCGAGGATCCATTATTCAACAACAGTAGTACCTAATTACTCTTTAATATTATATTTTCATATGATATAGAGCACATGTAATCTTTCCACGAAGCATGAGTTTTTAAATGCTGGATATTTTTAATAAAATATAAACTTATGAAACATATTTATATTTTTTAAAAAGTTGAAGTCATGATTTGAAATCTCAAATTATTTTGTAATCTCTGTAATTGTCATGTTGCCCTAGAAAGGGCTCTGATACCAACTGTTATATACTACGATAACAGAAGAGAAATTGGAATCGCAAAAGGAAACTGAGTTTAATACAACTAGTTATTACAACTGATAAATTGAATTGAAAATTAATACAGATAAATTTTCATGGAAGCTCCGAACATCACTTGTAATGGTGATTAGGGTTAGAATCAGAAGAGGGAAGAAAGAAAAGTTGTTAGAAAGAGAAGAGAGAGAAAAGAGGAAAAGGTTGTTGAGATTTATCAAATGATTCGTTAATTTTCAATTATCAAGTGTTGACTCTTTTAATATTATCTTTGAATTAATCTCTATCGTTGGATTGTTTATCAAATGATCAGATCTGGATCGTTCGTTCCCTATGTCAGTCACAAGCTCTATTAGATCTCTACTACATTAGCTTCATGCAATTCATCCAATAAGTCATCAACTAGTAGAATAGGGTTACTGTCAACTTATTCAATTCCCTATAATCAATGCAAAATCTCAAACTTCCATCATTTTTCTTAACTAATAATACAAGGGAAGAGAAGGATGAGCAACTAGATTGAATGGTGTTACTGTTTAACATGCCTTGAACTTGCTTTTCAATTTCATTTTAAAAAAAAATTATACCTATAAGGTCTGATACTCACTGGTGTTGCATCAGGTTTTAGTGGTATAAAGTGGTCATGTTATCTCCTTTGAGGTAATAATTTGGGTTCCTCAAACACATCACCATACTGCTGCGGTAATTTATCAATAATTGGAGGTAAGGTCTTAGAATTCTCCTTGACTTTTTCTGTTGAAATAGTGAAATAAATGTCCCTATCTATCTTTTTTAATTTTGTCTAATGTGATCCCCGTTACACTTTGGAAGAGTGTCTTGCTATATATACTTTTCAACTCTACTCTTTTTTCCATATGTGTAACCTTAACTTTGTAAGACACAAAATTCAATAGCTCAGGATTGTCTGCCCTCATTTAATTATCTCTAAGTATCAAGTCAAATCAACCTAGCTTAATCAATCTGACTGAGTCCTCAAACTCAATACCTTGAATTTTTTCACTTAAACCTAGGGCATGAACAAAAACTTAGCACCATTCCACCATTAGCCACAGTCATTCTCATATCCTATCATTTTTTACCACACAACTAGTTCCCTTAGCAGTCTCCATATCGAGGAAATTGTGTGTACTTCCTGAATTCGGTAGCACAATCAAGACTTTCTTCTTTGTTAGTCCATTAAACTTGATGGTGTTAGGCATCTCTGTTCCTGATAAAGTATTTAGACTGATATCCTCATCCATCCCCTCTACTTCTACACCACTAGGATCCTCCAAAATCTCAGCAGTGGCCCCTTCTGCACCCCTTTCAGGTTCTTCTACAGCAACTGATATAACATTTAACTGTTTATTCTTACATTGGTGTCCTTGGAATCACTTATCCCCCACCTGTATCTTAGGTTGTGGTTCTTTTTAACCCCCGCATTCCCTGTAATACCATATCCCTCCTTAGCCCATCCACCAGTACTTCTATTCATATTAGTATAGAGATCTTGGTTATTGGGGTATTCTTTACCCAAGGGCCTTGTTATTCATATTCTAGGTCTCAATGACTTTATCCTGATGTCTTGCCTTATCTACTGCCTTGGTGAGAGTGTATGGATTCAACATTCGTAGAGTATTCTTGTTTCATTCGTTCATAAAAAATTCAAGGAGAAAGGACTCTGAAATGGTAGGGTTTCAAATTAAAATTCATATTTTTAATTCTTCAGATTTTTCCCAGTATTCGTTTTCTGCGCCTGTTTGTACAAGTTTCTTAAATTCTCTGACTAAATTGATTTTACTATTATCAGCTCCTTCGAAACATTTTCATATTTCTTCATTGAATTCCTTCCAACTAACCACATCTTTGCTAACATAATAGGAGAAAAAACAGTACTCCGCCTTACCATTGAGATGGAGAACAACATCAAGCTTCTGAAGGTCTATAATGTCATTGTAATGGAAATAACAATCGCACGTTCTCAGCCAAGAGCAATGGTCGTCACATTCAAAATAGGGAATCTCGAACTGCGCACCATGAGAATTCCTCCCTACCGACCCATCTGTCCACTCCTGACCTCCACACAAGTGAGGCCTTTCTGACGGACCTGATTCAGTTGTGGGATGTGGCACACTACTCTGTATATCATTTTGCGTGCGTGTAACAAGTTTTTCCATAAGCAAATCAATTTTCCTGCTTAATTCATTGAACTTAGAGTTCGATTCAACTATATGTGCTTGTAATTGACCATCTAATTTCTTCATTAGCTTTAGCTCTAGTCTCTGTAATTGTCATGTTGCCCTGGAAAGGGCTCTGATACCAACTGTTATATACTATGATAACGGAAGAGAAATTAGAATCGCAAAAGGAAATTTTATTGCCAATTCAAGTTTAATACAACTGGCTATTACAACTGATGAACTGGATTGGAAATTAATAGCAATAAATTGTCATGAAAGCTTCGAGCATCACCTGTAATGGTGATAGGGTTAGAATCAGAAAGAGAAGGGAGGGAAATGAGAGAAAAGAGAGGGAAAAGTTGTTGAAATTTTATCAAATGATTCGTTAATTTTCAACTGTCAGATGTTGACTCTTTTAATATCTTCTTTGGATTAATCTCTACCGTTGGATTGCTTATCAAATGCTCAGATTTGGGCCCTTCACTCACTACGTCGGTTACAAGCTCTATTATGTCTCTACCGCATATCTCTTTGTCCCCTCTAGTTGAACAGTTGCCACGTGTCTCCCTTTGATCCCCAATTTATTGTCTACCCTAATTTCTTTTCAATGTTCACGACTATTTACGATTACTCTCAGGTCTCAAAGGAACCTTGCATAGAATTTGGAAATGAAATCAATGCATGTCCAAATGCATTCACACGTTACTTTTCACGTCTCGAACCATAAACGTAATTGCTAATCTGTTTTATAATTTGCGCTAAACAAATTGAGTTCGAACTAGTGCAATGGGTAATACTTTGTATTATGCTCTTTTAAAAAGGAAGAAAAGATAAAGAAGTTCCCAACCTGACGAATATAGTCAGGAGGAGACAATTAGACAAAGCCAGGCCTTATCCTCTTTGTTAGTACTTGAGAAAAAGTTATATGCCAGGTGTGGCATTCTGTAACCAAGTCAAGGTCTACTCTAAAAAACAATCTCATTTGATAATTGATCTCTTGTCAAGTGTACTATCTGGACCTTTAATTGGCCCTTGTCCTGTCCAAAGAAGAAGTGAACACCACTTGAATCAATAAACTGTAAGATCCATTTGTATAAACATTACTCCCTCCGTTTCAGAATAAGTAAATTATTGAGTATTTATTGGTGTTTCAAAATAAATGAATCATTGAATTTTTTTTCAAATTTACCCCTTACGATTTGACAATCAATTAACTTTTGAAAAGATATTACAAGGTCAACTTTTTCTTTTTTTTTGGGGGTAAAAATGAAAATTTGTGTTAAATTTATGTCTTTAATTTTTTTTTCTTAATATGTGTGCCAAAATCCAACAATTAATTTATTATAAAACGGAGAGAATATACCTCTATCTAGAGAGTATCAAGCAGATGGTAAAAAACGGACAGTTCGGTGCACTAAAGCTCCCGCTGTGTGGGGTTCAAGAAGGGCTGGACCGCAAGGGAGTACCAAGGACAGAGTAGAAAAAAGTTTCTGCATAGGAAACAATTACATGATCTGGAAATCAGAGAAACGAGCAATACCGAGAAATGTTGAAGAAAATTTGAAACAAAATTTCGTTCATTAGAGTCAACGTAAGAGATCTGTCAGAAGAGTGCAGGATTTGATATCACATAAAACTCAATAGAAAATATCAAGCAAATCCTGTGTTTATGAACAACCTGAGCTGCATATCTTCACTTATTCATCACCCGTCAACCCTTCAGAGTCCTTTGTGTCAAGAACTTCCATGACAACTGGTGGATACAGCCAGGTTCATGGGATCTTCCACTTATCAGTAGCCAAGCAACGCAATTCTGCAAATCTCATTTTATCAACAGGAACTCACAATTTGTTTATAGAAGTTTTTTCATTTGGAAATATCCCACTTAGGCATTGAAAACGTCGTCTTATATTCTGATTTACAGAGCAGAATACAATACAGAAAAAGAATAGAACTTAATTGCACCAACAGCCTTGTATATAAATGAATTTCATCCAAAAAAGTGCTGAAATTCAAAATGAATACATTGTAGTGTGTAACCCGTCAGCATGTTTTGATGTCTGTCCTGCCTTTTTTTCCCGGGCAGAACAAGGTCCGTACGCTCTATGTCATACAAGTATAATATTTATTGTTTCTAATCATCACAATTCACATGCATCACAAAAATCCTCCAAATTCAAAAGCAGCAGCAGCAGCAATTAGAAAAGGTTGCATCCACAAGCATGCTTTCGAGTCAAATATCACTGTGTTTCACTATGGCTTCTCATAAAGCAAAATCTCGAGCCAATATGTCATATAATGCATCATTTCCCGTCCCCAAAAAAGAGCATACAAGAACTTGAACAATTCCCATCATTTACATGCAAGACCTCAGAGTAAATTGTGAGGCTGTTGTTCACATATTTCTACTTGTTAGAATCTGAAGATTGTATTAAAGGTACAGATTGAGTGGGTTCAGACTTGTCTGAACTTGCTTGGGGAGTTCCATTTTTTAGCTTGTGATTATTATATGCAGCTACACCTGCAATAGCTGCACATAACACTGAAATAAGTGTTCATGAAGTAGCACCTTGAACCTTCATACTTTTTACCATACATATAAACACAGTATAAGAAACCTATGGTTAGGCAAACTAGCCTGAGAAATAAGCAAAAAACCGTTCCAATCAACACAAAGTTTAGATCAGCATCATACTCATCACCCTCTTAGTTACAAAATGATGTTACTACTAAGAAGTAAGATCCATAACCATCAGTTGGCATCTGCCTCCAAAGAATCACTACCTAGAACTGATGATTGTGTCATTCCATTCTAATACAAATTCTGGAAAAATCAAAACCAATTGCACTAGGTCAAAGAAAACTTAAATATAACTCCAATGTGGACCTCAGAGCACAGGAGAACACTGAACATGACTGTAATGCACTGTAAATAGTTAAAAGTAATATCTCCGCGATGAATCACACAAGAGGCTTAGGAGAAGAATTTTGAAAAGGAGGTTAGAAAAGTTACCAATAGCATAACCAAAAAGATTAATCAGTGTCAATTTCGTATCAGCAAAAAGTAGTGCGGATAGAAGAACAACCACCCAATCTTTGACGACTCCAGCAACACGAATTGTCAGGGCACTTGTATGTTGAATCACCAGAAAAACTGACAGATTCAGGGCAAAGGTACATAGAGAATTTAGGGTTAGAATAAGAGGTTGAAAGCTCCATGACCTCTGTTCATCCATCTTAGGTTTCTCCAAAAAGATCCATGGAACTAAAAGACAAAGAGCACTGCATTTGTCAAGAAGATTCCAATCAAATTGAGAATTTATAATGTTGAAACATTAAAAACAAGTGTCAGCAACACCTCAAGCTTTTACACTAAAAAAACACATGCCTGCATGGGCTAACATAGTACATGACAGATATGGGATTGAGCTTCAGGCCTTTTCGCTTCACCAGAATCTCCATAAATATAAGCCTAAAAGCTTCGCCAACAACACCTCCCATTTGATAGACGACACCTACCCAGTTGATATCTATTTCCCCATAAGAAGCCACAAGTACACCGAAACTGATTACTGACATTATGAGAAGCATCCTGCAGCTCATCATTTCGAGTCCTGCAGCAACTCCCAGAATGAAAACTGCTACTGGCACTGCAGAAGATACCAAAAGAGAGCAAGAAATGATGCCCTTGGCACAAATGAAAAAAGTACTTGAGCAGATGGTCACCAATTACTACAGTTTGACTTTTGAACGACTAAGCAACTACTAAGCTCCCACCCACCCCCAACCAATTAGGGTAAAGGGGTATGCTTCAACAGCACCGAGATATCCCATCTTTCCATAGAGGAGAGATTAAGAAAAATCAAAGATGTAGTAACCCTGCCGTAACATATTGTTCCTTTCCACTGGACTCCCACCCTGTAAAGCTATCTATCAAGCATGAAGCGTTGCATGATAGTTCCCTATAAGTTTATTTATATCCTAAATCTGTATGTACCTTTACCTTCTATAATCCACAGTACATAAGACAGCTGAAATCAGTACTACTTACTGATTGCCTTCAACATCTGAGCAAACGAAACAGAAATGTAGAGGTAGGCAGTGTTTCCAAGCCAAAGTGTCATTGCAAACATTGCACCAATTGGTATGACCGAACTAAGGTATCTGCACATTAAAACCACAATATATTTATATTTGGAAGAGAAGAAAAACAACAAGAAGAGCAAATAGCTGTCTTACATGGATGAACTAGAATGCAGGTTAAGAAAGATAATGAGGAACCCACACTGAGAGATTCTTCAACATTTAGGTTAAGTTCACAGAAATAGGTAAGTAAGAACGATCAACATTTTTCGTCAGCATGGTGCAACACCTTTTTTAGCTTATTTGTATTACTTCATTTTAGTCACATTTGACTTGGCACAGCACGGTGCAACTCCTTTCTTAGCTTATTCACATTACTCCATTTGAGTCACATTTGACTTTGGCAGATTGATAAGATCAGAACAAAAATATGTAACAACTCTAATGCAAAACATGTGGAGGCTACAATTTGAATTTCATTTTTATTAAGATTTGATGAAAAGGAATAGTTTTTAGAAGCAAAAAGGTGGATGCTTGTGTAATATCTTTGAGATAAGATACATGGTATAATTCTTTCATATAAAGTGAAAAACATTATCACATAAAAGAAATCAAAGCTTGACATAAATTTTGGGAACAAAGGACGGAATGATCTTAAGCAGAAAAGTAAGGAAGGAAATGAATTCCTATGATAGAAGCAAACCAACATCCACGAGACAAATATTTGACAAGAAACCTCACTTGAATACTCACATATCTAGAGTCATCCCTTCCTCAACCTTCATTATCTGCATGAAATCCCCTTAATTAGCACTATAAGTTGACATTCATGAAACCACAAAAAGAAAGGGAGTATTTCTTACCTTGAGAACCTTGGTAACGACAAAACATAGAACTGAGGAGAAGATCATGTGAAGCAGAGTCAATCCAAGGGGATAGGGAAAGTTTATTTCTTTTGAAGACAAAACCCACTGCAACACATATCACTATAAGTCAGATACAGGAGTTACAATGTGTCAGTGATACAAACTAGCCTTAAAGGCAGCAATTGTCAACTATAGTCGACTTAAAGTGGATCTAGATAAAGGATGACGCGTCTTTATCTTATCTCCAAGACCAAAAAAAGAAAAAACAGAAATCCATGATCAAATAAAGTATTGCGGCCACTGGCCACAGTACCAACTTCTCTATTTCTCCCTTCCTCCCCCAAATCCTCTCTCTCTCTCACTTGCCACTAACAGAGGCTTATTTTATAGGCAGACAGTTGACTAAGATGTCCTAGGTTCTCAAAATTCAAGTATGGGAGCTATGGTGAAATTATCTAATAAGGAACATGGACGTGAAATATAAAAGCCAATGACTAACAGAAGCTTATTTTTTATAACTTTTTTTATCGGTTTGATTTGGGTCTCATATGTGTGAAGAGAGCATCAAATCACTTTTTCAACCAGCATAACAATTCCATATAAGCTCAGTAGAGACTTTTTACCAGAAAAAGAAACTCATTTACATCCATTGACCACGAACCTGTTTTGAGTCACCAGTACACCTCAATACCCGCTAAAAGAAACTGAAAGGCATCTATGGCAATAATATTTACTTTAGAGCTTCCATAATCCATCTAAAGATCGCTCCTTATGTATATGGAATGGTACATTTTTACGTTCACTTACAATTTCTAGAATGAATAATCAACTAAGTTGCAACTTGTAAGTCGAACAAAATATAGATAATCAGCAGCGCATAAAAGAAATAGTCAGCACATAAATGAATTCACTCAGTGTTTACACTTCAGTAACATCTTTAAACTAGTAAAAGAGACATTTGACGAACTAAAAAACAGAATGCTACCTTAAGTTTAATGTTAAAGGAATAATATATTTTCGCAAATAATACAGTTGGGACGAACAAATTCATGAATTGATTACACTTGTGGTACTACTGCTTCCCATGAAAGGAAGATGAGTCTACATCTTCGAACCCCAGCTATGCGACTTCAAATGTATAAAAACTGGTTAATTTACTCAATCACTTTATTTTCTCAACTTATCCTCTGTAGCAACTCAAAAATACAGAACTTAAGACACAGTTAAGTATCGGTTAAAGTGCAATTGGCCTTATGAACTACCCTTAGCCCTTAGGGAAGAATTTCACACCCTGCAACAAAATCAAACTTCTATTACATGCATATTAATCATAGAGAGAGCCATTTTTCTCACTGTCAAAGACTGGATCCGCGATTTTAAGTAAATGAACGCGAAGTAACACTGCACAAGGGGGGAATAGAGCGTAGGAACCGGGTTCACCATAATTAAGTAGCTTTGGTTCAAACTTCAAACCTTATATTCGTACAAAGAAGTACATTTCATATGTATAAATTATTAATCTAGAACCAACTACTCAAAAAAAACTAAAATACTAGCTCCGCCTCATAGTGACTGCACCGATACTCTCTCGTTGTTATTTTCCTTTTCTTCTGATAACCTTGATGTCCTAGCCAACTTACATGCACTAATTCCACAGGCACCATGCAAAATTGGTATAAATACATTTCTTATGAACGTTATTAACAATATCTATATAGGTCCGTCTCCCATAGATCCAAGGCACAAAACATTTCTCCATTATCAACGAATCCAAAAAAAAAAAAAGGCAAATATATAGGTGGTTAATTAAAAAGGGATAAGAAAGAAGGGACCTTATTGAAGAAGATCTGGCCACTAGAGAGTGCAATGTAAAGGAGAAGATATGTGTATGTTAACACATCGTCGCTCACCCATTTTCTCTGTGGATCCGCCATTTCTGCAACCCGTCCCCTCAGCACGCTGGAAGGAAAGATGGTGGAATGCTTTAAAAATGTATGACCAGAAAGTCAGAGTGCATTGGGAAACAGTGCAGTTTTCAGATTTTTAGCGCGCCTACGCCCTTTCTCGTTTACTTTTTTCCCTTCTATTGCATTTCTGCATTTCCCAATGCATTAAAAAATTGTAGGGACGGTACAATTACATTTCGCAATTTCTAATATTTTTTTATAATTTTCAAACATCTAAATTTTAAATATTAAATTAAAAAAAAAATTGACCATAAATTTAGCCATAATAATAATAAATCCTATCCACACTATAAACTAATTTTCTTTTAGATATTTTTATCTCTTTCATCTTAAATTTAAAATTCTTTCATTACTTATTTTATTACTCTTTTTCAATACATTGAAAACTATCCCAATATATGAAAATGAACAAATTAAAATAATTTTCATAAATATGATTGCATAATACTTATTGCTTGAAAAGAATAGTTTAGGATAAAAATAATAATATAAAATTAATTAATTATATTCTCATATATCCAAAATCAATGTGACCAAAGTAGTATTATCTGAAAATTTTAATTTAACATCATATATTTATGTATCATATCTACTTAATTATGTGTTTTATCATATAAATAATTCTTATTTTTTTAATCTTTAATTTAAATTTTATATCTCTTTATTTTATATAGATAAATAGGACGTATAGATATATATCTTAAAACCTATCAATATTTTAAATAACTTTTAGTTTTTTATTTTTGCTGAAATCTGATTCGTAGTTTAGTATTACATAAAATAAGCAATTATCGAAATTTTCAACACAAAAAGTTAATTATCTTTTTATGAATTCACTTGTACAATTTTAATTATGCTATAATTTTTCTCATGATAATTCAAACGATTTTTTTTCTCATTTCAAATCTTTTCTATTTATTTTTAGAAGTAGAGCGAAAAGACGTCAACATAACATTTGAAAGTTTCGCGTAAAAATTTACTTAGTTGAAAAAAAAAATTACCCTATGTTAATCTTACACTTAAATTATATATAAATGATAAGAAAAATACATAAAGAAAAGAATAAAAAATATTTATGAGTTTTAAAACTAAAAGTTTGCATAGTTAAAGATTTTTTAATATAATATGAAAATATTTTAATAAAAACTTAAAACACTTTAGACATGATAGAAATTGACAAGTTATAAAAATCATATAGTTCATAAGTGTCGGCTTTAATTAACAATAACCTAAGAGAGTCATACATTGATGTTGTAGTCTTGCGTCACTATGTTACGCCGATTTGATAACTTAGGAGCCATTATTTATATTTTTATTAATATATATGACTTCTAATTAAGGAACTATATTAATTTTTATGTTTCTATAAATTTAAACTACATATTTGAATAGTTTTTTTTTTAAATATAGTTTAAAAATATTTCAATAGTGATAGTCAAAGCTCAAATTACTTTAGACATGATAGATATCGTCACAAAATAAAAATTATATAGTTAAAAAAAAATTGATATTGGTTAAACATCAATTCAAGAAAGTCACACATTAATGTTATGGTCTTGCGATCCTACGTACTTTAATTATTATATTTATTAATTGGTGGCTTTAAAATATAATTATTAACTGGTGAATCATTAATTATCTTTGTTATTAATATGAAATTTTTTCGACCCCACTAAGTGGAAATATACTGAGTTTGTTGTTTTCGTTATTAATATGAAATTTAACTACGTGATTTTATTTTTATGTCTAAAAAAACCGAACAACATATTTAAATTGTTTTAAAATATAATTAAAAAATATTTCTATAACGATTGTCTAAATTCAAAACTCTTTAGACATGATAGATATTAACACATTATAAAATCATAGAGTTCATAGTTGTTGACCCTAATAAACATCAACCCAAAATAATCATTCATTATAGCTAGTAAGCTAACCATTATCATAATTTCTTAGTACTCTAAATAAAAATTAACTATGTCCACATTTAATTGTTTCCACATTTCTCAATAACATGAAGTAGAAATATTGATTAATTATAATATTTTGTTTGAAATAATTTATTACGGCTACAAGCTGAGGTTACTATTGCAAAATTAACTTTTATCGTGCGAAAAATAGTTTTTTTCACTTACACTAGGCATATTGTAGGTGAAAATTAAAAAGAATTGAAAAATTGAATAACTGAAATCAAAGATAAGTAAAATTTATCTGCTTTTACATAACATTGATTCTATCACATAAAAAAATTCAAACATAAACGTCATTTAACTTTAAAAATTAATATATTTGTGACATAAAAATATTCCATCTTTAAAATTTAGAATGCAAAAATTATTTTACCATAATTTTTGTGTACTATTAGAAAATAACAAATTAAAGGACATATAAAAGCTATAATAGCGATTTTATAAAATTAATTTGAGACACAAAATAAATACTAATTCTCATTACACTTGATTAGGACAAGCTTGTGTGAGACTTATTAAAATTTTGTTTAGATTTGATATAATTAGTTAATCAAAGTTAATATAATTACTTATTTTTTAAAAATTACATTTAAAATTTACAAGCTATAAAATTGGATCCAATCGTCGACAACTCTAATGACACTTCAAATACTCTATATGTGAGACAAGACTATCAATTAATTTTAATCGTGGATATATATGTATGCTTAAGATACTGAAATAGCTCATTACTGGTATCAAATCAATAATAATTCATACAAGCTAAATCTTCTAATCGATAATTAAGTCAAAAAAATGAAATTTAATTTATTCATTTTTCTCTTTATAAAGAGGTTTTCTTTCATCCAAAAATTGACTATAATCTCTTACATAGATTTCATTTTAAACTACTGAACTTCTATCGACGCCATTGCAATAAAAGTACTATTATCGAACAAACATAATGTAACACTTAGTGAAATTAATTTGTTTAAACTTAATATAATTAGTTGATTAAAAGCAATTAAATTTAATTGTCCATTTATTTAGATATAAATTATTGTATAGATACACTTTTATAATTATTATGTTCAGTTATTAATCCTTGTTCAACTAACAATAATTACATTTGCAGAAATTATTAGTTAATTTAATTTAATAATAGACCATAAAAGTATTATTCTAATAAATAATGTTTGAGAGTTATAACAATTATCAAAATATCTGATCAAGATAAAACTTAAGTTTAAATGCAGTAAAATTTTATTTCAATCGGCTATAATTAGTTAAATTAAAAATAACTATATTATAATCACTGATCTATTTAAATTATATTTCAAATTTACTTGTAAGACTCGGTAAGATTGCATCAAATCAAATCAAATGATTAAAAATCTAATTTAATTAGATCGGCAAATATATTATTGTGATGAAACTTAGTGTTTGATTTTATGATAAAAAAACTTAATCTCTATGTAGACACAATATAAATTTAGTATTGTATTTTTGTAAATTTTTTTCAAAGAAGTTTATTCGACCTAGTTAACAACAACCTAGGGGAGTACTAAAATATTAATATTGTAGTTTTTGTACCCTTATTTTATGCCAATTTGACAACTTATGAATCATTATTTATATTTTCTATTAATATGAGCTCTAAATAAGTAATTTTATAAATTATTATGTTTGAATAAAATTTAAACTATATATCTTTTTAAAATATAACTTTTAAATATTTCAATAGCAACACTCAAAATTCAATGTACTTTAGTTATGATAGACATTGACATATTATATAAATCATAAAAATTATACAATTCATAAGTGTCGACCTTAATTATGAAAATGAAGCATACATATGCTATATTATAAAAATCTTTCGCCTATACTTTCCGTAATATTATACCTATTTTTTAAACATTTTAAAAAATTATGTATAAAATAATTTTAAAGTGAAAGAATAATATAAAGTATTACATTTAAATAAAATTACAAATAACTTAAGAATTTAAAGTGAAAACAAATTATTACTAATAGTTGGTTTATCCTATTAAATATTTTGTAACATTTCATATCACACTCATTAGACACAAAAAAAATATTTTATAAAATAAATAAATTATACATTTGCTAACTTTTTATTTTAAATTATTCCCAAAGAAAAAATAATAATTTAGCCTCTTTCATCAATTTCTCTCCGAATTAAAAGGTGTCGCATGGATATTTAGCCTCTTTCAGCATTCGATTTTTTTATTTCTATTTTAGCTTTTGCTTTTTAATCTTAATTTTTTATTTTACATTATTTATGTTCCATTTCCTTCTTTTTTTTAATCAATCATTACTTCCTGTAATTTTATGTTATGCCACATATTTTTATTGTTATTTATTTATTTATTCATCTAGCATAACTGATTAACTACACTACTATTTTAATTATTGAATTAAAATAGAATTTTATTGTTGAACAAGGTTATAGATTCATATATTCTTTTCTTTTGAATTAAATTACGTGGGTCATAAAAAATTATTGAAAAACATGAATCAATTATTTTTATAATATTATTTATAAATATATATATATATTTATTTATTTATTTATAATATATGTTTAATAAATAATATATGTATCTTGAATATCAATTTAGTATTATTTATAAGGATTAGTTTCTATCAAATACGAGTCTTACTTTAGACATGGTGGACATCAACACATTATAGAAATCATAAAACTAATATAGTTCAAGTGTGTCAATCTAATTAACAACAATCCTAAAAAGTCTTCCGCTAATGTTGTGGGGGGCTTAGGCTCTCGTGTTACGCCGATTTGATAACTTGCGAATTATCATTTATGTATGTTATTATTACGACCTCCAATTATTAATTATGTTTAAATTATTTTTTATAGTAGTGGTGTCCGAGCCAACTTGCAATAAATTTAAACTATATATTTAAATAATTTGAATAATAACAATAGTCAAAATTTCAAATACACTTTAGACATAATAGACGTCGACACATTATAGAATCCTAAAAATTATACAGTTCACATGTGTTGACCCTAGTTAACAACAACTCGAAATATCAAGACGCATTAATGTTGTAGCATTAGATCCTTAGATTATGCTGATTTGATAATTTGTGAATCATTATTGATAATTTTTATGAATATGTCCTTTAATTAAGCAATTTAATTAAATATTATATTTAAATAAATTTAAATTTTATTTCGATACTTTTTAAATATAATTTCAAAATATATCAATATCGACAGTCAAAATTAAAAACACTTTAAACATGGTAGGCATCGGCATATTATAAAAATCGTATAGTTCATATATTTTGATCCTAGTTAACAACAACTCATGAGAGTCATGCATTAATGTTGTCGTCTTACGTTGATTTTATAATTTGCAAATTATAATTTATATTTGTTATTAATGTGATCTCCAATCAAGTAATATTATATTTAAATAAAATTTAAGCTATACATTTAGATGAATTTTAAATATAATTTAATATATTTCATTGACGGCAGTCAAAATTTAAATCATTATACACATAATAGATATTGACACGTTATAGAAATTGTGAAAATCACAAAATTTATATTTTTGGACCCTAGTTAACAACAACTAAAGATATCAAGACGCATTATTGTTGTATCTTGTACCTCTATATTACGGTAATTTGATAACTTGTGAATATTACTTATATTCGCTATTAATATATCCTCTAATTAAATAGTTTTAATTAATTATTATATTTTAATAAATTTAAACTATATTTAAATAATTTATAAGTCTAATTTGAAAATATTTCAATAATAATAATCAAAATTTAAAATATTTTAGACATGATAAACATTGACACATTATAAAATCATATTTTTCATATTTGTTGAGCCTAGTTGATGTTTTAAGAAAAACACTTTTGTGATAAACTTTAGAATGAAATGACTTTTATATAATAAATAAATAAATTTCAGTGATAAATTCAAAATTTAGTTAACCACCGATGACCTTTATTCAAAAATATTTTAAAGAATTATGATCAATATAAAATAAAATTAGTTTTAAATTTCGATAAAAAAAGACTAAAGGGGAATTGAGAGAGAGAGACGAGAAGGGAGGGTGTGATTGGATAGAAGGTGAAATTAAGGTGGATCTCTCATTTTAAAGTTAAATAAATATCCCCTTTCATATTTAATGATAGTCATAATTTATTCAACATAAATTTTAGTTACATTTAACTTCATGAATTTAGAAGATAGTAAAGATTTATTTATTTTTTTAAAGGAAAATGTTAGTATAGTCTTTATACATTTATGGTCATTTTTGGGCCAAAAAATAATGGAAAAAAATATGTACTCTAATTAAATAATTTTATTAATTATTATATTTAAATATATTTAAATTATATTTAAATAAATTTTTAATTTTTTAAGTCTAATTTGAAAATATTTCAATATTAGCAATCAAAATTCAAAATACTTTAAATATAATAAACACTGACACATTATAAAAATTATATCGTTCATATTTATCAACCCCAGCTAATGTTTTAAAAAAATGTGATAAACTTTAGAATTAAATGACTTTTATATGATAATAAATTTATTATTGTGATAAGTTCAAAATTAGTTAATCATAGATGAACTTTTTCTATAAATATTTTAAAGGATTATGATCAATATATTAATAATCATTGATGAACTTTTCTAATTTTAAATAATTATAATCAATGTAGTAATAAAACTAGTTTTAAATTTTGATTTAAAAAAAAAAGACTAAATTGAGGAGTGAGGGAGAAGGATGAAAATGCAATGGATGAAGTTAGGTGGGTCTCACATACTATAGTTAATTTAATAATTTTCTTTCACACTTATCCCACATAAATTTTAGTTGCATTTAATATTAAAAATTTACTTCTGTTTTAGTCAAGGAAAAGGTTAGTATGATCTTTGTACATTTATGGCCAAAAAATTATGGCCGTTTCTTAAATTCGTCATATAGTGGTGTGATACAATAATTTCTGAAATTTATTTATGTATTAATGATACATTAATTTCTAAAATTTATCATGCATAGCGTTTTCTGAAATTGTTTTGTCATTAATACAATAACTCGTTTTGTACGTATATGGATATGTTCTTGCTTCATTTATATAGAGCAAATTTTAGAAATTATTGCCTCAAACTAACCTATTTCTGAACCCCCCACCCACCCCCCTAAAATAAAATAAAATTAGGACTCAGTTTGTTTGATGGGAAATGATATAGTAATGATTTGAATTATTTCATTTTTTTCATTTTATGTATTCAAATCTCAATTTTGTTTCAAATTATTTCGTAGGCGTTTGACAATTAGTTTTAAATATTTTTTTATTTTATTTCAAACTTATAAATTTAAGTTGAAGATGAAGTTTGTGTTTAGTTATTTATTTTCTTGCAAACAAAAGAAAAGATCATTTTATTTGAATGTTTTGAAAATGTAGTTGGAAAATATATTGGAGCACTTGTCCAAATTTGGAAACCAAGGGTGGATGAAATGGGGATTTGCATCTGGAGTCTCGTGTGATGAGAAGGTGTTATCAAAACTTAAATATTAAGTTTCATAAAGTGGTAGTTCGACCAACTATGTTGTATGAGGCACAGTGTTGGCCAGTCAAAAATCTCATATTCAGAAATTGAAAGTTGTCGAAATAAGGATGTTGCATTGATATTTGGACGTATCAGGAGAGATAGGATTAGAAATAAGGATATCCAGGACTAGGTGGGTGAAGGATTTAAACTCGAAAATTTAAGCGAAATAATACATACCTTCTTCTCTGGGGACCGATATGTGATGGGAAAGGTAAGGGCACAATCAAAATGTACGACCTGGTAGCAGTGGAAGAATACCCAAGTCTAAACTTTCCCTTTCAATTTGAATCAAGAGGAGACAAGCAAACCCAAGCACAATAGTAATATGGCAACAAATAAATTATTCAAACCAACACAACAAGATAGGAATAAAATCAACACATGAGACACAAAATTTATGTGAAAAATCCTTCAGTGTGAAGAGTAAAAAACCACGGGACCAAAACCTCCACTATAATCACCAAGAGTTATAATATTGTTCTCCAAAATGGCCATCAAACAAGTGTCAAACAACGAGAAACAACACATAAACCACAACACCAAAAACTTGAGAAATAAAAGAGCACAAACATAAAAGATGCAACTATTGTTCAGGAATGAAAAACAGGAGCTACAGGCCACCAAATCCATCTCCATCAGTTTCTAATCAAAGATTGAGATGAGAGGAACAAGCTGTCCAAAAATCAGCTCAATCGGACCCGAAACGAAGCAGAAATCGCAATTTAAAGTTAACAACTGTGGCTGAAATTTTAGGTGAAAAAATCTGTTCTTGTTTTCTCTCTATGGCTGTTGAAACTCTCTTTTGTGGATGATGAAATAATACCTAAAGAGATCTCTCTCTATATATGCCCCATAGGAATGGGCCTATGGTCAAAAATGAGTTGGTCCAAATTGGTTTTGTTTATCCACATAGGAAGGGAAAAAGACCCATGACCCAACAATTCTCCCCATCCCGACTATGTGGAGGAGACTGCCATCCCAATGATCTTGAAACAATCTTCAAACTTCCCTCTTGGTAAAACTTTAGTCACCATGTCGGAACCATTATCATCCATATGAATCTTCTCAAGTTCAAGTAACTTAGAATCCAACACATCTTGAATTCAATGGTATCTCACATCAATGTGTTTAGACCGATCATGAAATGTAGAATTCTTGCCAAGTTGTATAGCACTTTGACTGTCGCAATAAAACACATACCTCCCTTGAGCACAACCAAGTTTCCTTAAGAATCTCTTCATCCAAAGTAATTCCTACAGGCTTCAACGACAGCAATAAGCTCTGCTTTTGTAGTAGATAGAGAACACATTTTTGTAACCTAGATTACCAAGACACAACCCCCCTGCAAAAGTAACCAAATATCCTGAAGTAGACTTGCGAGTATAAACATCACCAGCCATGTCTGAATTAGTATAACCACTAAGAATAGGCTTCCCTGTACCAAAACATAAAATCAGACTAGAAGTGTCATAAAGATATCTCATAATCAACTTCACAGCATTCCAATGTTCTCTTCTTGGATTAGAAAGAAAATGGCTAACAATACCAACAACATAAGCAATATCCGTGGCTGAAGCATAAGGAACTTTCTTCATATCTTCCTTCTCATCATCACCAGAAGGACACTGTTTCGTGCTTAATTTAAAGTGCACAGCTAAATGTGTAGTGATAATCTTAGTCTTATCTATGTTGAACCTTCGAAGTACTTTCTGAATGTATTTCTCTTGTGATAATCATAACTTCTTGGCCTTTCTATCACGGACAATCTGCATGCCAAGAATCTGTCTTGCTGGTCCTAAGTCTTTCGTACAAAAAGACTTACTCAACTATTGCTTCAACTTCTGAATCCTGCAAGTATTATGACCAACAACAAACATGTCATCAGCATAAAGAAACACAATAATAAAGTCACCATCAGAGAATTTTTGTACAAAAACACAATAGTCTGAAGTAGTCTTCTTGAAGCCCTACCGACTCATAAAGGAACCAAACTTCCTGTGCCACTACTTAGGAGCTTGTTTCAAACTATACAAGCTCTTCTTCAATTTGCAAACATAATTCTCTTTTCCTTTGACTTCAAAATCTTTGGATTGCTCTATATAAATTTATTCATCTAAGTCACCATGGAGAAAAGCAGTTTTAACATCCATTTGCTCAACCTTTAAATCTAGACTGGCAGCTAAGCCTAAAACCACATGAATGGATGACATCTTTACACCTGGAGAAAGAATCTCATCAAAATCAACTTCCTTTTTCTAGTTAAATCCCTTCACAATCAATCTAGCCTTGTACCGTGAAATCGGGTTACCATCTTCATGTTTCACCCAAAAAATCCATCTCTTTTCAAAGCTTTTCTGTCTTTAGGTAACTTAACCAAATCAAAGGTATGATTATCATGCAAAGATTTAATCTCATCTTCCATAGCATCAAACCATTTTTTTCTTCACTTTTTATGGCATCATCAAAACTCTCAGGTTCTCCCCCGTCAGTCAAGAGTACATACTGTCATACCCTATTTTTACCTGAGGTCAAAACGAGCACGACGTTATGGATTCTAAAAGAATGAAAATTGTACAGAGTCGCCACCTTATTTTAAGGGAAATGAGGAAAACTTTTTTTATTTATTAAAATGCATGACTTGTGTTTTAGTCTACGAAATCAGTTTAGATTCTAGGTAAGGGTTCAAGTTATTCCGAAGGAAAGGGGTTAGGCATCCTTCAGAATCCACAAGTGTGGTACTCGGCTAGACTAAATTTATCAAAGAGGGAGGAGGTATAAATATTTAAATAATATAAAGTTGTATGTGTATTAAATGTATAAATAAATTTATTGTTATGAAAATATGTACAAAAGTATGTATAAAAATATAAAGATTTCATGTAAAAGGAAAAAATATTTTTTGTAACGTATAAAAAAAAGAAAAGTATCTTTTAGGTACTAAAAAGGAAAAGTATTTTTTAATCAAAAATCACAAAGGAAAATATAAATTTATTTTTTAAAAGAGAGCTATCTAATATGTGAATGTGAATTAGTTAATTAACTTAATTATTTTATGTAAATATTAACGGCCTAAGTTTTGCCTAAAATTGATGAAATTATGTAAATAAAGAATATCTCCGCCCGACACCCAAAAAGTAAAATTTTCACTATTTTTTTTTTGTTATTTGTACAAGTGTGAGAATATAAAATACAATATAAAATTTAAGGGCTCCTTTGACTGCAACTCCCGACGAATATTTCAAAATAACCTGTATAAACACTTAAAAAAAAGAATATTAGTAACAAATAAAAAATAATCAAAATAAATTGAACAAGTATGTATGCGTATAAATATTTTAAAAAATATTTTTTGTTAAAAAGTGGGCTCAGATAATGTCATAACTGCGAAATGGTTGCTCAATTAATTGGCCGTCCTAAATCGTCTTGCAACGAAGTGGTTGCTCAATTAATTGGCCGTCCTAAATCGTCTTGCCAAGATATGAATTGTAAAATCTTGTGTTGTTATAAAGTTTCATCATCGCCCAAAAAATATTTATTTATTACGTATGTATACGTAAAAAGTCTGTCTTTTGTTTACGAAGGCCTCAAAATTAATATTAATTTTTTCATTGGCCAAAAATGTATAGTATCCATTCATTATTGGTGTAATAAATTGTAAGGCAAAACGAAGGGACAAATGTCCAAATCATCTGCATAAATTAATGATAACAACCCATAAAAAGTAAAGGAGTATAGCAACAACTTTTGACCATAAAGATAAAGAAATGTCAAAGTCATCAAAAAAAGTGAACCAAACAAGAATCACCCCAAATATCCCAATCAGTATTGCATCGAGGAAACGCAAACAACCGAAAAAACATAGCTAGCAGTCAAAAATCATCCCAAAGCAAGCATGTTCCAAGAATCAAGACCTCCCCAGATAATTCAAAATCAACAAAAAATATCAAGGATCCAAAAGTAAAGAGAAAAAAAAAATGTCAATGCACCCTGACCCAAATCCATAAAATAAGCAAATTATTAGCGGATCGTGTAATAACAAATAAAGGTTGGCGTTACTTCAATGGCGTATGCCGGAGCAACGCCAGAACCCAAATTCCGACCAGATCTGGCCATTTTTAATGTGGCAGTGGCGGCGCGTGTGGTGGTTGCGGCGGCTTGTGGCTATATCAAGACTCGTCCGCCGGCGATTAACTCCGGCGAGGCATAGAAAAAAGGGAAAAGAGAGTGGAGGGCACTGGTGAGTTTTTGATGGCTAGAGGTTTGGTGAAGAACCGCTGGTCGGAGATGACCAGCGGTGATGGGGGCTTTGCCGGATACAGAAGAGAGGGGAGTGTAGGGGCGGCGCCGGTGGACAGTTCGCCAGATCTGGGAGAGTGAAGGAAAAAGGAAGAGAATTGTGAGGGAGAAAGAGATGAAAATGATGATTTTCTCTGTAGTGTACTTGCGTGTGTTTATGTATGTGGATATGTGTAGTGTATGTGTGTATTGTTGTGTTGTGTCCTATATCTGTGGTATGTTTTGAAGAGAAAAATAAAAAAATGAAATAAATAAAATATGCTTGCGTATTTATGAATATGTGTGTGGGTTTGCAAAGAAAAAATATTTATGAGTTGTAAAAAATAAATATATGTGTATTTTGAAAGAGAGGAAAAAATGAACAAAAAATGTGTGTCCAAAATGTATCCTCCCACCACCTATTTATACAAAAAATTGAGCACCCCTTTTATTCAATGGATAAAGGGGTGTCCTCTCTTTTTATAATATAACATCCTTAGGTCCTTAAGTTATTGGCCAAAGGATTTTCATCCCTTTGACCAACGGACAAAGTAATTATCCAAATGGTAGTGTCATTGAGTGGTCGTTGTCAGATGTGTTGAGACAACACTGAGTGGCCATTGTCGGACGTGACAAGACATTATTGTGTAGTCGTTGTCGGATGTGATAAGACATCAAATTATTATACTGCACAAAAATAATTGATCCGACTCAACGTTTGCAAACTGTAAAATATAGATGTTGAATGAAAAAATGTAAAGAATATTAAAATTATTAAAATATAATTAATTTAAAAATACTGTAAAAAAAAATATATATAACGTCATGTCGTGCACGTACGCAAATATTTGTAAAATAATAAATTGATAAGAATAAGAAAAATTATTAATAAATTATAAAGAGTAAAAAATCCTAAAGTAAGGATGAAAATCAATAATTTGTTATCAATTGTAAAAAATATGTGAAAGCTGTATTTTGTGCCCTTTAACGGTCAGGAAGCCTGAATACGTTATTTTTAAGCACGGAGAGCAAAATTAGGTGTCAACAGTTGCCCCTTTTCATTTGAAGGCGATGTAGAAGTCTTCAAACGAAAATATTGACGTACAACCAATTTTGCTCGATAAAATAGTTTGATGAAAATTTGACCGAACTCCGATTTAGAGTTGCCTACATACCTCGAGTTGTGTGAGGATCAGGTTAGGTGTAGTTCAAATCATAGAAAATTTTTTATAAATACAAAATTTGTCCAGTGTAGAATTATGGTGACACTAGGTTCCTTCAAGGATGACAACAAAGATTTTAACATGAATGGAATGAATAGGGGTGCTTGTTCCAAAATTGACTGTTTGGGTAGCTGGAAATAAGTAAATGTCGGATAGCAATATTTGCTGGGGACTTTGAAGGAAAAAGAGATTGCTAATTTTCAAAGATTGCCCCAGTATCAAATTAAGACGACATTGAGTAATGATAATAAGAATTATAAAAATGAGAGTTTTGGGTCGAGTTGAGTCGAGTTTCTTCGTCAAAATTCTTGACGTAACTAGGGATCCCTGACATTCCGCTAGCTTGCCCCAGTTTGTTGCTAAGAGGATAGTTCTACGTTGTACTGCATGTTCTAGTATTGTCGCTGTTTTTGAAAGTAATCCGCCTGGCGGGGTGATAATTGAAATGTAAATAGCCTCTATCGGTTGAGCAGTTGCTTGAAAGTAAAAGCCTCCGTCGGCTGAGCAGTAACTGAGATGTAAATAGCCTCCGTCGGCTGAAATGTAAATAGCCTCCGCCGACTGAAATGTAAATAGCCTCCGTGGACTGAAATGTAAATAGCCTCCGTCGGCTGAAATGCTTGTTGTGGAAGTGAAAGTTACATTATATGACCTATTGTTGGGGGCGGGCGTGCCCTGTCCTATTGTTCGGGGCGGACTTGCCCTGTCTTATTGTTCGGGGCGAACTGCCCTGTCCTATTATTCGGAGCGGACTGCCCTATCCTGTTGTTCGGGGCGGACTACCCTGTGTTAAGTTAGAGTTTTGTGAACATATGTTAGTACTTGATAACCGAGTCTTAATGGGGATATCCCTTTAATGCGACCTGCAAAAAAATCAAGAAATTTCTTTTAGAGTTAGAAAGTATTAGTGAATGAATTGATAAAACCTGGCTTCCTGGGTTGTGATAGAGATGTGATGTTGAGTTTCTGATGGAATTTTGTAAGATACTTGACACGTGCCTCCTTGAGTATTATAATGACCTGCAAGATTCGAGAAGATTCTTTAGTGCCTTGGAATAATTATGGATAAATTGACGATACCTGGATTCTCAGCTTGTGATGGTGAGGCAACATTTAGGCTTCCAAGATGTTTGAACCTTTGTTGTAGCGATGTTGTACCTGCGCTCAAATAAAGTTTCTTAGTTTGGGGAGGGGATATTGATTTTGTGTTGATCGAGAACTCGACCTAGCAACTATCTCGTCCTTCGATCTTTCGACAGTCGGTAATCTATTCGGGATTAGGAGTAGTGACACTTCCAAACTCCACATAAGGTGCTTATACTAGTATGTCTTCTGGTGGGAACTTTCTCCATCTTGATCTTCGCTTTCGGACTTCCATCAAAGTGACGCGGTTATTGTGGCTTGAGATGATAAATGAAATTTGAAAAAATGTAAAAAATTATGTTGTTGATATGACCGAGCCTGACTTAAGCTGCCTACATATCAAGTCAAAACGTAGTTTCGTGTGAGGAGAATCAAGAAAGATTTGGCCACAAGGGTGGGTATGTGGAGAATGGTAAGGTTGATAATCATGAGCTTGCTTTGGAAAACTCATTTGGTCATTTGCTAAAGCGGTGCCTCTTATGTATGAGTCTTTAACATCTTATGGTTTTTTCTTGTGCTAACGATTAACATAAAAGAATTTCTTAATTTGAGCAATGCTTTTGTAAGTTGTTGGAGTTGATCAAGCTTTGAGATTTGCATCTCAATGTTTTTCATGTCAAGGTTTTGAGCGGAAGAGTAGTGAACGCGTTGTATAAGCTATCTTCATATGTAGTCTCGCTGACTTGCGTTTTGATGAAAGCAAGAGGCTTGGGTACATGCGCGAGTCTTCTCTGCGTAAACTCTGAATATTTCTTGGGCGCCTCATTAATAGTCTCATTATCTTGTGGGTGTCTTCGTATATGAACTCTTTTTGGGTCCACTACTATCGTCCTTTCGTGTACCTGTTTGAAAAGAAATAACTTGCAACAACAGACACAACAACCCTTTTGGTTGTTGCATAATTATTTGTTAGTTGAATATGTCTTCAAAGTGGGGTGCCCCTTTTGGACACCGATGACACTTTATGCAGAAGGGTCCCCACGACCGTGTAATCTTGTGTTGATGCGGTAACCCTTTTGAGTCACCCATAATGCTTGTGAAATGATGACCTCTCTTGTTATTGCCAATAATTCTTTGCATATGATCTCGGATAAGTCTTGCGCATCTTTTGTATCAATACAACTTATAGATTCCTCTTGAATCGCCAATCTTTGGATTATGTTGCGCATTATTTGATGTTGGATATAAGGCGACTTATAGATTCCTTTGAATTGGTAGACTTTAGGTAATCCTGCATAATATCCGACTTTGGATAAGAGATGACTTACAGATATCCCTCCAATTGCTAGCTTTCAGGTGTTCCTGCACATCATTCAACCTTGGACACAATATGACTTATAGATATCTCTCAAATTGTTAGTCCTTGGGTAATCCTGCACATAATCGATCTTGGATATGACGCGACTTATAGAGAACCCTTGGACATACCAATTTGATGATCTCGCATATTCTCCGGTAAGGATTTAGTTGCGACATATGGATAACCTTTGAACTATCAATTTTTGGGTAACCTTGCATACTATCCGGTTAGGATGTTATTGCGTCTTACGAATGACCTATGGACTATCAACTCAGAGGTAATCTTGCACACTATCTTATTTCAACTAATATGACTTATAGATGATCCTCAAATTATCAATTTCAAGGAATCTCATATGACGTTCGCTTTCAAATAGCGACTTAAAGACGAATCATGTGCTTTTGATGAATTCAGATGCTGATTCATAGGATGATGAGATATCCTCGACACCAACGTATGCTATCTCACGTGTCAACATATATTGAATGTTGATATCCTCGATTGATGTATTAGTCATAATCATAGTTTGAACATTTTTAAGCATATTTTGGAAATCCTCCTGAAGATTTGGTTGACCTCCTTATGACTGAAGTAACGAGTGTTTGATCCTGCGCTGATCGTCGATGTGATTTTGGAGCATTTGTATTGATAGTATTTTTTAACAATATTTGTAGAGAAGATCTTTGGTTAAGTGGTGGAAGTGTTTTCTGTATTGACCCTTGGTGCATTTCTCTCGATATTGTAGTCAATTCATCCCCCCATTGATATCTTGTAGCTCTAATGATATCTTGCATTATCTAGTACAAATCAACCTTGATTGTAACATTTCCAAGTTGAACGTACTAGCCTTCGTTGATTTTCGAAACGTTCTTCAAAATTTTGCCCCAGTCTCTTGGAGAGACTTTCTCGATGATTCTTCGTTGTGTATCTTTGGAATAGTTTTGATGGATCATGTTTGGTTTTCTGGATACCATCGCGTTCAAGTTTCTCTCGTCATTAGGGAAAAATAGAATTTTGTATTATAAAGGGATCGAGCCTTATATAGGCTACCTACGTATCCCGCCGAGGGAAATCAGGTCACACGTAGTTCCAACTACAAAAGGGGAAATGATTCTACTTAAGTACGACCAAACCCGATGAGGGTTGCCTACGTATCTCACCATGAGAAATCAGGTCAGAACGTAATTTTGATACATGATAATTAGAGGAAATCCTATGTCTTCAAATATAGGACTATATTGCCTACTTTTGAGTCAATCAACTTGGATTTATCACTTTTGCATTCCCACTAAAGTTAATCACTTCTCGGTAGGATGGCTTATATGAAAGCCTTGTCGGCTCGGCGTGGAGGATGGTGTCCCTCATGTCATATACACTCTTCCATTTTCATGACTGGACATTGGATCAATATTTGCATTTGGTTGCACTTCGACACATTGGATTACCCCGGTCAAGCACTCAATTCTATGCCTTAACCTATGACAATCTTCAGTGTCGTGCCCCTGAACTCCAAAGTGAAAAGCACATTGCTTTCTTTCATCAAACCATTTAGGTAATGGGTTAGGAATCTTCCCAAGCTCGGGTTGCAACAAATTTACACCTCTCAATCTTTCGAACAAATGTGTCAATGGTTCAACAAATTGTGTATGGATTCGACTGTGCTTACCCCTCGAATTTTGTCTAAGCGCAAAAGGTGTCGAATTTTGATAAACTGACAATTGGATTGGTACGCATGGTTGTGGTGGATTTTGGTATGTGGAATCTTGGGGTTGAAGGTAATTTTGTTGGTTATTGTAGGCATGATGTAGTTTGTGACTCGATATTTGCATCAGTTCGTTATCAGGATGTTGAAGTGATTGGGATGATTCAGGTATTGAGTGGTGTAGTATCACAATAGATACTTCTTCTTCATTCTCCATCTTGGCTCCTTTGATGAACTCTAATCGAGTAGACTCGCTCGAGTTATTTGCCGACTTAATCTTTCCAGAGTTAATCGCCTCTTTAATAAAATTCCCCATTTTGACACAATCAACAAACTTCTGCCCCAATGTGGACATTATCCTTTTGAAATAGACACCCTTTTGACTGCGGATAAAATACTTTGTCAATTCACTTTCATCCATCGGTAGTTGAACTTTTCCTGCTTTGGACCTCCATCGTCGAGCATATTCCTAGAATGATTCAGAGGGCTTCTTCTGTATACTAATGAGGGAAAGTCGATCAGGTGTGATTTCTGTATTAAACTTGAAATGATTCATAAAGTCTTTAGCCATGTCTCTCCATTTATGCCAATAACGAGGGTCTTGTTTGGTGTACCAGGCGAGCACCTCGCCAGACAGATTTCTAATAAACAACTTCATTATGAGCTTCTCATTTTTACCAATCCCGACCAATTTATCACAATATGTTCTTAAATGAGTATGAGGATCGCCGGTTCCATCAAACAAGTCGAACTTAGGTGGCTTGAACCCGATTGTCAAATCAACATCTGGATGGATACATAAATCTTCATAGTCTAAATGCTCGTTGACTTGAGTTTCTTGGAGGTTTTTCATCGCCTGCTTTAGATCACGAAGCTCGTTTACGATCATGTCTTCTTCTTCTTTCGTCCTTGAATTCATCAAAAACTTACTTTTAGCAGGTATGGTGAAAGCGGGTGTCTCAGTCACACATATTGGAGAAATATATGGTTCTCGAAAGGTAGCATAATTTGTTTGTTGAATATCACGAGAAGATGTGACAACATTGGATGTGGGGTGCAATAAGGAAACTTATGGGAGTTAATGGGTGTGAACGAGGATGATGGATTTGTTAAGACAACAGTTGTTGTGGGAGGTTGCACTGACAGATAGTGTTCAGGTATTGGAGTTCCTAGTGATGAAAAAAAAAGGTGGGCGTGGTAGAGTAGCCATGGATGGATGTGCAGTGTCCCTTCCTTGGTGTAGTTCTCCTCTTAACGTCTCGAGTTGTTGCTCCAAAAGAAGAATACGTTCATCCTTATCTGCATTATCTTGTCTTTTGAAAATCCCTGATATGTTTGCCAGCGTTGGAACACTTCTGGTTGGGTCAACGGTATTGGTGTTCATTATATAGCTTAAGTCGGCTAGTTCTATCAATCAACATAATCAACCTCTATCGGGTAATAATGCAAACACAAATGAAAGTTCAAGAGTTATTTCATGTCGATGGACAAGCACATTCAGACAACGTCGAGTAAGCGTATCTTATATTGTGGAGCCTCATTTTGCCAGAGGTAGGCCTTCGTCCAAACAAACTAATATAGATGAATCTAGATTTTGACACATTTTGGATTCAGAACAATTTTAAGTTTTCTTGAAGAGGGAATGTATCCAACAAGGGCGGCTAAAAGAGGCCTATATAGTCGATAAGAATTGATAGAAGTGGACTAAAATGATGCCTTTAAAAGAGTGAGTATCTCAAGTCTCGTTATTGATGAATGAGGATCTTGTGGTAGAGATATCGAACAGAGGAGAAGTATCAACAATGCATCACGCTCATTGGCTGGAAAGAGTTAGAAGTGGGTGAAGATGAATAATATTCCACATTCATTGTTTTGAAGAAGGGTGTCAAATAATTGTAGAGTTTTGAATAATATTCTACGTCTGTTGACTAGAAAAAGGAATCAAACATTGGAAGAATGCTTGACGACATTCCACTCTAGTTTGGATAAAAAAAAAGTTAGACGTAGGTGGAGTTTTTAGTGACATTCCTTATCTGCGGACTTGAAGAGAAAGTCGAACGAAAGCAAAGCATTTTTAGAACACTCGGCTTTCATGGACTCTGAGAAAGATATTTGTGAAGCGGAGTTTTAACAACACTCTGTATTCGTGAAAATGGTGTCAAATGTTGGCTAGTTTGGGTAATACTTTATGTCTATTGACGTGAAAATGATGTTGAATGAAGGAAGAGTAAAAGAAGGCCAATTTGATTGTTCTGAATCCATTAATGTTCGATTTCTGGATTATCTGAATCAGTTCTAACACAAAATATGTCATAAAGGTTTCATAACCTTCTGACAAAAGGGTGGCTTCCTAGTTGCGAAAACGATACCTTGGACTATCCCGCCTAAGGTATATGCAATATGACCTATTACTAGAGTAGAATTTTCCTCTAAATGTTCAAGAGTGGGACTGAATATTTGCGAGAAGGTGCACTAACCAAACTGCATCGACTCTGAAACTAAGGAATCCAAAGAAGGTTTGGAGGAGTGCAGTACACCCCTCGTGTGTACCACAGTGTGTGAATTGTGTACGGCCAAAGACTCAATAGAAAAATGCAAGTGATAAAACAGTAACAAGTAGTGTTATTCAAACAAATAAGGAATGCAAGTTTGGATTTGACTTGCGTCCTTTCACACATAGCATGATATAAAAATATGTAAAATAAATAACATGATAAAGCATAAAAATCCTAAACTAAGCATGATAAAAAAATGTAAAGAATTTATGAGCAAATTCATATAATTTGCAGTGTAATAGGTAAAGAATTTAATCATTTACAAAAAATGTAAAAATATCTCCCTCGATTGAAAATCGAGTCGATCACGGTTAGAACCTGTTGTCATCCCCAGCAGAGTCGCCATTCTGTCATACCCTATTTTTACCTGAGGTCAAAACGAGCACGACGTTATGGATTCTAAAAGAATGAAAATTGTACAGAGTCGCCACCTTATTTTAAGGGAAATGAGGAAAACCTTTTTTATTTATTAAAATGTATGACTTGTGTTTTAGTCTACGAAACCAGTTTAGATTCTAGGTAAGGGTTCAAGTTATTCCGAAGGGAAGGGGTTAGGCATCCTTCAGAATCCACAAGTGTGGTACCCGGCTAGACTAAATTTATCAAAGAGGGAGGAGGTATAAATATTTAAATAATATAAAGTTGTATGTGTATTAAATATATAAATAAATTTATTTTTATGAAAATATGTACAAAAGTATGTATAAAAATATAAAGATTTCATGTAAAAGGAAAAAATATTTTTTGTAACGTATAAAAAAAAGAAAAGTATCTTTTATATACTAAAAAGGAAAAGTATTTTTTAATCAAAAATCACAAAGGAAAATATAAATTCATTTTTTAAAAGAGAGATATGTAATATGTGAATGTGAATTAGTTAATTAACTTAATTATTTTATGTAAATATTAACAGCCTAAGTTTTGCCTAAAATTGATGAAATTATGTAAATAAAGAATATCCCCGCCCGGCACCCAAAAAGTAAAATCTTCACTATTTTTTTTGTTATTTGTACAAGTGTGAGAATATAAAATACAATATAAAATTTAAGGACCCCTTTGACTGCAACTCCCGACGAATATTTCAAAATAACCTGTATAAACACTTAAAAAAAAGAATATTAGTAACAAATAAAAAATAATCAAAATAAATTGAACAAGTATGTATGCGTATAAATATTTAAAAATATATTTTTTGTTAAAAAGTGGGCTCAGATAATGTCATAACTGCGAAATGGTTGCTCAATTAATTGGTCGTCCTAAATCGTCTTGCAACGAAGTGGTTGCTCAATTAATTGGCCGTCTTAAATCGTCTTGCCAAGATATGAATTGTAAAATCTTGTGTTGTTATAAAGTTTCATCGTCGCCCAAAAAATATTTATTTATTACGTATGTATACGTAAAAAGTCTGTCTTTTGTTTACGGAGGCCTCAAAATTAATAATAATTTTTTCATTGGCCAAAAATGTATAGTATCCATTCATTATCGGTGTAATAAATTGTAAGGCAAAACGAAAGGACAAATGTCCAAGTCATCTGCATAAATTAATCATAACAACCCATAAAAAGTAAATGAGTATAGCAGCAACTTTTGACCATACAGATAAAGAAAGGTCAAAGTCATCACAAAAAAGTGAACTAAACAAGAATCACCCCAAATATCCCAATCAGTATTGCATAGAGGAAACACAAGCAACCGAAAAAAATAGCTAGCAATCAAAAATTATCCCAAAGCAAGCATGTTTCAAGAATCAAGACCTCCCCAGATAATTCAAAATCAACAAAAAATATCAAGGATCCAAAAGTAATGAAAAAAGAAGAAGAAAATGTTAGAGCACCCTGAGCGACCCAAATCCATAAAATAAGCAAATTATTAGTGGATTGTATAATAATAAATAAAGGTTGGCGTTACTTCAACGGCGTATGCCGAAGCAACGTTGGAACCCAGATTTCGACCAGATCTGGCCATTTTTAATGTGGCAGTGGCGGTATTCTCTCTCTAGTAGATCATCTGAGAGAACTCTCTTGAGCATCAATAACTGGTTGCTGATCAACCATATTAACTTGCACTATAGAATCAACGACATCTTACCGGTCTTTTTGAACATGATCATCATCTTCATTATCAACTTGATTTTCATCATTATGAAGATTTTCTTCGGGAGCGATAGTCAAAGGAACTCGAAAGATTTCCTAAGAGTCTGGCAGAGTATTAAGAAACCAAAATCCCTGAATTTCTTCATCGAACTTTACACCCATTTCGGACAGCTGGTCAAGAACACCCTGAAATCATTTATATGATCAGAAATAGGTCTACCCTCTTTATATATGATATTCATCAATTGCTTAAACAAGAACAACTTGTTATTGCCAGTCTTCGAAGCATAAAATATCTCGAGCTTATCCCACAAACTTCTGGCATGTATCTCATTCACAATATGGTTTCTAACATTATAATCAACCCATTGTCTAATATAGACACAAACCTTTAGGTGCTCAAATTTTCAATCCCTATCTATCATGGATTGTGCTTTAGTAGACGCAAACACAGATAAATGCATTTTCTTGACAAAGAGAAGATCTTTCATTTTGTCTTTTCAAGTATGATAATACTAACATTAAAACACACCATTTTCTCCATATTTTTCTCCATCATTCAAACCGACAATCAATAACAACCAATGCTCTGATACCACTTTATTTGTAAAGGCAAGTGCACAATCAAAATGCCCGACAGGGTAGCAACGGAAGAATACCCAAGTCTAAACTTTTCCTTTCAATTTGAATCAAGAGGATATAAGCAAACCCAAGCACAATAGTAATATGGCAGCAAATAAATCAATCAAACCAATACAACAAGTCAAGAATAAAATCAACACACGAGACACAAAATTTACGTGAAAAACTCTTCTATGTGAAGAGTAAAAAACCACGGGACCAAAACCTCCACTATAATCACCAAGAGTACAATATTGTTCTCCAAAATGGCCACAAAAAAGTTTCAAATAATGAGAAACATCAAATAAACCACAACACCAAAAACTAGAGAAATAAAGAAGCACAAACACAAAAAATGAAGCTACTGTTTGGGAATAAAAAACAGGAGCTACAAGCCACCAAATCTAGCTCTGCCAGTTCCTAATCAAAGGTTGAGATGATAGGAACAAAATATCAAAAGATCAGCTCAATTGGATAAGAAACGAAGTGGAAATCACAATTTGAAGTTGACAGTTGTGGATGAAATTTTAGGTGCGAAAATCTGTTTTTGTTTTCTCTCTATGGCTGCTGAAACTCTCTTTTGTGGATGATGAAATAAAACCTAAAAATATCTATATATATTCCCCATATTAATGGGACTATGGTCAAAAGTAAGTTGATCCAAATTGGGCTTTATTTATCCACATAGAAAGGGAAAAAGATGCACGACCCAACAATATGTGTTTTCACCACCAATTGCTTAAGAGGTTTCTTACAAGATCACTATGGAGTCTTGTATATTGTCCACGACAACTACACTCTTTTTCTAAGAAAACTTTATATCAAATGTCTTTTGTGTAGTGTGTTGAATGATGTTTTGCTATCTAGTGTTGATATTGAATAACCTCAAAGTCATCCTTTTATAGTGGAACAAAGTGTTGTTTTTATGGGCATTTTAATATTTTTAATGCAAAATTCATTATTATAATAGCACGTTAAGGCATTACATTGTGGGAGTTTTCTTTAGTAGTGCTACAGTTATACTCAATGGCAATTATGCCAATTATCTCTTACAAAAAGCCCACGTGCATGGCTGCATTTTATTCATCTCCCTAACTCCCATTTCATTGTGGTTTATGCGCCTTTAATTACAATAGTTAGTGGTGGTAGAATGAAGACATAAGTTTCTTGTAACCACTCACCTTTTATTCCTCCATTATCCTATTCTTTATGTTGGTGTAACTCATGCAACTCTTGTAACTCATACAACCTAAAAGCCATTGATATTTCATCTTTACTATCTCATTTAATTTTTCTTATTCATTGCATGAAAGATTTCCTCTCCTATAAATAGAGGTGGTCTTGCATGGTTTTGGGATATACATAAGATAATAGAGAGTTAACAAAAGTTAGCAAAAAAAAGAGTTTAATAGTTGAAGGGAGGTGTTCTTTTTGTGGAGCTTTGAACTCAACTCTTGTCCAGAGTTGTTGAGTTATTGTGAGAAGGTTGTTGTATCCTGGAGGGGACAAGTCAAGAAGATTACTGCTGGACCGGTGAAATATTTATTGCAGTGGGCTTGAATTTCCTTAAAAAGAGCGAGATAACTACGCCTCAACTGGAGAAAAAGAAGATAGTTTTTTTATTTTCTTCACTTGTAATTTTCAATTGTAAGTTTATTGTAATTTCACCAAAAATTTTAAGGAGATTCAAGCCCAATAACTAAAAAATCCGCGGATGTCAAGATGGGAGATCTTAACAAGCCATTCCGATTCAACGACATTCACTCCAAGAGGTGGAAGGGTAAAGTACTTTTCTACTTAAGTCTTCTCAACGTTTCTTATGTGTTAAATGAGAAGATCCCAAGCAAAGTAGATAACTCTTTGATGAGTGATGAAGAACTCATATCTCTTCAAGAGAAAGTTGAAAAATACAATGGTGACTCCTACAAATGTCGGTACTTTTTACTTAATTGTCTGTCTGATAATTTTTATGATTATTATGATAGAACTTACTCTAGTGCAAAGAAAAGTTGGAAAAATTTGCAGAGTAAGATGACACTGAGGAGGCGGGAGCAAAAAAATATGCGGCTAGAAGATTTTTCCATTTTCAAATGGTGGAAAACAAATCAGTGGTAGACCATACTCAGGATTTCATAATGATTGTTGGAGAGCTCAGGTCCGAGGAAGTCAAAATTGGAGATAACCTTATTGTTTGTGGCAAAATTGATAAACTTCTACCTTTGTGGAAGGAATTTCAAAAAACTATGCGCAACAAGCAAAAGAAAACTTCTCCTGAGACTTTGTTAATGAGAATCCGCATGGAAGAAGAAGCAAGGAGCCAAGATTCACTTTTGCAAACATAAGAGAACAGCATCACACCGAAGATAAATTTAACTTCTTCAAATAATGCTACTCCTCAAACTAACAAAAATACTACTTTGAAGCCTAAGAAGAAAAAAATCAAGAAAATGATGGTAGACATCCCAAGGACAATAATGGTGAAAACAACCAAGCAAAAAATCAACATGTACAACAAAAAGAATCGTGCTTTGTCTATGACAAGAGTGAGCATATTGCTCGATTTTGCAGATTTAAAAAATATGGGCCTACACCTCAGGCAAACGTTACCGAAGAACCATTTGTGACAGTGATAACAGACATTAACATGCATGGTGGAGAATGTTGATGGATAGTGGGCTGACTCTGGTGCAAACTGTCATGTCTATTATGACAAAGACTGGTTTAAAAAATATATAAATTTTGAGGAGCCCAAAACCATTATGCTTTGAGATTCACATACCACTCAAGTACTTGGAATGGGAGATGTCGAGTTGAATTTTACTTCTGGAAGGGTATTAATCTTAAAAGATATACTTTAGACTTCTTCTATGAGAAAAAAATTGATGTCTAGTTTTCTTCTTAATAAAGCAGACTTCAAACAGATTATTAAATCTGATCAGTATGTAATTATTAAGAATAATGTTTTCGTAGGAAAGGGATATGCATGTGATGGTATGTTCAAATTTAATGTTGAAATGAATAAAGCATCTACTTCTATTTATATGCTTTCTTCTACTAATTTTTGACATGCTCGTTTGTGTCATATAAATGATCGTTTTGTGGGAATCATGAGTAGTTTAGGATTAATTTCAGTGATCAAAAAGAACTTTGAAAAATATGAGGCTTGTAGTAAAGCCAAAATCACAAAAAAGGCCTTATTTTAAAGTTGAAAGAAAAACTGAATTGTTAGAATTAGTTCACAGTGATATTTGTGAACTTGGTAGAATTTTAATTCGTGGAGAAAATAAATATTTTATCACTTTTATTGATGACTTTTCTAAGTTTACATATGTTTACTTAATGAAAAATAAAAGTGATGCATTTGAGAATTTTAAAACTTTTCTCCATGAAGTTGAAAATCAGTTTAAGAGAAAAATAGAAAGAATAAGAAGTGATAGAGGCCGTGAATATGAGTCACTTGAATTCAACTCATTTGTTAGATCATTGGGTATAATTCATGAAACTACTCCTTCTTATTCTCCTGCATCTAGCGGTGTAGTTGAAAGGAAGAATAGAACATTGATTGAGTTGACTAATGCCATGTTAATTGAGTCTTGTGCACCTTTAAATTTTTGGGGTGAAACTGTTTTGACTTCTTGTCATGTATTGAATCGTGTGCCTCATAAAAAGACCAAACTAACATCTTTTGAGTTGTGGAAAGGTCATAAGCCAAATTTTAGATATCTAAGAGTTTGGGGTTTCTTAGCCTATGTAAGGTTAATGGATCCTAAAATCTCTAAGTTGGGTAAAAAAGTTACTACTTGTGCTTTTCTTGGTTATGCTTCAAATAGTATGGCCTATAGATTTTTTATTCTCGAAGATAGTGTGATAATAGAATTAGGTGATGCTATTTTTCATGAAAATAAATTCTCTTTTGATTCTAAAAATAGTGTGGGTCTAAGAACTAAAGAAAGTATTTTGTAGCTACCTAGTTCTTCTACTTCTACTTAAAAAAATAAAAAAAATAATGATTTTGAGTTAAGAAGAAGTAAACGAGCCAGAGTAGAAAAAGATTTTGGTCCTGATTATTATATTTTTTACATTGGAGATGTCCCTATCACTTTAAAAGAAGTTTTGTCTTCATATGATGCTATTTTCTGGAAAGAGGCTGTAAATGATTAAATGGAATCACTAATTTCCAATAAAACTTGAAAGCTAGTTGATTTACCACCGGGATGTAAAACAATTGGATGTAAATGGGTATTACGTAAAAAATTAAAATCATATGGATCTGTTGATAAATACAAAGCTAGGCTAGTGGCTAAAGGTTTTAAACAACTAGAAGATCTAGAATTCTTTGATACTTTTTCTCCGGTAACTAGAATTACATCCATTAGACTTTTAGTTGCTATTGCGATAATTTTTTATTTACAAATTCATCAAATGAATGTAAAAACTGCTTTTTTAAACGGAGACCTAAATGAGAAGATTTACATAGAACAACCTGAGTGTTTTGTTGAGGTTGGCCAAGAAAGTAAAGTGTGTAAACATAATAAATTCCTATATGGCTTGAAGCAGACACCAAAGCAATGGCATGAAAGGTTGTATTCCTGCATGATTGATAATGGCTTTAAAACAAATGAGTGTGATAAGTGCATATATCATAAGTTTTGAAATAATTTGTATGTTATTATTTGCCTATATGTTGATGATTTATTCATCTTTGACTCTAACATGAATGTTATTAGCGAATTTAAAAATATTCTTAGAAATCATTTTGATATGAAAGATCTTAGTGAGACAAATTTTATTTTATGAATAAAAATTACTAGAACATGTGATGGAATTTTCCTTGATCAGTCGCATTATGTTGGGAGAATTTTGAAAAAATATAATTTCCTTGATTGCAAGCATGTTGTAACTCCTTTTGATTCTAGTGTTCATTTGATTCCTGTTGAGAGTGAAAATGATGTAATAAAATAAAAGGAATATGCTATCATAATTGTAAGTTTGAGCTATGTGGCTGATTACACTAGGCCTGATATTGCATATGCAGTAGGAGTACTTAGCAGGTTTACTAGTAATCCAGGTAATGAACATTGGCATTGTAACGCCCCAAATCTGTACCTCGGACGCTACACGGTACTTACGACCCCGAAAGACCACAAGCTAACTCATGATTGATATCTACCGCGAGCGCTGAATAATAATACTGTAATAAATGCAAAAAATAGGCTGTAATTCCATAAGGTTCAAAATCTAAAATACTGATAAAGAATATCAACTGTAATAATAATCTGTCAAACTGAATATTATCTTAAAGTCTAGTCTGAAAAGCCTCCAACTGAACTGTCTGAAAGTGGAGTTGATGGGACAATCCCCCAACTAACTCCATCTACTGAAATATTACATCTACTGAAAAATTGAAATAATAGAATATCCTCGATAGATGAGGACTCACTACTAAGTTTGACACCGTTGGCTGAATCTGAATTTGTCTATGCGCGGTCGGGAACCTTAGCATACGAATCTATGATATGAGACATCATAGCACAAAGAAAGAGTATGTGTCAGTACGTGGAATGTACTGGTATTCTAGATGAGGTAAGGGTGAATGCAAGGGTAACTCAATGATATGATATAGAGTAATTGAAACTACTGAAAATACTGAGTGTGCAATACTGTGCATATACGTGAATGTATACTGTAACTAAGCTTTTACTTAAGTTGAGTATTGAGTTCTGATACTGAGTAACTGATAATATGAGATTACTGATAACTGAATTACTGATACTGATAGTTGAGTGACTGTATCTGACAGTCCTGATTCTGTAAAACTGAACTAAGTTCTATTCTGAGACTAAAACTAAAACTATGGGAGGTAATCATCTAACCGACATACCCCAAATAAGGTAACTGGGGTCCAACCTGTAACCCCAATTGAAAGGGTATCAGTACCATGCCACGGGTAAAGACAATCCAAAGAGTTACCCTCATCTGGCCGGTACTCTAATGAGAATAATGGAACCCTCAACTGGCAGGTTGATGTCTCAACCTATGCTGGCTACGTAGTTCTGGAATGCAAGGACTTCTTCTAAGGATCACAACCTCTACTGGCAGGTGAGCCCCCATCCCTGGGTTCACTCGGTGCTGAATCCTACTCCCAACTGAATAGACTCTGCACTGATTATACTGAACTAGACTAGACTGATACTGAGTTTTACTGAGTTCTGTCATTGACTGAGTACTAATGAGTTCTGTAACTGACTGAGTTCTACTGATCGTGACTTGATTGATACTATTCTGTAACTACTGTAGCTCTAGGTAAACAACTAGATTTTTTGATATTAAATACCCCTAGGACTCAATAACATGAAAAGTAGAGCACAACATGATTTTGAGAAATATAACAATATACACTTGTCCATAATTCATTCATAGAGACATTTTATCAATCACGTTGATGTGAAACAAGTAAAAAGAAGCAAGATAGGAATTAAAGATACAAAATAAAGAAAGATAGATACAATTAGATTTAAACAATCAAAAGATGTAATGGTGAAACTAACCAAAACACCCCTTAATTAGGAACTAAAAGCACCTAATATATTAGAATACTTAAGAAGGTAGTAACCTTACTTTCAAATCATGGAACAATTGTTGAAAATCAACAAAGGGCTTTCAAGCTCTCAAAGGAGGCACAAATCTTCAATATTTAAAAAACTAGCAGTTCAACCCTAATAGCTAACTATTTATACTAAGGGCTAAAAGAAATAAAGAAAGACCAAATTGCCCTTCATTTAAATTACAAGCTAATTTAAAGATAGACACTTAGAATATTAAATGTCTTCAAGTCATCCATGTTGGAACCTTCCAAAGATTCTATCTCCATCCATAAAGCTTGAAATGCTTGAAGGTCCTTAGTTTGACTTCTTGTGAAAGGCCTTTTTGAATTAGTGTCACTTTGATGTATATCACTCTTCCCTTCTTCAAAAGAATTCATCCTCGAATTCACCAATCCTACATTAAAAAGAGATAAATCACCAACACTAAAAACATTATGGACCAAATACTCACTTGGTAAGTCCACTTTGTAAGCATTATCTCCAATCTTCTCAAGCGCTTGAAAAGGTCCATCTCCTCTTGGCATAAACTTGTTCTTCCTTTTGCTTGGAAACCTCTCTTTTCTAAAGTGAACCTATACCCAATCACCGGGTACAAAGATAACTTTTTTTCGTCCTTTGTTGGCTCTTTTGGTTATATCTTTGTTGGCCTTCTCAATTCGCATTCTTACTTTCTCATGGATGCTCTTCATAGCTTTTGCCTTAGCTTTTGCATCTACACTCACAATAACATCTTTGGGCAAAGGAGTTAAATCTAATGGAGTCAAGGGATTAAAACATTAGCACACTCAAAAGGGGTTATACCAATAGATGTATGAATAATTCTATTATATACAAAATCAATCAATGGCAATTGATCCTCCCAAGAAGTTAACTTTCCTTTAACCATAGCTCTAAGCATGTTACCTAAAGTTCTATTAACCACCTCGGTTTGACCATCCGTTTGAGGATGAAAAGAAGTAGAAAATAGCGATTTGGTTCTCAAATTTCCCCACAAACACCTCAAAAAATGACTAAGAAATTTTGAGTCTCTGTCACTAGCAATTGTTTGGGGAACACCATGCAATTTCATCACATTATGAACAAATAAAGTAGCAACATGAGATGCATCATTACTTTTATGACAAGTAATAAAGTGAGCCATTTTTGAAAATCTATCCACAACAACAAAGATGCTATCCTTACTATTCCTAGTCCTAGGGAGGCCAACAACAAAATCCATGAAAATATCTAGCCAAAGACCGATAGGAATAGGTAAAGGGGTATACAAACCATGGGGTTGGGTACAAGATTTAGCATGCTTACAATCCAAACACCTAACACAAAGTCTTTCCACATCTCTTATCATTTTAGGTTAAAAGAAATGTTCACTAAGAATAGCTAAGGTTTTTGACACTCCAAAATGACCCATAAAACCTCCATTGTGTGCCTCATTTACCAATAACTCTCTCCATGAAGACATAGGCACACAAAGTTTTTTATTTCTAAACAAGTAGCCCTTCTTCAATTCAAATCTTAGAATTCTAACTTCATTTGCCTCCTTAACAACTTGCACACACTTATTCAAGCTCACTTGACACTCTCCAAAGACTTTTCCAAAATTATCATCATTAGAATATAATTCCTTTAAAATCTCAAAAACCATCAACCTAGACGTCAAGGTATTCTTCAATGCATATCTTCTACATAAAGCATCTGCCACAATATTCTCTTTACCTTGCTTATAATTAATCACATATGGAAGAGACTCAATGAACTATATCCACTTGACATGCCTCTTATTAAGCTTATTTTGGACCCTAATATGCTTCAAAGCCTCATGATCGGTTCTAATCACAAACTCCTTATGCCATAAATATTGTTGCCAATTTGCTAAAGCTCTCACTAAGGCATAGAGTTCCTTATCATAGGCATAATATTGCAATGGATCTCCTCTTAATTTCTCACTAAAGTAAGCTATGGGTTTTCCTTCTTGTATCAAGATCGCACCAATGCCTACCCCACTAGCATCACACTCAATTTTAATCATCTTCTTAAAGTTGGGAAGTTGAAGTAATGGAGTCGAACTAAGTTTCTCTTTCAAGATTCTAAAGGCTTCCTCTTGTTTTCTACCCCAAATAAAAGACTTATCCTTCTTAATGACCTCGGTTAGAGGGGCTGTTAAAGAACTAAAACCCTTCACAAATCTCCTATAAAAACTTCCCAACCCCTGGAAGCTTCTAACATCACTAATGGAGTAGGAGTTGTCCAACTTCTAATAGCCTCTACCTTTTCATCATCCACCTCAACTCCTCTTGAACTTACAATAAAGCCAAGGAAAACAACATGGTTCACACAAAAGGAACACTTTTTAAAATTCACATACAACTTATTTCTCAACACATCAAATATCATTCTCACATGTTGCACATGATCATCCAAACACTTGTTATAAACCAAAATATCATCAAAATAAACCACAACAAAATTATTAGTAAATGACTTAAGCACATGGTTCATTAATCGCATAAAAACTCTTGGTGTATTGGTTAGCCCAAAAGGAATCACCATCCACTCATATAATCCAAACTTAATTTTGAAAGCAGTTTTCCATTCATCTCCAGATTTTATTCAAATTTGATGGTATCCGCTTCTCAAATCAATTTTAGAGAATAAGGTAGAACCACACAATTCATTTATCATATCATCAAGTCTAGGAATGGTATGTCGATATTTTACTGTAATTTTATTAATGGTACGATAATCTACACACATCCTCCATGTCCCATTCTTCTTGGGTACTAGAATTACATGCACCACATATGGACTTAACTTTCTCTCACCAAACCTTTATTCACAAGTTCCTCTACTTGTCTTTGAAATTCCTTGATCTCTTGAGGATTTCTCCTATAAGTCGCTTTGTTGGGTATTTCAAAACCCGACAAAAAGTCAATTTCATGCTCTATTCCTCTCAAAGGAGGCAACCCACTAGGTATTTCTTCCGAAAATAGATCTTCATAATCTTACAACAAAGAAGAGACACCACTTGACAAAGATAAAAAGGTTAGTTCATTGTTAGCAAGCAAAGAATAATCTTTCAGTTTAATAAATATGACTTGAGTAGCATCCTCAATGTTTAGCTCTTTCGTGCTCTCTTGATTTTGCAAAATCATGCACATTTTCTCTTTTTTTTTCTTGCTCGCCTCTTTTTTTTATAACTCATTCTCACTTGATCTCTCAACCTCTCATTTTTTCTCTCTTGAGTTATCATTTTTTGCTCCCTTACTTCTTGTTTTTTCTCTCTCAAGTTTTTCTTTCAACTCTTCCATTTTTCTATATTCCTCACTCACTTGAAAAGGAGAAAGTGGGTTAAGAATGTGCTTTTTACCATCTTTAACAAATGCATATTTATTTGACCTCCCATCATGTTTAGCCCCCACATTATATTCCCATGGCCTTCCTAATAATAAATGATAAGCTTTCATTGGTACAACATCACAAATCACTTCATCATGATAACTTCTAACCTTGAATTTTATCAACACTCTCTTGGTTACCTTGCGTTCACTACATTCATTGAGCCATTGGAATCTATAAGGTTTTGGATGCCTTCTTGTTGTAAGTTTCAATTGTTCGACCATAGATACACTAGTAACATTGACACAACTCCCACTATCAATGATAAAGAAACATAATTGTTCGTGAACTCTACACCAATTATGAAACAAGTTCTTCCTTTGATCAAGATCCTCCCTTTCTAGAGCACCCATACTTCTACTCACAACAATAACAAGCTTCCCATCATCATTAATTTTTTCTCTACCACCTTCTCCCATAAACTCATCACTACTATCATTCTCCACGTGATCATCTTTAGATTCATCTTCAATTTGATAACCACCATTATTCAATGCAATGATAGTTCTTCTATTTGGACACTCATTTGCTTTATGACCATATCCTTAACATTTAAAACACTTTATTTTAGACGGAGTTTCAAGTTTAGCTTTGTTACCTCTATCCTTGTAGTCCGCCTTTGGTTTGCCTTTATCCAAGTTGGAATTCAATTATTGCTTTGCACCTTTGGATTTGTCCCAAGTGGGAGATGATTTCAAAGGTTCCTTGTTTTTAGCCCATGAAGAAGAAGAAGATTTCACCTTTGACTTGTTTTTCTTTTGATGATCCTCCACCTTGATTGCCATTTGATAAGTTTCATATAAAGTAGAAAGATGATGCAATTCCAATGGTTGTCTTACCTCTTTATTTAAGCCCGAGATAAATCTTGCCATAAGCTTCACCTTTTCATCATTGACATTAGCTTGAAGCCTAGTATGCTCTAGCTCCTCATAATACTCTTCTATACTCTTACTTCCTTGCTAAAGATTGTAATACTTCTTGAGTGTATTTTGTTCATAATCTTGACCCATAAACCTTTCTCTCATACGCCTTTTCATGTCATTTAAACTTGTTCAAAAGTCTCTATTCACCAAAGCATCTCTTTCAATTTTCTCCTATCATGTAGAAGCAAAACCCTCAAGGTGACTTATAGCATAATTCACCTTTTTAACATCACTCACATTGTTGAGATTATATTACCTTTCAAGTTTCATAATTCAATCAAGATATTCATTTGGGTCACTACTTCCTTTGAAGAATGGAAGGGTAACCTTGATATTGTTGAATCCTTGATCTTCATCATCATTTCTTCTATTATATTCTCTACCATCAATTGGATACCACCCTCCATTTCCCCGTCTTCTTCCTCTCCTACCTAACCTCTCTTGTTGAACTCGATCATTGGCTCCATAATCATAATTATCACTATCAAAAGAATCATGCTCTTCAAGGTTATGTTGGGCTCTCACTTGAGTTCTATTATCTTATGGTGGAAAATTTCTTTGTTGATTCCCCCCCTTTAGAAGTATTGATTGATTGCAAACTTTTGGTAAAGTAGTATTAGAAGAGAGGATATCTTGTACTACCATATGGGATGGAGTTGTATCAAGAGAAGTCTTACTTGATCCCTTATCATGTTGACCAATGGGTTTGAAAACCTCAAGTGGTTGCTATTTCTTGATTTCTCACCCTTCTATCCACATCTTCCAATTTTCCCTTCATTTTCTTCATTTCTTCCAATAACTTTTGAAGCAAAATTTCCATTTTGCTAGAGAATTCTCCCTTCAATTGAGTCATTGTACCTACAAAATAAATAAAAAATTAGTAGAAAGAGTTCTTCACCACTCACTCACATCATTTTTCCCTCCTTTTGTCACTCACACTCATGTATCACTCTAAGGCCAAAGGCTTTTAAGGCAACTCTCAAATGAACTCACCTCACTCTTGCTTGTTACCACTCTTGAATAACCCAAGGTTGAGAGTCAACACCATCAAATAATTCATAAGTAGTACTACTTCTTCGGGATGGAGTGGAGTTTATGTAATCAAGAACGAACAATTAAAACTAACGGACAAGAAAACAAATAAGCATACAATGAAATGAAAGAAAAGAAAGAAGCACAAAAAAAATTGATACGAATAAATTAAACGGACACATACTAGTTTAACATTAAGTATGAATTAATACTCAAAGCAAACTAGCTAGAATTAACAAGAAAAGAAGAAACAAGTTTGAAAGATTTGAAAGATTTGAACTATTTTATAATTCTCAAATTCATCCTCTTCAATACCCAAACAAATAAGCTCAATTTTGAGATATAACTTCCCTACAAATTTACCAACAACTTCTAACCAATAATTTCTTTAACCAAACACCAAATCAGCAAAACCTATTTTCAAGTTTATTCTTCAACAAGACTTTCAATTTTTTTTTTGGTCATGTATTTTTTTTCCAACTAGAAAACAACAACATGCAAATCAAGGAATAATATCAAACAACATTTAATCAAATTTAATTTTTTATTTTTGAAAATATCAAAACCCCGAGACTTAGGTTTGTGAAAACAAATCTAATCCAAGCTCTGATACCAATTTAATGTAAAACAAGAAAATAGAAGCAAGATAGGAATTAAATATACAAAATAAAGAAAGATAGATACAATTAGACTCAAACAATCAAAAGATGTAATGGTGAAACTAACCAAAACACCCCTTAATTGGGAACTAAAAGCACCTAATCAATTAGAATCCTCAAGAAGGTAGTAACCTTACTTGCAAATCCTAGGACAATTGTTGAAAATCAACAAAGGGATTTCAAGCTTCCAAAGGAGGCACAAATATTCAATATTTAAAAAACTAGCAGTTCAACCCTAATAGCTAACTTTTTATACTAAGGGCTAAAAGAAATAAATAAAGATCAAATTGCTCTTCATTTAAATTACAAGATAATTTAAAGGTAGACACTTAGAATATTAAATATCTTCAAGTCATTCATATTAGAACCTTCCAAAGATTCCATCTTCATCCATAAATCTTGAAATGCTTGAAGGTCCTTAGCTTGACTTCTTATGAAAGACCTTCTTGAATTAGCGTCACTTTGACGTACATCACACATGTAGAGCATAAGCTTGTACATATACTCTCATGTAATGATTTTACCATTTAATTCACATGGACATTCTATCAAACACTTGGGGAGCACAACTTAATCCACATAATCATGGATATCATATAAAAATTACAACTACAATGCCCAAACTTGCAAATTCAAGGATTATAACATTAAAATTACACAATTCAATATACATGCTATTTCAATTTCATGAAAACCATAATTAATCATGGATTGAAACTCAATTAATGTCATGAACATGAATACAATTCAATTTCAAGCATGTAAATCATAAATCAATAATCTTGTGGTTTTAAAAATGGATTCTTGAACTCTATGGGTGAAAGGAACCCATAGATGAACACCTAACATATCTGGAAATATTAATTCTTGAAGGTTCTTGGAGGGATTCTTGAGTTTGCTCTTGTTTCTTGAAGCTAGAGTTTTTGCCCTTCTTGAGAGAGAATGATTTGATTTAGGTGAAATTGAGTGAATAATGATGTATTAGGCTATTTAGGTCATTAATCTCGTATTTAGGACTAATTAGGGCCATGTAAAAAGACCCAAATACCCCTGGAATGACTTAAAAATTCATAACTGAAAAACCTGATCTGGGCCCTTAGCTTGATGCGGCGCTATCGCGACGTATCACTAGAAGCTGACAATTGCAAACTGGGTCATCAATGCAATACGGTGTAATCGCGGTACCCCTTTGTATGCGAATTTCACCCTTGGCGCGATGGAATACTGGAAAATGACAATTAGGAATTTGGCTGGTAGCACAATGCAGTGGTATCGCAGAGCTCCACTGGAAATTGCCAAATGCCATTTGGCCTGGCTCCGCAATGCGCTGAAGTACCAGTTGGCACACTATTTTACGAAAATGGATCTAACTATTTGCCCAGGTATTGAATTTGGGCGAACTTTATATCGGTGGAAAGCTGATTGAATTTTCTATGCAGTGGTAAGATCTACACTGAAAAATACTGAGCATTTTAAAATTTTATAGATGAAGACTCATATACTGAGAGTTAAATTAAGCTAGGGAAATATGGGGTATTACAGGCATGCTATAACGAGAGTAATGAAATATTTAATTGGAACAAAAAATTATGGTTTGTTCTATAAAGAAATATCCTGTTGTACTTGAAGGCTTTTGTGATGCGGATTGAAACAATTTATTAGGTGATTCCTTATCCACTACTGATTATGGTTTTACTTTGAGTGGTGATGCTGTTTGTTGGAAGTCTAAAAAGCAAACTATAATTCCTAACTCTACCATGGAAGCCGAACTAATTGTTTTAGCTTCAGCTAGTGAGGAAGTGAATTGGTTGAGAGATCTATTATTTCAAATACCTTATTTTGAAAAACTAATTCCTTCTATTTTAATTCATTGTGATAGCACCGCTGCAATTGGTAGAGTTTAAAACCGTTATTACAATAGTAAATCTAGACCTATACGGAGAAAACACAGTAATGTGAGATCATATTTGACAAATGGTATCATTAATATTGATCATGTCAAATCTTGTGATAATCTTTCAGATCCGTTGACTAAGGCCTTAGCAAGAGAAAAGGTCTGGAGGGGGGATAGGATTGAAGCCTATTGAATCTTGAGTCATATGTGAGGAAACCCAACCTGAGGACTAGAGATTCTATAACCAGGTTCAATGGGAAAAATGAATCACATGATGACTTGTTGTGAAAAATGCACTATTTTTTATCCCTTCCTATGGTGTGAGTGCATTTGCCTTGTGAGGTTGAGTTTATAAATTTCTTAATGCAAATCTGTAGCTCTTATGAGTGGAGTGTTAAATTACAGGAGCACTCTCGATGGATTTCACCTATGTGAGTGTAGAGATTGGTCACTTTCTATGAGAATTAGGCTTATTTTTAAAAATACTCATGAAACTGGGATAACACAAGGCCGTAACGTGCTGGCTATAAAGCTCATGTCAACACCTTGACTATTATGTGTAAGCAGTAACTTTTTATTTCCCTTCGAAGTCATAGTTCAAGTCTGAGACCACTACGACTCTGGAGTAAAAATGACTGTTTTACTAAGTGGAGGTTCAATGCAGAGCACACCTTCATTATGCATGGTAGTCTTCCTTCAACTAGTGGACTCTCTTATGTTAATATTAAAATGAGTGGGGGACTATTGTTTTTTTTTGGTATTTTAATACTATTTTTAATGTCAAATTCACTATTATAATAGCTCTTTTAGGCATTACAATGTGGGAGTTTTCTTTAGTAGTGCTATAGTTATACTCAATGGCAATTATGCCAATTATCTCTTACAAAAAACCCATGTCTATGGCTGCATTTTTTTTTCATCTCCCTAACTCCCATTTCATTGTGGTTTATGTGCCTTTAATTACAATAGTTAGTGGAGGTAGAATTGAACACATAAGTTTCTTGTAACCACTCACTCTTTATTCCTCCATTATCCTATTCTTTATGTTGGTGTAACTCATGTAACTAAAAGCCATTGATATTCCATCTTTATTATCTCATTTACTTTTTCTTATTCATTGCATGGAAGACTTCCTCTCCTATAAATAGAGGTGGTCTTGCACGGTTTTGGAATATACATAAGATAATAGAGAGTTAAAAAAGTTAGCAAAAAAGAGAGTTTATGAAGGGAGGTGATCTTTTTGTGGAGTTTTGAACTCAACTCTTGTCCAGAGTTGTTGAGTTATTGTGAGAAGGCTGTTGTATCCTGGAGGGGACAAGTCAAGAAGACTACTGCTGGACCGGTGAAACATTTGCTGCAGAGGGCTTGAATTTTCTTAAAGAGAGCGAGATATCCACGCCTCAGCCGAAGAAGAAGAAGATAGTCATTTTATTTTCTTCACTTATAATTTTCAGTTGTAAGTTTATTGTAATTTCACCAACACAAAGTAACATATAACTTCCTCCTTTATGAAGAGTTTCATAATTCTTCTTTCATTACCTAGGGGAGTTACTATGGAGTTACTTCTTATTTCATTATGAACCACATAACTCTACCTCTTTTATTCCAGAGAGTTATTTGGTGAACTTGTAACATTTTTCACGAATGAGTAAGTTACTGTTCAAATCATCAATAGGTGTATTCACTACCAACAGTGGGAGTGACTGTGGTGGATGAAAAGATGCGAGAAACAAGACTTAGATGGTTTAGACACGTGAAAATGAGACGTCTGGATGTCTTTGTGTGGAGGTGTGAGAGGTTGTCTATGGATGATTTCATTAGAGGTAGAGATAGGTTAGAAAAATATCAGGAAGAGGCAATTAAACAGGATGTTGAGGAGGATGCGCATTAGAGTAGAGAGTTAGTAAGGATCAATATGTTGTCTTGTCGTCTACTATACTATGTTCTACTATTGCTCTTGTAATTTATTGTCCTTCGATTTCTACTATTATTTGTTGTTGCTTATACATCGACTATCACAATATTGTGTTGTAGTTATTGTTTTGTTACTATTTGTTGTTTTGTTATTATTTGTTATTTCATTATATATTTGTTACCTTTTTGTATTGCTTTGGACGATCTTTCTTGAGCTGAGATTCTATTTGAAATGACCTATTTATAAGATAGATGAGTAGATTCACAATCTTTCATATTCGTTATGTAATAGATACATGCTTTAGCTATAAATAATCTACTATTTATTCAATATATGAAATTATTATCTATTCATGAGAGATATTCTACTATGTTGTGTTCTTAAGCCTTATTATTAATAATGTGGATAATTAATATAAGATACATGAAGTATTTCTTTTTGCGTCCTTCACATTAATTGAGCAAATTATAGTATCCAATCGAATATTTTGATCATCTCAATCCACATTTTTTGAGCCATGTCTATAAATTCATATATGTTATGGTGGTTGTTTCTTGAGAAAATTGAAGGAAAGGTGTCTTTTAAGTCTTGAATGAAGGATTGGTGACATTGACCAACAGATAGGGTCAAACATTATTAGGAAACTTGATCAAGTTAATTGTGGACTTGATTAATATTTTCAAAACTTTCTAATATTTTCAAAAATACAAATCAACCCAACCCACACCCTTCTTCAATCCAAATCAACCACTATTTCCTCTCTCTCGACAGCTTCTCTCAACTCTCTCTCAACCAACAGTTTTGCAAAATTTCTCCCTTCAACCCCCGACGACTTCTACCTCCGACGAAAAATAGTTGTGCTTTGAGTTCCCTTATTCAATTCAATCAACCTGTCTCTCATCCCTCTCTCGACAGCTTTTCTCAACTCTCTCCCAACCAACTATTATGTAAATTTCTCATTTCAATCCTCGGCGATTTCAACATCCGACTACAAATAGTTGGGATTCTAGTTCCTTTCCGACTTCAATCGACGTGACAGCCTTGCTCTCCAACCACAACAACTTCGAATTCTTCATCGTTCCTTTTCTACTTTCACAGGTAAAAATTTATGGCCTTTTTAGTTTTGAAGAAAACGAGGAACTTGAGCCAACTTCTCTTATAGTATTGGTTAACAATTTCAATATTTATTGCACTAATTTGAAATGCGGTCTGAATAAAACCCTAATTTCTGGTATTTCTTCTCTTCTCTTTACGAAGTGAATTATGATATTTTGTTGTTTGTTGCATTTTTTTTAAGTTTGATTTTTATTGTTTGTGTTTATAAAAACAAAAGGACAATTTTGTTTGATTTGTTCTGTTCTTGTTCTTGGTAAAAATGGTGAAATTGTTGTTTTTGGTTTAACAAAATCGTGCGAATATTTCCTCCGACAGATTACCCATCTGGTGCAACATATTAACCATCTGATGCAGCAGATTTATCTTATGATGCAACTGATCAACCATCTGATGCACCAGAGGAACCATCAGATTATACTTTTGATGCAACAAATTAATAATCTGATGCAACAGCTTTACCATATGTTGCAACAGATTAAGCATCGGATAAAAAATTTGATGCAACTAATTAACCATCTGGTGCAATGGAAGAACTATCAGATTAATGATCTAATGCAACAGATGAACCTCCTGTTGTATAAAATCCTACCAACTCTTCCTACAGGAAAAGTACAAGACTTGATTTTTCCAACTGATCATTCATCTGCCGTGATAGACGACACTATGTTGGAAGAAATCTAAATAATATTGACCGTTGATAACTGTTCCAACAGATCACTCATGTGTTGCAACAGATGTGTGACCTATTGCACAGACCATTCATTTTTCTCAATAGATGAGTCATATATTTTGTATTGTCGCAACAAATTACTCAGTTGTTGCTATGGATTATTTAACTGTTCCAATAGATCACTCATATATTGCAACAGATGATGTCACAACAATTGTGTGATCTGTTGAACAAATTATTCATCTGTCTTAAAAGATGAGTGATATATTTTGTATTGTTGCAACAGATTACTCATCCGCTGCAACAGTTTGGTTATATGCTGCAACAGATATACTACCTGGTGCAACAGATCGGTGATCTGTTGCAACTGTTATTTTACTGTTTTGCTTGTTTGATTTACTGTTATCCTTTTTTAATGATGCATTAATCAATAATAATATATTATTTTATGTTCCTGTTAATTTTAGATAATATGGTTCCCAAAAGAACAAAAACCGAATCAAGTTCAAGTAAAGGAACAAGTGAAGCAGCTAGGCTACATCCACCACTCTATGAGCTTGCTTTACAAGCATTATCTCAATCGGGAGTAGAATATGATGAACACGGAGAGGAGGAATATTTCAAAAGAGATGATGTAGATACTAATAGCCCTTCCATCGAAGAGCTGGTCAAATCCTTCAGCATTGATCATTATCCTGTAGAATACAGTGCGATGGTGCCACAGATTTAATGGGTGATTTCGTGGTTAAGTCAGCCATGGAAAAATCTTTCGACGCCTTTATAAAAATACTTCGAGAACAAAAATTGGATGCTTATTTTAGGGACAGCTGCTTTGGGAAATATCTTGATTTGCCAGAGGACAACAATGCTTGTTTCCAAATGAAAATGGTAGATGAACTTCTCAAGCGTAGGTTTATGTATGAAAACAAAGAAAAGATAGATAAGGTGTGGATAAATTACTGTGGCATGCCTGCTTGTTTTAGTTGGAAGGAGTTTGCCATAGTTACTGGACTAAAATGTTATCCTCCTTCTCAAGTTATGCCTATTCTAACCCCAAAAAAAGCACCCTGCACAACCAAAAAAGGCAAAAGCAAGTTGTGTGATTGTGATGACTTGGTGTCCATTATTGGTCCTAGCTTCAAAAACAAAAATTTGATAGAAACGTTGAAAGGTAAAGGACTTTCAAAGAAGCACAAGCAGTCATTGTGCTTGGTTTGGTTTGTACATAATATTCTTTGGGCGAGAGACGTTAACAACAACATAAGCCTCAGTTTAATAAAGCTCTCCAAGGATCTTAAGGCATTTAACAGCTATCTATGGGGGTATGAAAGCTTCAAAACGACTGCCAAATATTTGTTGACTCCGTTAGCGCCAAAGACAGTCAACTTATATGGCTTCCCATGGGCTTTCATGATAAATTTTTCTTTCTTCTATTATGATATCATTCATTTTTTTCGCTCAATAATGGTTTTAATTTATTGGCGCTATTTTATAGGCTTGGGCGTTTGAAACCATTCCTTATTTGAGACAACAAGTGAACTACCAGGAAGGAGTTTCCTATCCAAGAATCTTGAGATGGTTGTCGGCCAAAACTGATAAAAATACAAAATTTCTTGATCTCTTCAACCCCCGAAGGATGAAGTAAGTATAATTATAATTAATTTTTTCTTTTAATTAATGTTTTTTTTTGAATGATCTAATCATCATTCTAATATATGTAATGATTTATGTTAGAATGTGCATCCGTCGCTAGTTCCGACCAATCTAGAGTTGAAAATGCCATTTTTTCTTACTTTACGGTCTGTGCAAACTTTATCGGACCCTAAGGCCATCAACAGAATAAAAATAGAATTGTTTGAAGCTACAACTATTACAAAAATAATAATTTTGGAGGGTGGGCTTGTTGTTGGTGATGGAGCTATTGGTGGTGGTAGTGGTGCTTCTATTGGTGCTAATGATGCTCCTCTTACAGTATTTAAAACAAACCATTATAAGTATGATGATATTGGTTATACAAATTTTGCCTCTCCCAGCGAATGTTCTGCATGCAAATTTCAAGACTGCAGAGCGAAACATGATGTAGTGATTAATGCTATTAATGCATTAACTGCTTTTGTAAAAGAATTGACATCTAAGAGGGGTCTCATTCCATCAAAGAGGATTTTATTTCCATCCACTCCATTAGAGATTAGGGCCAAGAGGAGAAGGAGAGTGATTTCCAGGGCATTATCAAGCATTTAAAAAAACAAAATTGCAACTCCTCTGTTTGTGTGTTGCACTGAGCAACGTACAATATCCAAAGGAGAGCAGCACAAGATGAAGAAGGTGAATATATTATATGTCTTCCAACTGACAAAATAAACATACACATATCTGTTTCAACAGATGACACATCTGCTAAAAATTATCAAAAAAATATATACATCTGTTGCAACAGTTGACTAACCTGTTGCACCAAATACTTTATCTGGTGCAACATATGTCTTATCTATTTTAGCAAATCAAACAGCTCTTCATACCGCTTTTATTTGTACCAACAGACGACCTATCTGCTGCAACAGATGATTCATATGTTGCAACGGATGGTTCATCCGTTGGAAATTATCACACAGGGTCTTCCTCATGTAGAAATTTATCCCAACAGTTGATTCATTATCGCAACAGAAATATAATATGTTTGGGATAATTTAAAATGGGAGGAATACCTATTTGATTTGCTAGAAGAGATGAGTTATCCTTTTCCATTTTGTTGTATCTCCATGATTAGCATTGACCAATTCTGGCTTTCCAGGTGGATGTAGAAGAAGATACTATTGAACAACATTGACAATATGCTACTCCTTTTATGGAAATACGGAGAACAGAAAGTGCAGAAACCGAACGCAAGCGACAATAAAGATCTACGACGAGCAAAGCCGAATTCCATAGCACCGGATGAAGAACAACTTATCCATACTGAGTAGATCCTTATAGCTTGAGCCTGTCAAAGCAATCCTTGGCAGTATACTTAAATTGTTGTTGATGTATTTGTTGAGATATGTACCCATAACAATTTTTTTACATTTTATTTATTCGTTGACTTATTTCAGCTAATTTATGAAGGCTTCAATTTATTTTATTTTGTCTATGAATTTTATTTATTCCTTAGATTTGAACTTATTAATTGAAAAGGAATACTAGATTCAAATATTGCAAAAGATAATGTATATGTTGCAACAGACGACACATCTATTGGAAATATCGAACAGATTTAGACATATGTTACAATAGGTAGGTGATCTATTGGAATTTATCAAACGGGTCTTCCCACTGTTGCAACAGATGGACTTTAGATAAAAACATCGAGATAATGCAACAGATGACACATCTATTGAAAAAAAATTAGATTTAGACACATGTTGCACCAGATGGATTTTATCTGTTGCAACATATGACATATCTATTGGAATAATCAAACATATTTATACATATGTTGCAACAGGTATGTTATTTGTTGGAATTTATCAAACAGGTCTTCCCATTGTTGCAACAGATGGACTTTAGATAAAAATATTGAGATAATACAATAGATGACCAACCTATTGCAACAGATAAACTATATGTCAGAATAGGTAGGGTAACTGTTATAACGGACGGAGAATCTGTTGCATTATAAAAATTGAACTTTCTTTGGACATAAAAAATTGCCACTACGTGTAAAAAGGTTAAAGTGAATTGAATTGAAATAAAAAAGGCGCAACCCATCGACGGTGTGTAGTTCAAACACCTAAAATAAAATAGGCATCAAGTAGACATGTTCATTTTAAACACATAAAATAAAATAGGCATCAAATGTGTCAGTGTCAACCTGACACATTTCGCTGACTTGCCGTCACTTGGCCCCCAACGGCATTTCCCCCCCCATTGTCTTATATATTCATCTTCCTCCTAAAATTTAACTCTAAATTCTCAAATCTTCTTCTTCATCGTCATCTTTTATCTATCCAAATTCTTCAAATTATTACTTTTATTTTTTCTAACTGACCTTGACAATGTCGAGCGCATCTTCCACTGTTTTTTGTGATAATTTTTTTTGATATTATAAGTGCGGTCATGAAGCTCTATTAAAGACTTCTTGGACTCAACAAAATCCGGGTCGTAGGTTTTTTACTTGTAAGATTTCAAAGGTAATATTTTTTTTATTTAATTAGTTGATTAATTATTGACTTGTAATTGTTTTGTAATTGTGTTCTCTTTTTTATAGAAATTGGGTGGATACGATTACTTTGATTGGTATGAAAAACGACACCCTTCACAAGCAAATCGTGTAGTCTGGGGTTTGTTGAACAAAGTCAAGGCTTCTGAAGAGAAACAAAATCGAGCAAGAAGATACTACATTGTTGCCGTTATTGCTACTGGTTTGGTGTTGTTGGGCACATGGATATTGAAGCCTAATTGCTGAAATTTTCATGGTGGTGTGTGTATTTGCTACTGGTTTGTTGTCGACGAGCACATGGATATTCAAGAGTAACTATTGGAAAATATCAAAAAGATTTAGGCATATGTTGAAAATTTTAGGTCATCTGTTGGAAATTATCAAACAGGTCTTCCCACTGTTGCAACTGATTAGACTTAGATTATTAGATTATCCATAGAAATAACATCACCGTAATGCAACAGATGACCAACCTATTGCAATAGATAAACTATCTGCCAGAACGGATTAAAGATATTTTACAACAGATTGACAATCTAATCTATTGCATTATAAAAAACTCAACTTTCATCAGAAAAAAATTATTGCCACTACATGTACATGTAATAAAGTGAAGGGTGACTTGAAATTAAAAATTTCTATTTCACAGACTCTTCTATATACACAGGCTTCAAGCGTCCAGTTAGTACCCCATAAGCCCAGACCTCTTGAAGGTTTACCACAGCGTTGTCGCATAGAAAAGTCATTGTCTCGGTCGTTTCTGTGCCGGTCAGCAAACATTCGATGTGTGCAAGAGCGTGCGAGCTGCTCGCTTTAGCGGCATCATCTTTTGGAAGAATCATTCCCCTATTTTGACCTTCAAAATCCCATGATTTCTTCATCAACACTTCCTTTGGCAAATGATTCATCAGTTTACTCTCCTTCAACAAGATGAGCAATAGCACCATCAGTGGCTCCACGAGGAGAAAAAGATCGAAATCGTCGACGAGAGGTACGTTGGAGTCATAAACATTGATCTTTTCCTCCTCGAGTAGTATCTTAACTGCCCGATAATGCATGCCATTCACACTAATGACTGCAAGAATCCTTTTTGCCTCGGTCCAGCTCTTGCCGTGTGGATTTGGCTTGTCCCCTCTAACATATCTTAACATTTCTTCTTCATCCAAGACCAACGTAGGAACTAGAAAATCAAGTCCCACGCCAAGGGATGATGCCTCTACATTGAGTTGATCGTACCTATCCTTGAGCTTCTTGCAGAAGTCGAGGTCCATTATCCTATCGGCAGCGTCATAAGCTTTCTGGTACGTTAATTGTCTTTTCCTCATGAGGCAGAGAATTATGTCAACATGCTGTGAGATAAGAAGTCAATTTTTAAATAGGTTAGTAATTGTAAGGATGCAACGGATGGTCCATCTATTGTATAGGGTTCTCTGAATCAATAATCCAACGCAACTTATGCAATAGATGGATAATAAGTTGCAAGAGAACCACAACCAGTTGCACTAGTATACCCAGCTGTTGCAAAAGATGTGAAATCTGTTGTAGTTTCTTCTTCATGGGGTAGATTAGAAGGGCTAGGTTAGTAAAATTGATCTTGCCTTGTCCTCGTACGGAATACACATATCAGTCATAGTCTGGAAGTCTTGGGGGGAAAAGGGAGGCCTGGGGTAATCTGGTGCGCCTGGCTTGGCATTCTTGGCCTGTCGCAGATCCCTCTTCTCTCCGGGGCCAAGTTTCGCATATATGTCCACCTTCTTGACTGGCCCCTGAACTTCAACAACTTTTGGAGAGAGAGGAATTACAATTTTTTTTATTTTCGAGCGGAGAGTACGTCTCTAATTGCTCTTTTCTTTCTCCTAACCAATGTTGTAGGAGTGTGTGGCTCCCTCACCTTCTTGGATGGTATGACACACCTCTTGGATTTGAATTCCTCAATAGCTTTAGAGATAGCCTCTACTTTTTCAAAGAGTTTATCCTGTCTGTCCTTGCACTCATCGCATTAGCAATGAGAACACGAGGGTGAAGACGGGTGAGAGGGACCTGCGTAAGGGCAAAAAGGGGTGTTTTCAAACATATTTATTCTTTCTTGAGCATCAACATGCTCATTATCATAAGTGGTAGCAACATAAGCAATGCTGCCACCAACACCAACAACTCCACCAGAAGAAGTACCCGGATCTGCCTTAGTAAAAGGTTGGTCATAAAGAGCCTCAACATTAGGCTGACCTTGCCTAACTGCTCTTCTTATGGTTGTTGCTCCAGCCAATTCCTTCTTTATTAACTCCACCGTTGGGTCTGCAATAGTATCAACATAACCTAGAGTAATATAAGAAGTCATCACCGACTCCTCCTCAGTAGGCACGATCCATGGATGCACAACCTATAAAAAAATACAGATGCATTTAAATCATATAATATAATAATTTTCATAGTTGGGCTACATTTTTTAAAAAAAGACCCATCTATTGTATAGTTTGCAGTATATGGTTAAAATCTGTTTGAGTCTGGTTCAGAGAAACAGAGCAACACATGGATAATCTGATGCAAAATATCAATCATCGGTTGAAACAACTGCACAAGACGGATAATCTGTTATGCAACAGATGATCTGTACGTCGCAACAAATGAATGATATGTTATCAGATTAAACATTTGTTGCATAATTTGCAGTAGATGGTTAATCTTTTAAGAGTCAAGTTCAGAGAACCAAAGCAACAGATAGATAATCTGATGCAAGATATACCCCGTCGCAACAGATGTCCAATCTGGTGCATCAAATATAACATCTGTTGCACCAGATATAATATCTGTTCAATATCTTTCTTATCTTTGAGTAGAATTATTTTACTTGAAGAAGACGTACTGCATCATCCGGAGGGTTAAAGAGATCAGCCTCCTTAATATTGGTGTTGCTCTTTGCAGCCAACCACCTAAACATCCTTGGATGAGAAACCTCATCCAGGTAATCCATTAACTACTTTTGAGGGGGGGAAGGAATGGCTTCAAATGCCCAAGCCTAAAAAATGTAAATAGGAAGCAAGCAAAAAAAATCATAATAACTATATTCAATATAAATTAATGGATGAGTAAAATTAGTGATTAATTTTACCATGAAAGCCTAAGGAAAGTCCTATAATGTGGTCGTCCCTGAGGATAACTTTGTCAGTAAATATTGGACAGGCAAGCAGAAGCTGTCATATACCAGGGATAATTGTTGAATTCATCAAAATCCTCAGCATGCGCCAACAAATCATCTTCTATGACCTTGTTAACATCTCTTGCCAATATAACCGAATGGGCAAACCAAACTAAGCACAATTGCTTCCTGTACTGCTCTGGTATGGTTTTATCCTCGAGATCTGTCAATAAATCCGATGTTTTATAGCCACATCGAGCAATGTCAAACAACCCATCTATTTTTCCCTTGCATTTTCTTGCCTTGGAGCTTTTGCGGGATGGTGGTTCTTTTGGACCATGGCATCTCAAGCCTGTCACTATGAAAAACTCTTGCAAGCCAAAACAAATAGGCATGATACAGTAGTTGATCCAGATTTCATCCATCTTCTTTTTCCCCTCCCTCCTCCGGATCTTTATCATCCTCTGCATACTTGATCCTGCGCTTGAGAAGACCATATACCATCGTCATAGGGAAACGGATATGGGCAGAGGGGTCCTCAGGTAGCTCAAGAAAGTGTCCAAAGTAGCTCTTCTTAAAAAATCTGCCTATGTTTTCGTTCTTTATAATTTTCATAAAATGTTAAAAAAAATTCCCCATCTGACATTTAGGTACTGATAACGCCCAAACTACAGCTCTCGTAAGAGTGTAAGCGGTCGCTGTCAACTATAGAACCCAACTGGGTTGGGTGTCGAATCCCACAGGGAATACTTGGTCACTAAGTGTTGCGATTGTTAGCAGACTGTTGGTCGAAAGTTCTACAGAAAGGGGGGATGGTTTAGGCGTGAATAAAAAGTATCAAAATAGCAAAGTAAAAGCGGAATGCTTTGTTGAGTAAGATTTAATCGATGAGAATTATAAGTTAGGGTTATGTCCACCTTATGAGTTCTACATATCTATTAACTATGAGTAATGCGGAATTCAGACATGCATGCACTTATAGAGATTCGTATTCTAATGGTAAATCCTAGTGTCTCTCGACCATCAAGGATTATCTTACTTTAACTCTCTCGAGCTTAAAGCGTATAACTAATGGTACGAACTCTCCAAGAGGTTAATCCAGTTACGACACTAACGTGTAAATAGGGGTTGGTAGCCCTATTTCCTTGTCACACTCTCTTTTCCAAGCATGTAACTTTTCTCTCGAACAAGTTAATGCTATAATGGATTATTCTATATGTTTGCAACCACAAGAATTTAATTAAGATGAAGAGAGTAATGATATAAGTAGCATACGTATCAAGAATTCACAAACTCATAGTAATAGATAGTATATCAAAAGGCTTCCATAACCCTAACAGAGAAGTTTAGCTACTTATGATTACAACGAAGATCACAATAGACATCATTATCATACCAAAGCTCAAAGAATCTCACGTTGAAGATGGGTGTGGCGTCAAACTAGGTTGACGTTTTTGCCCTCTAGACATTTCTCACAAGTTGGCGTTTTTTCTCTGTTAAAACTTACAGACTCTGTAAACTGAATAATACTAGAAAGTCGAATGAATTCTCCAAAAAGCAAACGTGAATCAATGCATGAATGAATGCATGCTGAAAAATTCAGCAAAATAGGGTTTTTATAACATCCTTGTCCTATTCCTACTAAGTTACTGCTGATCCCCAAGTCTTTAGAAATACTATTTTTGCCCGGGACAAGTTCTCCATGCATCACTTTCAGTCCATAAGCTTTCAAAAGCTGTCTTCCCTCTTATGTGAAGTTTCCCTTGCTACAAAAAGGTCCACAAAGTGCTGAAATCTTCATCATTAATACCTGAAAACATGCTAATCACGTTGGTTAGCTCACTTACAGGAAAATGAACTAAAAATGCAGGAATTATATATTTTTTCCTTAAAACTTAGCTAAAATATGGGTAAATTATGGTGCTTTAGACGTGTAAATACGCCTATCATCAACACCCCACACTTAAAGCTTTGTTCGTCCTCGAACAAAATATTACGTCCATGCAATCAACTACTTAGAATATCACAGCAACAACATAAAATGTTCAACAAGACAGGCACGACAATTATTAACAAAGAGTAGTTTTCTTGCTCACTACTAGAAACAATTCAACCTCCAACATAGACTCGTGATGATGGTTAATTTGTATCCACAAGTTAAGGCACAAAGAATCATACAAAACTACCCAAAACTCATCAACCATGTGTGTCTCACACAAGATACCACCCATAATCACTCACAAGTTTTGCATTTTTCGGAACATGGGTATTAGATTCTCCTTGCTCTCACTCTCACAAAGAATTCATATGTTGCAACTGATGACCATAAGCTTGCCCTTAGTGTAATGCTCCACTAATATCAGAATGCTAAGCTTAGGATCAAATAGGTCTTTACAGGTTGTAATGTAGGCTAAGGGACAGGTAGGACTATTTTGGCCAGAAATAGTGACTATTTTCCCTAAGCGCTTTAATACATCACATTATGCCATTAACACTCTCTTTTAAACAACCCTTCTACCTTTCTTTTCATCTAACACCCCTTTTCACCTATTTTGTTATTCAATTATAAACACAAAGATGAGAATATACAACTTTTTTTTTTCTATTTCTGTTTTTTTCTTTTTTTTTCTTTTTTATAAAACACCTCTATGATAGCCACTCTTATTCACAACAATTTCAAGTACCAATACACTCTGAGGCATCACTCTCACCCACTTTCCTCTTATTTTGTCACATGACTCTACAATTTAAAGCGCTTAGGAATTTGGATCAAATTATGGTCTTGAAAAAAAATGGATTAGGCTACATATGAGGCTGTCAAAGAAAATAGCTAAAGGCTCAAAGAGGGTTAACTAGGATAATGTCCACGAGTAGGTAAAAAAAAGGTAAACAATCACAGGCTGCCAAAGAAATGCCTAAATCATCTCCTAAACTCACACTCTTTATTTCGCTTTACACACACACCAGGCAAGTTCTAGCATAAGTCACAACACAGAATATACTATATCCTCACACACACAAGGCACATGGTCAACTTTATTGGGAGCAGTATAGACTCTTGACCCAACAGATGAATGAATTAAACCACACAATTATCACCCAGTGAGTCACACGTAGAGCCTAAATGTCTCAATAGTAATGATTTAGCACAAACTCTTGTTATACTACCATGCCGTCTATCAGAATAATTTCATGCAAAATCTAAAAAAAATCTAGGATTTAAACTAACTAATTACGACTAATTAAAACAATCAAGAACTAGAATAAATGTAAATGCAGACAAAGAAGTGTAGCATACAAATACCAGCACCCCACACTTAGACGGGACACACTGCCCTCGGTGGAAAATAAATAAGGAAAACTTGATTAGTCGGACTCCTCTTCTATGTCTGGAGTCATACCCCCTGCGTCGGAATCATCATCAGAGTCGTCATCCTCAGAGTTTCCTCAAAATGTACCCCACTTGATCCCAAAAGTGCGTCGAGGTATTTGTAGAGAGGAGGACTCAACTTGCTCCTTTCTTGACCTTTTCTGTCCCTTCTGTGAGGTGGTCGCTTTTTCTTTTCCTTGTCGTCCTTTTAGGGCCATTCTACCTGAGATTAAAATAGAGTCATGTTAGCTTCATCTCGGAAGATTCAATCGAAAAACAAACAGTAGCGGTGCCACCCCATACTTAATTTGTTGGCACAGACTAATTAAGTGAGTGATGTCGATTACTCAGACTTCATAGACATACATTTAGGCGATATGTTCCAACAACATGTTCAGCACAATCATACGTTCATGTCATCTTAATTATCCTTTCCAATTCTATTTCATGTAATCTTGTCTATACTTTCATGTTTGGATGAATGCACTTTTTGAACCAAACTACCACATAAGGATCGTACCACAAATAGAAACAAGTTATTGCATAGGCATAATCACATCATCTTATGCTTGTGGTCAATCATAATCAGTATCTCGATGAACGAGTCATTCAAACATTCAAGATTTCAACCTACAAGAGTATGTATTAACTTCACAATTTCGACTTCATAAAACTATGACAGTGTATAACAATCAAATACAAGTCGGAACAAAGTCAAGAACACCCACACGTATTCTTTCACTCAACTAGATGTATCATAACAAACCAACCTCATTCAAATCACCAACACCACTTCAAGCTTTAACAAATCATTATAGGCATAGTATTGTAATAACTACGGAATATAAAAGAAGAACTTACTTGGTGATGGATCCGGAAGATGAACTCACAAGACTAGATGAGCAAAAAAAAAATTTTTTGAGAGGATTTGGAGAGTAAAGGCGGTGCCTAGGTTGAGAAAATAAGTGTGTTTTGTTCTAATGTTGAAGTTTTATTTATAGGACAAGGCTTGGGTCGGGTTTGACCCATTTAAAATTGGATTAGGAGACCGAAAAGTAAGCATAGGCGGCGCCTAATGCTTTGCCTATGCTTAGCATAGACGGCGCCTTTTGCAAAGCCTAGTTGAGCATAGGCGGCGCCTATGCTATGGCATTGTAGATTCAGAGAGCAAAGGCAATGGCATAGACGGTGCCTATGCTATGGCATTTCTGGGCATAGGTGGCACCTATGCTATGGCATTGTAGATTCAGAGAGCTTAGGCCATAGCATAGGCCTTGCCTTGTTCGTGGCCTAGATTTACATAGGTCTTGCCTTGTTCGTTGCCTAGATTTGCATAGGCAATGCCTAACCAATAGCCTTTGTTTCTTCATTCCAAACTTACCACCTTCAACATTACACAATTCCAAATTAAAATTTGGGCTAGATATCCTCCTTTATACGTCTTACACCTACATTTACTCAAAAACAACAAAAACAATTAGAACGATGGGTTGCCTCCCACCAAGCGCCTTAGTTTTGGTCGTGGCTCGACTCTTCTTTTTCGATTTTTATTTAACAAAAACAAACTCTTAGTAAAACAAAACGATTAAAAATGATGGGTTGCCTCCCATGTAGCGCTTGATTTATTATCGTGGCACGACATAGTTACCTCAATTACTTAGACTTCATTGAGATAGATGGTGCATCATTTTCTGAATGGATTCAGACGACGCTGATGCTTACTTGTAGGCATGCAATCTTCTTCGAGATGACTCTTGTGCATACATATCCCAGGAGGGATACCAATTATATCATCAATAGTCCAACCCATAGCTTTCTTGTACCTCTTCAGAGCAGAGATGAGAGCCTCTACGTGCTGTTCACCTAAATCAGCCGCAACACTCACCGAAAGTGTATTTCCACTTCCCAAGAATGCATACCTTAGGTGACGGGGGAGCTCTTTCGATTCTAGAACTAGTGGCTCTTCAATGGAAGTATTCGCTGTTAGTGAAGGTCGATTCCTAAGATCAAGGTCCAGCTTCTTAGTATCATGAGAATAGGACTTTATTCCTGTTAGAGTGCAAATAGTTTTTTCATATTCTTCAACATCCTCATGCTCAAAATTCAACAGCACAGCAGACAATGGCTCAACAATAAGCTGCTTCTCTACAGATAATCCTTTCTCATCCTCATAGTAAACATCAGCTAAAGAGAACACATCCATATCTCTAGGCTGCTTCATTGATTTGCATACATCAAAATGGACCACTTCGTCATTCAGCCGAAATAAAAACTCATTAGCTCTTAAATCAATAAGCACACTTCCAGTTGCGAGGAAAGGACTCCCCAAGATTATGGGAACTTCAGAATCCACCTCGTAATCCAAAATAACAAAGTCTGCAGGAAAGATGAAGGTGGAAACCTTCACCAACACATCATATAAGATACCAACAGGCCATTTTACCGACCTATTTGCCATCATGAGCCGCATATTGGTTGGTGTAGGATCGCCCAACCCCAACTTTCTGTAAACGGATAACGGCATCAAATTGATGCTAGCCCCCAGATCGTACAACGCCTTAGCAAAATCCAAGGATCCAATCGTGCAAGGAATAGTGAAAGCACCAGGATCTGCCTTCTTCTATACTAAAGACCTCGTGGCAATTGCACTGCAATGATGAACATTATCTGCCAGCTCATAGCTTACTGCCCGCTTCTTTGTCAAAAGGTCCTTCATGAATTTAGCATACCCAGGCATCTGTTCCAGCGCCTCCACCAATGGAACATTAATAGTCAGTTGCTTCAACATGGTCATGAATTTACTGAACCTGGTGTCATCAGCTTTCTTCTTCAGTCTCTGCGGAAAAGGTGGTGGTGGAAGGGGAATCATTTTCTCCACCACTTTCTCTTTATCTTGCTTCCGATTATCAACCTTTACAGGAGTGTCATCAGCCTTCTTCTTCAGTCTCTGAGAAAAAGGTGGTGGTGGAAGAGGAATCATTTTCTCCACCACTTCCTTTTTATCTTGCTTCTGATTATCACTCTTTTCAGGCTGGTGACGTCTAGGTGTAACATCATGAGCACTCACTTCAGCTTCTACGGCATCTTCAAACTCTGCTTCATCAACATTCTCTGCTATATCATCAACCACCTGCTTGCCTTTGGATGTATTTTCCAACACTTTACCACTCCGGGTAGTAATAGCCATACACGATCCGTCATTCCTTGGGTTTTGCACAGTGTCACTGGGTAGCGTGCCAGCCTTTCTTTGGTTGAATGCCGCTGATAATTGACTCAATTATTGCTCCAACTGTTTTATTGCAGTAGAATGCGAGTCAACAAATTGATTTATTGATGACAAATCATTCTTTACCTCAGTAACGCCCATGTTGGTTGCCTCCACTCCTTTCAACAACTTAGACATCATATCTTCCATGGACATCGTCCCAGAGCCAGACGCCATAACCTCACGATTTCCAGGAGGAACATACAAACCACTCCTGTCAGTCTTATTCTTCCAACCACCTTGATCGCGGTCCTTGTATCCAGATTTATCATAATAGTTCCGACCTTGGTTTCCTTGGGCGTTGCCTCGGAAACCCCCCTGATTATTCAAGTAATTTGCTTCTTCCTCAGAGCCTGATTCATCTCTTCCCTGTGATACAATGGCCTTAACCTTTTCGGTCTTCCCTGATAATAAGTGCTTGGTAAGAAGATCCATCTGCGTTTTCATGTGAGCCATATCTTGGTCACGTTCCTCTTGTTTACGCCTCTGCTCTGCAGTCAAGCCAATAGATACGGCAGAGCTTGCTACCTCAGAATCCCTGGTATGCCAAGCTCTACTCTGCTTTGTCATACGATCTAGAATATCACTTGCCTCAAGAAAAGTAAGGTCCATGAATGACCCACCTACAGCATTATCAACCACTGGCTTAGTCAGTGAGTTCAATGCCCTGTATAATATCTCCATCAAGTGGATGTTGGTCATCTGATGATTTGGGCACCTCATAAGCTTCTTCTTGAACCTCTCCCATGTTTCGTGGAGAGCTTCAGTTGGAAGCTGTCAAAAATTGCTGATCTCATCTCTCAACTGTGCTCTCTTGGATGGTGAAAAGAATCTTTCTAGGAAAGCGCCTTTCAGTTGCCTCCAATTAGAAATAGAATCAGGAGTTAGCCCGTTCAGCCATAGAGTTGCCTCCCCAGATAGAGACAATGGAAATAAGCACAGCCGAATTGCATTCTGCCCAACTCCTGGATTGTCAAACGACTTACATGTTGAAATAAAATTGACCAGATGCATATTCGGGTCATCGCCTGCAAGTCCACCAAATAAACCTTTGAGCTGCAATAGCTGAATCATGGTGCTAGTGATATTGAACTTGGCTCCAGGTGCCAAGGGCGGAGGAATAATAGCCTCTGGGGCACCAGCTCCATCAAGATCATCATCATCATCATCAAAAGGAGCCTGCACAGCTCGGCGTTCAGGTCTCATTCTAGCTTGACGATCTCTCCTGTTCACAGGTGCTGCCACCTCATCTGCACGCCGTGGATTAAGTAACTCATCATCACCTAGGTCCTCATCATCAGGATTTGTTGCCCGACATGGGTTATCAATATTCTGTTGATGCACTTGAGCAGCTGCCAACGCAGCTAATCTATCCTGCTCCTGTTGAGCAGCCCTTCTTTCAATGTCACATTGTGCATCCATTCTGCCAATAAGTTGAGGTTCAGGATTTATGGGTAATAATGGCTGACCAGAACTACGAGTATTTGGCATGCACTCAGCAGAACCTGAATAAAACAAAAACAACAACTAAAATTAAAATTCGAGAATCTTTGACCAAAGGGTCTAGTAACTATCACAAACTTAGTTGACAACTGTATTCCCCGGCAACGGCGCCAAAATTTGATAACGTCCAAACTACAGCTCTCGTAAGAGTGTAAGCGGTCGCTGTCAAATATAGAACCCAACTGGGTTGGGTGTCGAATCCCACAGGGAATACTTGGTCACTAAGTGTTGCAATTGTTAGCAGACTATTGGTCGAAAGTTCTACAGAAAGGGGGGATGGTTTAGGCGTGAATTAAAAGTATCAAAATAGCAAAGTAAAAGCGGAATGCTTTGTTGAGTAAGATTTAATCGATAAGAATTATAAGTTAGGGTTATGTCCACCTTATGAGTTCTACGTATCTATTAACTATGAGTAATGCGGAATTCAGACATGCATGCACTTATAGAGATTTGTATTCTAATGGTAAATCCTAGTGTCTCTCGACCATCAAGGATTATCTCACTTAATGGTACGAACTCTCCAAGAGGTTAATCCAGTTACGACACTAACGTGTAAATAGGGGTTGGTAGCCCTATTTCCTTGTCACACTCTCTTTTCCAAGCATGTAACTTTTCTCTCGAACAAGTTAATGCTATAATGGCTTATTCTATATGTTTGCAACCACAAGAATTTAATTAAGATGAAGAGAGTAATGATATAAGTAGCATACGTATCAAGAATTCACAAACTCATAGTAATAGATAGTATATAAAAAGGCTTCCATAACCCTAACAGAGAAGTTTAGCTACTCATGATTACAACGAAGATCACAATAGACATCATCATCATACCAAATCTCAAAGAATCTCACGTTGAAGATGGGTGTGGCGTCAAACTAGGTTGACGTTTTTTCCCTCTAGACGTTTCTCACAAGTTGGCGTTTTTTCTCTGTTAAAACTTACAGACTCTGTAAACTGAATAATACTAGAAAGTCGAATGAATTCTCCAAAAAGAAAACGTGAATCAATGCATGAATGAATGCATGCTGAAAAATTCAGCAAAATAGGGTTTTTATAACATCCTTGTCCTATTCCTACTAAGTTACTGTTGATCCCCAAGTCTTTAGAAATACTATTTTTGCCCGGGACAAGTTCTCCATGCATCACTTTCAGTCCATAAGCTTCCAAAAGCTGTCTTCCCTCTTATGTGAAGTTTCCCTTGCTACAAAAAGGTCCACAAAGTGCTGAAATCTTCATCATTAATACCTGAAAACATGCTAATCACGTTGGTTAGCTCACTTACAGGAAAATGGACTAAAAATGCAGGAATTATATATTTTGTCCTTAAAACTTATTAGCTAAAATATGGGCAAATTATGGTTCTTTAGGCGTGTAAATACGCCTATCATCAGGTACAATTTGACCAGTTAGTTGTTTTTCTTCTGGGTCATTTATCGGCATCGCAACTTGAAACCTGTCAATACTAAAAGTTTTGACAGGATCATGCTGGGATGTCAATATTAACTCACGCCCCGTCGGTGATCCATTATCATCATGTTGATAATCATCCTCTTTCTCTTTCTGACTCTCCAATTCCTCCTCTTTCTCACTTTCATTTTCTTCATCACTATCTACGGACCCTTGTCCACCTCCCTCAACGTTGTTTACATATCTCTCCTCAGCTTCACTTTTCCCTGATTGAGATTGTTCAGGAAGATCCTCCGAATCCCTCTGTACTGTAGCCTTTTTTTTGAGTGGTCAGACGTTGATCCACTTTCACTTTCTTTTCTTTTGGGAGACATGTTTTACTTACAGACAAAGAAAAACAAAAATTACATTACAGTTGATGTATGCATATATTTTAAAAAATACATTACAGACACCACGAATACCGACACACCAACAACCACCACCACAAACACTATCAACCAATACCAACAAATAAACAAACACCACGAATACCGACACCACCAACCAATGCCACCACGACGACCACAAACACCACCATCACCACCACCACCACCAACACCACCATCCAACTATACCACGACAGTCAACGGAATACTGCGATGGAAACTAGGGATTTCTCGAGTTCTTTCTACGATTTTAACATCAAAACTCAAAATTGTAAACCCATTCTTGAAGATAATACAACTAAAAGTTTTATTTTTCATCATTAACTTAAAATTCCTTATTTTTTAGAAAAAAAAAAACAAATATAGAACTCTTCTCGAACTCTGTTGCCTTTGAAGACAAAGAAAACGATTGATACAAGCAAGAATGAAGTCGAAAATAACACCTATGTGGTCAAAAATGAGAAGAAAAATGATCTGTTGTGGAGGGTTGAGTAAATTTATTGAGTAGTTGTTGTCTGTACTGTATTGTTGAGTGAGAATGAGAGAGAAAGAGCCAGACCTCGAGATTTGAAATAATGAAACGTTTTGGTCTGAAATGATATTAATTATTTTTAAAATCATAAAATATATGTGTAATTTTTAACCCTCTCATTATGCAATTGCCAAAAGGGTAATTCAATTGAAATTGTATAAAACCAATTGAAGTTGTAGTTGACCGATACTCTAGGAGGTGACCCTGTGAAAACTCACCCCTGGTCCTAGATTAATCAATTTAGGTACTATTAGTCTAACATATGAACTCAATTGAAATTGTAAAAAATAAATGTTCAACATGTTGCGTCAGATTTCTCATCTGTTGTAAATTATCAATCAGATTAGGTAACAATAGATTACGAATCTGATGTAAATTATCAAACAGATTAAGTCATCTGTTGCGACAAACTACCCATCTGTTGTAAATTATCAAATAGGCGTTGCCATCTGTTGTGGCTGACCCTATGAGAACTCACCCCTAGTCCTATATTATTCATATAAGGTATTAGTACCCTAGTCCTAGATTAATCAATTAAGGTATTAGTCTAACATATGAGGTAGTAAGAATCGGTTCGGCTCAGAGTGATCGATCGTCGACTCTGGTCGGGAGGAACGCAGTACCGTTTTATCATGCAATTGATAAAAGACTCAATTGAAGTTGTAGTTGACCCTATGAGAACTCACATTCAATTAAGGTATTAGTCTAACATATGAACTCAATTGATTATATATAAATAAATGTACAACTTGTTGCAACAGATGTCTTTTCTGTTGGATCAAATCAAACAGATTATGTAATCTGTTGCAATATATTACGCATCTGTTGTAAACTATCAGACATATTAAGTCATCTGTTGCAATAAATTACCCATTTGTTATAAATTATCAAATAAATTAAGTCATATATTGCAATAGATTACCCATTTGTTGTAAATTATCAAATAGGCGTTGTCATCTATTGTAGTTGACATTATGAAAACTTACCCCTAGTCCTAGATCAATCAATTAAGGTGTTAGTTGAATATATGAGGTAGTAAGAATCGGTTTGGCTCAGAGTGATCGATCGACGACTCTTGTCCGGAGGAACGCAGTACCATCTCATCATGCAATTGACAAAAGACTCAATTGATGTTGTAGTTGACCCTATATTCAATTAGGGTATTAGTACCCTAGTCCTAGATTAATCAATTAAGATATTAGTCTAACATATGAGGTAGTAAGAATCGGTTCGACTCAGAGTTATCGATCGACGACTCTAGTCGAGAGGAACGCAGTACCGTCTCATCATGCAATTGCCAAAAGACTCAATTGAAGTTATAGTTGACCCTATGAGAACTCACCCCTAGTCCCAGATTATCCAATCAAGGTATTAGTACCCTAGTCCTAGATTAATCAATTAAGGTATTAGTCTAACATATGAGGTAGTAAGAATCAGCTCGGCTTAGAGTGATCGATCGACGACTCTGGTCGGAGGAATGCAGTACCGTCTTATCATGAAATTGCCAAAAGACTCAATTAAAGTTGTATTTGACCCTATGAGAACTCTCATTCAATTAAGATTTTAGTCTGACATATGAACTTAATTGAAATTATATATAAAAAATGTTCAACCTATTGCAACAGATGTCTTTTCTGTTGGATCAAATCAAACAGATTAGGTAATATGTTGCAACATATTACGCATTTGTTGTAAACTATCAAATAGATTATGTCATTTGTTGCGACAGATCACGAATTTGTTGTAAACTATCAAACAGATTAAGTCATCTGTTGCACTTAAATATTTTTAGATCTTTTTTTTATAAAGCAATTTAGGTATTTCCTGTCCGAGATAAAATAGTTAAAATACTAAGGCGGTAAAAAATATTACTCGGTACTACTTGGATAACTCAAAAATCTCTTGAGTGAGTAGTCTTATCTGGTTTTTTCAATGTCACCGTCTCCTCGTGCCCCTCAAAAGTTATTAATGAATATTTAAAACCCCCCATATCTAGAACTCTCTCTCCTTCAGCCATAAAGTATCCTGGACTCAACTCATAACTCTTCTTTATTCTTTATTCTCAATTGTCTTTGTTGTTTCCTTTTTTCCTCTCTTTTCTCTCTTCTTTCGGATGAGGATCCTTTGGGATATCAACCAATCAATATCTTTTCTCGACTAAACTGGATGTTCTGATCCATTTGCTTTTTTGACATTGCACGTATGGTTCAAAGTTGCTCTTTTCATCTCGTCTTCTTCTTTGTATGTCATTTAAATTAGATATTTACATCTATTGCTATTAATGATTTACCCATTACCAGTTTGCTATTTATTGAGAAAATTGAAGGAAAGGTGAATTTTAAGTCTTGAATGAACAAAACGTTGTTTTTATTAAAATATGCGAAAAAATTCATCTGTTGGGAGAACTTAAAAAGTCTTGTTATCAGTATAGTTTTTTTTTATATCTTTTGTTTGGTACTTTGGTGGTGCTGTTGTTGGGGGGGGGGGTTGTGTTGGAACATGTGATGTTTGTGTTGTGGATGGTGTTGGAACATATGGTGTTGCTTTGTTTGTTTCTTTATTGTTGATGCTGTTGGTGGTGGTGTTGCAACAGTTTCCTCAACTGTTGCAACTGATGAATCAGCTGTTGGAACAGACGGAGCTACTTTTTAAAGAAATCAAACCAGTAGCAAGGCTGGTTTGATTTATTCCAATAGATGACCCATCTGTTGCAATATGTCATCCATCCTTTGCAAACGATGCCTCATCGGTTGAACAGATGGGTAATCTGTTGCATCATATTGGTCATCTGTTGATTCACTCAATTTTGTGTTACCCTTTTGTAATGTTCTTTTTGTTCTTCTCTTGTTTGACATCAAATGTATTTCACTTGTTTGCAGACAAAAGAAAGTGAAATTGGATCCACTTTTGCCCGGCCAGCATTAAAGACTAGAGTAAAGATGGGTTTGGAGGAATAAGCTACTTGCAGATGGAACCACTTTATATGTGGGAGGTATGTATTACTGATCAACCTATCATGAAAACACACATCCAGTACAATGATTTTGTGAATGTTTGTTCTTTACCTATTAGGCATTAATTCTTCAAACAAGATATGGCATTTTACAGTTAAGATTGTTAGGTTCAAACTGGTAAGGCTGAGGGACCAAGACGGTGGTGTCGATACCCCGTTACAATTTAATGACAGTTTATGCTCATGTTTTTGTGTCAAGTTTGGGGAAGGGTTCAAGTTTTTGGCGGCAGTGTAAATATCCAATAGTGATTGGACCGATTTTAATGGTGCAATGGACTTGTTGAAAGGACTTCAAAGCCTCGCACTGCAACAAACAACGATGGATCTAATAGAAATTTTCCTGATCCAAATTTATATGGATGGGTTGTTGGAAGAGACTATTATACAACAGAAGGTGTTTGGGAGAAAACCTGTGCGGGAAGAGGAAGGTTGAGAAGGCCATATATCATCTTAGTACTTGTTTAAGAGGATACATAGGGTCGGAAAGAAAGTGTAGCAAAATTAGCTTATGAAATTGACATGAAAAATGAAAAAACTGGATGAGATGCGAATGTGAAAGTGTATCCAAAAATGAAAATCCATCAGTCGTTGAAGAAAAAGAAGAATGGTCAAGAGGAATTGAGCTGGTCACTTTGCTAGAGACTGCAACTAGAGAGAGCGGCCTCAATGAAGACCCACAAAATACAGGACTAGAACTCTAAGGAAGCAGCTTCGCGAGCATGGAAGGTGGTAAGATTGTCGGTCTGAATTGACATCTAGGATTCAATTTTGACCGACAATCTTACCACCCTCCGTACTCGCGAAGCTTTTTCCTTGGAGTTTTTGTTCTGCACTTTATGAGAGTCTTCATTGAGGCCACGTTCGCAAGTTGTATTCTGGAGCAAAGTGTTTTGTCCAGCTCCAGTCCTGTTGACCATTCTTTTTTTTTCATCGACTGCCGGATTTTTATATTTTGATACACTTCCACATTTGAAGCTCATCCAGTTTTTTCGTTTCTAATGTGAATTTCATTGTCCAATTTTGCTACATTTTCCTTTCTACCCTGTGTTTCCTCTTAAACAAGGTCTGAAATGATATATGGCCTTCTCAACCTCCCCCTTCATGCATAAGTATTCTCCTAAGCACCTTCTACTATAAAAAGTCTCCTCTATCAATCCATCCATATAAATTTGGACCAGGGGAATTCTTATTGTTTCTATAGTTGTTTGCTGCATTGCGAGGCTTCGGAGGCCTTTCAAGAAGTCCATTATGCCATTAAAACTGGTCCAATCACTATTGGATATTTACACTGCCGCCAAATGTCATACCCCTTTTTCGACTCCAAAAAAGATAATGTATTGTAAGTTTCGAAAGGGTTTTTATTATTAAAGTGACAAAGATGAAAATTTGTTTAGAAAAAAGATTATTTACATTTTTTATTCAGAGTTGCCACTTGGCATAATCTGGTGTGCCAAGTCACCATTGGAAAATCCTTTTCAAAACCATTTGACTCTTTAAACTGGTTTGCGAACGGAGACCCGGCTAAGGAATTCTGTTGACCGAGGGGAAGGTGTTAGGCACCCCTCGATCCCGTGGTTCAACCACGGTCGCTTGGTAGAGTGTATCAACTATTTTGGCATTAAAAAATGTATAAACCACACAAAAAGCACGCAAAAATAATCAAACAAAACAAAACAATCCAAAAATGTAAAGTCGAGTCCAATTATACAGTCCAAAAATAGAAAGACACGAAAATATAAATCCTAGTCTAAACTAATTCTAGATTAAGCTCCAATGCCTTACCCGACGCCGCGGGCCTTCATCACGATCATTTTTTGCCAACATGATACGTCGGGGCATTCCCCAGTGAATAAATACAAGTGATCTCGGGGCATTCCTCGGCTAAATAAATACATTTTTTCAATACGAGAAAACCAAATCATTCACCCAAATTTCAATCATTCAAACAATATTTCAAACGTTCAATAAAATCACAAATTATAAACTTTGCCTACCCAAACTACGTTTGCCTAAACCAATCGGCGCATCATGATACTACCCAATCAAACACTCGTATTTGCTTCAAAATAACCAACGATAATAAATCAAAGCAATATTCATTCTTTATCAATTCCTACCATCCAACCCCACATTCCATTTTTTATACCAAATTCCAATGATTCAAGACAGTCATCTCAACAATCCACAACCATCTATTCAATGAAATCAAACACCAAATTAATGTCACCAAAATTCAACCACACATCAGGCAAATCAAACACGTATAGTAAAGTAAAATTAGAAGAGATAGAGTTGGACCTTAAATTTGAAGCTTTCAAACTCAATGTTATTCGAATAAAGAGAGTCTGCACCCGAAAACCTCGAGCCGAACCTTAACACCAATAATCCAACTCGACAAATAATGACCCGTTCACCGTCACTTTTCACGCCGTCACTGTTCATCGGTCACTGTTCACTGTTCACTGTTCACCGGTACTGTTCACCGATCACTGTTCGCCGGTTACTGTTTACCGGTTACTTTTTTTTTTTTTTTCGTTGTTGTTCTTGTTCTTGTGAGGAAAGATTATTTGGTGATTCTTGTTATTGTGGAGAAGATGATGATCAAAGAATGAGCCCTTTTTTCTCTTAGAATTTTTCTTTTATAATGGGCATGGATTTGTTATGATGTGAGAATTTTGGTGGGTCCCCCATATATTCTTTCTTTGTGGACAAGAAAAAGGAGGGGGGGATCATATGGGTAGTTAGGGTAGGTGGAAGCTTTTAATTGAGTAGGTTGTTAGGATAAGATAAATTAGTTAAAGGTATTTTTTTTTGTTTATTATTGTATTTTTGTGGGATATAATTACATGGGGTTGGACACATGGTAAGGTGAACTAAAAATGAATAAAATTAGACTTCGGGAAGTACAAAATTAGGTGTCTACATCATGCCCCCTTTGAATGTAAACACAAAGTATTTTCAGACAAAGAAGTAGACAGCGAGACCAAATTTTGACCCGACCATTATTCAAAGAAAAAAACAGAAGGAAGAAGGACAACCGGGTCTTGACTTAAGACATCCCACCTACTCACATTATGAGAGGATCGAGTGACAAGTATCTCAACTTTTAAAGAGAGATGGACTATACAGAGTTGGAGAGTCGAGTGAGGTTCCATCGAGGTTCCGGTCCGCGGCTCCGCCATTACATAAAAAAATGAAAATTACAAGTTAAAACATAAATGAAATTACAAAAATCCTATCTATGCAGCTTATATTGTATCTTGACTCAACTTTCATCACCCTATTCTTCAGGCGGGCTCCTGACTTGCTATTTCTTTAACTTGTTGCTTGCCTTTCAATTTCTTCACCCTGTTCTCCAGGCGGGTTCCTGACTTGCTATTTCATCAACTTGTTGCCATGCTTTCAACTTCTGCACCCTGTTCTGCAGGCGGGCTCCTGACTTGCTATTTTTATCAACTTGTTGCTATGCTTTCAATTTCTTCACCCTGTTCTGCAGGCGGGCTCCTGACTTGCTATTTCATCAACTTGTTGCTATGCTTTCAATTTCTTTACCTTGTTCTGCAGGCGGGCTCCTGACTTGCTATTTCATCAACTTGTTGCTATGCTTTCAATTTCTTCACCCTGTTCTGCAGGCGGGCTCCTGACTTGCTATTTCATCAACTTGTTGCTATGCTTTCAATTTCTTCACCCTGTTCTGCAGGCGGGCTCCTGACATGCTATTTTTCAATTTGTTTAACTTTCAATTTCTTCACCTTGTTTCTTGGTTTTCCATTTATTCGCCCTGTGCTTCGGGCATGCTCCTGAAATCACATCAAAACTGAAAAGAAAATTATCCCAAATAAAGAAATGTAATTTCTATGAGTTAATTGGAATGACTCGACTAAAAGGTACGTCTTTTAGGAATCAAGGAGAATGACTCGACTAAAAGGTACGTCTTATAGGAATCCAGGGGGATGACTCGACTAAAAGGTACGTCTTATAGGAATCAAAGAAAATGACTAAAAGGTACGTCTTCTAGCGGTCAAAGGGGATGACTCGACTAAAAGGTACGTCTTATAGGAATCAAAGGGGATGACTCGACTAAAAGGTACGTCTTATAGGAATTAAGGGAAATGACTCGACTAAAAGGTACGTCTTCTAGGAATCAAAGAGGATGACTCGACTAAAAGGTACGTCTTATAGGAATCCAGGGGGATGACTCGACTAAGAGGTACGTCTAATAGGAATCAAAGGGGATGACTCGACTAAAAGGTACTTCTTATAGGAATCAAAGAAAATGACTAAAAGGTACGTCTTCTAGGGGTCAAAGGGGATGACTCGACTAAAAGGTATGTCTTATAGGAATCAAAGGGGATGACTCGACTAAAAGGTACGTCTTATAGGAATCAAAGGGGATGAGTCGACTAAATGGTACGTCTTATAGGAATCAAGGGAAATGACTCGACTAAAAGGTATGTCTTCTAGGAATCAAAGGGGATGACTCGACTAAAAGGTACGTCTTCTAGGGGTCAAAGGGGATGACTCGACTAAAAGGTACGTCTTATAGGAATCAAAGGGGATGACTCGACTAAAAGGTACGTCTTATAGGAATCAAGGGATGACTCGACTAAAAGGTACGTCTTATAGGAATCAAAGGGGATGACTCGACTAAAAGGTACATCTTATAGGAATCAAAGGGGATGACTCAACTAAAAGGTACGTCTTATAAGAATCAAGGGAAATGACTCGACTAAAAGGTACGTTTTCCAGGAATCAAGGGGGATGACTCGACTAAAAGGTACGTCTTATAGGAATCAAAGGGGATGACTCGACTAGAAGGTACGTCTTATAGGAATCAAGGTAAATGACTCGACTAAAAGGTACGTCTTCTAGGAATCAAAGGGGATGACTCGACTAAAAGGTACGTCTTATAGGAATCAAAGGGGATGACTCGACTAAAAGGTACGTTTTCCAAGAATCACGGGGGATGGCTCGACTAAAAGGTACGTCTTATAGGAATCAAAGGGGATGACTCGACTAAAAGGTACGTCTTATAGGAATCAAGGGAAATGACTTGACTAAAAGGTATGTCTTCTAGGAATAAAAGGGGATGACTAGACTAAAAGGTACGTCTTATAGGAATCAAAGAGGATGACTCGACTAAAAGGTACGTCTTATAGGAATCAAGGGAAATGACTCGACTAAAAGGTACGTCTTCTAGGAATCAAAGGGGATGACTCGACTAAAAGGTACGTCTTCTAGGGGTCAAAGGGGATGACTCGACTAAAAGGTACATCTTATAGGAATCAAAGGGGATGACTCGACTAAAAGGTACGTCTTATAGGAATCAAGGGATGACTCGACTAAAAGGTACGTCTTATAGGAATCAAAGGGGATGACTCGACTAAAAGGTAAGTCTTATAGGAATCAAGGGAACTGACTCGACTAAAAGGTACGTCTTATAGGAATCAAAGGGGATGACTCGACTAAAAGGTACGTCTTATAGGAATCAAAGGGGATGACTCAACTAAAAGGTACGTCTTCTAGGAATCAAAGGGGATGACTCGACTAAAAGGTACGTCTTATAGGAATCAAAGGGGATGACTCGACTAAAAGGTACGTCTTATAGGAATCAAGGGAAATGACTCGACTAAAAGGTACGTCTTCTAGGAATCAAAGGAAATGACTCGACTAAAAGGTACATCTTATAGGAATCAAAGGGGATGACTCGACTAAAAGGTACGTCTTATAGGAATCAAAGGGGATGACTCGACTAAAAGGTACGTCTTATAGGAATCAAAGGGGATGACTCGACTAAAAGGTACGTCTTATAGGAATCAAAGGGGATGACTCGACTAAAAGGTACGTCTTATAGGAATCAAGGGAAATGACTCGACTAAAAGGTACGTCTTATAGGAATTAAAGGGGATGACTCGACTAAAAGGTACGTCTTATAGGAATCAAAGGGGATGACTCGACTAAAAGGTACGTCTTATAGGAATCAAAGGGGATGACTCGACTAAAAGGTACGTCTTATAGGAATCAAGGGAAATGACTCGACTAAAAGGTATGTCTTCTAGGAATCAAAGGGGATGACTCGACTAAAAGGTACGTCTTATAGGAATCAAGGGAAATGACTCGACTAAAAGGTACGTCTTCTAGGAATCAAGACTTAAGTTAGGAAGTTCATTACCTAAGAAGCAAAATTCAAATTACCCAATCAAGAAAGTGTGTATCGTTATCAATTTTGTTGGAATTATCAAAATAATGAAATGCGTCTCCTTACCAAAGCTGCTTGAATTACCAAAACAAGGAAGTGCGTCTCCTAGAGATCTTGAATTATGAGTTTTACCATGGTTTTGATTACCAAACCTGTGCAGCAACCTTGCCTCTTGCATTTGTTGAGGTGAGAAATTACGTCCTTTGATGTTTAGGCTCTGAAATCCTTAATCTGAATGCAACATGTATTCCTATTACATACAAAGAAAACTTGTGAGTTTAAAAACATGGTGGCTAGTTTGTGGCTTTGGCTTTTGAGGCAATTGCTCCTGCCCCCGTCACATTTAGCTTTGCTTCCAACCATTAGCATATGTCATTGATTTGCTGTATCATTGACTCAAACTCAGCTTATCAAGAGTGACTCTGAAACAAACACAATATTTTTGCTTTGTCGTGTTTCTCAAATAAACCCTTTGAACCTTGGTATGTCCATGAGTTCCCCTACTTCTCTGTTGACAAAACTTTCTGCATGCCCTTTTTGGGTTCACAATAATGTCTCTTTCATGTGCTAGCTTTTGTCTTGCTTTGTGCAATTAATGAAGCTGGTAGCCAGTTTTGAAATCTTTTCTCACTTTTTTTGACACGGACTTGACTCAAAGACAAGAAACAAAAAAAATAATGACAATTTTTGTTTTGATAACTGACTCAAGAAATATAAAATTAAAATAAAGAGAAGAAAGGAAAGACAATGAATGTCCCCTTTTAAAACAAAGAAACGAAAAATTCATCTAAAAATGACAGTCAACACTAATGATTATGCCATGCATTTTGGATTAAGCAGCTTGATCCTTTCATCCAAACTTTCTACTCATTGTTGTTGAGTTAATGGCCTTGAAACTGAGTTACTTTCTTAGGTCAATTGCATTTAAGACCCCATCGGCTAGTGGCGCCTTGAAGGGTTTTAGCCAACAAGCTTCTTTCATTTTCTCTCGGCTCACTATCGCCTTATGGTGCCCGTGAGGGTTTTCACCAATAAGACTCTCTCATTTTTATTTCTCTCAACTTACCATAGACTTATGGTGCCTGTAAGGGTTTTCACCAATAAGACTCTCTCATTTTTATTTCTCTCTTGATTCCCTATGAGGAAGACAAATAGTTCCCAAATGCATCATCATATTCCTTGCATGCTCCGCCTTAACATCCTCAAAGATTGATCTGAAGGTCTTTCTTTGGTTGTAACTTGGCTTTTGGATAAGGTTAGAAAGAAAGGATGACATGAGGCCCAAACGACACTTGAAGTGGGGTAGGACTTACAACTTTTGGAATCGACTCAAACAATGAGGATTAACTCATGCCCCAGTTTCTTTTGACTGGGTGACACTAAATTGTTTATTTGGTTGGACCGATCCCTTAGTAGGGCAGCCTACGTATCTCACCCCCGAGAGAGGAGAATCAGGTCACGCGTAGTTCTGGCAGCTTATTTTGCTTAATTCTGATTTCTTTTTTTTTTCTTTTGGGGATTTTTCTGACTCTATTTTTCTTCACACTCTTTTTTCTTTTTTTTTTTGACACATTTTTTCTCTACTCTTTTTCTTTTTTTTTTGAACTTTTCTGACTATTGTTTTGCTCGACATTGTTCTTTCGAGCTTTGCTGACTATATTGATACCAAAAGAGGTGTATGATAGAAAATAAGACTAAAGCTCAAATGGGGTATACAAAGGATGACACGATGTTTGGATGGCAGAATCAAATGCCTTCGTCATATCAATCTTTGAAAATGCAAGTACATATCATGCAATATGAAAGTGAAAGATGAAGATCTTTTGACATCTTTTACAGCATTAACTTTGACTGAGTATGTGCATCACTATTTCCTCTGCGTTTATATGGCATACAACTCCACTTTTGTTGCACATTCCTCACATTGAATGACTCATGATTTTGTGAAGCTGATTTTCTTTCTGTTCACGCGGCCACTATTTGATCTAATTGAGACATGTCTTTTAATTGATGACCAAGTTATTCTTGTGATTCTCAAAATAAGTGCCTTAATTTTCAAAGAAGGTTTCAACTTGATCACCAAATGCCCCAGCACTCTATCTATTTCCTCAGATGCTCTCTTTTTCTAACTTTAACCCTCTGATTCAATGTTCATTCTTAAACTGGATGTTAAGATCTAGCTGTAAATTTCACTAGCATATCATATCACTAGAGTCAACATAAAATGTACTATGTAAAAAAAAAAAAAAAAACACATATTTAAAACACAAAGAAAAAGGGGACACTCCATTTAATAAAAATGAAAGATAGAAGGGTTTGAACATAAACGACAAAGGGACAAAACAAGATAAATCCCGAACTACAACCCTGAAATAATTCGGAGAACAGAAAATAAAACAAAACAAGCTACCAAACCCCTTCCTGGTAAGGAGAGGGGTGACTTCTCCATTGCTCAGCCTGACATTTTAGCCACTGGTTTGCATATCAACATGACTAGAGTTTCCCTCACTATCAATGTTCTGCACCATAATTGATTCATCATGAATCATCTTTTCAATTTCTCTTTTCAAATCTCGACAATCTTCAATACTATGACCCTGAGCCTCAGAATGATATGCACATCGTGCGTTAGGATCAAAATTTCTTGAACGTCGATTAAGGGTATGCCCAAGGAGAGGAATGATCATTCCTTCCTGTACCAATCTCTGAAATAAACTGGCATATGACTCTCTAATTGGTGTGAAGCTATCTCTCGACTTTTGCCTCATTTTATTGTTTGGCTTGGATAGAAAATCTGGCTTAGAAGGGTTTTGGTATGTTTGTGGAGTTAGAGGATGACTCTGAGGCGTTGAGGTATGCCATTGTGGGTAAGATGAGGGTTGAACTTGTGGTTGTGCATTATACACTGGATATGGATGTGGAGGAACAGAGTATAATGGATTTTGGGAGTGATTATGTGGAGCCTGGGCATAAACTTGAGCTTGAACCTGAGATCGACGACGACGTGGTCTTCTTGACCTTTCTTGTTGTCCAACTATAATAGCAGATGCATCTTCCTCACTCTTTTCCTCCCCAACATTTCCTGAACCCTTTTGAATTACTTGAGTAGTCGCTTTCAATGTTGCAAAACTCACAATGCGACCAGTCTTAATTCCCTCTTCTATCATCTCCCCCATTTTAAGGACCTCAATGAATGGCTTGCCTAATACAGGTAACAAGTGTTGATAATATGTTTCGTCCTGCGCTTGAATAAACACCTCCACTATTTTGCTTTCTTTCATTGGCGGTTTTACTCTAGCAGTTTGTTCGCGCCATCTAATTGCATACTCCCTGAAATTCTTAGTATTTTTCTTTGTTATACTAGTTAGGGATTTTTCATCAGGGATCAACTCCACAGTGTATTGAAATTGTTGCACAAATTCGTTAGCTAGGTCATCCCAACTAATCCATTTGTCAATGTCTTGGTCAACAAACCATTCTGAAGCTAGACCTGAAAGACTCTCACCGAAATATGCCATGAGTAATTTTTCCTTCCCTCCAGCGCCCCTTAGCTGGTTGCAATAGCGTCTCAAATGTGCTACAGGATCGCCATGTCCATCATACTTCTCAAACTTCGGCATTTTAAAACCAAGAGAAAGATGTACACCAGGAAACATGCACAGATCTTTATATGAGACACTTTTGTACCCCCCAAGTCCTTGCAAGTTTTTCATAGTCAGTTCCAACCTTCTCAATTTTCTGGCTATTTCCTCTTGTTCTTCTGTCATAACAGGCTTCTTAGTGTTAGGAGGAAATTCAGGCGGTTGAGGGCAATCGTAAGGACCAGTCGACTTTAATGTAGGCTCGAGAGCATAATGCTGATCACTAAAAATATTCAATGCAGGCTCTATTGTAGAGTAGGAAGGCACAACTTATGGATGAACATCAAAAGTAGGAGGTGGGGGTGGCGCCTCAAAAGCATGAACAACAGCTGGAGCCGAGTATGTGGAAGTCTTAGATTGAGGAGTGAGGAAATGAACATTGGAAGTGATTGGATATTGTTGTCCCGGAGTCGATCCTGATGCATATTGTGCCATATCAACAAAAATGGGAAATTGTGCATGTGACACGGGAGGCAAGCTAGAAAGATATTCCAGATTATCCGTGGGAACTGAAGGAGAAGGCAACCCACTGGCCCAAGCTCGATGCATTTCTGTCATTTGTTGTCTTAGCCTCCTGACCTTTTGGTTTAAACTCTCATTTTCCTGATTCTTTGTTTAATCCATGATGTCACTCTCTATATCTTTGTTGAACACAACTAACCCTTTGGATTTGGTGTGATGTGAAGGGCCGGCCAGAATGCCACAAACCAACCACCTTAAACTGACTCAACATAAAACAACAAATGTGTTAGAGTTCAACACTTTTTCAAAACCTTTTTTTTTAAAAGATCACCGAACCCAAGAAGGGCGCCTACGTATCTCACCCCCGAAAAGGGAGAATCAGGTGTGCGTAGTTCGTAAAGTTTTGTCAAAATGGCCAATTAAAATCTTTTTTTTTCTTTTTCTTGAAACTTTAAAAAGAAAAGAAAATAACAAATTATCAAAAGAATTGACGAAAATCTTTTTTTGCATTTTTTTAGGTTTAAACTCCCTATACAAAAATGGAATCTACGATTACCAAAGAAGAATCTTTTTGGATTTTTCGATTTAGAATTTCATAGGAAAATGAAACTTGAAACTATTAAAAAAATCTTTTTGTAGTTTTCTTTTAGAGATGTATATGAAACACCTACTCTAAGTGAAGAGTGAAGAAAAATCATTTTGAATTTTTCAGATTCCTGTACAACATGAAATCTATGGTTACCGAAGAAAATATTTTTGAATTTTCGATTTTAAATTTCATACGAAAATGAAACTTGAACCTATTAAAGGAAAATATTTTTTTTTTGCTTTCTTTTAAAGATGTACATGAGACACCTACTCTAAATGAAGAGTGAAGAATTTTTTTTTTTTGAATTTTTGAAATAAGATCCCCGAACCTAAAATAGGTTGCCTACGTATCTCACTCCCGAGAGAGGAGAATCAGGGGTGCGTAGTTCGTCCAGATTGGACAATTAACGATTAACTAACAGATTGACCCTAACTTAAGGGCACAACCAAAGACAAACGAATAAAATCTTTTTGAGGGTTTTTTTTTCTTTTAATTAGACACTTCAACTAAACTGACACCAACAATTATGAAGGAAAAAAAAATCTTTTTGGTATTTTCATTACATGAAATGTACAAATTTCTACCATTTTTTGCATTTTCTTTTATAAAAACTGCTAAAAAAAATCTTTTTTTGAAAATTTCAAATTATGAATGCATGCTAAAGGAGACAAATGAAAAATCTTTTTGATATTTTCATTTTTGAGAAATGAGTGCAAAAGGTAAAAATCTTTTTTTTTTGAATTTTTGGATTGTGAAGAACAAAAACCATAAAGAACACTAAAAGCTACGACACTCTTTTTTTTTTCTTCTTTTCGACTCACTTCACTTTTTTTTTCTATTTTTTTCAACAATTCTTGCCTACGCACCTTACTTCTAACACATGTTTTCACCAAATCAGTCCGTCAAATGACCCCATTACCCTCAAAGATGCAACATTTAGCACGTAGGGATGCGTTAGAGGTGAGTCTCCTACAAAGGACCAAGTGGGCCCCGCTAGGTCTCAATATGATGCACATAAGCATGACCTAAAGGCTGACCTACGTTGTGGTTTACTAACAAGGCCGTTCGGGGGAGCATATGTGTCACGCCCCAAAATCCCATCGGGCCGGACTGACACCCGAAGCCGAGAAGACTCGGGAGAACCCGTTCAAATACCTGTACTTTCCCTTACATGTCACCAAAAATTTAGACAGCACTTCGTTGCATATAGAAGGATCCAATTACCTGTATCAGCACAACACGCACAAATATATATATATATATATATATAATACTTGGCCGTCGGGGCCACCACATATACAGATATAACATCACTATATAAACTTCCATGACTTTACCCTTCCTTATGTCTACAAAGTCTCTAGGATATACATGACATAACTAGGGTCGGGACAAACTCCCGCCCACACCTGACTCCTGTACAATAACAAAACATAAGGAACCGACTCGGAAAACTCCGAAGCAAACTGGAGCTCACCAACAATAGCTGTATGACCTGGCTCCTATCTATGCTGTGAATGAGCTGAGGTAGCTGTGCCTGTAGCATGAAATGCAGGTCCCCATGGGGGACGTCAGTACGAAATATGTACTGAGTATGTAAAGTTGTAGATAATCACATATGATATAGGAGCTCAATAGAAATCCGAAACAAGTGAATAAATCGTAATAGGAGTGGACCACACTTACTAGAACTTGTGACAACCTGTACATTGAATTTATTCAATCACTTTACCTTCGTTCTTAACATCTTTGCAATCATTACTGTACTATACTGTGACCATTAGGCTGCCTCCAGTACATATCAACTGGGATCGCCCATGCTAGGCTTATGCCCCTGGGATACCACCCATAAACACGTAAATAGGGATCGACCCATGCTAGGCTTATGCCCCTGGGATACCACCCGATAAGAGAGAACTTCCATCACTTAGTTCAATTAATCTTTGAGATTGTTATTTCGGTCGCCACCACATTTTTGATACTTTGAAACAACGATACATCAATAAGAACCAAGTAATAGACCTTCTATACAATAACGACATAATAAAGACTCATTGGTACATCAACAATGTGTTTCAGAATCATCAATATCACAACAATGAAATAGGAGCCTTTTGGTATATCAATGAAACATTTTGACACTTTATAGAATGGAAACAACTTCGTTGGTAATGTAGAACAATACATGTTTTTGACAACCTCGGAATCTTACTTGATGGAACATTGGTGTTTTCATGCCAAAGAACATCGTTAGAGTATGCTTTACATACCTCGTTGTAGATTCGGATACCAATTCAACACAACTTCCCGCCTTTACAAATCACTTATCTACAATGAAATGTTTGGCATCTAGTATTAGCAACCCAACACCACAATTCTCTTCCATAATTCCGTACAACCAATATTTGCAAAACATTCCAAAAACCAACTTGAACAATAGGTTTATGTGTATATATATATATAATCATCAATACCACAACATCACACCAAATCCCTTCACAATTCAACATAATCCAACATCATTTCCCAATCATCTTTCAACAACAATCAAATAACATACTTTTTATGCTCACATGCATATATATATATACATATCCATATAAATAACACCAACATAATTTACATCCTTACCATAAAATGACCCTTTTGATTTCGAAGTCCTGTTGGCACAAATAAGGGGTGCTTCTCGAAGCCCTCGAGACGGTGAACACAACTACGGAATCAATTTGGACTTTCTACGGTTGAATCACAAGATAATTGGAATTGAACTTAGACTAGGGTTTCTTATTCTTCAATAATTTGGATGATAACATGATGGATATGAGGCTAAGTATATGTATATAATGACCAATTTTCGTCCATGAGGTGATGGAAAATGACCATATTGCCCTTAAAAATTTAAGTAAATCCGAATCTGTCCATGGTGGACTGTTTTGATAGGCTAAAGTAAATCGACCATAACTCTTTGCTCCAATATCGGATTTGGGTGAAATTTGTATAGTTGGATAGATAATTCAAAGGTATTTAATTTAATATAAAGTAGGCCACACAGTTCGTCCTGTACAAGGAATTATGATCGTTTGAATTTGACCCTAAAAATCTGTTTTGAGAGGCTGAAGTAAAACGAGTATAACTCCTTACTCAGACATTGGATTTGGATGAAACCAATTGCATTAGAAAGAAGACTCTCGGTGATTCTCATCTATATATAGCAGATCACACAGTTCATTTTTTACGAGGAGTTATGATCATTTAAAGTCGACCCAAAAATCTGTTTGGCTGCAGTACTTTTGTGTGCAGAAAATTTCTGCACATTTACTGTTCATTGCGTCCACCATTTTCAAGTTTGAAACATGCTCGCTTATATCCGATACTTATCTGTTTTCAAAAATCTTAATATCTTTGGAAAGCTAACTCGATAAACTTCACATAGAAACTTCGACGAGCAAATTCCGATATAAATAAAGTCGATTCTCATACACATATAATCAAACTATACACTTGAAACCATCTCAAAATAATCAATACTCATACTTAAACTCATATATACCTAACTTATGATCAATACATATACTCCAACACATATAACCATGGCTAATGCACGTAATTAAGTACAGGGTGTTACATCCTTCCCTCCTTAAGGACATTCGTCCTCGAATGTGAATGTAGTTATTTAGCCGAAACAAGTTCGAATTCATAATTGATACTCACGTCATCATATAGATATTATGCATATGTAAAAACTTACTTGTTAGAGTCCCAGTTCCGCTCCTTGCACTTCTTTTTCACCTTTGAACAAATAAGGGTATTTCGATTTCATTGCTTCCTCCGCTTCCCATGTAATCTCTTCCCTTTGTTGATTTCTCCAAAGTACAATCACCGATGCTACTTCTTTGTTTCTCATCTTCTTAACTTGACGATCTGATATAGCAATAGGCATCTCCTCATAGGTAAGATCTTCTGTTACTTGCACATCTTCAGTAGAAGTAATAAGGGACGGATCTCCGATGCACTTTCGAAGCATCGATACATGAAATACTGGATGCACTGATGAGAGTTCCTAGGGTAGCTCTAATTCATAAGCAACTTGCCCACATCTTCGAATAATCTTATACGGGCCTATATATCGTGGACTCAACTTTCCTTTCTTGCCAAATCTCATCACCCCTTTCATTGGCGATACCTTCAAAAATACCCAATTGCCTAACGAAAACTCTAGCCCTCTTCTTCTACTATCCGCATATGACTTGTGTTGACTTTGGGCTATTTTCAACCGTTGCTGAATCACCTTGACTTTTTCTATGGCTTGATACACAAGATCCGATCCGAACATAAGAGTTTCACCCGCTTCGAACCATCCTATTGGTGATCTACACTTCCTCCCATATAAAGCTTCATATGGTGCCATTTTGATACTTGAATGATAGCTATTATTGTAGGCAAACTCAATAAGAGGTAAATGATCATCCCAGCTGCCTTTAAAATCTATAACACATGCTCGTAGCATATCTTCAAGTGTTTGAATGGTGCGCTCTGCTTGTCCATCCGTCTGAGGGTGAAAAGTTGTACTCAGATTCACTTGTGTTCCCAAACTCCATTGGAAAGACTTCCAAAAGTTTGCGGTAAATTGAATTCCCCGATCCGATATAATAGAAGTTGGCACCCCATGTAATCGGACTATTTCTTTAACATACAGCTTCGAATATTCATCAACTGTGTAAGTGGTCTTAACGGGTAAGAAATGTGCGGATTTAGTAAGCCTATCCACAATCACCCATATAGAATCAAATTTTCGAGCTGTACGAGGCAAACCTGTAACAAAATCCATGTTGATCATGTCCCACTTCCAAATTGGAAGATCTATGCATTGCATATAGCCTCCGGGCTTTTGATGTTCCACTTTAACTCGTTGGCAATTTGGACATTCAGCTACAAATTCTGCGATGTTTCTTTTCATGTCATTCCACCAATACATATCTTTCAAATCTTGATACATTTTGGTTGATCCTGGATGAATGGAATACCTTGAAAAATGTGCCTCTGTCATAATCTTCTTTCTTAGCCCGTCTACATCCGGCACACACAATCGGTTTTGGCACTAAAGTACTCCTTCTCGCGTAAGCTCAAATGCCTTGGTCGCACCACTCTGAACGTTCTCCTTAAGCTGTAATAAAATAGGATCTGCATCTTGCTTCTCTTTCACCTCAGCTACTAATGAGGATTCCGCGGCATTATGCACAATAAGCTCCTCGTCCGGAGTTTCGAGAAGACGAACTCCTAGACTAGCTAATTGATGAAGATCTTAATCATCCCTTGCCTTTCTATAGGTGCCATCATAGCCTTACGACTCAACGTATCAGCTACTATATTCGCTTTCCCTGGGTGATACAAAATATCAACATCATAATCTTTTAATAGTTCCATCCACCTTCGCTGCCTCAGATTTAGATCCTTCTGACTGAAAATATATTGTAAGCTCTTGTGATCAGTATATATATCAACATGAACCCCATATAAATAGTGGCGCCATATTTTTAAAGCAAAGATAACCGCTGCCAGCTCAAGATCATGTGTGGGGTAATTTTTCTCATGTGGCCTCAATTTCCTTGAGGCATATGCTATCACCTTACCATGCTGCATTAATACACATCCTAAACCAATTCTCGAAGCATCACAATACACTGTATACCCTTTTGTACCTTCTGGAAGTACCAACACAGGTATAGAAGTCAACTTATTCTTCAATTCTTGGAAACTCTCCTCACACGCATCATTCCATTGGAACTTGGATGCTTTATGCGTTAGCTTGGTTAAGGGTGCTGAAATGGAAGAAAAGTCTTTAACAAACCTTCTATAATAATCGGCCAACCCGAGAAAACTACGAATCTCCGTAGGCGTTGTGGGCCTTGGCCAGTTCTTCACAACTTCTATCTTTTGAACATCAACCTTTATCCCTTCACTAGATACAATATGACCCAAAAATGCCACCGACTTTAACCAAAACTCACATTTAGAGAACTTTGCATAAAGCTTACAATCACGAAGAGTCTGCAACGCCTGTCGTAAGTGATTCGCATGGTCCTCTTCTGATCTAGAATAAACTAGAATATCATCTATAAAAACTATCACAAATACATCCAGGAATGGCTTAAACACCCTATTCATCAAATCCATAAAAGCTGCAGGTGCATTTGTAAGCCCAAATGACATAACTAGAAACTCATAATGACCATACCGTGTTCGGAAAGCTGTCTTTGGTATATCCTTCTCTTTGACCCTCACTTGGTGGTAACCTGACCTCAAATCAATCTTAGAAAAACACTTGGCGCCCTGTAACTGATCAAATAAATCATCAATTCTTGGGAGAGGATATTTATTCTTAATAGTCACCTTATTCAATTGTCGATAATCAATACACATCCTCAGCGAGCCATCCTTTTTGCTCACAAATAACACTGGTGCTCCCCAGGGGGACATACTAGGCCTTATGAATCCCTTCTCTAGCAAATCTTTCAATTGCTCTTTTAATTCTCGTAATTCTGCTGGGGCCATTCTATACGGCGGAATGGAGATTGGTTGGGTGCCTGGTATTACATCAATACCAAACTCTACTTCTCATTCAGGAGGCAAACCTGGAAGATCTTCAGGAAATACATCAGGAAATTCATTTACCACCGGAACAGCGTGAAGAGTTGGTGGCTCTGCTTCTGTATCCCTTACTCTAACTAAATGATATATGTATCTCTTGTAAATCATTCTTCTTGCCTTAAAATAAGAAATAAATCTACCTCTTGGCGCGCTAATTTCACCTTTCCATTCAAGGACTGATTCATTTGGAAAATGGAAATATACCTTTTTCATGCAGCAATCAATTGTGGCATAACAAGACGCCAACCAGTCCATACCCATTATAACATCAAAATCTACCATTTCTAACTCTACAAGATCAGCCATCGTATCACGACCACAAACAGTTACTATGCAGTTTCGATAAACCCTTCTAGCTATAATAGATTCCCCAACGGGTGTGGATACTTCAAATGGCTTAACTAATAGTTCGGGTATTCTTTCGAACTTTCCAGCAACCAATGGAGTAACATAAGATAATGTGGAACCGAGATCAATTAAGGCATATAAATCGAATAAAAAGATAGACAACGTACCCGTAACCACATCTGGGGAAGCCTCTAAATTCTGTCGATCCGCTAGAGCATACGTACGATTTTGAGCCCCTCTAGAACCCGTGGCTCCTCTATCACCTCTAACACGACCCATTGGTTGTGCACCCCTTCCTGAATAAGGCATCGATGATGATGATGCAACAAATAACCCTGTAGGTCGTGCCATACCCCCTATGTCCCTTCGTGGGCATTCCCTCATCATATGCCCCGACATACCGCACCAAAAGCAAACATTGGTCCCCAGCCGACATGCGCCCAAATGATACCTTCCACATTTATTGCATGGCTCTCGAGGAGGTCTCGATTGGCTCATATTCCCTTGCCCTTGGTACCCCACTATCCGCGAACTCTGACTCTCACTTCTATGCCCAAATTGATTTCCTCTGGACCCTTGGAATTGTGGTGGGGCACTAGCTGCAGAATAAGAAGATAATGGCCTAGGTGGTCTAGCAGAAAACTGTGGTCTGAACCCTCTTTGAGATGCCATGAACTGCCCTGTAGATCCGGCCCTCTTGGAATATCCTCTTTCTGATTCCTGTGTTCTTCTCCTCTGCCTCTGATCTTCTATTTTCTGTGCAAAAGCTTGGATCCTCGCTATGTCCATATCTTTGTTCAAAGCGGCAATAGTACAATCCCTAACCAAATACGGATCCAATCCATCCACATACCGATGAAATCTGTCATCCATAGTAGCTATAACATTAGGAGCATATCTGGACAAAGAATTAAATCGAAGACTATACTCCCTCACACTTGTATTACCCTGTCGAAGATTTAAGAACTGATCCGCACGGGCCTGACGAGTCTCATATGGAAGATAATGATCAATAAATACCTCTTTGAACTCTTTCCAAGTAGCTGGGGGTGCATCAATGCCCCTTGACCGTTTCCAGTCTTCATACCAATATATAGCCTCACCTTTGAATCTATACGCGGCTAACTCCACTGTCTCTCTGCCCGATACATGCATCACCTCTAGGGCCCTTTGGATCTGATCAATAAAGTCCTGCAGATCTTCGTTAAGATCGGATCCGGTAAAAGTAGGAGGATCCATCTTAAGAAAATCCTGTGTTCGAAGACTAGCCGCCCTATCTATACCACTAGGACCTGCAGTAGGAATGGCTCGCCCTTGAGCTTGCCCAACAACTATACGAGTTAAAAGTTGCACTGCATTTCTAAGATCTTGATCAACAGCATTAATAGGTGGCTCTAGGGATATAGTTCTCCTCCCCCTTATTTCTTCCGGACTGGGGGAAGTTTCTGATGCATGCTCAGCTGGAGCCTCACTTTGATTAGCTGGTATAGTGGGTGACTTACTAGTCCCCTCTCCGGCAGCCACATCTACTTGCTTACCGGCATTCTTGCTTCTGGAACCGGCATCATTACTATAATAAGAGAAACAAACTGATTCAGTGGTCAACTATGACTTCATATACAATATAAGCTCTATCGCACGATATAAGACATGAAGAAAAGAAACAATTCCTAAATATCCATAGCCTCCTGTTTATAGATGTGGTGCACAACACACCGATAAATAAGACTCTACGTAGACACGGCTTTGTAGACTCACTAAGACGAACCTCTCTGATACCACTTTTGTCACGCCCAAAAATCCCATCGGGCCGGACTGGCACCCGAAGCCGAGAAGGCTCGGGAGAACCCGTTCAAATACCTGTCACCAAAAATTTGGACAGCACTTCATTGCATATAGATGGATCTAATTACCTGTATCAGCACAACACGCACAAATATATATATATATATAATACTTGGCCGTCGAGGCCACCACATATACAGATATAACATCACTATATAAACTTCCATGACTTTACCCTTCCTTATGTCTACAAAGCCTCTAGGATATACATGACATAACTAGGGTCGGGACAAACTCCCGCCCACACCTGACTCTTGTACAATAACAAAACATAAGGAACCGACTCGGAAAACTCCGAAGCAAACTGGAGCTCACCAATAATAGTTGTATGACCTGGCTCCTATCTATGCTGTGAATGAGCTGAGGTAGCTGTGCCTGTAGCATGAAATGCAGGTCCCCGTGGGGGACGTCAGTACGAAATATGTACTGAGTATGTAAAGCTGTAGATAATCACATATGATATAGGAGCTCAATAAAAATCCGAAACAAGTGAATAAATCATAATAGGAGTGGACCACACTTACTAGAACTTGTGACAACCTGTACATTGAATTTATTCAATCACTTTACCTTCGTTCTTAACATCTTTGCAATTATTACTGTACTATACTGTGACCATTAGGCTGCCTCCAGTACATATCAACTGGGATCGACCCATGCTAGGCTTATTCCCCTGGGATACCACCCATAAACACGTAAATAGGGATCGACCCATGCTAGGCTTATGCCCCTGGGATACCACCCGATAAGAGAGAACTTCCATCACTTAGTTCAATTAATCTTTGAGATTGTTATTTCGGTCGTCACCATATTTTTGATACTTTGAAACAACGATACATCAATAAGAACCAAGTAATAGACCTTCTATACAATAACGACGTAATAAAGACTCATTGGTACATCAACAATGTGTTTCAGAATCATCAATATCACAACAATGAAATAGGAGACTTTTGGTATATCAATGAAACATTTTGACACTTTATAGAATGGAAACAACTTCGTTGGTAATGTAGAACAATACATGTTTTTGGACAACCTCGGAATCTTACTTGATGGAACATTGGTGTTTTCATGCCAAAGAACATCGTTAGAGTATGCTTTACATACCTCGTTGTAGATTCGGATACCAATTCAACACAACTTCCCGCCTTTACAACATTTATCTACAATGAAATGTTTGGCATCTAGTATTAGCAACCCAACACCACAATTCTCTTCCATAATTCCGTACAACCAATATTTGCAAAACATTCCAAAAACCAACTTGAACAATAGGTTTATGTGTATATATATATATATATATAATCATCAATACCACATCATCACACTAAATCCCTTCACAATTCAACATAATCCAACATCATTTCCCAATCATCTTTCAACAACAATCAAATAACATACTTCTTATGCTCACATGCATATATATATATACATATCCATATAAATAACACCAACATAATTTACATCCTTACCATAAAATGGCCCTTTTAATTTCGAAGTCCTGTTGGCACAAATAAGGGGTGCTTCTCGAAGCCCTCGAGACGGTGAACACAACTACGGAATCAATTTGGACTTTCTACGGTTGAATCACAAGATAATTGGAGTTGAACTTAGACTAGGGTTTCTTATTCTTCAATAATTTGGATGATAAAATGATGGATATGAGGCTAAGTATATGTATATAATGACCAATTTTCGTCCATGAGGTGATGGAAAATGACCATATTGCCCTTAAAAATTTAAGTAAATTCGAATCTGTCCATGGTGGACTGTTTTGGTAGGCTAAAGTAAATCGACCATAACTCTTTGCTCCGATATCGTATTTGGGTGAAATTTGTATAGTTGGATAGATAATTCAAAGGTCTTTCATTTAATATAAAGTAGGCCACCCAGTTCATCTTGTACAAGGAATTATGATCGTTTGAAGTTGACCCTAAAAATCTGTTTTGAGAGGCTGAAGTAAAACGAGTATAACTCCTTACTCAGACATTGGATTTGGATGAAACCAATTGCATTAGAAAGAAGACTCTCGGGGATTCTCATCCATATATAGCAGCTCACACAGTTCATTTTTTACAAGGAGTTATGATTATTTAAAGTCGACCCAAAAATCTGTTTGGCTGCAGTACTTTTGTGTGCAGAAAATTTCTGCACATTTACTATTCATTGCGTCCACCCTTTTCAAGTTTGGAACATTCTCGCTTATATCCGATACTTATCTGTTTTCAGAAATCTTTATATCTTTGGAAAGCTAACTCGATAAACTTCACATAGAAACTTCAACGAGCAAATTTCGGTATAAATAAAGTCGATTCTCATACACATATAATCAAACTATACACTTGAAACCATCTAAAAATAATCAATACTCATACTTAAACTCATATATACCTAACTTATGATCAATACATATACTCCAACACATATAACTATGGCTAATGCACGTAATTAAGTATGGGGTGTTACAATATGGTCGATAGTGGCTGCTTTGCTTTCCACCTACTCCATACATCCAACGGCTCCCCCCCTCCTAAAATAAATGTGACTCAACTAGAGTTCGTGCGCACGACTTGCGCTCCGAGACTTGTTGCGGAAAGAATTGACTCGGGTTATGCAAATGATGTCAGATATAAAGCGGTAACACATAGGATAAATACTGTAAACAAAGAGCACGAAAATGCACAAAAGTGAAAACACAAACAAAAATCACAAACAATGCTTATACACTCGTAATGCCAGACAAAGCCTATACGACTCCAAAAAAAAGGTCGGATTCTGAAATAGTCCCCAGCAGAGTCGCCAGAGCTGTCACACCCCTTTTTCGACTCCAAAAAAAATAATGTATTGTAAGTTTTGAAAGGGTTTTTATTATTAAAGTGACAAAGATGAAAATTTGTTTCGAAAAAGGATTATTTACATTTTTTATTCAGAGTCGCCACTTGGCATAATCTGGTGTGCCAAGTCACCATTGGAAAATTCTTTTCAAAACCATTTGACTCTTTAAACTGGTTTGCGAACGGAGACTCCTGCTAAGGAATTCTGTTGACCGAGGAGAAGGTGTTAGGCACCCCGCGATCCCGTGGTTCAACCACGGTCGCTTGGTAGAGTGTATCAACTATTTTGGCATTACGAAATGTATAAACCACACAAAAGGCACGCAAAAATAATCAAACAAAACAAAACAATCCAAAAATGTAAAGTCCAGTCCAATTATACAGTCCAAAAATAGAAAGATACGAAAATATAAATCCTAGTCTAAACTAATTCTAGATTAAGCTCCAATGTCTTACCCGACGCCGCGGGCCTTCATCACGATCATTTTTCGCCAACATGATACGTCGGGGCATTCCCCGGTGAATAAATACAAGTGATCTCGGGGCATTCCCCGGCTAAATAAATACATTTTTTCAATACGAGAAAACCAAATCATTCACCCAAATTTCAATCATTCAAACAATATTTCAAACGTTCAATAAAATCACAAATTATAAACTTTGCCTACCCAAACTACGTTTGCCTAAACCAATCGGCGCATCATGATACTGCCCAATCAAACACTCGTATTTGCTTCAAAATAACCAACGACAATAAATCAAAACAATATTCATTCTTTATCAATTCCTACCATCCAACCCCACATTCCATTTTTTATACCAAATTCCAACGATTCAAGACAGTCATCTCAACAATCCACAACCATCTATTCAATGAAATCGAACACCAAATTAATGTCACCAAAATTCAACCACACATCAGGCAAATCAAACACGTATAGTAAAGTAAAATTAGAAGAGATAGAGTTGGACCTTAAATTTGAAGCTTTCAAACTCAATGTTATTCGAATAAAGAGAGTCCGCACCCGGAAACCTCGAGCCGAACCTTAACACCAACGATCCAACTCGACAAATAATGACCCGTTCACCGTCACTTTTCACGTCGTCGCTGTTCACCGGTCACTGTTCACCGGTTACTGTTTACCGGTTACTTTATTTTTTTTTTTTCGTTGTTGTTCTTGTTCTTGTGAGGAAAGATTATTTGGTGATTCTTGTTATTGTGGAGAAGATGATGATCAAAGAATGAGCCCTTTTTCCTCTTAGAATTTTTCTTTTATAATGGGCATGGATTTGTTATGATGTGGGAATTTTGGTGGGTCCCCCATATATTCTTTCTTTGTGGACAAGAAAAAGGAGGGGGGATCATATAGGTAGTTAGGATAGGTGAAAGCTTTTGATTGGGTAGGTTGTTAGGATAAGATAAATTAGTTAGAGGTATTTTTTTTGTTTATTTTTGTATTTTTGTGGGATATAATTACATGGGGTTGGACACATGGTAAGGTGAACTAAAAATGAATAAAATTAGACTTCGGGAGGTACAAAATTAGGTGTCTACACCAAAAATTTGAACCCTTCCCCAAACTTGACACAAAAACATGTGCATGAATCTTGTCATTAAATTGTAACGGGGTATCGACACCACCGTCTTGGAACCCTTCGTCCTTATCAGTTCGCACCTATCAAACTAAACTGTACAATTCATGATCTTGTTTGAAGGATCAATGTCTAATCGGTAAAAAATTGCATTCATAAAATCATTGCATTTTATGTGTGTCTTCACGGTAGCCTGATCAATAATATACATAACTCATATGCATGAAAATGGGATCAATTGCACGCATCTTATTCTTCCCACCCCATCAGTACATGTCAGTGTTGTTTATTCATCTGGACGAATGTGATGACTATTAAAATGGAGGTGTGAAGAGTCGTGACTTTTTATCTTAACACATTCAAAACAGCTGATGAATCAAAATCTCCATCTGTTGTAACTGACGAATCAGCTGTTGGAAGAAATCAAAATATCTCCTCCAATAGATGGTCCATCTGTCGCAACAGGTCCATCTGTCGCAACAGATAATCTATATGTTGCAACAGATGGTAAATCTGTTGCGATTGACCTGACTTTTTTTTTAATTAATCTGCACGCATGTGATTACTTCTTTCTAAAAATGTTTGTTTCAATTTAGTTTTCCTATTTATAAAATCAAGAGAATTTTATTATATTCTTCCAAGATTACCCCTATTATTAAATGACTATATAAAGTATATTATTCACATTTATACTTTCTAATCATAATTAATAAGGCCAATTTGGTAAAATAATCACCTAATTTATATTTTTATTAATTGGTGTGCCAAGCCCATAGGGCCCAACTAATACGTAACGGAGGGACTATTAAAAAAAGGTGAAGACTTTTTATCTAACACATTCAAAACAGCTAATGAACCGAATACTCCATCTGTTGAAACTGAAACTGATGAATCAGCTGTCAGAAGATATCAAAACATCTCCTCCAACTTATACATATTGTCCATCTGTTGCAACAAATAATACATAAGTTGCATCAGATGTCTTATATGTTGCATATACAAACCATTTATTGCAACAGATGGTAAATCTGTTTTGACAACCGTCTGTTGCACATTCAATCCATCCATCTGTTGCAACAGATGCTAAATCTGTTAAAAATGTTGGACGATCTGTTGCAACAGCTCAATAATAACGGTTTTTATCGAGTCTCAAACCGCTATGAAAAGGTGAGAAGTAATTAGTGAAAAAGAAAAAGTCGTGACTTTTCACAGAAAACAAAATGCCACCAGTTTGAATGTAATTAATACAATGGAGCTGAACAGTCCTGTCTTTTGTCCTAACACGTCCAGATTATATTAGAGATCCCTCCTTAATCTTCATTCAACTCTATTTATTTCTTGCATTTTTTCCTTTCGTGTGACATCTTCAACCACTTCTCTTCAAAGAGCATATTCCTTTCTCGTTGAGGTAAGTTTTTTTCTGGCGTAAATTTACCAATTGGTCGTATACGTTGTATTATATTGTGAACATTTTTCTTTATATTTGTCAATTCATGCGTGTTCTAGATATGGTTGATCCTTTTACGAACATTGTTATTCTACGCGACACAGTGCGGGAACTTCAAAGGCAGGTTAATGACCTGCAGAGCGAGTTGGTCGCTATGAGAGCGACAATGTTCAGAGAGATGTAGAGGCTGAAGAGACCTGCTGCTGCGAGTTGATTGGCCGGCAGTCGTTAATGATGATGATGATGATGATGATGATGATAATAATAATTAGAATGTGTTTTTTCTTTTAGCGTATGTATTTTAATTTTTCTATATCGGATCTATACCTAATGTATTTTATTTATCATTTAATGAAAAATTTACTTTTAGTCAGACTTTGGCATTTTAATTCTTATTCAATTTTCATTCTGTCTATTTTTTCTAATCTAATACATGTTAACATGTCGACGGTTGGAGGCAATGTTGAATCCAGTAGCACTAGCAATTTTGGCTTTTGAGTTCTTTCAACAGAAGGACCATGTATTGGAACCGATTGGTCATCTGTTGGGTTTCAATAGATTATCCATCTGTTTCGACAGATTTTCATCTATTGGAGGAAAGCATTCCAGTTATTTGTGCAACTGTTGAGAATAATTATGGTCTACTGTATTATTTAGTTCATGTTTTGCCTCATTTTATTGATGCACAAGTTATTTAAAAAAAAGGCATTTTATATATAATAAATGATAACATTCGGTTCACAACAATGAGTTAAATATATAAAAGTCCACAACAAACAAACAAACAACAACACAAGTTTCTGCAATTACAACGATCATGGTGGATTATGATTCAGGCATGTAGTTTTTTTGTGGCCAGCACACTTACATATGGAGCACTTGTTTCTTCTTGATGAAAATAATTCTCCAACTCCACGCCTCTTTTTATATGGCTTTCTTTTCAATTTGATAGTGCTCGGGTCAATATATGGTAGAGGTATTAATCTCCTCATAAGCTCTACTGGAACAACCCAAGATTCTTCGGGAGGCACCGGAGTAATATGCCCATTATATGTCATTTCATATTTTTCCATCGAATAATATTGAGAGGAATGATCGTAAACTTTGGGTCCATATTTATGGCCGTATTGAGCTCGAAGGGCTGCCATAGCATGTGGACAAGGTATTTTGTCCATGTCAAAAACTCTACACGTACAAGATCTTATTTGAAGATCGACTGTGGCAGCATCACCATGACCGGTGATACGGAATTTGTAATCTGCTATTTTATGAGAGAATAACCTATTCCCCAAACTGATGTTTGTTGATATTTTCTTTTCGATTTCAAGAACAAATCGGGTTCTTTTTTATGGGCACTTGAACTGCACACGCCTTTCGTTAAAAAAATCGCTATCTTTCTCGCTTATTTTTTCAAACATAGCCTTGATGGGAAATTCTCTTTCATCTCCAAACAATGAATTCACCGATTCAGCTATGTTTGATGTCATAATATTGTACCTATAGAAAAGAATCACTAAGTACGACATCAAACTAAACTTGTAAATCAAACAAGACATTAAATTCATAAGAATGTACCTATTTGCTGGACAGAATGCCTGGCTCCATCTCTCGAAACCGACATGTGCAAGAAATTCTGCTACCTTGGGATTCACATCCGTTATTTGATTGAAATGGTCTAAAAAATCCTCTCTACTATATGCTTTAGATGCTCTATAAAAAAGGGTGACGACCCTTTCGTTGTGATAGTTGTTTCGAATGTTCTCTCCAAAATGTCTGATGCAACAACCAAAGTAAGTTGAAGTGAAGAAAAGTGAACCCATCTTTGGAATACTTGGATGCCTATCCGATACAAAACACAACTCTTCGGTATCTTCGACGCAGCGTCGCAGTTGTTAAAAAAATCCATAAGAGGCATCACATTCCTTGTCCGCTACATAAAATGCGACAGGAAAGATGTTATACTCCGCATCCTGCGCCACCGCCACTAGCAGAACTTTATTATACCTGCTCCTCAAGAAGGTACCGTTGACGGCTATGCCTTTTCGCAAATGTCGAAAACCTTGAATCCAAGCACCATATGATACAAAAAAGTACTTGAACCTTCCGTTTTTATCCAGATACAATGCCGTCTTACTTCCGGGATTTGTGGACTCAATCATGTAACGGTAAGCACCCAAGACTTCATACCCATGCTCGAGTGTCCCCCGAACCAGGTCTTTGGCAATCCCCATGGCCGTATATACCTTCCAATAACTGACCAGGACACCCAAATCCGTAAGGAGTTGATTGGTCATAAGCCTTATTGAAGGGCCTTTGCCATCGGGGAAACTACTCCTGAAATATTCATCGAGGACCTTTGCCGTGGCGTGAGGATTTTGGCCCGAGATGTGCTTCGAACCATATATGTGATGCTTTTCATGTTTATGAATGACGAATCTGTCAGAACTTACGTACTTCACCGCTCTCAACCACCACTTGCAGTTTGAATTAGCACATTTGAAGTAAAATACACTGCTCGAATTAATCACCTTCTTTATTCTGAAATCTTTTTTCAAGCAAGAAATAAACAAAGTGTTAGATAGTTCATTGTTGTCCTTGAATGACATTCCAATAAAAAAGTCGGTCCCATCGTCTTGAAGATTTCCAGATTGTGTCGATTGAGAAGAACTGCACATCGTATTGGTCGCATCAACGGGCGTAGGTGTTTGATCATCATCTGGAATATTCATGTCTAGATCATCCAACCTATCATCAAAGAAGTCTTCTTTTTGTTCTTCTTTTTCTACGTTTTGGTTCTCATTCTCTCTCATCTTTTCAACCATGTACACCCTTAACACCGGCCTGGTTGAATCACTTAGATAAGAATGCAACCGAACCTGATCGGTTATCTTGAAAGGTAGTACCCTCTGATTTTCAAAGGAGATGTGCATGTAGCTGATAGAGAATTCTTTCGGTTGACAATTCAGTCCACAAAAGCTGATGATTAAGTTCACAAAATCATCATACGAAACATCACTTTGAACTGTCATAGCTATTGTCTCTACCATTTCACCCTCCTTCCAACGTCATACATATCGATTGCTCTTCTCGACCCATTGACCATGACAATCCACCCCTATTGTTACTAATCCCTCCATTAGTGGTACCTAAATAAAATCATTTCTTAAAAAAAGTTGATAGTGATTTCATAGTGCCGTGAATGAATCCCAACAAATGTGTTATCTGTTGCAATAGGTAAGTGATGAGTCGCAACAGATTCTTACCTGTTGGGATTCATGTTACGGGTCTGAATATCTGTTGCAACAGATGAATTGCCTGTTGAAATTGATGTTATAACTAAATCACCTTTGAAGCTGATTCCAATAGATAAATGATAGTTGCAACAGATAATTAACCTGTTGCGACAGATGACTTACCTGTTGCAACAGGTTATTAATCTGTTGTAACTTATGTTGGAATCATGTTCAGGTTCTGTTGCAACAGGTAACTAATTTGTTGCAACATATATGTCAAATGTTGCAACAGATGACTCATCTGTTTAAACATGAATCCAACATATCAGTCTTTCATTGAAACAGATGTCTCATATGTCGCAACAGATGATTTATCTGTTTAAAAAGATGAATTTTATGTTAGATTCATGATTGGGTTCTATCTATTATTGGAAAACAACAACGCAATAGAAGTTACCCAGACGACAAATTCAACTAAAAATCATAATTTGACTTACCAACGTCTCCTATGAAGTAATGCTAAAGTGGAAAGTGATGTTAGAAACAAAATTTGACCTGAGAAATTGGTCAAATAGCAACAGTAGCGGTAACAACAACAACAACAAATGGTCAACAAGAACAAGATGAAGATGATAATGAAGTAGAAGATAATGATAATGAAGCAGAAAATGGTGAATGAAGCAGCAACAACAATGAACAACAAAAATCGCTAAGAGAGAGAAACAACAATGGGTGAGAAGAGAGAGAAAGATGCCTTTTTTCTTCCGTTTTCCGTTATATAGGCTAACATTTGGATCAAAGTGTAAATTTAAAAACTTGTGGGTTATTTTCAAACTTCCCCAACTTTCTTAATCCATAACAAAGTAATTGTCACCTCCACCTAATAATTAAGACTTGTGTCACTTACACCTCATTTTAAAACTCTTTTGTCACCTGTGACCCAAATCCCCTTGTTTCTTCGCCTATTAGCTGCTTGATGTTTTGTTCTTAACAGAGGAAAGTCACAAAGGCAAATTCTAGATTTTATTTTTAAAATTTTTAGTTTTGAGTCAAATATATTTTTATGATTATGAATTCAAATCTATTATTTATGGCAATTTTAATAAAATTTTATATATAAATCTATGCCTCTTATGAAAAATACTTATTCACATGAATCTAATGCTAGAGTTTGGACATAGATTTTCAAATATTTTTAACAAGTTTTTTTAAGTGAAGATTTGGGTGAAGTTTCACTATGTGTTTGGTCAAAACACTTGAGAAAACATATTAAAATGAAATTTAGCTCAAATAGTACTGGTATTTTTTAGTATTTGAAAATTTAAATTATTTGTCAAATAATAACAAATTATATGATCAAACACTATTTGTCAAACTTTTTTCCCAAACATACTTGAAAAAATCTATTGCCAAACGAGTTATACAAAACAACTAGATGGTTATTTACAGTTAAAGAATTGCACAACACAAAAGTTAAAACTCTTGCCCATTTGAAACGAAATCCAAATAAACTATTATTTGAATCAATTCACTAAAATAGTATGTTTTTTAAAAAAAATTTATAAACCTAGTATAAACATACTTGACAGTAACATATTAAGCTATATTTTATTTTAAAAAATAAACGGACCAAATTTTAATTGACTGACGATGTTAAAGTAGGAGTCGTTACTGATAATAATATTTTTGGCTTAAAACGTTACTGTCAGCAACGAATCTCTGCAACTCTGCCTCATACGAAATCTGTCGTTATCATAAATCACGTTTTATGGCTAAAATATTACTATGAATAACGATTCTATCGAATCGAATCACAGTATTCATATATATATATATATATATATATTTGGATTAGTTAGTCGATTTAAAAATAATATTCACAAACCTAAATTGTAATCATCTTTACATATATTCAATGTTTAGCAAGTGTATAATCAATATATATACAGTGGTTAGTGTAATGTTATATTTGATAAGAAGGTTTGAAAATAATATAATCTAAGTATTTTTTTTTCTTTGCTAAGAATGTGTTGAGAGGCAAAAAAGACTTCTGATCAAGTTCATCAGAAATTACTAATTGAATAAGGGACATCCGATAAAAAGAAAGTCAATAATAAATAAATAATATTGTAATCTTAATATGTACGTACAATATTTTTGAATTTCAAATTATTTACATTTGTAGTGTAAAAAAATAATTTTTTATTTAACGTGTGACGCATAAGAATAAATCAATGACTCATACTAGTGATATATTTGAGCGTGATTGAGTGTCCATTCGATTCACTATATATACCCAATTAATCAGACCTATGTGTATGATCCAACAAGTAATTCCCTCTTCGGAAGAGAGATAGTCATTACTCATTACATCATGAATATTTTTCAACGTTTAGTTCTAGTCAAATAACTCTGGATGTTTTATCATATTTATTCTATTTAGAAAAGAATATTTTAGATGACTACATTGTAATGATCAATTTAGATCTTAACATTAAGTCGATTTAAAAACAAAATTCACACGCATAATTGTAGTTTTCTCTGCGGAATTATTACTCATAGTAACGTTTTAACCTTAAACGTGACTCATAATAATGACTATAATGACAAACTGCGTACAAATATTCTGATGTAATAGAGTTTCTTTACTGACAGTAACGTTTTAAGTCAAAAACGTTACTATCAGTAACGATTTCTATTTTAACGGCGCCAGTCAATTACTTTTTGGTCCGTTTATTTTTTAAAATAAAATACATCCTAATACGTTACTGCCAAGTACGTTTATACCAATTTTATAAAATTTCAAAAAGACATATATACTTCCTCCATTCCAAATTATCCGTTTCAAATTGAGATGATATATTGATTAATAAAAATAATTAATAACATGATTAATTTTCTATAATACTACTTTAATGCAAAGGGTAAAATATGAAAAAAAATTATTTCTTCTTGATTAATGAAAAAAATAAGTAAAATAAGAAATTAAATTAAAAAAATTGAGACGAATAATTTAAGACGGAGGGAGTACTATATTTTGGTCAAAGCTTTCATTTGTGAACTGCCTAACCAACATCAACACGCGTACATAGTTATGGCTATTTAACAATATGGAACCTTTAAATACTCAGTTCACGTGTACTGCCAAATTGCACGCTTTCCAATGTAAATTCTCACAACAAAGTTGAAAAACTTTGGCTTATATATGTCATCATATGTGTAGCTAGAGCACAGGTAGAAGTTATAGAAGTTAAAAAAGGAAAGTGCTAAATGATCATAATTTTTTAATCTAAATTTAGTTATAATTATGAAAAGATTTTCATAATATTATTTAAATTTTATCATAAAAAGGATAAAAAAAAATTAAAAGTTAACTAATTTATAGTGTGAACGTAACTTTTTTTTATTGTGGTCAAAAGGATTTTTTCGAAGTTAAAAAGGTTTAACTGAATGAGTAACTTTAAATAGTAGTGTGTTTATCAGTTTATGTTGAGCATATTAAATTTCGAATTCAACTATTAACACGAATTATAATTTCTGAACTACTTTATATTACCCGAGAGCTAAAGAGAAAATAATCTCAACTGAATAAAATAATCAAAGATCCTAAAAATATCTACTCCCTCCATCCCAATTTAACACTACACATTAATTAAAAAAATTAATTAATAACATAACTATTCTACATAATACCCCATGATGTTGCTAGAAGCCAGAGAGTCAGTTCCCATCTCCCCCTTATCGTTTTCTTTTTTCTCTTCTTATCTTCATCATATAATAACCCTCTGCTATTTTCTGTACAGACAAGTGGCCGGGTATCATTGGGATGACTTAATGATAAAATTAAAAGGCTTAAGGCCTTTTTTGTTAAATCAATAAGCATGTAACTTCAGTTATTCCGTGCATAAAACATCTCGTGTTCGCAGAATTTGAAGAAGGATCCCACAACTTACATTGGTTTTTCTATATATAAGTCACACAAAGACAACTTTACGGTTGTTCTAACTAAATGAATGATCTTTTAGGTAATGACATAAGAAACATCTTGCGTTCACGCAGGGTCCAAAAAAAAGATGACACATGATGTAGACAGTCTACGCCGTGACGTATAGGTTACACGAAGACAACTTTACTGTTGGTCGAAGTAGATGATTGATCTTTTAGAAAGATTATTGAGGGGATGATAGTGAAGGGAAATTGTGAAACACAGAAGAGGCATATGTGATAGAGAGCCACACATTTGCTCACCCTAATCGGATGTGGTTTATAATATTCACCTCCAAAAACTGATCCTCAAGTTTGTGCTTCTCTATACATCCACCCAATACAATTTTTGTCTTTTTCTTTATTCCTATTTAATTATTTTTCTTGTCCATTTTGTCAGTATTATTCTTCGTTATATGATCTCTACTATTTTAGCAACAAATTGTTCACTTGTTTCACTCTGCTCAGAGTGTTTCTCAACAGCTTGGGAGTCCAAGGTCTGTTCTAGACTTCTTTGCTCTTTCTTTATTTTTGTTCTCAAGAATCTTGTTTGTTTTAGTCTTATTAGTTGTAAGCACTATTTATTTCATGCATGTCTGATGCTTTTGTTGTTATCCGTCCGTACTAGTAGTCGTAGTATTGGTTCTGTAGTATCTCATCCTTCGATTTCTGTTATTATATGATGTTTCTTGTGCTTTGGTTATAGTACAAGAATGCTTTGTGATCATTTAAAAAGACTGAGTTTTCTTATTCTATTATTCAAGGGGTCTGTTCTTCTTCTGCCAAGCTTATTTTCTTCGTTCTTGTTTATTATTTCTTGATCAAACATGTTAAGTTTCCTGTTTCATTCAATCTCATAGAGAATCTATTGTTTATCTTAGTTGCTTTTACCCCACAAAGGTGTAGGGATAAGGTCTACGTACACCCCATCCTTCCCGGACCTCACTTGTGGGATTACACTGCGTTGTTGTTGTTGCTGCTTTTACATCTTTGATGCATATTTCTTCTTCACCAATTAGGATGTTTTTGGTGTGACGAGTACATTTTCTTGGAAATATTTACATGAAGAAGTCATCTTTTGGTGCTTAATTGCTTACTCATAGGTCGAAATCATCTTCGCTGATAAATATCGCAACTCGTACTCCATATCACTACTTTAACTAACATTCAGACATCGTCTTCTATCTTAGTATTCAAAAATATCAAGAAAATACTATTGTGATAAGCTCCAAAAGCCACTTGTGGGATTACACTGGGTATGCTGTTGTACTATCATGATAAGCAGATAAGGTGCTTATTTTATACATAACCGAACACTAAAACAATGATATGGATGAAGTCTATTGAGGTAGAACATTTTCCTTTGTTGCCATCATGTGATATTACAGTAATATGTAACTTCAAGAACCGTTGTGTTTATGTGCGTGCAATCAAAACTTCACGAACTGAACTTAAATAATTATAAGACCACAATTCATCCAGCATCTAAATAGTTCTAAATTTTGTGTAGTGTCAGGAATTTTAAAGAGGGAGCAAAAAATAACTGCTAAAGATGGAGGAAATTACCAATGTTATGGAGTATGAGGAGATTGCCAAGAAAAAGTTGCCAAAGATGGTCTATGACTACTATGCCTCGGGTGCTGAGGACCAGTGGACTCTGGCTGAGAACAGAAACGCCTTCTCAAGAATTCTGTAAGAAGCTCTAGATTTGAGACCTTAGTTACCTACAGAAAAATATGACTGGTTGTATTCACATAGATGTTTGTTCTTTTTCATATGATACAGGTTTAGGCCCCGTATTCTGATTGATGTGAGCAAAATTGACATGACCACCACAGTGCTAGGATTCAAGATTTCAATGCCTATCATGGTTGCACCAACGGCCATGCAGAAAATGGCACATCCTGAAGGTATACCGTGCACTCCTACTAGACTGTTGAAGTTCTAATCTGACAATCTGAACTCATGAGCATAACAAAGAACATATTTCATGCTATCACAGTTAACCTCAAACGGAATAATTTTCGATCAATATGGTAATGGACTCTTCAATTATGAATCTGTTGCAAATCAAACTGGAGAAAGAATGTCGTTGAATTTGCCAACTCCATGCATTTTTAAATGCTTTGAGCTCTGTCTGCTGAGAAAATTGTTGGTCGTGTTTGGTTTAACTATTGAGCTATAAATATGAGACTAGAATCTAGGTGATCAGTTTACCGTGTAGTATCAGACAACACGTAAGGGCTCTAGTATACTTAATATGGACAAACTAAAAAGTGTTTTAAAGTCTGATTACTTGGTTGCTTTATGTAGGGGAGTATGCTACAGCTAGAGCAGCATCAGCAGCAGGGACAATCATGGTTAGTCTCACTTGGTTCTCTGCAGTAATTTTATTCTTATAACAGTGGCTTTGGATTGCAAATATGATGGAGTCATCACTGATGTCACATAATGTCGATAGAGTACTTTAGGAGTCTCTATAATACAAATATCATTGCAGCCAATGGTTAGTGATTTTAAATCTTCTTTTGAAATGCATATACAATTGGTACAATCGAGTCAACTTTGGCTTTGCATTTCTTAACTTGCATATATTTAATCTATAGACTACTCATCATATTAAACAAAAGATTTAAGCTTCTGGAAGTGATCACATAATGAGGCAACATCTATTAGACCGCGAAAATTGTTGCAGGCAGCCAATAATCTGTGTGATCTGCACTGAGTCATTCATTTGAATGCTGTATCTTTTGCTTGAAATTTTCGTGGTCTCTTCTCAATCTATTAAAACATCCTAGAGCAGCTAAAAATGCAATAATTGAGTTTACTAAAAATGCAATAATTGAGTTTACTTTGACTTTGCATTTCATATCTTCATATACTTTTGTCAAAGATCTTCAAGTTGTAATTTTTTGAAGTTTCAAGCTTCTAGAAATGATCGCATAATGAGGCAATATCTAGTAGACACACAAACTCTTGCAAGCAACACCATACTTCTTTATAGTATTTCCACAATCTATTCAGAGTTTCCTAGAGCGGCTAAAAATGGCACCCCGTGTCCTAGTTCCAAAATAAAAGCATGGTCATCCCTATAAAACTAGAATTAACACTTTCTTTCCCTTGCATTTATTTGTTTAATAACATGTGCCGTCAATCCTCAGAAAGCAAGTTCTTTTATGACAAAAACTCGGAATTTGTTGTTCATTGTTAACAAAATTAAACGGGGTTAGAATTCTTTGTAAATGAATGGAAAAGACATTTCGACTAAAAGGTATATCTTTGCACCCTTAGATTCTATGTATGATTTCTGTCTCTTCTTCAATTGCAGATAATTCAAGCTTTAATGTTGTTTGTTACTGTAATTACTATCCTCTAGAGGAGAGAGGGATTACTTATTGGAACAACAATTTACTGTTCCTCGGAAGGCTCTTGACCTCATGAGCTATTATGATCTAAAGTACTTGTATGTTACTTAGAACGTGGTGATTTTCACTTTGTTAATGCAACACAAAATTTGTCTTTCAGACATTGTCATCTTGGGCCACTTCCAGCGTTGAGGAGGTTGCTTCAACAGGACCCGGCATCCGTTTCTTCCAGCTTTATGTGAGCATGAACTTAAAAGTTAAATTTAGGAGAAATGTACACCATGCCATATTATGTCTAAATTGTATCTATCCTCTCATATATACAGGTCTACAAGGACAGGAATGTTGTTGCTCAACTTGTGAGGAGAGCTGAAAGGGCAGGTTTCAAGGCTATAGCCCTTACAGTTGATACCCCAAGGCTCGGGCGTAGAGAAGCTGATATTAAGAACAGGTATATATCCTAATATTTCTGTCACATCATTAGTTGTATACCGCTTCAGTCTGGTAAGGAGCTTACGTAATAGGAAGCTGCACTAGTTAATTTATCCTTCATCCCCTTGCAGATTCGTGTTGTCACCATTTTTGACATTGAAGAACTTTGAAGGATTGGACCTTGGCAAGATGGACGAAGTGAGTGAACAAATGGATATTTCACCATGCTTCAAGTTCTTGTAAGAATCTGTTATGCATAATCTTAAATTTCTTCTCATTTGCAGGCTAATGACTCTGGATTAGCTTCGTATGTTGCTGGTCAAGTTGATCGCACATTGAGTTGGAAGGTACATTACCTTTATGTGTTCAGCCTATATATTCCTTCATCTCGTGAGAACTCAGTAGACCATGAACTATCCTTTAATCTCAAAAAGGTAGAAACACAAAGATATGAAATACACATAGTTGGTGAATTTTGAACATCTTCAGCAGCTATAAAAATATGGTACTTTCTCGGCTTGTCAGTAGTTTAAGTGCACTGAGGTTAGGAATGAAAGTTCAATCTCAATTTGATGTGACTAAAAAAAAAGATTTGATGAATTTGAAATATCAATTGAAACTGCGATAGGCATTATGTGCTTAAAATAAATCTCGAGACAAATTTCATGTTCTTTCTGGACTTGAGCAGGATGTTCAGTGGCTCCAGACTATCACTTCAATGCCGATCCTGGTAAAGGGTGTACTTACAGCTGAGGATGGTATAGATTCAATACCCTCTTCTATTATTTGGTCCTATTATGCTCAAGTATTAATGCTGAAACAATTTACCACCTTGGACTTGCAGCTAGGATTGCAGTTCAGTCTGGAGCCGCTGGTATCATTGTGTCAAACCACGGTGCTCGCCAACTCGATTATGTCCCTGCTACAATCTCGGCTCTTGAAGAGGTATATGACTTGCGTCTAGCTTAGTTATTCTTTGTGGTTCCAGTTACCAGCTCTTTGATCTGGAATTTCAGTTGTGCTGAGAGCTTTAATATGCATTCTGATGTGCACCGTAAATGTGATTATTTCAGGTCGTGAAAGCTGCACAAGGCAGGATTCCTGTATTCTTGGATGGAGGTGTCCGCCGTGGAACAGATGTCTTCAAAGCTTTGGCACTTGGAGCTTCAGGCATTTTTGTAAGTACCTCATACTGATTGGACCTAGACCGGCACAGACTTCAATCTATTATCTTTCTATCTATTCACCAATAGACCGGTTGCGTCTTTTACCAAAACTATGCCTTGAGAATGATCAACAATCTGAAAGTGATTTTAAATCTCCCTAATAATCGTAGTAATACAACAACAACAACAACTATGCCTAAGTACCAAACAAGTTTGGTATCTTTTCTTTTAGGATGCTAGCTATATTGGGAAATTCAAAGTGAATAGAAGTCCCTTGCATTTTCGAGAACCAAGAAAAGTAGGCATCATAACTAAATAATTGGTGAATGATAGAAACAGCTGGTCAATTGGCTAAGGACACAATTGCATATCTTACCATGTTTCCTTTTCGTCTTCAAACATTTAACGAGTGATGTTCTGCTGTGGCCTTAACAGATTGGAAGGCCAGTAGTTTTCTCATTGGCTGCTGAAGGAGAAGCTGGAGTCAGAAAAGTGTTGCAAATGTTGCGCGATGAGTTTGAGCTAACCATGGCACTGAGTGGCTGTACCTCGCTGAAGGAGATCACTCGGAACCACATTTTCACTGAGTGGGACGCCCCACGTGCTGCTCTTCCAGCCCCAAGGTTGTGAAAATGTACCTGAAGTTTCATATTAATTATTTCATCAAAGCAATGTATTGCTTCAACTGTCTCAGAAGCTTATATTTTGATTTGAATACTCGTTTCTGTTTAATGAGTTTACGCTTGCGTTAAGCTTTTCATGGTAATGGAGAAACTGATAAATTTGGATAAATGGCCAGAGGTGCCTCCATTGTACATCCCCTATTTCTATATATCATCATATCGTCGAACATTTGTGTAAAGCTCTCTGCTTACTGCTAGTCACAAAGTGGTATCTGTCAAATTAGGTCTTGGGCCTAACTCGCCAGTTCAAAGGGATGAGGATTGCCAAAGCCTTATAAGGATTACTTTGTTGAAGACCAAATCACAAATGGACACCAACGAATGAATCAATCCAAAAAAGAAACTTTTTTCTTTTAAACAAAAAAAAATTATGCTTAGCGCAAGCCGAACATTATGACTACAGGGGGAGAAGCAGAGCTTCTTATACAGTAGTTTCCTCATGCTTCTTTACAGCTTTTCAAGTGGTGGGGCCATTCTCCTGAAGCAGCACTTGAAGCAAAGGTTAGAACTTTAGGGGGTAGAGCTAAAGTAGTTATTCGTTAATGTTGCTACTCGACAAACTAAGGAAAACGGCTCTATTTGTCGCTACTAGAGATACTCGATATCGGCCTAAGAGAGGAAAGAATGTTGCTTTATTCTCGAGATTCGACTATAAACCGAATAGCGAGGATGAAAAATAACGTAAGCTAACTCGTTCATGCTCTCGTCTTTCCCGCTGCCATTTTCAGTGGATATCATGAGGTTGAATGTCATAATACCTGGCAATAACAAAAGTGGAGTTTGACTCCTGTCAAAGGAGAAAGCAAGGAGGAATTTCATTTTGGTAAGAAAAAGGATAGTTCCGAAAGAAGGACCTTGTCTCAAGAGGCAAGCTTGCCGGTGTTCAAGTGTTAAATCTTTGAGGGTTTGCGACTATCAAAATCTTACTTTTTTTTTTCTTGTCTTTCTTTGCCATGAACCAACATGTGAAAAAGATATAAGGTGCTTGAAAATGTTGATTGACCAATCAAATATTTAACTTATTTTTAATCAACTCACCCAAACTAGTTATACACTTTAAACTTACTTCTTTTTTTTGAAAGATGTAATACATAAACATGTCCTATATTGGCCTTATATTGCATATGACCTCTAATTTTTAATGTACATAAATAGACTCTTAAATTTATATAAAGTTAAACAAATAAATACATGCGTTCTATATGACATAATCACATAATACACTACGAGGTCGTTTGGTAGAGTGTATTAGCAAAAATAATGCATATATTAACCTTATGTATTACTAATACCTTGTTTGGCTCACCTTTTCATCTTATGTATAACTAATATTTGTATTAGTTATACACTCTATTATGCAATGAGGTGTGTATTACTAATACCATTCTTTTTTCATGTATTAGTAATATAAAGGCTTCAACACATTCATTAACTTCATGAATTACAAAATTACCCCTCAAATATTTTGTCTATCCGTTCAATGCACTTTGCTATGGAAAAGCAACAACACTGGTTTTCTTTACTCGTCAGATTCTAGTTTGATGAACGAATCGGAAATCAGATTTTAGTTGGAGGATAAAGATGAAGATTTGGAGTTAGGCGCATTTTTTTCTAATTGTCACGAGAAATCTATGAACCTTTTAATGGAAAGAAGGATATTTTGATAAATAAATATTTTTTTTATAAAAAATATATAAATATATATTATTTTTAATACATTAAATCAAACATTGTGTATGAAATAATGTATGCATAATTAATATCAACATTACTAATACCTGCATTACTAATGCAATTTATTTAACATTATTCTTATGCACTCTACCAAACAAGCTCTTACGGTGTTACATAAGAAGCGAATTGACCACGTAAAATATCACATATAACATATGCATCTACTGATTTATTTATTTAACTTTATACAAATTTAAGTATTTACTTAGGCGCATCAAAAGTTAATTGCACGTTTATGTATTAAGGCTTTTTGAAAATTGCACGTTTATGTATTAAGACTTTACATAGTACCCTTTTTTTGTTTAAAAATTAAAAAAAAGGAAATTATGGTCTCCGTTTAAAACGTTTGCTCAAAAACTAGTGTAACCCTAAACACACAGCAGAAAGGGAAAGTGTTGGAGCAAAGCAAAAATGGGGAAGAAAAGAGAACGGCTGACAAATCCAGAACCCTTCCTTCACGATGATGATTCCAAATCCAAAGCTTCCTCCAAAAAACGCTCCAAAGCTCCTAAATCTCATCAGCAGCAACAACAGGCAAATCCCACTTCTCTTTTTTCCGTACTTTTTTTAGCAGCTAATAGGCTGAGCTAGAATCCCGATACGAGTTCGGGATGAATTCAGAACCCATAAAGTTGTAGCACCACTGCACCAGCTCTTATGTTTGGTAGATTGTATATAAATAGTACTGTAAAGTTTGTTAGAGTGTTTATAAATAGTATTGTAAAGGATACAACAACAACAAGTATATTCCCACCAAGTGGGGTCTAGGGAGGGTAAGTGTACGCAGTCCATATATTTAGAGAGTCTGTTTTCAATAGAATCCCGACTCAAGATAAAACAATCTAGTAAATGAATAGTAAAAGGACGAGATACAATAGAAATTACCACACTGAATAATACCATACACAAGATTTACCAAGTAATACAACAAACAATACAACAGTCTGAAATAATACTAGTAATGCTGAGATAGTTATACTGGTATTATTTATCCACTGTTTGGTTTGGTGCGTTAAGGACAGCGCTATAATAACTATGCTTATTCATGTATTAATAATGCTCTAATTTGGTTATACACCCTGTAATATTGATTAAATACTACTGCAAAGGATGTTTTAGCAAAAATGAGATTAGATTAGATATGCTGGCATTAATTTTTATTTACGGTTTAGTTTGGTGTATGAAGGATAGTTTTATCGTTAATTATGTTTATTCACGTGTTAATAACCCTATATATAAGTTATACACCCTATAATATTGATGAAAAAGTACTGCAAAGGGTGTTTTAGCAAAGCTGAGATTAGATTAGATATGCTGGTATTAATTATTATTTACAGGTTGGTTTGTGTATGAAGGACAGTTCATCTTTAATTATGTTTATTCATGTGTTAATAACCCTATATATTAGTGATAAGACCTATAATATTGATTAAATAGTACTGCAAAGGGTGTATCAGCAAAGCTGAGATTAGATTAGATATGCTGGTATTAATTTTTAATTTACGGTTCGGTTTTGTGTATAAAGGACAGTTCTATCTTTAACGGTGTTTATTCATGTGTTAATAACCCTATATATTAGTTATACGACCTATAATATTGATTTAGGTGTAATAGTTATACATAGATTGAGCATCCTACCAAACAAAAGATCATATAATACCATTTTACAATGTTCTCAAGAAGACATTTTCCATTCAGAACATTTTCCTTCATACTGAACACACCCCTAATACATGTATTTTCTTCTCTAATACATTCTACCCAACGTCCCATTACTGAGTCAAGGTTCTGGATTTGCTTCTTGTTAACAGGTTATATCTTCTAGCATGAGCTCGAAGATATTGAAGGAGGCGTTACTTCAGCAAAAGGAAGTAGATGAAGAGGAGACGCGAGAGAGAAATCCAAACGCTTTAGTTTTCGATGAGGATGTTGCAGCTAGAGCTGTACAGGAGGAGGAGGACAACGATGACATTGATAATTTCAGTGGTTTCCAGGAGACCCAAAGCCAGTTTGGTGATTTGGAGGTAACCCTTGTATAAAACTAGCTTAGCTTAGTGGCTGCTAAGAAGGCTGATTAATGTAATAATTATGAAATTGCTTGAACTTTTTTATTGCCTTAAGTTGATATGGAAATGCGCTGTCTGTATGATCTTCACAAATTTCATATATCTAAAGCCAAATAATTTGGGGTATAGAGGATTCACATAGAGGTCATAGAGCAGATGGATACTGATGTTTCATAAAGACTACCCCGACCAATTTTGGTTCAAGGTCTAGTTGCTTGATTAATTGATTTTCATTGATGTGGAATGCTAGGATGCCATCGGCTATGAGTGGACCTTTTTTCTAGGTACGACAGGAGCATTTTATCCGTTTAATACAATAAATTGGATCTTAACTGATATCTACCTAGAAAAACTTTAATTTTCAAGAGTAGAAACATGTCACTTCTTTTTCCCAGTTTCTCCTGGTATCAGTTTACAGCAGTTAATGACTTTTTTTTAATGTGTCAAAACAGGATGACGTTGACAAGATGCTATTGGAGGATGAGAAGCTATTGGAGGCGTTCTTTTCTACTCAAAATCGCCCTGAACGCACATTGGCCCAAGTCCTTATTGAGAAGAGCAAGGAACAAAATGCAAAAGCTTCTTCAGGTTTTGTTCTGCCATTTCAGAACAGAAAACAACTAATATTTGACTTCTTGTGATTGTTCATGAGCAACCCGGGCTTAAATTACATTCATTATCAAAAGTCTTTTCAGCAAAATTGACAATGTCCTTTATCCAACATAATAAAAATAAAAGTTTTTTAGGAAAGCTATTTGTCGAAGAAAACTGATATAATTTTGTTTGTTGAAGTGCAACCAGTGCCCAAATTGGATGAATCAATCATTGAGTTGTACAAAGGGTATGTTTACCCTCCTAGACCTTATTTTATCAGTTCTTTATCTGCTAACTTAGCATTGACAATCTTGGCTGATTGGCGGTGGTTGTAATGCAGTGTTGGCAAGCATCTTAGCAAATACAATTCAGGCAAGATGCCAAAAGCATTTAAACATATTCCTTCATTACAATATTGGGAAGATGTTCTATATTTAACAGAACCTGAGAAATGGTCACCAAATGCAATGTACCAAGCCACAAGAATATTTGCTTCAAATTTGGGTGTCAAGAAGGCAGAACGCTTCTACAAGTTTGTGTTGCTCCCACGAGTTAGAGATGATATTCGCAAGAATAAGAGATTGCATTTTGCTCTGTATCAATCTTTAAAGAAATCTCTTTATAAGCCTGCTGCCTTCAATAAGGGAATCTTGTTTCCTTTGTGTGAGGTATAAAACCATTGTGAACGAATTCATTAGAGTGATTGTAGAATTGCATTTATGTACAAACTTTACAACTTATTTGGTACAAACTAACAATGATTTGATTAGCCATATTGTCTTCATTGGCATACTTGGCAATTTGCAAAAGCATGAATAGTAGCCTGTCGTGTCACGGCCATCCTGTAATGAGATATGACTTGAGTGTCTGTTAAGATCAGTTTCCTTGGATACTCTGATCTACTTTTCACATTGTTAGGACACACATTTAAAGTAGTTCTATCTTCTGCATCATCTCTTTTTATATGCGTATGATGCTTAACCTGTTCTTTCTGAAATGTCTATTTTCTGATCCAGTCAAGGACATGCACCTTGAGGGAGGCTGTCATCTTCGGGAGTGTTATTGAGAAGGTCTCCATTCCGCATCTTCATGCTAGGTATGGTTGCTGGAAATGCTTATAGTGATAATAGCGACTTGAGTTTTAGTACTTTAAAGAAAGATGTTGCCATCGATAATTAAAAAAAAAAGATGTTGCCATCATATTTTTGCAGTGAGATTCTCTTAGTTCGGCTGATGTTCTTTCTACATTTTTGTAGAACCATGAGATTTTCTCTTATGGTTCTCCGCTACCTGATTTATATGGTTGAAAAAGTTATGTGATAACAAATTGTTTTCTTACCTGTTTATTTTATTATGATTGCTGTCACAAGCAATCTGGAAGAAATGCATTCGGTTCAATGTACTAGAATCTGAAATTCAATCAAATATTAATAAAAAGCTCAAGTAAGATGCTAGAAATTGATGTGGTGAACATAAATTTGTTATAAGTTTCTGCACTTCCCTGATAGCGTCATCCTTTCTTTCTAATAATTGGGGTACATACACCTACAAATTGCTTTTGTTGGAGCTGCTATATATACTAATAAACTGTATCTACTTCCCTGTATGATGGTTAAAACCTGGCTCTTTGGCTTAAAACAAGCCTGCAGTGGATATGAAAAAACCATTTGCAAGTTGTATATGGCCTCCATTCCACTTTAGGGCGTATTATTTGAATTTATGGTCAATTTGACTGGCTTTTGTAGTGAAATTTGACCTCATGTCTTCAAAAGAAGGAAATAAGAGCAGGAACATATTAAGTCGGATGGAAATACTATTAAATCGTCGGGTTTTAGTTCCAAAAGGCCTGATACACTAAGAGTATTCAGTAGTTCAATAACCAAATTGCATTTTTGACTGGAAAGTTCAGCTTAGGACAAGATTAGGAACAGAAAGAGTACCCAACTTCTAAAACTTTTTCTTGTTGCAACTTCATTTCATGTTTTGCAAGTGAAGACGGTTATTGTCAAGCTATTGCTAATGCCACTGTAACACCTCATTCTTTGAGAAGTCTTTAACTTTTTATTGTTCTTGGATGCAGTGTAGCGCTGCTGAAACTTGCAGAGATGGAGTATTGTGGTACAACAAGGTATTCTACATTTGTGTTGTGCTTTAATCTTAAATGTTTTCTTCTTGTTGGTCCTTTGAATGATAGCTACTGTTATGATCTTATAATATTCAATAGTTACTGAAGCGTTTTGCTGATCTTATACATGAGAGCTGAAATTGTTTTTCATTATATCATCACTTGATCAGTCGATTCGTACCACATGGCTGTGCAAAAAAAAAAAATTACCTTGTTATTCTCATGATGTCTTGCAGTTTAAGATCCAAATATTCAATAGAAATTTTTGTTATGATAATTTTTTGTGCATACATAATTAGAAGTCATCATGAACGGTGCACCCAGAACATCAGGTCTTAGGTTCAAAACTTCAAATCCCACACTAGGTGATTTTTCTCAGCTATCCATGCTTTGGTTCCTTTATATAAGAACAAAGGTGTCATTCAGTGTTGCAACAACTACAGGAATATTAAGTTGTTGAGTCATACTATGAAGATTTGGGAAAGGGTGGTCGAGCGGAGGTTGAGGAGGATTGTGTCTATTTCGGAGAATCGGTTTGGATTTATGCCCAGTCGCTTGATGATAAGAGGCAATTCACCTGGTGCGGAGACTGGTGGAGCAGTATAGGGAAAGGAAAAGGGACTTACACATGATGTTCGTTGACCCGGAGAAGGCATACGACAAAGTTCCTAGGGAGGTTCTTTGGAGATGCTTGGAGGTGAGAGGGATCTCGGTGGCGTACATTAGATCGATTAAGGACATGTATGATGGAGCGAAGACTCAGGTGAGGACGGCAAGAGGAGATTCGGAGCATTGGTGCTTTGGTGATGGATGTGTTGACGCGGCGTATTCAAGGAGAGGTGCCTTGGTGTATGCTGTTTGCGGATGATGTAGTTTTGATTGATGAGACCTGAGTGTGAGTGAATGATAAATTGGAGGTTTGGAGACAAACCCTTGAGTCTAAAGGGTTCAGGTTGAGTAGGACCAAGACGGAGTATATGGAGTGCAAGTTTAGTGACTTGAGGCAGGAGGATGAGGTGGTAGTGAAGTTGGATTCCCAGATTGTTTGTAAGAGGGATAGTTTTAGGTATCTTGGCTCTATGATTCAGGGGAATGAAGAGATTGACGAGGATGTCTCTCACCGTATTGTGGCAGGATGGATGAAGTGGAGGCTCACCTTGGGAGTGTTGTGTGATAAGAAGGTGTCTCCCAAGCTTAAAGACAAATTTTACAGAATGGCAGTCCGTCTGGCCATGTTGTATGGAGCGGAGTGTTGGCCAGTCAAGAATTCCCACATTCAAAAACTGAAGGTGACGGACATGAGGATGTTGCGTTGGATGAGTTGACTTACTAGAGGAGATAGGGTTAGGAACAATGTTCAGAGATGCGTGATGCGGAAAAATGCGACAAGGCTCTGCATTACGCATTATGCGATGCGTGATGCAATGCGACCGCATCATTGAAGTGAAGCGCAATTTAATAAAAAAATAAAAAATGAGAATATTAATATGTTCAATATATACTTGCGCTAAATTTAGTTTCATTAAAAAAAATGTGTGCTTTCAAAACATATACATTAATCTTTAATTTATAATTAAATAGTTATAATATTTATCCTTATTTTATAAACTCTAATTAATATACAATGATTATTTCATTTAATCAAAATAAAGATAAATTATTTATTCTTAATAATAAATAATCAAGGATGTAGCTATTAAATATGGAAAGCTTGTCTCATTAATTAAAAAAATTATAATGTTTAATCTTAATAACAAAAAATGAACGTGGCAGCTATTAAAGAAGTCATTCAGAATAGCTGAGCATTAAAACAAAGCATCAGTCATTCATCATCAGAAGAACAACAGAGCATCAGTCATTTAAAAAGAAGAAGAAGAAGAAGAATAGAAAAAAAAACGACAAAAAACTGAGCATCAGTCATTCAGTTGTTAAAAAAAAAAAGAACAGAAAAAAGCGACAAAAAACAGAGCATCAGTCATTCAGTTAAAAAAGAAGAAGAAGAAGAACAGAAAAAAAACGACAAAAAACAGAGCATCAGTCATTCAGTTGTTAAGAAGAAGAAGAAGACTTATTCAGTAGCCAAATTCTTTGATCGTTGGAGAAGAGAGAAAGCTTGAAAATCCTAAGTTGCTACTTTAAACTTTCTTCATTACCTTTTCCAACTTTTGACCACTTTTTTTGACTTTAAGCAACTTTTGTGAAAACCCAAAAATACCACCACATGCAATTCCAACCTAAAAAGAATATCAGCATATGCAATTCCAACCTACAATAAATACCATCCGCAACAAAAATAAAAAAAATACATATTGCAAGCGCATCGCAATGCAATATCCATCGCAACGCATCGCGCAATAGTGCTTGATGCGCCCACAATTCTCAGATTGCACCGCATCATAGTTGCGACTCGCCAGAGGACCGCATCGCATCGCATCACCGCATTATGCGACGTTGCGGGTGCAATTCTGAACACTGGTTAGGAATGAGGCCATTCGGGAGGTGGGAGTGACTTCAGTGGAGGACAAGATGCGGGAAGTGAGACCGAGATGGTTTGGGCATGTGATGAGGAGGGGCACGGATGCCCCAGTTCGTAGATGCGAGAGGCTAGCTTTGGATGGTTTCAGGCGGGGTAGAGGGAGACCGAAGAAATACTGGAGGGAGGTGATTAGACGTGACATGAAGCAGTTACAACTTACCGAGGACATGACAGGGCCGGAGCTACAGTCCACGAAGGGTGGTCAGATGAACACCCTTCGTCAAAATTTTTTTTGGAGTACATAAGTTAAATATAGATATATATGGTTATATACATTCTGTTGAACACCCTTGACAAGCTAGAGACGCGCAACCTAGTGGTCAAGGCTGTGCAAATCCGCGTTGGAGATGCGGGTTCGATTCCCACTGCCTGCAATAGCTGCAATTTTATTCTCCTTTTTAAAGAAGGGACCTGGTCCTTTGGACCGGGTCACATAGACCCAATTCTCTTTCAATAAAAAGGGCATGAAGCCCAACATTACATTTTAAAATAAAAAAGGCCCAGCTTTAAATTATAAAAAAAAAGGGACATTACATTATAAATAAAAAATGCCTAGCTTTAAAACCTATCTAACTGTTACACTTCTCCTTCTCTAACACTTCACTTCACCACAATCTTCTCTACTTATTCTTAAAAAAAAAATTAAATTATTTACTCCTTTTACTATCTTTGATACTAATTAATCAACAATTTGGTGTTAAAGTCTTCAAGCTTCAACGAGCTATCATTATAATTTTTCTTCAACGACTATCGGAGTGTGATTTGCTAAAAGGTATTCTTTAATTCTTCTTATCTTTTAGTTTAGTGTTTTTTCCGCTTTTGTGTATTTTTTTTGGTTTTGGACCAAGTAATTTAATATTCTAGTTTTATCTAGTAGATAACTTGCTAGTTAATATTATTTGGGAGAATCGGACAATGTTTCAAGTACTATTCATGATTTTTTTATTTATTGAAATTGAATAATAAGTGTTATGCGCTTGGCTTTTATTTTAGTTTGAGGTTTCAATGAGCTTGGAGAAGTATTTTCGTAAAGTTTCAAAAATAAGTTCAACGTCTCAAAATCAATCACCCCGAGATAAAGATGTTGATCAAATAGAAATACCATCTCACTCTTCTCAGAGACAAAAATTTGATGTAAATGATCTAAAGGCTGACCCCGCTGAAAGACCTCCGATTTTGAGCTATCCTCCGAACATTCGTGATGAGATAAGAAGGGCATACATTCTAAAATGTCCTTGCCAACCTCGAGATCATAAGTTTCCTCAACCTTGATCAAGGGAGCGTCGCCGAGTGCACTTGTAATTATATTTTCTAATCAAGCTTTTATTAATAGAATTTGCTTTGTTGGCTTTTTTTATATTATATGTTTCAACTTGTTATCCTATATGTTTTTTTATGATTAGTTTGGTTCAAAGATTCTTCTTCAATATACGGTTTACAATATTTTCTCATGACTCGCTTCTTTTCCTAAACATATGAACACTCTTAACCAAAATCCTAGCTCCGCCACTGGGACATGACCCTAGATAGGACTGTTTGGAGGACGCGAATTAGGCTAGAAGGCTAGTGCGTGTGGGTGAGTCGTAGTCGGTTGTTAGGAGAGCTTTGGTGTAGCCAGGCTAGTAGTCTTAGGGTTGTGTCCCTAGGTTGGAGCTGCTAGTTAGGAGAGTGTCGGTATGGTGAGTGCTTTTGATTTGTTGGTTTGCTAGCGTTATGGTATTACTTTGTGAGTGTCTTATTTCTTATTTCTGTTATTCCATCTTGCTTCATGTTCTATTACGACTTTGTTTACTGTCCTTTGTCTTGAGCGGGGGGTCTATTGGAAACAATTTTTCTACTTCTTCAGAGGTAGTGGTATGGACTATGTACATTTTACCCTCCCCAGACCCCATTATGTGGGAATACCCTGGGTTTGTTGTTGTTGTTGTATCCATGCTTTGGTGGAGCTGGCCCGGCCACCATGATATCAGAAAAGAAAAACTCATAAATCTTAGTTATTGCACCATTATTAGCACATGCTTCACATGGGAATATCTGGTGAATTTTATATATTTTGAAACTTTTTCCTTTGGGTTTATCCATGATTCAAGTGCCAGTAAAAAACTGTATACTACTGTATTATATAGCGGGAAAAAGTTATTTTTGGTTGCCTATACTATTTAGTATGTTAAATTGAGATAAGAACAACTTATTATGTTTGTCCGAATTCAACAACAACATACCCAGTCTATGGTTATCTGAATGATAGGATTAAAATAGCGAGAGCATTGAATTATTGGTGTCTCATTTGATTTTATTCACTTTACTAAAGATAACTTTAAAAAATGATGATAACCACAACACGGAATTTGTTTAAATGTGTCATGGCAAAGAAAAATTTCTCCAAATTAATATGGTCGACTTATGCCGAGTTTTTTTCCGCGACAATTAGTCTCTTAATTTTTTTCTTGCCTTTTGCTGCAGTTATTTCATCAAATTACTGATTGAGAAGAAATATGCTTTGCCCTATCGTGTACTTGATGCCATGGTAGCGCACTTCATGAATTTCTTTGAAGAAACAAGAGTCATGCCTGTGATCTGGCATCTGTCACTTCTTGTATTTGTGCAGAGGTTGGTTTCACCCCTTCATTACTTCTGGTATTTCTTCCTTTTCATGGTGGCATTATGTTAAAATGGGAATAAGCTTTGGTTACTTCTCATAATTAACCCATTGATAAGATGTACATTAGACTCATTTGCATGTCTTTTCTCTCAAGTACCTGGATAATCGTCCTTGCTTTGAATTCTTTTGCCGTGTCTGCATGGATTGAAACTCTTATTTGAAGATATAAATTATTGACAGAATGAGGATGTAAAATGATGTGTAGCAGCAATTTCTTTTATATTAAGGAACACAATGTAGCGTTTCTTGTTTATTTCTAATGTCTTCACAATGAAACAAATAGGTACAGCAAATAGTAATAGCACTTGTATTAATAAGCCCCAACTCAACTTACAGCAGTTGCTCTTCCTTTTCAAGTCTCTAAAATCAGAAATTGCAAGGAAATTTGCAACTAAAATTAACTAATGATAGAAGAAGGAGAAGGAGGTGAGGAAATCAGAAGAAATAGAGAGAAAGTTCATAACAGCCCTTTTGACTGTTGTGCACTGCTCCACTCATGATGCTTTATGCTTTCTTGTTTGCCAAGTTTACCCTTCTTCACGTGAACTTGCCCCTTTCCAAACGTAATCTCCAAGTCGTTTAGGAGGAATCAACTTTCTAGAAGTCCTACGTGGCAGTCCCATATTCTCATCCCGCGTGGCATCCCAATCAGAGATATTCTCATTTACAACATTACTCCCTTCCTGTAAAGCAACCTTGTCCTCAAGGTTGGAGTCAGCTGGATTCTCTGTAGTCAGAACATTCAGATGCAGAGGAGTCACCTGCTGGTCCGGAGTGCCAACACAACGTTTCAACATAGAAATATGGAAAACAGAATGGATTTTTGCAGATTCCGGAAGTTCCAGCCGATAAGCAACAGAGCCAATGCGTTTTAACACCTGATAGGGTCCAAAATAACGCCTCCCAAGCTTATGATCTCACTGCAAGCGTAGAGTATTCTGTTTGAAAGGTTTGAGTTTGACATATGCCCAATCACCTACTTCACGGACGGTATTAGTCCTAGACTTATCAGCCAACAACTTCATGCGGTTCTGAGCCTTCAATAAGTTGTTCTTGAGGACTTGCAAGACTTCATCTCGCTGCAGCAGGTAGGACTCAACCAGTTCACTTGCGGTACTCCCCAAAATATATCGAGCAATAGTAGGTGGTTCACGACCATAGAGAGCTTGAAAAGGGGTCATGCCAGCTGAGGTTTGAAACGAAGTATTGTACCAAAATTCTGCCCATGGAAGCATAGTAACCCATTGAGAGGGTACCTCAGCGCTGTAGCAACGCAAATATTGTTCCACGCACTTGTTAAGAGCCTCAGATTGCCCATCTGTTTGAGGATGATAGGCTGTACTCATGGCTAAAGTGGATCCCTGCAAGCGGTTAATCTCTTGCCAAAAAGAGTGTAAGAATCGCGGATCACGGTCAGTCACAATAGAACGAGGAGGGCCATGGAGCCTGATAATACCTACAACAAAGGCTTCAGCCACTGTATGAGTCGAGAAAGTTGATGGCAAGGGAATAAAATGGTCGTACTTAGTGAGGCAGTCTACTACTGTCATGATTGTAGTCTTCCCCTTTGAGCTCGGAAGACAAGTAATGAAGTCCATAGCAATATCCTCAAACACCTGATCCGGAATCGACAACGGCTGTAATAGCCCAGCAGGATGCAGGTGAGAATCCTTCATCTGCTGGCAAATTTGACATGCAGCCACAAAAGTTTGTACGTCCTTGTGCATTTGTTTCCAGAAAAAATTGGATGCTAAACGATGGAATGTGCGTGCAACCCCGGCATGTCCTCCTGTAGGACTAGCATGGAATTCAAAGAGTAATTTCTGGCGCAACGGAGAGTCCGTGGGAATCACTATCCTACCTTTATAAAATAATAACCCTCCCTTGAACTGATAGTCATCAAAATTTTCATCCCCACGATGTGAAGCCTGTTGTATTTCCACTAACTCGTGGCTAGTCTGGTTCAACTTCTTCAAATCAGCCTCTATATCAAAAGAGTTGACTGAAATAGTCATGAGAACAGCTTCTGGAGTCCGAGACAAAGCATCTGCTGCTGCGTTTTGTTTTCCAGGTCTATACAAGATGCGAAAGTCATAACCAACAAGCTTAGTGAGCCGCTCAGGGGTCTGTATAGTTTGGGTAGTCAAGTTACGCAGCGATTGTTGATCAGTAAGGATTGTGAACTGGCGCCCTAATAAGTATTGTCGCCACTTACTCACAGCCTGAGTAATGGCAAACATCTCCCCGGTGGTATGTTGAAGCTTGCTGCATCCTAGAGCTTAACTTTTGGCTAAAGTAAGCAATAGGGTGGCCTTGTTGCGATAGAATAGCTCCAATACCTCGCCCAAACGCATCAGTTTCCACCCGAAACTCCAGCTTAAAATTGGGCAAGGCCAAAACAGGGGTGGAGCCTAGCTGAGCTTTCAAGGTTTCAAAGGCATGCTGCTCAACTTCTGTCCATTTAAAGGAATCCTTGCGTAACAAGTCAGTTAAAGGACCTGCTATAGCTGCATATTGGTGAATAAACCTACGATAATATCCGGCTAGCCCCCAAAAACTACGAACTTCTTTCACTGATCGTGGCGTCTGCCATTGCCTAATGGTACTGATCTTGTCCGGATCCACTCCAAGGCCTTGAGCGGAGATGATGTGGCCAAGGTAATCAATAGAAGATTTACCAAACAAGCAATTCGAGCATTTGGCCACTAGCTGATGTTGTCGCAACAACTGCAATAACCACTATCAAATGTTCTAAATGCTCACTCCAAGATGCACTATAGACCAAGATGTCGTCAAAGAAAACCAGAACAAAGTGACGCATATGCGGACAAAAAATTTCAGTCATAGTAGCCTGAAATGTTGACGGGGCGTTTGTCAATCCGAAAGGCATTACCAAAAATTCATAATGACCATCGTGAGTACGGAAGGCTGTCTTAGCCACATCGTCTGGCTTGACCTTGATTTGATGATAACCTGACAATAAGTCCAATTTCGAAAAGACTTGAGCACCATGTAATTCGTCAAACAACTCATCAATGGTTGGAATTGGAAAGCGATCACGGACTGTGATGGCATTGAGTGCTCGATAATCAACACAAAAGCGCCACGTGCCATCCTTCTTACGCACTAATAGCACCGGCGATGAAAATGGATTGGTGCTGGGCCGTATCACTCCCTCCTCCAGCATTTCTGCCACCATCTTCTCCATGACCTGTTTCTGAAAGTACGGGTGCCTGTATGGTTTAACATTCACTGGTTGCGCCCCTGGAATAAGGTGTACTGAATGATCTTGAACACGAGAAGGTGGCAATCCTGTAGGTTTCTGAAACACATCATCATATGACTCCAAAATACCCCTCAAATCAGAAGTCATTTCACCTGCACAATTCTCTTCAGGAGTAACCATTGGCAATAAAAAGAAAGAAGCAATAGCATCAGTTGATGTCATACGCCTTAGGCTATGTAGCTGGATCTGATGAGCATCTGTGGGCGAATCCCCCTTCCATAACCACTTAGACCCCTGTAAATTAAATTCAAATTCCCTTGTTGCATAATCAGTCACAACACACCCCAATGTGGCCAACCATGCCACTCCAAGGACTACATCAGCGCCTTGTAACGGTAAGACATAAAGATCCTCGACTAGAGTACACCCTTGAATTAGTAAGCGAACTTGCTTCACCACACCTTCACATGATAGCCTTTGTCCATTTCCTACCATGACTGCAAAACGAGGAATGAGCTCTACTTAGAGCTGAAGATGTTTGGCCGCACGTGGTTGCAAAAAATTATGAGTACTTCCTCCATCTACCAATACTTGGACTGGTGACCCATTTACTTGACCGGTAAATCGTAATGTGGAAGGAGAAATTCCCCCAGTTAAAGCATGATAAGAAATAGATGATTGCTCCTGTAATTCTAAAGATTGTGAGTCCTCGACTACAAAATCATCAGCAACAAAAGGCTCCGGCAAGTTAGGGTCCAAATCTGATCCATCAGTAAGCAAAAGGAGCTGTGGGGGTTTGCTACATTTGTGTCCCGATGAGTACTTCTCCTCACAATAATAACATAGCCCGCGCTCACGGAGACTTTGGAGCTCTGCATGAGTGAGTCGTTTGAGAGGAGTACGACTTGAGAAAGATGGGTTTTGATTTAGAGGTGCAACATTTGGGGTAGGCAAGAGGGGGGTTGTTCTGGCAAAAGCTGGCCTAACGGGTCCTTTCTCAGCCTGGATCCGTCGCTCGTGTATATAGGCTAAGTTAAGTGTCTCCTCATAACTCTTGGGATTATGGACCAAAACAGAGTGCTTAATATCTTCACAAAGCCCAGAAATAAAGAGACGTACCATACGTTCATCATCCATGTCGTCGGTCTCGTTTGCAATGGCCTCAAATCTGGACTGATAATTCGCGACAGTGGTCGTTTGCCGGAGCTTGCCAGGCGTCCTTCAGCAGACTCTAATCCCTTTTTATGGAAACGAATCCGCACCTTCGACGCAAAGTGCTCCCAATCCACCAATTGTTTATTCCGGAAAAGCCACCTATACCACTCTAATGCATCTCCATCCAAATAAAAAGAAGCAAGTGACAAACGCTGGTCTTCTGCAATCCTATAAAAATCAAAATATCTCTCTGCTTGGAAGATCCAAGCCTCTGGATTTTCTCCACAGAATCGACCAAATTCCACTGAAGCGGGCTTGTGACGGAAGTGAGGAGCTGCCGTAAAACGGTCATCATATGCATCCCTCTCTGGGCGCTGGGTTTTGCTTCCCACCACTTCTATTAACAAAGAACGCACATCTGCGAGAATTGACTCCTTCATACCCTGAACTGATTCTTCAACAATTGATTTAAGTTTTTGGTCATCCATGGAAGAGCTCTGGATGAAAGCACCAATGAAACAAATAGGTACAGCAAATAGTAATAGCACTTGTATTAATAAGCCCCAACTCAACTTACAGCAGTAGCTCTTCCATTCAAGTCTCTAAAATCAGAAATTGCAAGGAAATTTGCAACTAAAATTAACTAATGATAGAAGAAGGAGAAGGAGGTGAGGAAATCAGAAGAAATAGAGAGAAAGTTCATAACAGCCCTTTTGACTGTTGTGCACTGCTCCACTCATGATGCTTTATGCTTTCTTGTTTGCCAAGTTTACCCTTCTTCACGTGAACTTGCCCCTTTCCAAACGTAATCTCCAAGTCGTTTAGGAGGAATCAACTTTCTAGAAGTCCTACGTGGCAGTCCCATGTGCTCATCCCGCGTGGCATCCCAATCAGAGATATTCTCATTTACAACATCTTCACTATGCTGTATGGCTGACACTGCATTGCTAAGTATATTTTGACGCAGACAAGTGTCCCTTGTTCATGTGATGTTATGTTCCCGTCTTTCAATAGGACTTTTAAACCTTGATATTGCCTTTGCATTATGGGTTTTTTCCTTTTTACCTCTTGTCAATTTGTTCAATAACATGATAGCTTCTGCAGAGTTAAAATTTCGGAATATTGTTTATACTAAGTTGGCAAATATCGTTACAGGTACAAAACTGAGTTGAGGAAGGAGGATAAAGCCAACTTAAGATCACTTGTTGAAAGGCAAAGACATAGATTGGTATGCTTTTATATTTTATTTCCACTGCTGCTGTTCTGTTTTCTCTTGATGCAAGAAAACATTCAAGTTATGTTTGTACCTCCAAATGCAGATTACACCAGACATATTAAGGGAAATCGAAAAGAGCAGAAGTCGTGGGGAAAAGGAGGAAGATCCTATGTCAATTGATATCCTCTCAATAATGGTTTAAATCTTTCAGTTGCTTATCTGCTTTGGACTATTCATGCTGTCACCTGTTATTGCCATAACATAGTCGGTACATCTTAATGTTTTAATAATTGTGGATGAAACAAAAATTCTTTAAATCTTTCGCGGCAATTCATGCTTTTAAATTCTTTTATTCCTATTTGTGTGCGCATAGCTGCATTGACGGGATAGGTTGTCATGCCTAACAACAATCTTTTGTTTGTAAGTGTTGTACATCTTTGAACGTAGTTGCTTTTTGCACGATGGATACATTTTAACAAGTTTTTCCTGAGATTTTCTAACGACTGAAATAAAATAGTGGATGCAGCTATGATTTATTCATGTTGCCAAAGTTCACTTGTTGGATGCTCCCATTACTATTTTTTCTGCCCTTCATTGGAAAATATATTTTCTTAACTCAGTATTACCAAGTCCGCTTTCTGTGATTAATAAAGCAATTGAAGAAGATAGGTTTGATATCCCTGACGTTCCTATGGAGGAGGACTAGAGTTTTCTCTGTGACCTCTATGCAATGTAAGTAAAATATTCATTCTTGTAAATGAAGTTCCCAGTTTATTTGTATACCTCGAGCAGGGTAAAAACTGTAGTTTCTTTAAAACCCTTTTTCAGATGCAGTATCTGATTGTATACTTGCAGATTCAGGTTTCGAGATGGATTAAAGATTGAGCTGTGCCGCAGGATAGATGAGCTGCATCTGTGGGCTGTTGTAGTTGAACTAGAGATTTTTGCAATATATTCTTTTGTGATATTTATAATTTTTGGTTCTGTTTTCATCAATAGCATATGCTAAGCAGGTATATGCAATGAACCTAAAAACTGTAATTTCCATGTTTTTTTAAAGTAGTCCCGTGAAAATCCACAGTAAAGATTTGTATTCTTTAGCCTTATTTTCACAAGAAACATAGCATGCACAAGAGTTAAATTTTACTGTGACTTTATATTCATCGACACTTCAGTACGAAATAAGTCGAGGTTGGATAAAATAAGTTACTGGTAATTGTATCCATCTAGTTTACTAAACAGAAGAAAAGATCTTTTTACTTTCAATTATGCAATTTAATTATTGTATTTGTGATGATTACTACAATTTACTACAACGTTAAGTTTTACTTAGAAGTCCACTTTTAGATGTCTCTCGATGTGTTGCATCTTTATGGTTGGTTACATAAATCAGTCATATTTGTTTTGTTCAGAGACATTAGAGCGAGTTTGTCATTAGAAACAATCAAGGTGAAGGTGACTCGCTAAAACTAATTATATTTACCAGTTAAACATAAAATTTTATATACATTGGAGTACATATACTACTAATATACAAAATACATGTATTGGCTGATTGAAGAATTACTTGTTTTGACTTAGCAAGAACTGTATAACAACAATAACATACGCAGTGTATTTCCACCTAGTGGGGTTGGTGAGGGTAGAGTGTACGGAGATCATATCACTAAAACAAACTGACAGTATAACAAACATGAAAGATAAGTGCATATAAACTAGTACGGTATGCAAAATAAAATAACACCGCTAGCCACAAGCTAATACTACAGCCACAACACCACGAACAAGAAACTCCAGACATAAAGGAGCGCTCCCCTACTATTATCGACGCGCTCTTACCCTCTATCCTAATTCGCGTCCTCCACACCTTCCTATCAAGGTTCAAGTCCTCCGTAAGCTGTAACTGCTCCATATCATGCTTAATTACCTCCCTTCAATATTTCTTCGGTCTACCTTTACCCCGCATAAAACCATCCATAACCAGAGTCTCACACCTCGACATTGGAGCATCAGAGCCCCTCTTCATCATGTGCCCGAACCAACGTAACCTCACTTCTCGCATCTTGTCCTTCACCGAGGCAACTCCCACCTTCTCCCGAATAATCTCATTCATCACCCTATCTTTCTTGGTATGTCCACACATTCATCATAACATTCTCATCTCCGCCACCTTCAAACTTTTGGATGTGGGATTTCTTAACTGGCCAACATATAGCCGGTTGGACTACCACTCTGTAGAACTTTTCTTTAAGCTTCGGAGGCACCTTCTTATTACACAGAACTTCCGAAACGAGTCTTCATTTCAACCACCCTGCCCTAATACGATGTGTGATATCCTCGTCAATTTCACCATTGCCCTGAATCATAGACCCCAGATACTTGAAACTCTCTCTCTTCTGAATGGCCTGACTCCAGCCTACTGTGACGCATCACTGAACTTACACTCCAAGTACTCCGTCTTGATTCTACTTAACCGAAATCCTTTAGACTCAAACGTCGGTCTCCAATTCTCCAACTTATCATTAACTCCACCCCGAGTCTCGTCAATCACTACTACATCTTCTGCAAATAACATACACCAAGGCACCTCCCCTTGAATATGTCGCGTCAAAACATCCATCACCAAGGCAAATAAATACGAGTTAAGTGTCGATTACTGTTGCAACCCTATCAAAATGGAAAGTGCTCCGAATCTCCACCTACCGTCCTCACATGAATCTTCGCACCATCATACATATCCTGAATCGACCTAGTGTACGCCACGGGCACCTCTCTAGCCTCTAAGCACTTCCATAAAATTTTCCTAAAAACTCTGTGATATGCCTTCTCCAGATCAATAAACACCATGTGCAAGTCTTTTTTCCTCTCCTGAAACTACTCCACTAATCTCCTCACAGGGTGAATGGCATCAGTGGTCGAGCGACCTGGCATGAAACCGAATTGATTCTCAGAGATCGTCATGATCCTTCTCATCCTCAACTCTATCACAATTTCCCAAACCTTCATAGCATGACTCAACAACTTAATACCTCTATAGTTGTTGCAACTCTGGATGTCTCCCTTGTTCTTATAAACTGGAATCATCGTACTCCACCTCCACGCTTCATGCTTCTTCGCTATCCTAAAAATAATGTTAAACAACCTTATCAACCATTCCAAACCTGCCCCGCTAGTGCTCTTCCAAAAATTCACTGGAATCTCGTCTGGCCCCGTCGCTTTACCCCGCCGCATCCTGCGAATATCTCCCTTGACCTACTCAACCTTGATCCGCCTACAATACCCATAATTGCGACACTCCTCAGATTTCTCCAAATCACCCAACACGAAACCTTTATCCCCCTCGTTCAAAAATTTATGAAAATAAGACTGCTACCTCTTTCAAATGAGGGTATCCTCAACCAACATGCCAACGAATACACTTGAAAATCCCCAAACGCTACACAATAAAAATGACTACATCGTTTATTTCTTTTTATATGCTTTTTTTAAAAAAAAAAATCAAATATTATAAATTTTGATCAGTATTTTAGGATGTACTTTTAATAAAACTAAAAACAAATTATAATTGATACTATTTTCTATATAATTTTTAAATATTTAAATTTTAATTTTAAAAAATTAAATTATTAATTTAATTTTAAAACTTAATCAAATTAACTTAGAAAATATATTAGAAACGGAGGAGTACTAAGGAAAAAAACGGGAGTAGCGGGGTTCGGTTGGATCAGAATTCACAGCCAATTACATAGCGCGCGCTCTGTGTCCTCATTCGCCAGAAACCGCTGCCTTAAAACCGAATTCACCAATGGTAATTCTATCTTTTTAATCTCTTCAGTTCAATGTTTCATGGATGAATTTATTACATAATGCGATTAGGTGATTGTAAACCTAGATTAGATGAGATGCTCCAGCTGTAAATTACTTTTAACTGACTCTAAGCTAGCATTTGGTCGTGGATTTTGGAAGTAGTTTTTGTAAAGATGTGGTATCTGTGTCTAACTCAATTCCAAAAGCTAGCTCAAGAGTCAGGAGAGAATTGTCCAAATCCACATAAGGAGACCAAACACAAGTCCATTCCAAACAATGTGGGTTTGTGGGACTCTAACCATTTCTAATAAGGAATATCGTTCGAAAAATTATCTTCAAATATCTGTTTGGTCATGAAATTGATTAGATTTGAAAATCAGATATTCATTTTTCTCCGTTCATTACAACAATCGGATAAGCTTGCAATTGGATAAGCCTGCGATTTAACTTGATAATATATGGCCAAACAATTGCTGCCATGTTACTAGAAGGTCACGGGTTTAAGCCTTGGAAACAAACCTCTGACAGAAATGGAAGGTAAGGCTGCGTACAATACACCCTTGTGGTGGGGCCCTTCCCCGGACCCTGCGCATAGCGGGACCTTTAGTGCACCGGGTTGCCCTTTTTAATATATGGCCAAACAGGAGCTAGTAAACTAGAAATCAAACATACTCCAGGGATCAAGTGTAAAGACTTGATGGCTTGGGGACATGGCTGGGGAACTGTGTTAGGTGCTTGGTTTCAGGCAATTTATTGGAAGGAAGTTGGATAATGGAGTAAAATTGTGCTTCTTGGATTGATGGATTCGCATGCTATACTTCATATACATCTGTAAGAGTTGTAGGATGCTTATAGCATTGATAGATTCCTCATGCCAGGGGCGGAGATACGCGGACTCCAGAGGGTTCATCCGAACCTCCTTCGACGAAAAATTACACTGATATATATATGAAGTTTTTTTTATGTGTATATATATTAATTGAACCCCCTTGATACAAGCAAAAAACTTGGTTCAGCGGCAAAGGGGGTGCAAACTTTCATGCAGAGGGCCTCATGTTCTCGGGTTCGAGACCCATTCACAACTGGTTTTTAGTTTTTCTTTTTCTTTTTCTTTTTCTTTTTCTGCCTGCGTTTGAACCCCCTTGATAGAAATCCTGCCTCCGCCACTGCCTCATGCTACTTGGCTATTTAATGCACATCTATAGGAGTTGTAAGACTAATATCCTAAGCATTAATCTCTAATGAAATATGATTTTTACTTATGTAAATGGAGGATTTACAGTCAATATCAAATTCTGGTTTCCTGCCATTGCAATTGAAAGATTGCTTCAGTTGTGCAAACTCTGATTGAAATAAATGAAGATAAAAATACTCCCTTTGTTTCAATTTGCATGTCTTACTTTCTTTTTAGTTTGTTTAACAAAGAATGCCTATTTTTAGTAACTCTTTAATCAACATCCTACATAGCATGTTTAAGACCATAAGATTCAAGGGTCATTTTAGTACATTACTCACATCTTCAATTTAAGACCACAACATTCAAAAGTCCCCCATACTTTCTTAACTCCATCCCTAGTCAAACTAAGACACATGAAATGAAATGGAGGGATTATCATATGGTAAAATTGCAACTGAAACTAGGACGGGATGGGTATCAATGTTTTACCGAGACCTACTTGAACAGTGACTATGGAGGTTTGCTACTGAGGAGAACATTTGGTGGAAAGAAGTGATAAAAGTGAAAGTATGAATGCCGGCAATGTAAAAGGTTTCAGATGAGGTGACTTAGCCCTTAGGCCCTGCTTGTTGTACTTAATGGGAGTTTGCGTCTGAATGGTTCTGATTTCAAATTCGATTTTTATTCTTTTCAACCACTTATTTGCTCTTAACAGATATGATTTTTCAGCTCCTGTAAAGAATCTTAAAAACTGTAAGTCGATATACACTAAAAATTCCCAGTGAAGTGACCTTTTATCACCACTCTGCTTACTACTTCCACACAATTACCAGCAATCACAACTTCACCACGAACCATCAACACACCACTGCTACTTCCACCGCCTGCCGTAACTACATAATAATCACTACCAGGCACCTCCACCAGCTACCACTGCGCAACTATCACCATCAACCACCATTCCGGCCACCATCATCGCCAACTACTGTTGTCACTAGCTTTTAGAGCATGCCTCATCAAACAAATAGCTTTTTAAATACTATGTAAACAAAAAATTTCTCTAATTGTTGTGGATATAATGTTTAATTGGTATTCCATCTGAACTTATTTTGTTATTTTTTAAATAAAGACAATTATACAAATTCAGATGCTGATATAACCATATTAATCATTTATGTTTTGATGTAGAGACAATATCTTGATAATCTTATATGTATTGAGGCTCAAACATCTTACTTTTAAACAAACAAATTAGTTGATAATATGGGATAAGCTTATTCTAAGTGATTGTGAAGGGATGCAGGATTTCACAAGATTTGTGGGCTTCTCGATTGGAAATAGGAATCAAACATGGTTTAAGATTGATGCGTGCTGTGGACATAGTGGTAAAGATGAATTTAAATTTCCATTACAACAAGTAATATATGAGGTAGGAAGACGAAGTGAATCTCAGAAATATCAGATAGGGAAAATGATGTGGGGAAAGAATACTGCATGGGCTATGCAGTTTTGTACATCTAGGAGGGGGCAGTAAGATAGTGTGGAAGGGTTCTTCATAGCATTCATACTATAATCTTGTGAGTCATGTCTGATGAAAGTGTTACAGATGCATTTGGTTTCCAACAACTACAATATCTAATCCCAAGATAATGTAGGTCAACAACAACAATATACCCAGTGTAATCCCATCGGTGGGGTCTGGGGAGCGTAGAGTGTACGCGACCTTCACCCTACCTCACCGAGATAGAGAGGTTGTTTCCCGAAGACCCTCGGAGCAAGTGAACACATATCAAAGACGTTCAGAAGTAAAGTGGAACCAAGATAATTTAGTTCAGTTGTATGAATTCTCAAGACCAATCTAAGTCTGCATGAATTCCAAGAGATTGTAGGTCTTTCAAGAAAGTTATTCCATGTAATTATCCATTGGACACCAATATGGAAATGCAGCCTCCAAGAGAGTGGCATTTAATTTCCCTTTGTTATACCATCAGTCCTAATATGCCTCTAGCGGCATAAACACTCAAATTTGTCCTTCCTCAGTCAGCCCATCCATTTTATCCACATGTCATGCCAACTCAACAAACCAGCCACTTCTTTCACTACCATCCAAAGTCATCAAACACTTTTGCCATATATGTGATCACCACCAATATAAACCATCTACCTATCTTTCATTACTTCTAAAAGTAGAAATTAACTTAACACAATAACTTTTGAAAAGGACCCTCATTCATGAAAAAACTTGACATGCTTCATTTATACTACTAGTTAATTTTAAAAAGAGGGAGACGTACCATTGGAGATGATTTCTCCTTGAGATCAAACCCGATGGAGGAGTATACGATCAGGTTGTAATGTTGAAGCTAGAAACTGAAAGAACAATTCTTGTACTCCATCCCATGACAAATATATCAAATGCTTCAAAGGTGAAGAACACTAGAAGTTCGGAAAGTTTCCTCCAAAGAATAATCCATAAACATACAACCTGATTGTATACTCCTCCTCTGGCCTGGAGAACCAATCATTTCCGACCATACAAATTAATTTCACCAAAAATGATCCCCAAAAGCTTATCTCCCTCTTTTTAAAAATTAACGAGTAATATTAATAAAGTATGTCAAGATGAATTAGGGTTCTTTTCAAAATATATTGTGTTTAGTTAATTTATAATTTTAAAGAAATGGAAGATGTATAGATAGTTTATGTTGGTGTTAATCATTAATCATACATATGATGTTGGTGATTTTGGATGGTGGTGGAAGAAGGGTTGATACGGTGAGTTGGCATGCTATGTGGGTAAAATGGATAGGGTTAACGAAGTAAGGACAAATTTGAGCCACTTTTATGATGTTAGGGGCATGTTATATAGAAGGGGAACCTTGGACTCCTTGGTAAAGTTGCTACCATATGTCTAGGAGGTCACGAGTTCAAGCCGTGGAAACAGCCCTTTGTAGAAATGTAAGGTGAAGCTGTATACAATAGGCCCTTGTGGTCCAGCCCTCCCTGGACCCCACACATAGCAGAAGCTTTAGTGCACCAGGTTGCCTTTTTAGTGGCATGTTATAAAGACTGATAGTATAACAGATGACACTATTAAACCTTTTTCAATAGTATATGGGTAGATATGACCCTTTTCTAAAATATAAACTAGAGATCTCCTTTCTCCTGGAAGAAACAAAATGACAGATATAGAAAGAAGAGTGGTTGGAGAGGACAAAACTCAGAGCATGAGCAGAAAAAATATTATTCTTTCTTTCTCACAAAAGTGGTATGAAAGGAAACAAACGATATGGGCAGTCAAACTTGTTTGCCAATTTTATTTTTTTTAAAGCGAAGGAATAAGAAAGTAAGAGTAACCATGAAAACCACAGTTTCTTGTGCTTCATCCAACTCCGATCGCCGATAATCTTCTCACGTCATTTGTTCTCTGTTGTAGTATTTTCTTATCGTATTATCGAGTGTACATCTCTTTTAGCCTTGCAGGATATTTCTTTTCCTCTTGGATTGTTGCCTTTTTCCGCACTTGAGGCGTGCACTTATTGATTGTGTGTGTGCTGCACCTCTCCTGAAGTGTGGTTAGGCGCCATTTCTGTTCTTTGCATGGCCTCAGAACCTGAAGCTTGCCTTTGGTTTAATTAGGGGCATGAAATGCTCAAAATGTTTTCTTATATTTGATTTTCCTAGCTTCTACATTTAACAAACTATATGTTGTATTTGTTTGACAGATATAGTAGGTGTATTCATCAAATTACATGATCATCAATACATCTCTTTTCATACTTCTTCACAAATAGCTTAGACATACATGAAAACAGATCCTAGTAGTACAACCTGTATATCTGTAGTTATAAAGATGCATGTTCTACAACTAGGACTTGTTTTCATGGCCACTGTGCTTCGGGTTTGGTGGTAAGGTGGGGTGTTATGTCGAATATTCTTCATGCATTATTCTTTTGGACATGCTCCACTAGTGGTTTAAAGTTTTTTGGATTTGTTTCTGCAGTGGGTTCTATTATTTTCTCATGAAAAAGTGCTACTAGAACAATTTTCGCGTCTGGAATAATGTTTGACTTGTAACATATAATATAGCTATCAGGGTGGACCCACCTTGTATCAGAGGAGGTTAATCTAATCAGTTCCGCAGAAAAGAATAACTCTATACAAAGATACAATACATATAATATAGAAAGTGAACCACTTAACACAGATGGATTCCAGTATGCTCGCGAAGGGGTCAAGCTATTACTTGTATCATGCATTCAATTCCATCGAACTTTTTAATTTTTATTTGTTGTTTCCAGACAGTTCTCTTTCTCCACTCCCTTCTCTATCACTCTCCCTCCCCCACCTCTTCTCTGTTTTTGATGCATTCAAAGCTTTAAAAGAAAAAAGTAAGAGACGGAAATGCAGGCGGCCTGATTCTGCCTTTTGTTTATTTCAGCAATCTGCTGCCTTTTCGCTCTTGCCTCTCCGTGCTTCTAGCATCAACCACGCAGTGATACTTTGTTTCTTTTTCTGAGTAAGTTACCCTTAGCAGTTCGTTGGTAACTATGTTTGCTTTATTAATCCAATCTTCTTAAATGCTTTTATGATTTGTTGAACCAGTGATTTTGGGATGGTAAGAGTGGGTTAGCGTCCCACATTAGTTGGAACCGGATTGGTGGTCTGCTCCCATCATGATCTAACTTTTGGATTGAGTAGACCCAAGTGCCATAGGTTTACATGGTTAGTCAGGTCCTTCCCCGTTTGGGCTCCATGTTATATTGTCCACGCTCTAGTTGGGCCTGGTTGTGAACATGTGGTGGGGGGAATGGACTGGTGGTCTGCTTATATGCACTTGCACAATCCCCCCTAATGAACTAGCTTTTGAGTTTGAGTTAGGCCCAAGTGTCGTATGTGTACATAATTGTTTCGTAAAGCCATCATTCAGATATTGGAAATGTCATTCTAACAATTTTGTTTTTGATGTTCTTTTACAATTTCATCTAACAAATTTAAGTTTGTGAATTTAAAACCTCTGTAAATAGCATGCTTCCCTTCACCCCACCCCACCCCCCACATTTCTAATACACAATGTTGGAGTAGCTGAATGATTGTTGTGTCTGCTTCTGCTTCTGATTATTGAGTTTGAGGTGTTACTGATTGCTGTTTTTGTAGCTTTCTTCTAGTGAGGAATAAAAATGGTCTCTTGATGTTATCCAAGTCAGACACTGTGAGTGTTAGGTGTTAGGTCTAGTGGATATCTCATTACAGGACAATAAAAAGAATGGTGAACTTTTTAATTTGTTTGCTTTATTCTTAGGGAAGGAGCTAGACTTCTAGGAATTCAGAAAGACTTCATTATGTTGGGCATCAGATTGATAGTTTAATCGAGGTGCCTCGGACTTTAACAGAAAGTATGCCTTTGCATTTGCATTATCCTAAAGTTTATAAATAGTATGATTTGTTAAATTGCTTGTATCTTGAATTTTAATTAGCAATTCTTGCCAAAGTTTTAAACGTTAGTTCTAACAAAAGATAGTTTAAGTTTTGGGGGACTAGCTGCTACTCCGCAGATCAATAAAATTCCTTTTATGATTCGTGAATATTAATACGATAATATAATAATAAGTAAATAAAAATTGATGATGTTTGGAGGTTTGGCGACAGAACCTCGAGTCTAAAGGGTTTAGGTTGAGCAGTACTGAGACGGAGTACTTGGAATGTAAGTTCAAGGATTCGACGCAAGAGGCTGACGTGGTAGTTTAGCTGAATTCTCAGACCATTTGAAAGAGGGATAGTTTCAAGTATCTTGGGTCTATGATCCATGAGAATGGAAAGATTGACGGGGATATCACGTATTGGTGCTGGGTGGTTGAAGTGGAGGCTTGCTTCAGGAGTCTTGTGTGATAAGAAGGTGCCTCCTAAACTTAAAATAAGTTCTACAAGGCGGCAGTCTGACCGACTATGTTGTATGTAGCGTAATGTTGGCCAGTTAAGAACTCCCACATCCAAAAGCTGAAGGAGGCAGAAATAAGGATGTTGAGATGGATGTGTGGACTTACCAGGAGAGATAGGGTTAGAAATGAGGTTATTCGAGAGAAGATGGAAGTGGCTTTGGTGGAAGATAAAATGCGGGAAGGGAGGTTGTAATGGTTCGGGTATGTGGTGAGGAGTGCATGGATGCTCCAATACGGAGGTGTGAGATGTTGGCTATGGATTGTTTTAGGCGGGGTAGAGGTAGACCGAAGAAATATAGGAGGGAGGTGATTAGGTATGACATAAAGCGTTTACAACTTACAGAGGACATGACCCTTGATAGGAAGGTGTGGAGGACAGGAATTAGGGTAGAGGGTTAGTTGGTAGGAGTGCGTTCATAATAGTAGGGAGGAGTACTTTATTTGTATCTATTCTTGTAGTTTCTTGTTCGTAGTATTCTGATGATGTTTGTGATCTCGAATAGATAGTTTATAGTATTATTCTGTCGGTGTCTTGTTTCTTTTATTATCTAGCGGTGTGTTATTTCATTTTGTTGTTTATTTTTATGTTTTTGGTTTGTCATACTGTTAGCTGTCTTAAGCCGGGGTATGTCGGAAACAACCTCTCTACTTTATCTGAGGTAGTGGTACGGACCGCTTACACTTTACCCTTCACCCTTCCCAGACCCCGCTTCATGGGAACACACTGGGTATGTTGTTTTTGTTGATGTTTGGAAATTGAAAATTTTCATTTGAGTTGAGTCAAAGCAGCTGCTTTGGTTTTAGCTTATCATAAACAAAAAGACATTCAAAACCATGCCTTTTGAACGTAAAAGAATTTTATTTAGGTGGAAACATATATGACAGTCATTTTGTCTTCAAGTTATTAAGGATATATACAACAAACCATGTAGAAGCATTCACTATGTTGTTTATTATATCTTATTGGTCATGGATTGTGATATTCTTTTTTCCATTTTTGGCTTCATTTATCAAAATGAAACAGGTATATCTCTGGTTTGTTAGAAGCCACGTCCAAGCTTTTATTTCCCTATTTAACATTATCATATAAATGTGGGGTATCCAGATGTACACGTGCAATGCACATGTCTTCTCATATAAAAACATAGACACACACCTAAGACTTAGTTTGCTTTCTTTGCAACAACATATTGTATCTGATTAAGCTGTATGTAAGTTAGGTGGTTCAAAGAGACCATTTTTCCCCTCTCCTTCCTATAATTGAATTTTTGTTCAGGATTTTGAGTGTTGGCAGTCATGTGGGTGAGGCATGCAATGATGTCAAGAATTATTGCTAAGAGGGTATCCCCAAAAGTTGATGTTATGTGGGTTGGACCAGTTACAGGATGACACAAATCAATAGCCCTCTTTACTGAAAGGGACACTTAAAAGTTTTAAATTTAGATTTGTATCAAAATCTATGTCACCATTGGTTCCTTTGGAGGGACCCTTTTGTCATTGGTGTTGACACGTTATTGAGAATTGGTCCCTTGACTTAATCTTCTTCTGCAGCTTTTTTGAAGAGATATTGGTGTTGGTTCAATTGTTTTCAGCTGAAAATGCTTTTAGCTAACTCCTCTTTTTCTGCACAAAATCCAACTTGTGCTTGGAACTGTCTTAGTAAAAAGTTGAAATGGCTTCTAGTAGGGCCATTTTAGAATATGTATTTAGAGAATTCTGATAGTATATCTACATAAAAGGTGGTTGCTTTTTTCATCTGATTACTTAGTTTTGCTGTGTAAGTTACTCTTCTTGATTTTTCCATCTGGTCCATATGCTTTTTGTTGATGTATTGTCCTAGGTATCCAACAGGCAAAATTAGTTGGAACTTTGGTGGTTTCCATAAATTGACTAAAAGACATGGTCCTTTAGGAACTTGAGAAGCCATAGTGTGATGTCAAGTGTGATTTTGCTTAATGAAGTCTTTTTATCTTTTTCATTATTTTGTGAAGCCAATATGATGTCAAGAGTGATTTTGCTTAATGAAGTCAGTTACTAGTATTATTCATAAGAAATCCTGGGAAAGTTCTGGAAGTTTCTTTTGCGCGTCGAGTCAAAGCATATGTGCAAAATCAGGAGTTGCTTGTTGAAAATATGATACCACCTCATGTTGGAAGATTCTTTGTTTTATAGATTGCAGCTGTTTCAAACTTTATGAGAAGTAAATACTGAAGAAAAAAAAGAGGGAAAGCTTGGTTTTGATGACTTCCGTCTTATAGCAATGCAGAATTTGTGCATTGGCTGAGAATCTACAGACAGAATTCCTTAAATTTGGTTATGATGATGTGTAGTATCTACAAGCTTCTGCATATAATTGCTGTTTACCTAACTTGGTTGCATAGTTTTAGATGTTAGAAAAAAAAAATGAGCATTTCTATTTTTAGTATAGAAGCAACGAGGGGTGATAAACCAGCCACCAAAACGGCATAATACATAGCGTTGTTCGCGTATTATGCCAAATAGGATGTGTGTCTACTTGTTAAATTTTATGCAAGTTTAAATGCCTACTTGTGCACACCCAAAGTTGGAGGTCATAGATGTGATTTGGGGCAAAGTTAAAGGGCAAGTTTATGTATTATGCCGTTTATATTTCTTTATTTAAAAAATAAAAATAAAAATTGAGTCAACTTGCGAAGGAGGAGAAACGATAAGTTATCTCCATATAAATCAAGGATTTGAGCCATAAAATCAGCTACTAATAGTTGCATTAGGTAGGCTCGTTATATCACATATATTTTGGTGCGCGATCCTTCCTTGTATACATTGTGTGAACTCGAATAATTCTGTGCATCGAGCTATCCTTTATTGAGTTCAACTTGTCGCACTTTGACTAATACATTGGTCACTGAGTATTTCCTAGGAGTACTTTTCACAAGCACGGGCATTAGACGTCTAATTTTGTTCAATGAGACTTAAGCAAGTGAAAAGAAATCACTTAATACTTTTTTTTTTGCGTCTCTTTTAGTTTTTCCCTTTACCCCCAATAGTGTCTTTGCTATCTTTTAGTATGACCCGAAATTTCAAGCTAACGATTGATGGCGGAGATGATCAACCACTAGAAATACCCTAACTTGTCACAATTTTTTCTGTGTGACCCTTCCTCGTCATATCCACACGCTATAAGGCTTCTACAAGACCATAGGTCGTCGTACCAATAAAATGATAGTGACTCTACACATATTTCATTTTAGGAAAATTTTAAATAATCTTTTGTAGAAAGAACTTTGTCAGTTTTAGGATTATTAATTATGTTGTGCTCCAGTCAAATTGTCTAAATCCAATGCATTAATGTTAATTAAACTTTAGAATGTTGACGTGTGTACTAGACTGTGCATTTTATTAAATTTGTTAGTGGACAATGGGCACACGCAAGACTGAATAAATTTTATTATCTGCATAATAACAAGGTGGAAATCTAGTTATACAGCAAAAAATTAAATTAAATAAAATGATATCCCTTTGATTTAAAATGTTAGATAATGCCACAATCCTGGAGAACCTAATTAAAAAGTAAGGATTAAGAAAAAAGAACTAATTAAACTTAATCAGCTAAGTATTATATTGTTTAATGTGATGGTAAACCTAAACATTGGTGGAATTAGCATTTGTGAATAGGAAGGTATTAGTATAATTATAATATTCAAATCACCATTAGAGTTGGTTCGGATAAAAGGATGAAAAGTATGTAAGACTTAGGTTAATAGAACCGGATTCGAGATTTAAATTTGATGGGTTTGAACTTTTATTTTTTTTAGCATTGAACCCTCATTATATTACGTATTAAAAGTTTATTGGATTCATATTTACTACTTCATGCGTTTCAATTTAAGTGTCTTAATTTGACTTAGTCCAGAATTTAAGAAACAAAATAAAGACTCTTGAATTTGGTGGTCAAAATTAAAGATATGTGTAATCAATTAAATCTTCTGATCTTAAATTTGCCACGTATAAATTGGAACTGAAAACTTACTAAATATAAAAAAAAAAAGGAAAAAAAGAAATACTCTTTCAGAGATTGACCAAAAAGAAAATAAGACACTCAAAATGGACGAAAGGCACTCAAAATAGGACGAAAGGAGTACATATTTGTGAAATTTATGTGGATTTTTATATACATATTTATATTCTGCATCAAAAAAAATTAGATTCTGTTAAATCTGTAACATACATATTTATGTTCTGCATCGAAAAAATTAGATTCTGTTAAACCCGTAGCCGATGAGTTGCATCCACCACTTAGACTTGAGAGGATGTAGAATTAGGATTATATTAATTATAGATCCCACATCATTAGAAAGTTAACTGCCCATCAACTAACTATGCACTTTACGTTAATTATATCTTTAAACTGTTTAAGCACATGAAAAAAGTTAATAATATATGCTATAAATTATAGCAATAAATTGCGACTGTCCTAATCATATGCAATCAAGGGCGATCAGTTAAGCATCTTACGTCAAAAATCATGTTATATATATAAGAAATTACACTAGTAACTACTACATATATATACTACAAATATTACTTTTTATATTTACATATTAATATTGAATTACTTTAACGAAATTTCTGAATTCGACATTTTGATCGATGTGTGAACCTCAAACGTTCTTGTCTACTTCATATCGTGCAACGCAAATCTTGAAATAGTTTTAACACTTACTCTCATATTACTTATTAGGCATTTACATTATAATAGTATTGGGATGAATATTTATATTTTAAGGATAGTTAGTTGAGCTAGGACCAAATACATCATGATATCCGTCATGCTCCATATATACTATATAGTTTTTAAAAGCAAAGGCAATGACATTTTTGTTCTATTATAAAGAATTGGAGATTAAACTTTTTTTTTTTCCTCTCTCTCTCTCTCAATATTATAATGTCAAAATTGAAGGGAGTCTTGGAGCAACGTGTGAACTTGTTTTTGTGTTACCTACAGATTACGAATTCGAGCTGTGAAAACATTCATTAATATTTGTTTTAGAGTAGGCTGTGTACATCAAACTCTTTAGAATGCGGTCGTTTACCCAACCTTACTAATAAAAAAGGCTTTGTTTATTGAACTACTTTATTTTTTTAAAAAAAGTATTATTTTAATGCCAAAATTATTGTATTGTATACATAGCATATCATATGTAATGTTGTATATTTGAGTGGGTAAATAATAGGTGTGTATTGGCCAATCATGAGCTTAAAACTCCAGGCATTTTGGGCATCTACTATGAATCAATAGACACCTGCCTTCCTCTTTAGCCACATAATTTTGCATGCTATTTTTAGGACCCACTTAATAATTCATGCTGTTTCTTTCCCCATCTTCTTTTTATCTTCACCTTTTTTCGTTGCTTGTTTTGGCCCATAGGGTGGGTGGAGAGGGTTGGGGGTGGGGGTGGGGTGGGGGGAGGGGTCGATCAGATTAATAAAAATTTATCCACACCCAATGTTTACACTAGGGGAGGAGTTGATGTAATGTTCGACTTATGAATTCATCTGAATTTCCAACTTCAATTCATAATTAAGTTCAATTTGCGAAATTGCTTCTGATTTACACTAAATTATGTCAATTTATCATGGTTTAAGCGGCAAAATGAGGTGAGATATTAATTAAGATATATGTTGAATATTTATTGAATTGATGTAGATATTAAGTGCGAAAAAGTAGGGGGATGATAAAGTATTTTTGCTTCTTTTTCAGATATTAATTCATGCATTCGTTTAGTTAAAATTCCTTAATGATCCAAGACAATGACAAGACCAAATCATAACTAAAAAAAGTTGAACTTGATTTACTTTTTAATTACACAATGCAAATATATATGTTATTGTTCTTTAACATTTGGATTTCTTGAAGGGTCTTATTCCCAAAGTGGTCCAATAAATTTAATCAAATTAAAAAAATAAACTAAAGATATAGAGTGAGTGTGAATATGAAAAGCAACATTATTTGATCATTATAGACTAATTACTCATAATGGGAAGCAAACCTAAACACTTCACTTATTGGAGTGACTATTTAAGGTACTAATAACAATGCATTATAAACAAATTAATCACTTGTCTAAGGTGACAATATTGAGAGTGCAAAATGATGTCTTCTTTTTTATTATAAAAAAAATATTATTTTTGTCTCTTTTGTCTCCTATGTGGAAGAATATATAATTTTTCCCTAGTTTAATAACCCAATGAAAATTTCTTAAATCAAATCTTAATAAAAAATGAAACTCTATCATCATTTTCCACTAAAACATCTTATTAAAGAATTTGAAAAGGAGTTTTGAGCATGCATGTTTAAATAATGATATTATATTTCGAAAAGTTTGTGTGTTATTTAGATGTACTAGTTAAATCTCAGGTGACTCGTACTTGTAATCTTTGATTATTTAAAATTAGATAATTTCGTCTATTATGAAGATTTTTAATAAAGTGTAAAAAGTTTAAATCACTTCTCAAAGATCTTTTACACTTAATATAATAATATAAAAATAACATATATTTTACCACTAAAAATTTCAAGTGATTAATGAATCGTCAATTTTGTTTTTGTCATGTGATACCTCCTTTCCTTACTGCTAGAGGCTAAGAGAGATACATCAATTTGAACCATATTTGTAGTACGATTATTTTATTTTATTTTTTTAATATTAAAAATATTTCCTTATTTTGAAAGTTAAATCTTTAAAAAATCTTTAATTACTTATTCTAACACTTTCATATTTATTTCTTGATTTTTTGAATCTTCTTAAAAGTTGATTTAGAATTCTTAAACTAATAAAAAAAGTATCCATTGTCATTAATTCTGATGACTTTTAATAAGAAAAATATTTTATTATAAATATTTAATTAATTTTCAACTCTTAAATATTAGAAAAATAGTGAAAAGATAATTTTGTCTAAAGCAAAAACTTTTAACGAGGCGCAAAAGTTTTGTAAGGCTCTTCACACTTTATATATATATATATTTAACTGTTAATAAAATAGTGAAAAATAATTTTGTCTAAAGTAAAAACTTTTAATGAGGCACAAAAATTTTTGTAAGACTCTTCACACTTTTAATATATATATATATATATATATATATATATTTCCTTCGTCCCAAATTGAGATGACACATTGATTAAGAAAAATGATTAATAACATGTCGAATTTACCATAGTACCCCTATTAAATGATGTTTACATTTTAATTTGAAGAAAACGTAATTAATGCAAAGGATAAAACATAGAAAAAAAATTGTCTCCTCTTGATTAATGAAAAAGACAAGTAAAATGAAAAATCAAATTAGAAAATTTGGGACGGAGGGAGTATATGGGAACGTGCATTGCATGTTTATCCCTAATTATTTAACATAAAACTTGAATTTTCAACGACAGATATTTGTTTGGTGATGAAATCATGCCGCAACTAAATATTATTATATATTTCAAACATACAAATATATTATAGCACTATCAAGAAACAAAATATAATATCACAAAATGATAATATACTTATGCAAGTTTTTTTCATCCTACAAAGCACAAAATATAAAAAGTTTATTAACAGATATATAATCGTAGCTAAGACAATTTTTATATACAAAGCTCAATAATTTCTCGCTACGTTCCTATTATAACATAAAGGCAAGTCAAATTTGAGCATTGCAAAATCTTATTCTTCCAAATCAAGTAGATTTGGTCAACAATTCGAGTGACTCATGCTTTATAATTACTTAATCTTCATCTACTTTCGAATCCTTTCAGCTTCACCCCTCGCGCTATGGCATATAACCTGCAAAATGCATGTGAATTTAAGAAAAAAAAATAATAGTATATGATAGACTTTGTCAATATCATTTCAATTTCTAACGTGTAATAAAAAAAATAGTAAAGATAACAGAATTCTTTAAGAGTACACGATAATAATTTATAATTTATTATTGTAAACATTACAAACAGACTACAACTTAAAAACTTACCTCAAATCAATTTGATATACCAATTAATAATTAATAATCATACGATATTTAGTACGTTCAAATTAATATATCTTTTTATGAAAACAAACGTCTCTATTAATAAATGTCTTCAAAAATACACAATATAGAAGATCATTTTGTTATTTAAAGGCCTAAATTCTCCTGAAAGACCCATCAGTATGAAATCTAGAAGGCATGACCTAAAGATGAATTTCTCAACATATGCAAAATATTTTCTTATACTTTCAACGGTCACACTTATACATGTTTTAACTTTTAATTGATATAACATATTTCATTTGAAATGTTTTGCTAGAAAGGAAACAAAAAATCTCAACATTTCAACTCAGTTTGTGAGCTAATTGTAAAATAGTGTTGATAACATAATCTCAAGAATAGCCTTTTTTCAAAAGGTAAAAAATTATCTACACTCGATATTTACATCAAGTCAATACATACATGTCATGTGTTTGAATTTAGAGTACATTTTATTTAACCATAATTAATTAGCTTGTATTTTATATTATTAAATCATTTAATCACAATAAATTATATTAATTTAGTGTAAACATCAAGTATGGACATATTTTTACCTTTTCAAAATAGTTTCAAAATTTTTATTGAATGTTTCATAATAAAGAGGACATATGAATGCATAAATATGGATCAATTTGGACGTAGAAGAGAACAAACCTCACCTCAATACTCCTGCAAGCATCTACTATCACCCAAGCAAATTCCCTTGAAAATGTCTCAAACTTCAAGTTATTCTTGTCAACTGTTCGATTGGTGCTTTCCCAAAAATCACCTGAAAAACATAGTCAAATCAAACAATATTCGATCTAGGTTCACCACGAAAGAAAAAAAAAATAGAAATAAAATATGCACAAATTAAACAAATTTAGTTTTTAAAGTTAGTCAAAAGATGAACAATAAATGTGACCCCAATATCTAAGAGTTTAAAATCAAACTAACTTATTATCAGGAAAAAACCTATTTTTAAATTTATTTATATTCTTTTCTTAAAAAAATAACATTTCAATAATTTTTTTTTTAAAAAACCTATGTTATATACTCTATTCTCACACATCCAATCTTTTCCTTTCTTCTAACTATATTAGAGGAATAGAAAGCCAAGACGTGAAAAATGAAGAAAAAGCCAAGAAGAATATTAAGACAAATAAGTGTAGGCTAAGGAATATCTGATTTTGCTAATGTTTTTCAAACAATGAGGAAGTTCATAGACAACTTGGTTGTCAATTCGCTCAGTTGTTGTATCTGAAGTGCTTAAACCTTGTATTGATGAAATTACATAATATTCAATGACGAAGTTAGAATTTTCACTAAGAAAGTTTGGAAACTAAAATATAATGATTGAGATATGAACTTGAACCTAAAGGTGAATATTGAACCTCCTCAACTAGTGACCCAACCTCTAATCTTATGTTCTAAAGATTCAAAATCAATAAATACACATAGAATTTTTTTAAAAAAAATTCTATTGAATATGTGCCATGAACCTAACCAAAAATTTGTTGAACAACATTACAATAATTTCAATCAAATAATCACAAAATAGAAACAAATTAAATCAGAACATGAAAAAAAAAAATCACAACAATTGACATGTAAAAACAATTAAAATAGTACATGAAAATTCATTTTTTACTTCATTACTTAATACTTCTTTCTTTGAAATCAAGAGACACTAATAAGGCCACAAAGAAAATAATAATATATTGACCATGAGAAGAAAAAACACAAACGATTATTATGACCATTAGGGTATTATATTGAAAGTCCAAAATATATTCCTATCAATTAGGATTTCTATTTAAAATATATAATTAATTTCTTTCCATAATTTTATTTTATAAGATTGTTCTAATATATTGTAGGAGTCCTTAATTTTTTTTATTTTTTTTTTTTAGTTGTAATATTTAATTCAAATAAAGAAAGAATTTGTATAAAACATAAGATTGATAAAAATCTTATTCAAGTAAGGAAAGAAATTCTAAATTGATTACAATTCTGAAATTTAGAATTATTTTAAATAAGGAAAAAAAATTAAACTAAAATTTATTAGGACCAGAATTTAATTAAAAATTTATTTGATATAAATAAGTTTCCCAACGTACCTTAATTTTATTTTATTTTTGGGAGAAAAACATAAATCAAAGTAAAAAATTTAATTGAGTTAAAAGTGTTAAATAATGATTTATTTTTGGAACTAAAATCATAATAAACGTACAATAGTTTTTTCAAAACTTTAAGTGAGATATTCTTTTTCTTTTTTATTTAAAGTTTTCTATTAAATCATTTTTTTGTTCTCTCATCATATATTTTAGGACTTTTTTCTTACCATATATTTCAAGACTCCTTTTCCACGTATAAAAGGAAACAAAAAAATTACTAATATTAATTCTCTATATATTTTTCTTTTACCATATAATTTAGTACTCCTTGCTTTTAAATATTAAAAGTATAATTATATAATAATTTAAGGAAAATAGTGAAAAGACAATTTTGTCTATTGCATAGTATTTTAATGAAGGACAAAAAGTTCAAATCATCACTTTTCCAAGGTCTTCACACTTTTAATATATATATTATTATTATTATTATTATTATTATTATTATTATTATTATTATTATTATTATTATTATTATTATTATTATAGATATAGATAAGTTCATTAATCATTATATTAAAATTTATATTAATGTAGCCTAACTATGTAAATAAGATGTGAACAAATTTACTGCATGGAATACAATTGATGTACGTACTCAAGGATCTTATCCTAAATAATTAAGTACGTAGAGATCTTTACGAGATAATAAAGAAAGTCTTAATTAATCTTTTCTTCTTCTAATTAAGATTTCCTATCATAGTATCATATCACGTGATATTTGATTAATATGGTCTTTCAAAAATGTTCTTTCCCAACAAATTCCTTTTAAGGTTAATATCTACTTTTGAAAAGAGATTTATTTATTAATGTCACAATTTCATACATTTTATCAACAATAACAACATATTCAGTATAATCCTATAAAGTAGGGTCTGAAGAGGGTAGAGTGTATGCAGACGTAACCTCTACCTCAGAGGTAGAGCAGTTGTTTTCGGTAAATCCTCGACTTCAAGATAGAATTCTAGACAAAAAAGTACTGGTGGAAATAATATGAACAACAACCAGTACTAAAAACATCAGATAATAATAGAAGGTGAAAGACGTATATCATCCGATAATTAATTTAGATTGAAATCAACAACAATATGTTAAGAATGAAATAACAACTTTAGTGACTATAACCTAACTTTTGTAATTAGTGTTTTATACGTAATATGTTAACTCATTTTACAAGAATTTCCATAAGTTTTATATGGTTACAAATTAAAATACGTTATTATACTAAGAAGAAGAGAATTTGGTTAATTGTGGAAAATACCCCAAATAATGGATTCTTTTTTAAGAACATTATTCACTTTGTATTAGGCAATTTTGTAATTAGTGTTTTATACGTAATATGTTGACTCATTGTACAAGAATTTCCATAGGTTTTATATGGTTACAAATTAAAATACGTTATACTAAGAAGAAAAGAATTTGGTTAATTGTGGAAAATCCCCCAAACAATGGCTTCTTTTTTAAAAAAAAACATTATTTATTCACTTTATATTAAGCGCCGCCATTTTGCATGCATTTATTGCTTTCAAGTTTCAAGTATTGTTTTTTGTTTTATTTATTTTTTTCAAACATAGTATTTGTGGCATATAATAATTGCTGCTTTTTTGAGTTGTGTTAATAACCGTAAATTCACCAAAGAAGAAAGGGACTTGCAACTTGCAATTTTTTTTTTTTTAAATTTTCTATGTTTGATATTCATATTAGAATATTCAAGCGTTGCATAAGGTCAAAGGATGTGTGAAATTGAAAAAAATTATTACAACTAGTAGATATAAACTCATAAATTTTAAAAAATAATAACTTTGTTTAGTACTAAGAATTTTAAAAAGTGAACTCATGAAATTTAAGTGCAGAATTTGCCTCTGAATAAAGCCTTTTTAAGAGGAAGCGATCTCTAACAGGATTTTTTTTATGCCTAATATTCAAATTCGAGACCTTCAATTAAGGCGTGAATGAATCATATTCATCCCACCGCAATTCTGATCGATGAAAGGGACTTGCAATTGCCCATAGTCAAGTGGAAAATGGAAAGAGACGGACATGTGATTTTGTCTTTTCTAACAATTCTTCCCTAACTCAAATTTTAGTGAATTTAATTTCAATATATAATGAGTGATCGTCTGATTCGTAGGTACAATTAAGTTAGGATTATAATTCAAGAATTATAATATTAAAGTTAATTGTCAATGAATTATTGAGTACATAGATATTTTTGAGGAATGTTTGTTTTATTGCATAGAAAAGGGAATGTTTGTTTTAAGTTTAAGTTATGGTCAAAGTTTTATTTATGAATTTACCCTTATTTCAAATCAAATAAGAGAAAGGATTAAAAGGTAATCAAGGATTTTTGTCTTTTAGGTATTTTATACATGATTGATAATCCTCGTGTTAGAATCCTATTTGAATTCCACGTAAAATAATATCAAAATTCTGATATAACTAATAATACAAATATTGCATATATTAAAAAATAAAATTCAATCAAATACAAGATAAAATATATATATATGATAATTATTTTTCTAATCTTGGTCGTAGTCAAATGACCCTTCATCGTAGACATAGGGTTCATTAGGATTCATACGTATATGCAAATTGCAATAAGAGGTAGAGTCAAAATTTAAAGTTTATGAGTTTCAAATTATAGATCTTTTAAGTTATTGATTTCTAAATTTGCACATATGCAATGCGATTTTAAGACAAATACAAAATCTTGAAAAAAAACTACTAAATTCAGCTTTGATCGTGAAAAAAAAAAAAGTTTTGCATTTTATCTAATTTTATCTTCACATATATATATATATATATATTATCTTTCATTTTCACAGAAATTAACTCCTTCAATTTTCTCGTTAAGTTTCTTGATTTGTAAATTGAATTAAAAAGTGTGAATGTAAAGTAAAATGTGTTTTTAACATTTGAAATTATTCATGAAGAAATGATTTGTGGTTATCCAAAGACATCATTTCATTGTCAGTAGTGTTATATATCATGTGGGGAAAAAATAAATCAAAGTATTAGAGAAAGTAGAGATAAGGCACAATTATCCTCAAACTATAATCTAAGTTGCTATGAAATATTTAAACTTTATGAGTATTTTATTACTCTTCGTAAACTTATTTTTTCTGTAATTTTTTGCTCCTTTTTGTTGACGTGATTGACAAGTAATACAAAAAAAAATATAAAAATACAGAAAAAATAATAAAATCCTCATAAAATTTAGATATATCATAATAATTTCGATAATAATTTAGAAATACTTGTATCTTATCTCGAGAAGTATACAAATGACTATTTGACCAAGTTGCATGAAGCCTTATCAAACAAATTAAAGGGACCAAATGTATCGTACTAGGGATACAATTTGTTAGAAATTAAAGGGACACTACTTTAAAGTATTTTCTTTGCAGCCGTCCCTGTTACTTTCCAATAATACAGTAATTTAACGCCACGTCTTATTTTTGAGAATGTTTTTCTTGAATCGAGGGTCTATTATTGAAAATAACTTTTCATCTCATATTATAAAGTAAAGGTAAAATATGCATCCTCGCATTCTTGCTCAGACTTCACTTATGAGATATCACACTGGACATATTGTTGTTTCAATCGAGCTATTTATAGTTTTCATCTTTAATTTTTTCTTCGAATTGATGTAATATGTATGTATTGACGGTGGATAGCTGCTAAAAATTATATTCTCTTTGTTCATTTTTACTGATCTTTTTCGATTGTCGAGATCAAATTGTATGGACTATAACCAACATTTTAATTGTAGTTTTTATTAATTTATATTAATCCGAGAAGGATTACAATTTATAGTATTTTTCGTATAATTTTTACATATCTAAATTTTGAAATTAAAATATTAATTTAATTTAATTTAATTTAATTTAACTCCAAAAATTAATCAAATTAAGGGAATGGACAAAAATCCCTCTCACAAAGTAGAAATTTCAATCAGATTTTTTATTACTTTCAAACAAATTGTAAGATTTATTCCTATTAATCGTCAAGCACCTCACGAATCACATTAAAGGAAGAAACACTCTCTATCGAAATACTTGAACAGAAAAAAAAATCATTAATTAGTAACGGGTAAATTTTATTCATCTCATCACAGTTCTCGATAGTACATATGCTAATTTGCACATAACTTAATTTTTTCTTTTTCTTTTTTAAAACATAATTACAGAGCTAATCCTTAATTTTTGGGATTAATATATGCATAATTATTGTTATTTTATTATAAATGTAGTTACATTATAGTGAATATTTATCAAGAATATAGATAAAATCTATCAAAATCTAGTTGATATCTATCAAGATTTAAAGTATCTGTTTTTTTAATCAGAAACTAAGAGTAAATTCTTCCTATAAAAAGAAGGGTTTCCTTTATTATTATTATTATTATTATTATTATTATTATTATTATTATTATTATTATTATTATTATTATTATTATTATAGACAGATTTTATTTATATATATTAGGGGTAGAGGTGAGGGGCTTGAGTCGAGGGTAGATTGAAATAATATGATAGTTGAATTTTTTTTAAGGTAATACTATTATTTAACATGTTTTGAGACACTCTATTCTTTCTATTTGTTCTCGTTCTTTCTTTATATTTTATAACATATTCCTTTTTCTTTTTCCCCTTTTCCCCAAAAACATCCACAATAATTTTTATATAGATACCGTCCTTTTCAAATGCACCTTCATAATTTTTATTCCTCATGATCTGCACACATATTTAAAAAAAAATTTAATCTAAGTTCTAAATTTTCAAATAAAGTAGTTATTGGTGCTGTTCATGATCTACAAGGACCAAACAAATAATAATCATTTTTTTTATCTTTATGCCGCAATTTACTCAATCAAAACCTGACATGAACAAATAAATCTAATTAATTCAATCCTATTTGGATGATAATGGTCAAGGATTAGTACCTAACATCTTTAATTATATACCTCACCTTTCATCTTCAACAATAATCTCAGTGGTCCTTTTTTATTTATTTTATTTTTCTTATTAAATAACTATAGTATTCAAATCGTAAATATTAGTTAAGAAGACTTACGAGTTTCTTCACAACATATGCAAATCTACAGAAATCACGACTCGTATCACCGATCGTTAAAAATCCTCACAAAATGATGAATCCTTATGTTTCCACAGCAACGGTATAACAACGGCCTTATCCGTCGCTAACATGAAACAACCGGTATCGTTGGTCGTAAGGCGGTCACAAATTTTGCGACGGAATTAGTTTGTTCGTCGCGAAGTGGCTAGCAACGAGCATAATGCCAACAGACGCTAATCCTTAGCGCCAGAGTTTGTCCGTCGCTAAAAATGATTTTTTTTAAGTGATATATAGATGAACCCGATCCAATAGCTATTTCAAACGAAAACAAAAGGCTAACGAATTTATTTTAAAATACATAAACAAAAGATCACTTAATTAATATTGGTTAAAACTATATTAGATAGTTACTTAAATAGCCTCATGGATGATATAGAAAATGGGAAACATTGACCACTAATATATGATTATATGGTTGAAGGCAAAAAAAAAAATTTAACAAAAAATTGTTGACTCACTAACCAATTAAGAACCTTTATTGTATAAATTTCCCTCAACCAATGATAACATCTCACGTAGACCAAATCATCATATTGCTGCAGTCTAAATCTTAAAATATCTATCCTACTCCATCATGGTTGATAATTTGATACTTATAATAAAACTATATGTTATAATTCCAAGTCGTGATCTTCTTCGTTTGTCTTCAAAATAATTTTTATGTAATTTAGGTGGCACAGTAAAAAAAACTTTTTTTTTCTTTAATTAATTAATTTATGCATTGGACTTCATTCATTTCATGGTTAAAGTTTTCTTAAATTAATTTCTCGACAATCAATATTATTTCTTATTTTTTATTTAGCGACGATAAAAGTCCTTATAGGTTCTTGTACAATTCCAAAAATTCTTTCACATCTGATTCTTTTTGAATTTTATTTCAAACAAAAAGTTAAATACGAAAAAAAAAACATCACAATGAAAACCATCAATTCTCTAGTGAATAAGACAGAGGTCTAACTTGTAAATTCTTCATATCTATTATAATCAAATTGATTGCTCAAGTGGATTGATTGCCTGAACAATACATCCACCTCTAAGAATAACCAATAAAGGGTGTGATGGAATTGTTGTGATCTTATTGCTCTAATAAAAAGTTATAATTAATTTTAAGCATCGAAAAAGAAAAGATTCTTAATACGAAATCTTTTTTTGTTGCTGTAGCGAAACTTAGGTGGGCAAATAAGTTGATCATTATTCATGTCATTCTATTATAACTGTGAACGTGAGTAATGTGTGCGTACCTCAATTAGTCACATCAGTAAATTTCGAGCAGAGTTTGGATGATAAAAAGATGAAAAGAAAAAAAAAACAATATCATTTCTAGTCCCCATAGGTGTACTACCTACCATGTTGCACATTTTGATAGGCTAAGTAATGATCCCAAAAAAATATTTGCAAAAAGTAACCAATGAGAAATTGCCACAAATAACCTATAAATTAGCATGAAAATTAGGAAGATAATGACATTTGCGTCTTTCGCTATTTCAGGGCAACTGATTACTGGCTTCCAATTTTCTGCAGACTTTTTATCTCAGTGATTAATGCAATAAAAATGAGTTCTTTTTTTTTTATTTGTCAATTTGTAGAAAGGCGGATTCAAGTTTTGAAGCATATGAATTTTTATAATAATCTTAAGTTAACATCAAATAACAATTCGGTTTATAATCGATAATATAAACTAAAATTTTTGTACTTTTTTAATATAAATATAAAATATAAACAAAAGTTACTGAGTTTTCTTGGATCCGTAAGGGCTCCGCCCCGGCTTCCGGGAGAAATAGACTCCCATGTCGGCATATAAAAGAAAAAAAGATCAATTGTCACCTTTTCACAGTGTATGGCACTTTTCACCCAGTGGAAAAAAAAGAAACTTGTGCGTATAACACTTCTTCTTTTTTTATCGGCGGACGATACCTGTATTGAATCCCGAGTAAATATAAATTTGTGTCGGGAAATTCCATTAGAGGTAAAACGCTTCCTAACAAAAGCGACTTTATATTCAGGGGATTCGAACTCGTAACCTTTAATTAAAAATGGAGGATTACTTACCACTCCATCGTAATCTTTACTAGTGTATAATACCTTTCACCTAGTTTTGTGCATTACTGCAGTATTAGATCACCTAAACCTTATTAATAAAAACAGATTCAAATTTTGAATTTATGAGTTTTGAAATTTAGAAAATATAATTTATTGAGTTCTAGATAAATTAGTTCTGCAAATTCAGTAGATTTTTTTTATTTTTTATTTTTTAACACAGAGAAGATTTTGACATAGCTGTTGGATTTTATCAAACAAAAGCTAAAACCGTAGAGCTCATCTCTGAACTGGAATGTGACTTTAGATAATATCACTAAAAAGATGAAATTACTAAAATGAAAAACAAGGCCTTTTTTGCTAGATTACATTAATAGTGTAAAAATTCTTTAAATTATTGTGTGTATACAAGTCAAATCCATAGTCTCTGTACATAGTGGTCAAGGACAAAGATTTCCATGTTTCCTTTTTTCCCCCTTTCTCTATTCCTAGAAAAAAAGTAAGGTAAAAGTGTGATTTTAAAGTGGTAAGTAATACGTAACAAATACTTTTTCATCCTTAATATAAATACCGAACAAAGAAGAGAGTGGAAATAGTATAGGCCATGATTCATATACAAGAAAACAGAGAGTTTACAGGAACATGGTATAGTATATTCCTATAAGGTAGTAGTAATATATACTCTCTCTCATGCACAATCAAAATGTGAAAAGAATAACCAGAAATACCAGCTGAGCTCCAATTTTCTAACTACATCCAAGCTACTAACTGGTCTCTGAGAAAATCTTTCACACTAGAAGTAAAAAAAAAAGAAGAAAAAAAATAATAATAATAATCAAAGAAAATCTATTGACTTAACTTCAATTATAGAGGAGAAATTCCGGGGACGTATATTCTAAACCATCCCTCTGGTAAATTTCCTCTGTAATAGCCATAGTTTGCAAAGTTAGCCACTTTTTTCGTCTCCGAAATTAGGCTTGATTTGCTAAATCTTTGGCATTTATGAAAGTGCCATGAAAACCATAAGGCACTCTTGATGGTAATTTCACTGTGGCTTCGAGCTTTAAGGTCATTGCATTGACAATTTGTAGCTCCGATTTCCATTCTTTTTCATCGTGCACAAATGCTAAAATGTAACCATCATCTTCTGCTTGACTATTCGAGTCTCTTGGTAAAAAAAGAGGCTCCCCACCGTACTTGTTGTCGCCGTAAATGAATTTATGAACTTCACCGGTAAAAAGGTCTACTTTTGCAAATCCAGAAACTTTTGGCCATGGTTCTGCAATAGCCAAGTAAGCAAATTGTGTCTTTCGACCCAGTTTGTTCCTGTTAACCATCCCGGCCTCCAAATTCACTTGTTCCTCTTCGTTCTGGATTATTGTTTTTCTGGTAGATTTTCCCGTCTTCAAATTGAGACGAATTTCTGATAAAACACTCTTTAGACCCTCATCACACTCGTTGAAAATCGAGTCTGGTGGAGTCATACAAGAACCAATGACTACGATCTCATCACAATCTTCATCTTCCCACGCATTCCAGAGATGGAAACAAAAGCAATCTGGTACTTCAATCCATTTTAAACCCGAACCATCTTTAGCATATTTGTCAAGAACCCCGAATCTTGAAACCTTTTCCTTGTCATAAACCACTGGTGATCCTCCTCGAATCATTTCAGACATCTTGAACACAACTTGCTGATCAGGAATGACGACAAACTTCTCAGTTATGGCGAAATCATGCATCATTGTTGGATCCTCCACAGGGATTTCCACATCATCTGACTTCTCACCATCTTTAGAAAATCTGAAGTACTTAAGATACGGCTTCTGAATCACATCATAGCTAAGAGCAAATAGCTCACCCGAAACGGGGTCGAGTTTCGGGTGCGCTATCATGGTGGATTTCAATTGTCCATTGAAATCAAACCTCCCTTCTGTTTTAAGGTCACCAGTCGGTGTCACCTTAACATGATATGGCAAATCATCTTCGGACATCGCGAGTAATCGGTTGTTGAAATAGACCAAACCAGCGTTAGCAACACCGGTTCCTTTACTATGATCAACGATTCCAAAGAGTCCACGAGCATAGAAAAGCATAAGCCTTGCTATCCCTGAATGTCCATGTAATTCCCCAATGGCTTTAGGGAAAACAGGGCGACCCAATGCTTTTTCTTGAACAAATCGTTCTGTCTCAGTAAACCGGCACGCGTAGCTAGCGGAACCATCTTTGAATTGAACAGCATGAACCATGCCATCTCCATCAAAGAAATGGTGTCCAGCTGTTGGTTCGAAAAGCGGGTTAGCTCCGTTACGAACGTAGACACCTTGCACACATTTGGGTATTTTTCCGGTCACTTGTAGAGATTGGGTGACAGGTTTTTCAGGTACAGGAGCGAAGTTCCCGGAAATCTGAACTCGTGGGTCAGCTGTTTTTGGTAAAGGGTGTTCGAGTTCGTGTTTTGTTAAGGCACTTTCTACAGCATCTAAAGCCATTGCTGCTGCTTTCTGCACTAAATTCCACTTACAAGTGGAAGTGTTGGTGTTGTTTTCTTGTTTTGGTTGTGAAGTTGTGGTTGGTTTTGGAGTGGAAATAGTGTTGGTTTTTGGTGTTTGATAAGTTGTCGTAGATTGTTTAGGAAAATGAAGGAGAGGGGGTGCTTGAAGGGAGCAATTAATATTGCGAATTTGTCTTTGATTTTTGATTAGGGGAAAAGAGTTTGAAGAAAAAACAAACTCTTTTGAGGATGGCATTGACAACTTAGGTTTAATCCATGTATTTGTAGCCATGTTTACCTATTTTTTTATTTTTTTTTGATGTTTTTGTGTATGGTAGTAAGTAGTACTATTTGGGAAAATGTGAGAATTTTGTAGAAAGAAAAGAAGTGGGAAGTGAGGAGATGAGTTTATTTTCTTTCTTTTGTTTTGGGTTTCTTTTGAGGTGAGTTTTGGTTTGGTTGTGAGGGAGAGAAGAGAGAAGGGGGAATTGTATATATAGAGTGGGGGGAGAGACTGTGGAATGATGGTCCACTTCTAACATGTAGGAGAAGACCACGTGTTGGATATGTGAAAAATGCATATTTGGAGGATTAAAAATTCTTTGACTAGTAGTACAACATTACTACTAATAATACAACAAATGACCCATGTGGGTGTGGGTGTGGGTGTGGGTGTGGGGTGGAGGGGGAAGGGTCCCTACATTTTGGTTGTATGAAAAATTTGATAAACACAACCTAACAATCCATACTTATTAGTATGCTCTAATGTTGTAAATGCTTGCTATAGACCTGTAGTCCGGCTTTTCTTCAGGTCCTCGGTAAAAGTTTTAGTATAATAAATTGTCTTTTTAATTTTGAAAAATTATATTCACTAATCAATGTAAGATTATATCGAGTAAAATCAATTTATAATTGCAATTCAACGTATATATGGTTTTGAGTTCATGATATAGAGGTTGTGAAACTTCACCCTTTAGTTCAAATTAATATTTACATTGTATTGGTTTAAACTTTAAAGTAGCAAGTTAGTCCACTCTTTCTTAGAAAACGAAGTTTCATATATATGAAATTTTTTTTTGACCAAATAATTAATGATATCTAATTGCGTTCGTTATAGAAGAGTGTCTCCGTCACTGATACATAAAGGACTTGTCAAGCTATCATCATTTAAATTAATGATCCTATAGTATACTTACGAAGTATAAACTATTAATTACTGAATTTTCTTTGAGACACGTACATGTTTCTCCTACATCATATTTGTGGTTTCAATTTTTTAAATGTTTGATGCTCTTTTGTGAATTTTCTAATTCTTATTTGTATCTGTTTTGTATATATCCCAAAATAATAATAATGTAAGTATACTATTGAACATCATAAGAGTTTAAGTTTCAATAGTTAGTTTAATGCAAGTATATATCTATTTGTCTAATCCATAACTATATGCATGCTAGAAAAAATTGCAAAAAGGTACAAGTCTTTTCAAATAAGTCAAAAGTTTATGCTAATATGGGATGTATCAAAGAAATTTAACACCGAAAGATTAACAAATAAAACAAGTAGAAGCAATCGAAAAAGATAAAGTCATTAGCATTATTATTTTCTTGAACCAACTTCGTCGTCAAAGATAAATAATTGATGTGAAAAGAGACGTTGAAAATGGAAAAAGTATAAGGTAGTTAAAGTTTGATTTTGATTTAAATTAGACAGAGTTATGTTGTGTTCAATATTCTATTTCCTTTTAGAATTTAATGAAAGAAATATCATTAATTTGCAATCGATAATTACATCAAACGGTACAATTAAATTATAAAATCATAAATAATTATTTTTTTCTTTTTGGAATTCAACGAAGAAATATCATTTGTATTTGATGTTTATATTAAATTATTAATTAAGTCAATTTAAAAAATCACAAATATAGAAAATACACTATCACTTATCTATAATAGAATAATTGTAAATGATTAAAATTTGTATGAATGTATATATACAATCAAACTTTTTTGTAACAACTTCATTTGTCTCAAAGAAAGTCATTAAAGAGGAGTTACCGATAGATTTCATTGTATGTAAAAAGAATTTATATGTGGAGTTCAGAGAAAAATCGAACTAAAAAGGTCTATTTTACGCAATCTGATTCTGCATTTACGCTAGAGACTATTTTCACGATTTAAATTTATGACCTCCTGATCATACAATAACTTTACCAGTTACGTCAAAACTTGGGGTGAGATTGGGGGAGGGGGGAGGTGTCAACATTAGAGTGTTAGATCATTTTCACGGCTATTATACGCAATCTTATTATGTATTTATGCTAGAGACTATTTTTAGGATTTGAATCTTTGATCTCCTGATCATACAATAATTTTATCAGTAACGTCAAAACTCTGAGGTGGGGTGGGGTGGGGGGGGGGGTTTGTCAACATTAGAGTGTTAGACTAAGTTTCCTAAAATGGGCCAAGCAAAGCTAACTTTCGGTTAAAAGTGAAGAATGTGTTGTTTGGGTGGTCTCTAATTGGTCCATTTCCACTCGGCTTAAAACCCGCGTTCGACCCAATTAACAAGGGTCATCTCCTATCCACGTGTCGGGTTTTATTTTTCCACTTAACCTAAATCTATGTCCCCATCATATATATCCTGGGTCCCACACGTTTCCCTTCCATCCAATGTTTTTGTTTTCCGATTCGACGTTCGTTCGGTGTTCGCATCAGAATTCTGACTAATACAAATTTTCCACGGCAAAACTCATTTTTAGGATAACGCTCCCAACAAGATTTACAGGATTTTTTTCTGCATTCAGGATTCGAACTCGAAATTTCTGATTAAAAGTGGAGCAATCTCACCTCTCCCCCATAAACTATGTTTGGTGTGTCCCATCCAATTACCCCCTACCATTTCTTTTTTCTTCTTTTTCATCTAAAACCAATTTCTTTAGTGTTGTGGTGGACTCTCACATTCACCAATAACCATGTTTTTGCATCCAATTTTTAATGTGTGTGCAATGTATGTTAACAATTCTTCACCCTTTTGATTGAAAAATGCCTACATTTTACTATTAATAGAAATAAAGGTAAGGGAGATAATCATTTCATTTCTATTATTGTTATCTCCCAAATGAATGATGTAAGCGTTTGTGTGTGTATAAAAAAATGTACACTTCATAGTTCATACTTCATAGTGTTGGAGGATAATTTATGTCCATGTAAATGCTTGACATCATGTAGAATTAGATGGCCATCTTGAAAATACTTTTTCACTTGTATATTGTCAAGTGGGAAGTTTAACAAGTTAATTAAAAAAATTTAAGTTATAAAACTTTATTGAAAAGTGAATATGAGGTAAGCTCATGCATCTCAATCATAATTGATCACTAGGTTTTAAATATGAGAGATATAAATGGTTGACAATAATTGCACTCGTGACTACGTTCAGAAAATTAAATATACTATATAAAATCGACTAAAATTTATCAGCGTTTCTCAACCAGAATGTCAACTAACAGTTAAGATATACTATAATCGTATTTTTTTTTCTTTTTCTTGATTTGTATGGCTTACCCTCGAGATACTTAAGTAATTTTGATTGTAATTTCTTTTCCTCCTTCCCAAAAGAGAGATTAAAAAAAAAAAAAAATAGAAACAAAATTTAAAGGATGAAGTTCGATCACAACCTTAACAAAGTTCTTGCTACATACAACCAAAAAGACAAATGAGGAAATAAAAATAATAATAACTTGAGAAAAAGGTGAAATGAAATGGATGAAGGTGCATGGTGATTAATGGCAATTAATAGGTGGTCTTAAGTTTATCTTCTTAATAGTTAATTAAGTCTCTTATCCTTCTTTCTATTAAACAATGTCACTCATTGTCACCCCCTTTAATTTGGTGAAGGAATTTTCTAGTTTACACCTGAAAAATGTTCCATTAGTAAAATATTTGGACAATTAATTAGTGCTGCCTATCCAATAGGAATGATATGAATTTCAAGAAGTGGTTTGTAAAAAAAATAATTAAATTAATCTTCATTAGAGGAATAGAATCACATAGTAGGTCAAACATGCACTCACATCTACCTTTTTGTCTCTGCCTATTAAAATTACTTATCAAATTAAGATGAGTATAAAATTTAGTAAAATTCACAAATGGAGATTAACTAGTTACTGTTATTATGCAGTTTGATTAGTGAATTTGAAACCCATTAAAAATGACTATTTTCTAAAGACATAAACAGAAAGTAATTAATGAATAAACTGCTAAAAAATAATCTCCTTTGAACAAATATAAAACCGATTCTCTATTGCCAAAAAACAAATATAAAAATCTCTACCTAAAATGCACAATACACAGAATATTTTGATGGTATGATATCCTATGATTTTTTTTTATTTTAAAAGGAATTACTAGTCACTTCTCGAAGGAGGCAAAGTGATGGTTAGGTCTATCTAAATTTATAATTATCAATTACGCATATACGTTATCTTTGTATTAAGATTTGCACTCTTAAACAAAAGTATTAGGGGAAAACTTTATATTATAAAAAGTTATTATGGCCGCAATTAATTTCTTTTGACTATTCTAATTGCTTTGCAGTTGAAGATTCCTTTTGTTTGGACTTATTGAGTTGAACAGATCACTGTTTTTACCGTTAAAAAGATTATTTTAATTAATTGATTTCAAATAATAGGTTAACAGCCATATCTTTTTTTGCACATTTAATAATTGATTTATTCGATTGACAGGTATTAGTCCCCTACATGTCATGAATGACTCCAAACCCCACAAGAAAAAAAAAGTAGTCGTATGATAATATTAAAAGAAATATATAATGTAGTGACCATATACTAAAACAAATTTAATTAAATAGCTGATTTTGATAGATATGATCCTTATGCTAAACAATAAATTAAAATCAACATTCTTAAGATATATACATGTTCAATTATGATAACAACAACCTTTGCAGTCAATATTTAAAAAAAAAAAAAAAAAACTTGATATAAATAGTAGTAGCACTCGTAATTTTGGTAATTTTTGCTTTTTTTATAATGGTGATATTCAAAAAGTTTGCATTCACTTCAATTAATTTTATAAGATATCAATCATCTTTCGTCAGTGACATATATCATGTAACTCTGTCCACTACAGTGGTGGAGTAAAGATTTTCATTAAGAATGTTCAGAATAAGCAGAAGCAAACATACGAATAAGCCGAGTGGATTCAACAACAACTAGATATACATAAAAAATAATTGTTAATGCAAATATACAATGTAATTTTGTATCGAAAGGAGTTCAAACGAGCCCCCCACCCACCCCTTGTTCTCACTTAATTCCGTCTTTATCTACCAAAGCTAGGACAATACATTCGTAATTTTGGTAAATAAAAAGTAACGTTTTTTATTTGTTGTTTTTGGAGATATTGGACCACTTTTATTTTGTGCAATATCGTCATCATTTTCCGTACTTAATTAAGGGATTAATTGTGACATAGACTGTCATTAATAATATTGCTATTTTCGTCCTATAGGTTTTTGAAAAATGCAAATATGGCACGGAATTAATGCAAATATGACATCGACTTATTATTGCTATATGGACCACTCCATATTTAATTTTCATGATTAATAAGTGAACATGCTTCTATGCATGTTTCAATATCAAAGGGAACTGAAACTAAAATTGGTGATAAGAGGCCAGAAGTCAGAAGATCAAAATTTTGCACATGGAGTTGCAGCTATGTATAAGAGACATATTTCAAGGTTTACGATTCACGGGAACCTAGTAACTTCGCGTATACGCGTAGACCTTGTAATATTGTATGTTAACTTGAGATCTATGTAAAATCACATAATCATCAAATTATGAAATTGTGTTTAAGATAACCGCTTACGACTGATATACGAGTTTAAGTTACATGCGTTGAGTGTATAATTATTGGCACATTCAATATAATACAGAGACAGAGACAGATTTAGAATTTGAAATTTACACGAAAGTACACATGTGCCCCTCAAATGGCATATTCATAAGACAAGATGCTGTAATGCCACTCGAATGTTGGGCAGGTTTTATGAGGAGGAAACAAAATGTGAAAAATCCAAGCAGGATTCTAAGATTTTTTTTTGTTGACTTGTTACTAAATTCATTGATTGAAGTTTAGAACATGTCAATTTCTGTTGATAATGATTTTTCAATTGAAAACCAACAAAATGATGAAACAATTAATTTGGAAATTTAATTAGATGATAATTGGCAATGACAAGAGCAAGTTGCTTCTCTTAATGTGTATCTTCCCATCCCCTATACATGCGGCAGAGGCATGTTCTCCACATGCATCTTCATTATCATCAATTACCATCTCTCTGCCCCCCCCCCCCCCCCCTTACCTCTATTCATCACCAGAGTTTTCGAATTCAAATCCTAAAAATAAAAATAAAAAATCAGTAGTAGACTTCAAAATTTGAACTTTTATAAGTTCGAGATACCACTGAACTCACTGTTTGAGTTACAAGTTTCAAAATTTTAATATTCGTACACATTCAATAAATTTCTTAACACGTATACATCCTCTAGACCAAAATTATTGGGTTCAACTCAGCCCGTAGGTCATAATACCGTGTGCATCTACTCCTGGGGACTACTTTACGCGAGATAACTCTGAATTAGTCGAGTAAGTGAATTTCAAATACTAGAGTATATGGTTAAGCCTTCCTCTAAAAAGACAATGTTTTCTTAAAATGAAAAATAGTTAATCCCAACTTGGACCAATCTATCTTCAAAAATATTAAGAATATCCTAAGTTAGTCTCCCCTTTCTAATTCAGTTTACTTTTGAACTCGATTCACTTCAAAATCTTTCTTAATTACAAGTTGTGACCCCTCCTAACTATGCAAATAGACAGAACAAATCTTTTACTACTAAAATAAATAGATACGTAAAATTAGTTTTAGTCATTTTTCAAAATATAATAATGCTACTTGAGATTTCCTAATAATTTTTGGTTTGTCTTTATATTGGACAATAAGTAAAGAATACATGTGCAAATTAAGACAACCGACTTTACCTGAAAAAACTACCAACTGCAAGAGAAAGAACCTGAACTAAAAAAGCCAATAGTTTTTAAATAATAAATAAATTACTAAAATACAGCATTAATGAAGCTGTTTTAAAAGCAAAAAGCTAGGCTACATGGTTCAAGAAATTAAACTTAATTCAGGGTGTGTTTCCTGGGAAATAATTTTTTTTTTGTTTTTTAAAAACAAATTGATCTTATTTATTCTTTGGTGTTTGATAGGTAGATATATAAGACAAAAAGTATTGAACAACGTTTATATGTAATCAAGCAAAATATTATGGAGGTGGAATGGAGTAGCGATAGAGTTCGGGTTTAGCGAGGGGTGGGATGGCCAAGGGTTGGCAGAGCAGAAGCCAGGATTTCCATAAAAAGGGTTCAAATTTTGAAAAGCTAATAGAAGGGGTTCGACATCTATTATATATACATAAAATATAATTTTAATGATGTATAAATAGTATAATTTTCTGTCGAAGAGGGTTCAGTGAATCCCCATGCCAAAGCCTGGCTCCGCCCCTGAGGGTTGGGGTCGGGTATTTTTCTCAATTTTAAGAAACTAATTTTTAATTTAAAATAATTTGAACAAACCAATAATAACGTGTCCAGTGTAATCTCACAAGTGGGTCTGGGGAGAATGGTGTATGTGTGCACTACCTTACCTCTACCTTGTGAAGGTAGAGAGATTGTTTCTGATAGAGAAACATGAAAAAATTGAAAAACATCTCTCTCGAAACAGTTTCCTCCTCCATACTAAACAAACCCTAAAACAATGGATGCCCATTATTCAGAAGGGCCAAGTTTTCATGTTGTCCTGTCCATGTACTAAAGATGGTCAATGCCATTACTATTTTAGCTAGAGTTGACACGATAATAATGCTTTTATGGTAAACCAATGTGAATACAGTGTAAAGCCATACTCCAAAGAATATGACAATTCTTTCCCTACAAAACTTTATCAGAACAGATAGTGCTTTCAATCCATTTCCCCACACCTTAAAAGATGGCCCCATTTTAAAGAGGATTATATAGGAAGGGCACATGGAGGGAGGCATTAAGAATCAAGGGAGCTAGTGAAAGGCAATTGGATATTTGAGCCAAGAATGTGGGGTCTTTTCTTAAATTCCAAACATTTGTTGGTATGGTATAGTTGAATAATGACAAGGCTAAAGACAAATTAACACAAATAGCCCTTTTGTCTTATAGATAGGTCAAAAGAAAATTTGTTCACAATTTTATACAATTACTCTCATGTGATATTGATAGATGATCAATTATTCAAGTAAATCACCTTAATTAAATTAAACTTAAGTAATTTTCATTGGATTCTATCTTGTTAAAACCAATTAGGTAATGTTAATCCAAAATGAGTCTCTCTTCATCATCTCACTTTGGATTGTGTAGTCATTGGATTGAGTTCGATCCAAATCCATTATATTTCTTCATATGATATCAAAGTCAGGTCGTTATTGTTACTATAGTAGAAATGACATCATGTAGGCACTCGTGGCACCTCTATTTAATCGATTTTGGCATACTTCAGACTATATCTCAACCTATTATTGTCACGTTCTTCTTCTTCTTCTTCTTCTAATTGTATTTGAACTTTCCTCAACCTTTAGACTTGATATAGGCTTTGGAAGAGCTCAACGTCAAACATGATACATTGAAATTTTTAACTTCAGAGTTGCATGTTTGAGGTCGAATCTTCTGGAGGGATAACAATAAAAACTTGATAAATTTTGGATGTTATTTACTTAATAAATAGGTCCTTACATATATTGTTCACGCCCCAGTTGATAGACATGAGACATGGATGTGCGTAGGTTTGAGAGGTAGGTTATATCTTATATGGTCTGAGCAATACTCACTAGTTTTTGTGGTTGAGTTAAACTCAAAGTTCATTACGTAAGAAGAACGAATATGAAATTGTCAAGAATGTCTTAATCAGGTATATAAAAATTCAACAAATGATGAAAAAATAATATGAAATAAAAAATGGAAAAGAATTCTATGAAATGGGCTATTGAATGAGTTGATTTGAAATACGTACAACCCCTTTCCCCATACTAGCAGCGATGTTATATCCCTTTCTGGTGGTACTTCTCATCTAATTTAAATTGAAATAAAAAATATAATTAATTATTTAACAAATGTCATATCATTGAGCATATAAATTCATTTGCATTTCTACTTTTATCATATGAGGGACAATAACACATAATAATCTCCTTCGCTTGAGAATCAATGACCTCGTTAGTCACGCCTGACATTCCTCTTAGGTCTAGACTACCACTCCTGACATGCAGGTCACCACTCCGTGTAGCAGAGCTCTTTCCGTTAAATTTAAATTTTAGATTTGCCACTATCTGAAACTCAACACTCAATAATCTCTCTTGATCCATCACCAAGAAAATATAAAATATACAAAATATCTCATGTCAACTCCTAGCTAATTCTTCTAGAATTAGGATTTGGCTATTGTGAGTCGAATAGTGGAAAGGCGAATCGTGTACAAAGTCGAAAGAAGTTCCTTAAAAGCACGTAGTTTTTTAGACTAATCTTTTGTTATGCATATATAACATAAGAATAATAAACTCAGAACAAATTTGAGAGTAATTTTATTCTATATTTATTTGAGATCATAATTGATTTTGGATTACTTTATCTCACTATTCATACTAAAATTAGAGGATTATTATCTCATATATAAAATAAATATTCCTACTTATTCCATACCGCATACCAAAAAAATACCAAAGAAGTGCCAAGTGCCATAATTGTAAAATTAGGTTATAAAGGAATCTTATTGGAAGGAAACAGATTGCTGGTCCTCTACATGGAAGCCACGAGTAAATTATACTAGGGTCACTTTTTTTCTTTTTTTTCTTTTTGATGAGAAGATTGAAAGTGTGAAATGAATGAAAATAATTAGAAGCAAAATGATTGTTGTTTTGGAATATAAAGAAAAAGAAAAGTAACAGACGGCAATCCTCAATGAAAAAAGGAACATATCAAGTTGGCCACGTCATGACATGTCGAGAATAGAGTGTGTCTTACGTGGACATCCCCCCATATTATTGCATTCATCTCAATTGGTCACTTACTTGACATTTGGATTTCCAACCAAACCCCTATTTCCTAGCTACTTCCTACGTACCTAGTCCTCTTTTAGAAAAAAGTCACTTGATATTATAGTCTGGAAATTGAAACACGAATTGTAACCTCTTGAATGGTCTACTATAGTCGGTCTTTCGTTGTACCTTGATAGACGAGTTTAGCATACAAGATTCCCCCTTTTCGAGTTGTTCCTCATGCCTTTGGGTATCAATCTTTAGTTGAGTTATCGGAAGATGCAGTAAGAATCTCATTTTTTGATAATACGAAAATTGAAACACGAATTGTAACCTCTCGAACAGTCTAATATAGTCGACCTTTCGTTGTATCTTGGTAGACGAGTTTAGCATCCAAGATTTCCCCTTTTTGAGTTATTCCTCAAGCCTTTGAGCATCAAACTCCACTTAAGAGTCATCAGAAGACTCAGTAAGAATCTCATTTTTTTGGTAAAACAAACGTGGAATTTGACATAAATTGAATGGGGATTCATACGTTGTCAAGTATTGACGACTGACTTAAAATGTATGTTAAAATGCATAAAATGATTGTCTATCTCACGACTCACTAGTTTTGTCTGAGGTTGATACAAGCACGATTGTGATTGTAGACCAAAACGTTGAGACTCGAGCTCGTGGGCTACCCGACCAATGGAATAAGCTTTGAAGTGTAGAGGACAAGTCCCCAACACTCCAAAGCCGCCCTAAATGCACACTCCAAGACCACCCCTTAGCCATGGCTCATTAAGGGCATTCTAGTCATTTTGTATTAAGTTGTAACCTAGGCTATAAATAGAACATGTTAGGTCATTTTCTCATAACTTTGATGATATTTTGAGAGCTCTAGAGAGAGAGAGTCTTGCAAGGTGGATTCCTTGTAAACAAGTGTGGATATCACTGTGTTGGTGCTAGTTTTGAAACGTTGGTTGCTTGGGAATCTCATTCCCTTGAAGTCACTGTAGAGCTTGGTGTTACTTGTATGAATTCTTGGGTCTTTGTGTTTAATATACACTTATGTTCATAGTGTTTGTACATTTGTATGTCAAGTTACCTATCTATCTATCTATTTCGTTGTTGTCGTTGTTCATTCTCGGGTTTGGTGTCCCAAAACCGAGACTTTGTGTTCTTCTTGTTCTTGTTCTTGTGTTGTTAATCTAGTTTGTTGGCTCGCTGATTTTAGAGGTGTAGAACACCTTATATCTTGTTGTTATTGTGTTTTCGTTGTTGTTGTTGTAGTGAATCTGAGAGTGGTCACCAAAGAGGTCCTCGGTTCTTCCAACTTGTGGACTGTTTTGGTGTTTGTTTTGTGTCTCCTTTGTCGATCTTGTATCAGAGGTCCAACGCATCCCTGTTATTACTATACAAAGGCAACCCCTTCCACCAACTCATTTAAAGGATACTAATTAGGTTTCGAGGCTAGTTTGATTTTCATTGGTAATTATGGTTCATTGTCGTATTTTGTGTTTATCTTCAAACTATTCGGGGAGGCACTAAATACATCGAATTGCCTTAGTGCCACATGTCATAATAACACTTCTTTTACATAACAAATTCACTTTGAAGTGGACTTAATAGACAAACTCCTCATATAGTACATTGATTTTTTTTTCTTTCAAGTGGAAAGTAGTAAGTTAAAAGGTTGCCAATTCCAAAACAATTTTGTGCAAGTTGTGAGTGAGTACTAGCCAAGTTGTTTGCAATTGACATTTGCCAATGCCAAGATGGTGACAAAATGAATGACTCCTCTTAAATTAATTGACGATGAAGAACTACGTAGAGCTAAAGAAGAACAAGGACAATGAAACTCTTATTACCATTGTCTTTTGGTGGGCCTAAGTGGGCTTTTGTAGACAGGTATTCTCTTCTGTTTGTCGGTTAAATGTCTTGGGCCCCATAATTCTTGGTAGGTATTTGACCCACATATGTTGGGTTTTGAATGAGTCTTCCCAACATATACAAGTTGTTCTTTCTAATTGAAACAAAACATATGAGTATATAATAAAAAAAAAATTCGTATAGATTGTTGTGATCGGATCCTTTCCTGAATCTACAATATAGCTAAAGCTTTAGTGCATCGAACTCCCTTTTTATAATATCTAAAAATGACTTAAAACATAATACTCCCTTGTTTCATTTCAGCGTGATTTTAAACATATCATGCCATTTCTATAAGAGAATGTCAGGAAAAAAAATGATAATATAAAGTTGGAAACATACTAAATATAAAATAGTTTGAAACAAACTAAAAACGAAAGTAAGACGCATGGAATATAATTGAGGGCAGTGTAATATATTTTCACAAGGTTGTAGACATGAAAAGAACTTAAATTCTTTAAACTATACAATTTAAAGTTCAACGTAAAACTTAAAGAATCTCTTAACACTTTTTAGTTTACTTTTTAATCATATAAAACTATATCATTCTTGTAGTATTAAAAAAACGTGTGACTTTTTTTTTATTTAAACAAAATTGATATACTTTTAGGCTGCCTAGAAGAAGAAAAAAATAGAACAAACGTATGATCAGGGAATTATAAAATAATTGAAAAAGTGATTAAAATCTAGTATATTCGGAAAAAATGCTATCGAACATATAATAACAACATCAAAGAAACTTTTCCTAAAAGCATTAGCCAAAAAATGAGGGTCTGACTTACTCTTTATTGTTGAATAAAAAGTTGAAAAGACATGAGATATCATGATGTGTTGTGTCTAAATTAAAATCATTATAAAATTTTCAACCCTTTTCCACTTATATTACTTACATGCTAAATTAATGGAACTTTTTGGTGGAGGTAAGTGTTAGTTAATTAAGGATTAAGTTAACATTATCATAAAGAGCTTTAATAATTGCAAGAGGGGAATAATATCCAATTGATGCTTTTCTTTTCTAGTCGTCATATTGGGGGAGAAAAAAACACTTGTTTTCACCTCTAAATTACACTTGTCCACAAGAAAATACTTTATGTTTTGTGGCCTCAGCCACAGATTGCAACAAATTTTGAACATGCAATTGCTCCCCCTATTCAATATTGATGGGACTAAACACTAAAAAGAGACCATCTTGTACCAAAATAAAAAAATGTTTACCATTATTTGTGATATCATGTTGGAGCAGTATTTAAGTGTATTTTTAGGGTGTGACACACCAATTGAAAAGTTTAGTTAATCATATTAATCAAAGGGAACATGGACTACATTAACCCTTTATTTATTTCTGTCTAGAAAAAAGTAATTCCTTCGTAATATACTCTACTTTTACTCCTTGAAAGTAGTTGAAAGACCTCTGAGATATTTGTTTACACAATAAGGGTAATATGGGAAAAGAAAAAATAATTAATACGTTCTTGATTTTTCTAAAATGTCACTTATTTTAGAAGGTGTGGAGGACGCGGATTAGGGTAGAGGGGTAGCAGGTGGGAGTACATTGTAATAGCAGGAAAGAGTGCTCTGTTTGTATCTGTGTCTGTAGTGTCTTGTAGCCTATTGTTCATGATACTTTGGTGATGTCTATGATTTCGTATAACAAGTTTATAGTATTACTTTATGGGTGTTTTATTTCCTTTACTATCTAGCGGTGTAATATTCCTTTTTGTTGGTTACTTTTATTTTTTTATGTTTGATTATAGTATTTGTTATCTGTCCTGAGCTGGGGGTCATCTATCGAAAACAACCTCTCTACTTCAGCTGAGGTAGTGGTATGAACAGTGTACACTTTAACCCTTCCCAAACCCCACTTTGTAGATTGTTGTTGTTGTCATTTATTTTGAATTATTTTTAACTGGTTAGAAAGACGTACACTTTTAATGGTTGCAAGAAAAAGAAAACTTTTATCATATAGTAATGCATAATATAGGTTCTTGATCTATCAACTTGCTAGGCTTTAGGGACAAGTGTGAACCATGGAGATAACTAGCCACATGGGATTAATTTTTTGAAGGTTATTGTATTGACTATTGATGCACATTGCACAACAATCATATGATGGAATTGGGGTACGAAAGATAAGATATTTTTTTTAATCTTTTTTCAGAAAAGACTCCATCTTGTGCACATTATTACAAACAGTGTCTTTAAGGAGAGTTTATTTTTGACAATAAGAAAATGTCTATTAAGTATTATTTATGATATCATGTCAAATACTTAATGAATGATCTTTAGTTGATGAAATAAGGGACCAATCCTTATTAAAATTAGCCCCTTCTTGTTTACCTCCCAATAATAAATAGTACATTGTATCCAAGGTTGAGCACTTAAACAATATACACAAATTAAAGTCTAACATCTGAATAATTAAGTGAGTTATCTTTAATTAGGGAGCCGTAGAGCTATAGCCTCTAAAGAATGATCAATTGAACATATATTCTTTATCGTAAAATTATATTATATATGCATTTAAGCCAAATATCACTTCTCTATACATAAACACACAATGCACATGCATGCACATTTACACATACACACATATGTATATATCTAGAGCGAAATTTCTAGCTTCATTAATTGTCTTCTAGAAACCAAATCCCAAAAAAAAGGAAAAAAATAAATAATCTTCTATCAAATCATAAATGCATATATAGGACATTGATATTGCAACTTGCTATTTGCTACTTGCTTTGCTAGGCTATAGGGACAAGTGTGCAGAGATAACTACACTATGAGAGCATTTGAATGTTTTTGTATTGATGCACAACAATTATATGATGGAATCAGAGTACGAAAGATAAGATTATTTGGAACATGTATGCCATTTTGAGAAGCACAAGGGACCCAAGTAAAAGTGAGTCAAGTTGCTTTCTTGGTTTTACCTTCATGTAAATAATAACATCGTTTGTCTCGATATTTTGTAATTAGTTCTTATATATATGCAACAAAATGTATACTCGATTCCACAAAGAGCATGATTATTGTTATAGTAAAATTAATGTACGTAAAAGAAAAGTCTGTATTATAGTCAATTTAATTTCTATATTCACTACATGAGATAGACTTTGGTGCTCTATTATATTATATATTTGTTGAACTCAACCTTTTGCACAGATTTTTTTTTTATCATGTTCAATGTATCATACTTATGTGTTCCTTAAAAAAAAATTGTACTCTATTTGACTTACTGCTTTAGTGCCTACAATAATTCATGTATAAGAAAGTTAGATATGACTATAGTGTCACTTCAAGATAAGTAGATAACTTGGGAGCACTATGTTTTTCCTTTAGGTTCAAGTGAGATATTAAAGTTTCGTTTGATATGATGTATTAGAAAAATAAGGTATGTATTAGTTATGCTATTATTATTTTTTTTGTTTTGTTCAATAAGATTTAAGCTTATGCGTATGTAATATAGGTACTAGTTATATAGTCGCTATTCAATTTTGTAGGGTGTATATCTAATAGATAGCAAATTATGGTATTAGTAAGTATTATTAATATATGAACGTAACAAGCATGGTAAAAGACTGAACAATCCTTAATACATCAAATCAAACAGTGGATAAGAAATAATCCAATAATTTTTTATATTAATAATACACTCTGTTCACTATTACTCTTATACACTCTACTAAATGATCCCTATAGTAAGAATAACCAAGCTACAATTAATTATCATATGCATTCAGATCCAGAATTTGAAGTTTGTTAGATTTCTATAAAAATCTCTTGTTGATACTACAATTATAATCGAATTCATAATCATATATTTGTGGATATTAAGTAAATGTTTATAAGAAAAAAATGCATATATAATGATAGCAACAATTTATTTTGAAGTAAAAAAAGGCAGTCCAGTGCATTAAAGTTATCGCTATGCGCGGTGTCCGAAGAAGGGCCCCATCATAAGGGTGTATTGTACGCAGTCTTACCTTACATTTCTGCCAGAGGCTATTTCCAACAATTTATTTTGAAGTATAGTGGAATATATTGTATTCGCAGGCAAGCAAAATACATTTGTATTCATGTCACTATATTTTCACTATATGACACTTATATTGTATCAAATATACTTGTATCATCACCAGAAATCACCTCAACCCTCACCAAGCATCACTTGTTTATCATTATATTATTGGAGATACACTTGTATTTCAGGTTTGAAATAAAAATACACACGTATTGAGTGTATTTGCTACTAAATTTAAACTCTCGCTATCTATCATAATTTTTTTAAAATATTGTTATATCAAATAAATATCGAGGTTTGTTTATTGTGTCGCGTAATTTCTTTTAATATAATATACACACAAAAGATCAGCAGTGGTCCTGTGGATCTAAGTCATAATAATTATATGTTGTGCGGGCATAATTGTTACTTTCTCCGTCTCAATTTATTTATCTTATTTTCTTTTTTAGTATATTAAAAAAGAATGCATGTGTTTTCATTTCAGACGACTCTTTACTTTCAACTTTTCACTCGACATATTTAAAATTACTAGATAAATTAAAACTTTTTAGTATATTATATTCTGTATGCAATTAAAACAAACAAACAAATTGAAAATGACGAATTAAAAAAATAAAATATAGTCAACAAAATATATTATCTCTAGCAACATATGAAAAGGAATATGTCTAGTATTAGATACTATGTATCTAGAAGTTTTCAGATGGAAAAGATAGATCTTTCATATAATTAATTAGACAAAAGAGTGTCTACGTACATAGCTAAATCTTGGAAAATCCATCCTAATTGGAATATTTTGACTATTAAAAGTTTACTTTAGAAGAAATGTTAGAATTTTGACTATTGAAAGTTTGGTTGAGAAGAAATGGTAGGTAAACATTACTGCAAGGGGGTGCGGTAAGATGGATAGAATATTTTCGCCTTTAATTTGAAAACTCAAGCTTTAATTTTAAAACTTGAAAACTTTATGATAGAGAGTGTTTTTTTTTTTTTTTAAATTTTAATAGGCGCTATGCAATGAAAATTAAATTAGTCGGACAAGTAAATTGTAGATACCAAATTTTTATATCTCGAAAAAAATAACATCAACATGTAGGAAAATAAGCTTGGATCATACCGACAAGGTTGCAGTAGATATGCTAATTAAGCACTTCCTCATTCTTAATTAAAAATTTCATATTCGAATCCTCCAGTTCTAACATAAAATAAATACTGAATACCGAGTGGAACATTCAAATCGATAGCTACCTTCACTAGAAATACTAATCACCAATGGACCTGCATTTTCCTACTTTATTGGTTAGTCTTGCAAAAAATAGATAAAACGCGTTAATTACTATTGGAACTTTTGTTCAATTAAAATTCAATTAGGTTCATGTCAATCCATAAATAAAAAAATAAATCTGAAGAACTTTTAGTCTGGTAGGTAATTCAAAGATATATAAACAATTATCCTCAACCAACATTTATTTAGTCTAATATATTTTCATTGATCCAATTAATTTAAATTCGAGTTACATAAAATTCATTAAAGAAAAAATTATTTTTTACCTAAGATTTTTCTATTTTAAGAGCTCGAATTTGATACCTAATACACAAACAGTGTATACCTTGATATCAAGCTCACTTTAGCATTAGTTTAATTAATTGTGTTTTGATAATGGCTATCAACAGAAACATGCATGTGACTCAGCATTTAGTTTATAATGTTGATATTTTATGACTTTATACCTCGATATTTTGTAGTTGAACTTTGAACAAACATTATTCGTTTGCTTATTTTGGAATTATTTATACTAATATCTAACCTAACTAAACTTTTTATCAAATCACATATATCATCAACGCATGCCACGCAATTACATCACTAATTTAGCGTGTGTTTGCCACTAATTATTGATTAAGATAACATCAACAAATTCATCAAAAAATTAATTAGTTGTCGATCAATTTCGAGGATATTGTTGGATGTTTAATGTAACCACAATTAAATAGGATATTTGATTTTATCATAACGTTGTTTGTAATGGTTACGATGCAAAGTCTGATAGTGATTGAGGATATGCATTTGTCTTTATATGTATATATATATCGAATAAGCATCGTTTTATGAATTAGTTTTTGCAGTTGAGTTAGAGGCGTAAACGAATTTTCTTTAACATGTTATCATATATAGTAGTCAAATTCATATTTGATGTTCAGGTCTAGACATGTAAAAAAGTAGAATGTTATGTCTCAAATTGATTATTGGTATTAGGTAGTCTGTTTTTATTGGTTTTGTTATTTCATCTTGTTTTTATTTTTATTATGTTATTTTATATTATTTTTTATTACGAGTCGAGGGTCTGAAGGGGAGCGCTGGAGTAATTGGTAAGGTTGTTGCCATGTGACCAGGAGGTCACGGGTTCAAGCCTTGGAAATAGTCTTTGGCAAAAATGTAAGGTAAGACTGCGTATAATACATCCTTGTACCCTTGTGGTGGGGCCCCCTTCCCTGGACACCGCGCATAGCGGTAACTTTAGTACATTGGGCTGCCCTGAGTCGAGACTCTATCCAAAAGAGTCTCTCTACTGTTAGGTTGTGGAGCCTGATTAATATGTGACGTACTGTTATATATTAATGTTCACGCGGTTCAACCTCTCTTTTTTTATTCTCATTTCTCTGTGTAATTGTACATACTCCGAGTCATTAATGTAAATAGTCTGTTCGCCGTGGAGGTTACCAACGGGTGTTACCATGAAATTAATTCTCTCTCTCTCTTCTACAAAACTCTTTCTCTAGTTTTCTTCATCCTCTCCATAGATTTAGTGTGTGTGAACTGCTAATCGATCCTAACAACTGGTATCAGAGCTTGGGAGATTCATCAGATCACTGAAGATGGAAGGATCGAAGTTTGGAATTGAGAAGTTTGATGGATCAGATTTCGGTTTCTGGAAAATGCAGATCGAAGACTATCTGTACCAGAAAGATCTTCACGAACCCTTGACCGGGGTGAAGCCGAAGTCCATAAAGGAGGAGGACTGGAAGCTCAAGGATCGGCAGGCTCTAGGGCTGATCCGGTTGACTTTGTCGAGAAACGTGGCGTTCAACATCGTCAAGGAGAAAACCACGCCCGATCTGTTGAAGGCACTATCAAATATGTACGAAAATCCATCTGCGATGAACAAGGTATATTTGATGCGTAGATTGTTCAATTTACAGATGCCTGAGAATGGATCTGTTGCTGATCATATAAACGAGTTCAATATGATTGTTAGTCAACTGTGTTCTGTGGACATTAATTTCGAAGATGAAATTAAAGCACTGATTTTAATGTCATCTCTGCCCGAGTCTTGGGATACTGTTGTTGCTGCGATTAGCAGTTCCCACGGATCTGAAAAACTGAAGTTTGATGAAATCCGAGATGTTGTTCTTAGCGAAAGCATTCGCAAACAAGAAATTGAGGAGTCATCTGGTAGTGCTCTCAGTGTTAATCGAAGGGGGAGAGACCAATCGAGGGGTCAGAATACACATGACAGATCAAAATCGAAGAATCATGGAAAATCTCCACAAAATTCCAATGTGACATGTTGGAATTGTGGAGAGAAAGGACACTTTCAGACAGAGTGCAAGAAACCCAAGAAGAAGAAGAATAAAAAATCTGGAGATGATAATGATTCTGTTAATTCAGCAGAAGATATTGGGGATGCTCTAATCCTTATGTGGATAGCTTGGTTGAATCCTGGTTATTGGATTTTGGTGCATCTTTTCATTTATCTCCTAGCAAGAAATTGTTCCAAAACTTCAAGTCTGGAAACTTTGCAAAGGTATATCTTGCTGACAACAAGCCGCTGGCGATTGAAGAAAAGGGGGATGTCTGCATAAAAACTCCAGCAGGAAATCAGTGGACATTGGAGGAAGTCAGATATATTCCTGGTCTCAAGAAGAATATGATCTCTGTTGGTCAGTTGGATAGCACAGGTTATGCAGTAGAGTTTGGGAAAGGTTCGTGGAAGATTGTGAAGGGTGCTATGGTTATAGCACGTGGCACAAAATCTGGAACTTTGTACACCACTGCAAGATGTATAAATATGGCTATTGTTGCTGAGGGTGCTTCCGGTTCATGTCTGTGTCACAACAGACTTGGACACATGAGTGCTAAAGGAATGAAGATGTTGGCTGCAAAAGGAGCTTTAGAGGGGCTGAAATTTGTTGATATGGGTCTTTGTGAGAGTTGTGTTATGGGTAAACAGAAACGAGTAAGATTCACGAAGACCGCGAGAGAGCTAAAGAAAGTACGGTTGGAAATGGTCCATACAGACGTTTGGGGACCATCTCCTATTTCATCACTTGGTGGATCCAAACTCTATGTCACCTTCATTGATGATTTCAGCAAGAAGGTATGGGTTTACTTCTTGAAACATAAGTCAGATGTGTTTGCTACTTTCAAGAGGTGGAAAGCTGAAGTTAAAAATCAGACTGGCTTGAAAATCAAATGCCTGAGGTCTGATAATGGAGAAGAATATGACAAGTCAGAATTCAAACAATTTTGTGCAACTGAGGGAATCATATTGATGAGGACAGTTCCCGGGAAGGTAAGGCAGAATGAAGTTGCTGAAAGAATGAACAGAACATTGAATGAGTGTGCAAGGAGTATGAGGATACACTGTGGGCTGCCTAAGACGTTTTGGGCAGATGTTGTGAGCACAACTGCATACTTGATCAACAGGGGACCGCCAGTTCCTCTGGGATTCAAGATTCCTAAAGAAGTATGGACAGGAAAAGAGCTCAAGTATTCTCACTTGAGAACTTTTGGTTGCACTGCTTATGTTCATGTTGATCCAGAGAAGAGAGATAAGCTAGACGTTAAAGATATAAAGTGCTACTTTATAGGTTATGGTTCTGACATGTTCGGGTACAGGTTTTGGGATGACAGGAACAAGAAGATCCTAAGACATTGTGATGTGACATTTAATGAAAATGTCTTGTACAAGGATAGAGAGCAAAAGGTTCAAGAAACTACAAAGCAAGTGAGAGTTGAGCTTGAGTTGCCGAAGAGTATACCCAAATATGTTACACCAGATACTCAACAAACTCCAAAGACTGTCGTTGAGGAACCAGAGGCGGAATAAGTAACACTTGAGCAGGTTGAGAGGAGATCATCCAGGATCATTAGAGCACCAGATAGGTATTCACCATCATTACATTATATGTTGCTGACTAATGAAGAGAAACCAGAGTCTGTTGCTGAGGCCCTGCAGGTAGAGGATTCAATCAAGTGGGAACAATCCATGGATGATGAGATGAGCTCACTTGAAAAAAATAACACGTGGATGTTGACTGAGTTACCTGTAGGGAATAGAGCCTTGTTGAACAAGTGGGTGTTCAGAATCAAGGCAGAACCAGATGACAAAAGAAGGTTCAAGGCCCGGTTAGTAGTTAAAGTATATTCACAAAGGAAAGGTATTGATTATGCTAAATATTTTCTCCTATTGTGAAATTAACTACTATCCAAATTTTATTGAGTATTGTTGCATCGGAGAATTTGCATCTTGAGCAAATGGATGTAAATACTACGTTTTTACATGGAGATTTGGATAAGAAAATCTATATGTAACAGCCATAGGGGTTTGTAGTTCCAGGTAAGGAACACATGGTATGCAAGATCAACAGGAGCTTATATGGGCTGAAGCAAGCATCTAGATAGTGGTACAAGAAGTTTGACTTCTTTATGAGCAAGAGTGGCTTCTGCAGGAGTGAAAAGGATCAATGTTGCTACTTTAAGAAATACACTGATTCTTATGTATTTTTACTCTTGTATGTGGATGATATGTTGATTGCAGGATCCAATATGAAGGAGATAAACTCTCTGAAGGCAAGTCTGTCTTCTGAGTTTGAGATGAAAGATTTAGGTGCAGCGAAACAGATTCTTGGGATGGGGATTTCTCGGGATAGATCTGCTGGCACTTTGAATCTATCCCAAGAGTAGTACGTTGAGAAGGTGTTGTCCAGATTCATAGTTAATGATGCTAAACCCAGGACTACTCCATTGGAAAATCACGCAAAATTATCAAAGGACCAGTCACCAAAGACAGCTCAGGAGCGGGAACACATGGCACTTGTTCCGTATGTCTCTGCAGTTGGGAGTCTGATGTATATTATCGTTTGCACTAGACCTGATATAGCACATGCAGTGGGAGTTGTTAGCAGGTACATGGAAAACCCCGGGAAAGAGCATTGGGAAGTTGTGAAGTGGCTTCTTAGATATCTGAAAGGTACATCCAGTACTTCACTTTGTTTTGTCAATGGTGAAGTGATTCTGCAAGGTTTTATTGATGCTGATCTTGGTGGGGAATTGGACTCAAGCATGAGAACTTTCGGATACATTTACACCGTAGGTGGTACAGCAGTGAGTTGTATGTCCAGGCTTCAGAAGTGCGTTGCTCTTTCATCTACTGAAGCTGAGTATGTGGCAATAGCTGAAGCTGGAAAGGAGATGATATAGATGGCAGATTATCTGGAAGAACTGGGCAAGAAGCAACTTAAGAAGATTCTTTACACAAATAGCCAGAGTGTCATACAGTTGGTGAAGAACCCGGTCTATCATTCAAAGACGAAACACATTAGAAGACGGTACCATTTCACTCGCAGGGTAGTGAAAGAAGGTGATATGTGTTTGGAAAAGATAGAGGGTGCAAAGAATCCAGCAGACATGTTGACAAAATGTGTTGATGTTGGTAAACTAAGGTTGTACAAAACCTTAGTTGGTTTTCTGTAGTTATGTCTACAGATGTTGCGGTGTGGCGAACATATTGATGATGGAGGAATATTTTTTATTTTTTTTTAGAATGTAATTCTTGGATGACAGAATCAGTCTCCAAGTGGGAGAATTGTTAGGTTGTGAAGTCTGATTAATATGTGACGTACTATTATATATTAATATTCACGCGATTCAACCTGTTATATATGGAGCCTGATTAATATATCGGTACTGTTATATGTGACGTACCGAAGGTGGGGTTCGGGGCGGAGGTTACCAACGGGTGTTACCATTTTAGGCTGTGCCTTTTATTCTCATTTCTCTGTGTAATTATACATACTCTGAGTCATTAATATAAATAGTTCGTCCGCCGTGGAGGTTACCAACGGGTGTTACCACGAAATTAATTCTCTCTCTCTCTCCTAAAGAACTCTCTCTCTAGTTTTCTTCTATAAATTTCTATGGCCCACATAATTAATTTATTTACTGATTTAATAATAATTGAATAAGTTAAATCCTAATCTGTATGGGGAAGTTACCTAGTAGGATTAAACTACTGACTAATCTGTTAGTAGGATAATTACTAAGTCCTAATAGGATAATTACTGACTGTTAGTGGATAATTATTGTATCCACTATTCACGTTGATGGTACGTGAAAACATAACTGACTATTCCCTATTATAAAAGGGGTTCTCTCTCTGCCAAAAAAAGAATAAGCTTCATCGTACTTTTATTCTGTAAAGTAAGGCCAAGAGAGAGAAATAAATATTCTATTGTGTGCTTCCACTGATCTCAGTCAAGAAAGCTATGGAGAACTCTGGTATGTCTTGACTGACTTTTAAATTATTATAAAGTATGGTATGTGAAAATCATTAAGTTCTACGTTCCTAAATAATTGTTAGGATTATTCATGTTAGATTGTTAAGTTTATATAATCCGTTATTTGCTAACATGTGGTATCAAGAGCAAGGTTTAGGAACTAATGATTTTCCATTGCAATATGGTTTTTGATACGGGATGAGTCATTATTCTATATGTCTTTATCAGAAGAAGACTGATCACTTTTTTACTGAGGGATTTGTTCATAGAAGTCATGTCCTAAACTAATACAATATTACGTACTAGTTAGTAGTAATTCTGAAAGGATTTATGAAGACTTAATAAAATAAATAAATAATGAAATTTAATGGAGTTGGCTTTTGAATGACTAATCAATAAGTGTTATGCAAATATTCACGAGTATCTTCTGCCATTAATTTTTATTTTGTAATGATTCCATAATTTGTGTAAGGAATATGTTTTTTATTTTTTATGAAGAATCCTGGTTCGGGCGTAATTTTGTTTCAGTGACATATACAACATTAAATATGGAATGAAATCTTCTTACTGAAGTTGGACTTTGAATAACTAATTAATGCTATGCTACTATTTTGATAGTATATATTTTAGTCCAATGCACAAATATTACAGTTGTGGTTATTTCTAATAGTATAGTACCCTCTGCCGTCAATTTTTTTTTATGTCTATTTTAGGTCAATACACAAATATTACATTTGAATTTGATCTTTGTTATTTTAAATATTAAGGAAATAATTGTTTGTTGTTATAATAATGTAGTATTTAATAATACAATTTATTGTTCCTTAATATGACTTGGAATTATATATGTGAGATTCGTTAATCACCAAAGTGGTCAAATCTTTATGAAATTAATTCCAAAATAAAGGTTAAATTAATTATCCATTAATTTTGATGCTTATAAATGATGTACCAATTATGGATAAATTAACATTTTGGTTATAAGACATTTGTGGATCACCCAAAGGTTGATTATTTGTTCGTATGACTAATAAATATTAAGAAGATAATTTTTTATGTATCGTTAATTTTATTTATTTATCCAAAGATAATAAATATTATTAATTGATGCATTAAATATTATCGATTTATGTTAAATACATTTTTAAGTATCATTATGTTTAAAGTTGTATTTTGATGTTTCGCCCAAAGGAGAACATCAATATACATTTAAGTAAATTATTTCTGAATTTTATAATGTGCTTAAACTCGTAATTCAAAGTATTAATAAATGAGCATGTTTTACTTGCAACACTTGCCCTTCATTCACACTCTGCCTCTGTTACGACTTTTAATGGGCTTAACTTTTCAGATTGGTGCGAACAGATCAAATTTCATCTTGGAGTTTTAGATCTTGATGTTGCACTTTACTCTGAAAAGTCAACTTCTATTACTGAAGCTAGCAGTGATGAAGAAAAGTCTTATTATAAGCATTGGGATCGGTCTAACAGATTAGGCCTAATGTTCATGCGAATGAATATTGCGGGCAACATTAAGACTACTCTTCCCAAAACTGAAAGTGCAAAAGAACTTCTGAAACTTGTGGAAGAGTCTTCCCAAACTGCTGATAAGTATTTTGCTGGGACACTTATGGGTACTTTGACCACCATGAAGTTTGATGGTTCACGTACTATGCATGAGCATGTCATTGAAATGACAAACATAGCAGCAAAACTTAAGTCATTGGGAATGGAAGTGGAACAAAATTTCCTTGTGCAGTTCATCATCAACTCATTACCGTCTGAGTATAGTCCTTTTTAAATGAACTACAACACCATGAAAGATAAATGGAACGTGCATGAATTGCATGGTATGTTGGTTCAAGAGGAAACAAGGCTGAGGAATCAAGGAACCCACTCCATTAACTATGTAAATCATCAAGGAGCTGAAAAAAAATGAAAGAAGCATGGTAAGGGACAGCAAAAATAACTTAATGTTAATGAGTCCTCATCTCAAGTACGTAAGAAAGGAAACAAGAATGGAAAGTGTCATTTCTGTGGAAAATCTGAACACTTTCAGAAAGATTGTCTGCAATGTAAGACATGGTTTAAGAAGAAAGGTAAGCCTTGTGCTTTTACATGTCTAGAATCAAATTTAACTGAAGTTCCTTATAATACTTGGTGGATTGACTCTTGTTGTACTGTTCATGTTTCTAATACTATGCAGGGATTCCTTACAATCCAAACCATAAACAAGAATGAAAGATTTGTTTACATGGGGAATAGAGTGAAGGCTTCAGTTGAAGCTGTTGGGACTTATCGTCTAATTCTCGATACTGGGCGTCACTTAGATTTAGTTGAAACTTATTATGTTCCTTCTCTTTTGAGAAATTTAGTTTCTTTGTCTAAGTTAGATAAGACTGGATATTCTTTTAATTTTGGTAATGGATATTTTAGTTTGTTTAAGCATAATTATCTCATTGGTACTGGTACTCTTTGTGATAATTTATACAAACTGAATCTTGATAATCTTTTTGTCGAAACGCTCTTAACTCTGCATCATAATGTTGGAACCACATGAAGTTTGGTGAATGAACAATCTGCTTACATGTGGCATAAACGTTTAGGTCACATATCTAAAGAAAGGCTGGAAAGATTAGTTAAGAATGAAATTCTTCCAGATTTAGATTCTACTAACCTTAATATTTGTGTATATTGTTTTAAAGAAAAACAAACAAAACACACAAAGAAAGGAGCCACAAGAAACACACAGCTTTTTGAAATTATACACACTGATATATGTGGTCCTTTTGATATCACATCTTTCAATAAAGAAAAATATTTTATCACTTTTATTAATGACTTTTCACGTTATGGATATATCTATTTGTTGCATGAAAAATCTCAAGCGATTAATGCCTTAGAGGTATTTATTACTGAGGTTGAAAGACAACTAGATAGAAAGGTGAAAATAATCAGGTCTGATAGAGGTGGTGAATATTATGGAAGATACGATGAAAGTGGATAACACCCAGGTCCATTTACTAAATTCCTCGAAAAGCGTGGCATATGTGCTCAATACACAATGCCTGGCACACCACAATAAAATGGTGTGGCAGAAAGGCATAATCGTACATTAATGGATATGGTTAGGAGTATGTTAAGTAATTCATCTTTACCTCCTTCTTTATGGATGTATGTTTTAAGGACTGTCGTTTACTTGCTAAACAAGATTCCTAGTAAAGCAGTTCCAAAGACACCTCTTGAACTTTGGACTGGTAGGAAACCTAGTTTGAGGCACCTGCATGTTTGAGGTTGCCCAGTAGAAGCTAGAGTATACAATCTACAAGAAAAGAAACTGGATTCAAGAACAATCAGTGGTTTCTTCATTGGTTATCCAGAAAAATCAAAGGGGTATAGATTTTACTGTCTTAATCATAGTACGAGAATAGTTGAATCTGGAAACGCTAGATTCATTGAGAATGGTGAAGTTAGTGGGAGTGAAGAACCACGTAATGTGGAACTTAAAGAAGTTAGGGTGCAAATTTCTCTACCATGTACTTCTTTTAAATTTGTTGTTCCTGAAGTTGTTGTACAACAAAGTAATCAACAAGAACAACAAATTAATATTCCTACTAATGAAGCCATAATTGATGAACCTGTAGTAGATGAACCCCAAGAAGTAGCATCAAGAAGATCTCAAAGACAAAGGAGATTTGCTATTTCTGATGATTATTTGGTATATCTACATGAGTCAGAAACTGACTTGGAAATTGATAATGATCCAGTTTCATTTTCACAAGCCATTGAAAACAACAATTCTGATAAATGGATAAATGCTATGAAAGATGAGTTGAAATCTATGGAACAAAATAAAGTTTGGGACCTTGTTGAATTATCCGAAGGTTGCAAAAGAGTTGGGTGTAAATGGGTCTTTAAGACCAAACGCGACTCAACTGGCAACATCGAACGTCACAATGCCAGACTTGTTGCCAATGGTTTCACTCAGAAGGATGGCATTGACTATAAAGAGACTTTTTCATCTGTCTCTAGAAAAGATTCACTCAGAATTATAATAGCCTTGGTAGCTCATTATGACTTAGAGCTACATCAAATGGATGTGAAAACAACCTTTCTGAATGAAAATTTAGAGGAAGAAGTTTATATGAATCAACCTAAGGGGTTTTCTATTAAAGGAAAGGAACACATGGTGTGTAAACTTAAGAAGTCAATATATGAACTTAAACAAGCTTCCCGACAATGGTATCTTAAGTTTAATGAAACGATTGTCACCTTTGAATTTAAAGAAAACACTGTTGATCGGTGTATATATCTGAAGGTCAGTGGGAGTAAGTTTATTATGTTAGTCTTATATGTTGATGACATCTTGCTTGCTACTAATGATCTTCATTTGTTGCACGATACCAAGAAATATCTCTCTAACAACTTTGAAATGAAAGATATGGGTGAGGCATCCTATGTGATTGGAATAGAAATATTTTGAGATAGATCACAAGGATTGTTGGGATTGTCTCAGAAAACCTATATTAATAAAGTATTAGAATGGAAAAATGCTCATCAAGTCCCGTTCCAATTCAGAAAGGAGATAAGTTTAGTCTCAATCAATGTCCAAAGAATGACTTAGAACGAAAGCAAATGAAAGATATTCCTTATACATCAATAGTTGGGAGTCTTATGTATGCCCAAACATGTACAAGACCAGACATCAGTTTTGCTGTTGGAATGCTGGGTCGATATCAAAGTAATCCCGAAATGGATAACGAGGTTGTTTTTAAGATCGTTGACTCAAGTAAAGCAAACGAAACAAGAAGGAAAAATACTTCAAACAAATAATACTAACAAAAAAACAATTAATGATCAAAAATACACATAAAATATCCTACTCAGAAGGATGGCATTGACTATAAAGTGACTTTTTCATCTGTCTCTAGAAAAGATTCACTCAGAATTATAATGGCCTTGGTAGCTCATTATGACTTAGAGCTACATCAAATGGATGTGAAAACAACCTTTCTGAATAGAAATTTAGAGGAAAAAGTTTATATGAATCAACCTGAGGGGTTTTCTATTAAAGGAAAAGAACACATGGTGTGTAAACTTAAGAAGTCAATATATGGACTTAAACAAGCTTCCCGACAATGGTATCTTAAGTTTAATGAAATGATTGTCACCTTTGAATTTAAAGAAAACACTGTTGATCGGTGTATATATCTGAAGGTCAGTGGGAGTAAGTTTATTATGTTAGTCTTATATGTTGATGACATCTTGCTTGCTACTAATGATCTTCATTTGTTGCACGATACCAAGAAATATCTCTCTAATAACTTTGAAATGAAAGATATGGGTGAGGCATCCTATGTGATTGGAATTGAAATATTTCGAGATAAATCACAAGGATTGTTGGAATTGTCTCAGAAAACCTATATTAATAAAGTCTTAGAGAGATTTAGAATGGAAAAATGCTCATCAAGTCCCGTTTCAATTCAGAAAGGAGATAAGTTTAGTCTCAATCAATGTCCAAAGAATGACTTAGAACGAAAGCAAATGAAAGATATTCCTTATGCATCAATAGTTGGGAGTCTTATGTATGCCCAAACATGTACAAGACTAGACATCAGTTTTGTTGTTGGAATGCTGGGTCGATATCAAAGTAATCCCGGAATGGATCACTGGAAGGCTGGAAAGAAAGTGTTGCGATACTTACAAGGAACGAAAGATCATATGCTCACTTATAGAAGATCTTATCATTTAGATGTGGCTGGATATTCAGATTCATATTATGTTGGTTGTGTGGATACAAGAAAATTCATATTTGGATATTTATTTCTGTTAGCTGGAGGAGCAATATCATGAAAGAGTGTGAAACAGTTTGTTATAGATGCATCCACTATGGAAGCTAAGTTTATGGCATGCTTTGAGGCCACAGTCTAGGCTAATTGGCTGCGAAATTTTATTTCAGGACTTGAACTAGTCGACAATATAGCCAAGCCGCTGAAAATTTATTGTGATAATACCGCTGCAGTTTTCTTCTCTAAAAATGATAAGTATTCGGAAGGTGCTAAGCATATGGAATTGAAATACTTTTCGGTTAAAAAAGAAGTCCAGAAACATAAAGTGTCAATTGAACATATTAGCACTAAGCTTATGATTGTTGATCCTTTGACGAAAGGATTACCGCCCAAAACATTTGTTGAACATGTTGAAAGGATGGGTCTTATTGTTAGCAATGAAAGACTTTATGTAAAGACTTTATTATGTTTATGTAATTGACACTTTGAGCTCAAATTATATGTGTTTCTGTTGTTACCTGTTTTCTCTTGTATACATAATATTGTGAATAATGATGACAGGTTCTGACTTAGATAAAGTATTCTAAGTATTATCGTTGGACTCATTATGTATTTGAAAGGTTATGTTAGGTAATAGACTAATATTGTAGTACATGGAAGGGACTATGTCAATAAAGTGATGTACAACCGCCATGACTCATTTTAGCTGATTTATTTAACGATGACAAATGATGTTGGATTTAACGTTAATTGTGCACATGATTGACATACCTATTAAACCATTAAATTAAAATTGTGTGTGCCAAGTGGGAGAATGTAAATTTCTATGGCCCACATAATTAATTTATTTACTGGTTTAATAATAATTGAATAAGTTAAATCCTAATCTGTATGGGGAAGTTACCTAGTTGGATTAAACTACTGACTAATCTGTTAGTAGGATAATTACTGAGTCCTAATAGGATAATTACTGACTGTTAGTGGATAATTATTGTATCCACTATTCACGTTGATGGTACGTGAAAACATAACTGACTATTTCCTATTATAAAAGGGGTCCTCTCTCTGCCAAAAAAAGAATAAGCTCCATCGTACTTTTATTCGGTAAAGTAAGGCCAAGAGAGAAATAAATATTCTGTTGTGTGCTTTCGCTGATCTCAGTCAAGAAAGCTATGGAGAATTCTGGTATGTCTTGACTGACTTTTAAATTATTATAAAGCATGGTATGTGAAAATCATTAAGTTCTACGTTCCTAAATAATTGTTAGGATTATTCATGTTAGATTGTTAAGTTTATATAATCCGTTATTTGCTAACATCTTCATCCTCTTTATAGATTTAGTGTGTGTGAACTGTTAATCGATCCTAACATCTACTTCTCCTGAGATAGTGGTATGGATTGCGTACATTCTACCCTCTTCATGCCTCACTTTTATTATCTTGTGTTTGTTATGTAAAAGTATTATCCTAAAAACATTTGTTTATATAATGGGAGATAAAATTGGCGGTGAAGATGAGGTTTGTTAGAAGATGAGAATAACATGATTTATGAAATATCACTGGTGAGACTTTTTTTTCTAAAAAAATATTTTTAAAAATTTTCAATCTACCGAACATAAAAAATATTAAATAATAATTTCTGAAAAATATTTTCCTCCGTAATGAACACATCCTAAGTTTCATATAGTAAATCAGTAAACCACAGGGAGGAGACAGAAACGAAACGAAAAGCCATTGAATTGACTTCGTTGTCATTATTTAAGAAAAAAGGAAAAATTTATCCAATAAATAATCATACATTAATGGTAAACCCTGCCTAATTATCTATTAACTTGTCCTATTTTCTTAATTCTCTTTTAAATTTATGTATTTTTCTTCAAGCAAATACTACTACTACAACAACACACAAACCTAAAATTCAGTTGAGTTTGAGGAGCGTGATGTGTATACAGTTTTACATTTATATTACGAGAATAACGAGGTTGTTTTTAAGATCGTTGACTCAAGTAAAGCAAACGAAACAAGAAGGAAAAATACTTCAAGCAAATAATACTAACAAAAAAACAGTTAATGATCAAAAATACACATAAAATATCTTAGTTTTTTAAAGTTTCAGAAAAAAAATAAAAAGTTAATAGTTAAAATATATTTTGATAAATATTTTACGACAATTTAGATAAAAGATTCATTCACATACATGATAGCCCAGAAATGAAACTCAATGAACTAAGATATTTCAAATATGTTTTTGACTCGCTCTAAAAAAAATAAAAAAATATGCATAAAAGTAAAGGAATAATTCAATGGTTCAACGGTTTAAACAAGCTCCCAAGCTTTGGCAAACCTTACAAAAATGGACACGTATTGAAATAGGAATCTTCTTTTTTGGAAACTTCACTAAAACGTGTTTAAATAAAATTAAAGTTTGAAGATATAATATAAGTAGTACAAAATCATATGTATATATTTTGGTCAACTGAAACGTGTCTCTCTCTCTCCGCGTTTTTGACACCCAAATTAATCGAAAATGACACTCTAAAACTTCCAACCAACATTCCTTCTATCGGTTATCCAATCGTCTTGTCGAAAATAATCTCTCTATCTTTTACGATAAAGTCTAGTTTGCCTCTATAGTATTTAAGGATGTGGTCTAGTGATTCAATGAAGTTGGATTGAGCATTATGAGGTCTCAGGTTCAATTTTCAGTAAGACAAACATTACGTGACTTCTTCCCATCTGTCTAGTCTCGGTGGATAGAGTTACCTGATAATACTTATTGCTGGTAGAAGGTGACATGTATCATGCACTGTGGATCTACATACAGTCCAAGGATTCGTCTGAACCCCCTTCATCAGAAAATTACATTATGTATATACAATCAAAATTTTGATTTACCGTATATATGTTAAGTATTGAACCCCTTGACACAAGCCTAAAGCTTGGTTCAGTGGTGAAGGGGTGCAGAATTTCTCATTCAGCGTACATTCGAATCTGAATAACACCATTTTTTTTATCAATCTTTTATATTAGTTTTTGGATTAAATCCCTAGCTACATACTTTCTTGCTCTCTTACGTTCTGTCCCCCTTTTGGTTTCTCTTCCCACTCGCTTCCATGGTTACTAATTTGATAGTTAATTTTTTTTTTCCTATTTTTTCACAAAATTATAGTATATACTTTAGTTTGTTGTTGATTTAAAATATTTTATATCTTCTCTCCTTAAAATTAAGGAAAAATTAATATTAGTTTTATCATGTTAATGTATAAACAATTTAAACGTAAAGTACAATTCTCGTAACTTATTGTACTTTTTATGTAGTTTCTAATATGTAAATTATTTTTAAAAAAGTTTAAAGATTGTACATTTGAACGCACGATCAAAATAAAGAAGTTTAACTTACTCCGTTTTGTTGTTCATGGTAGAGTTGGACTTTGTCTAGCTCGCTCAAATCAAATTCGACTCGCTTATTTTTTAGGTCATGTTAACGTGCTTAGTTATTTTCTTGAACCCCCTTAATATGAATCCTGGCTCCGCCACTAGTATCACGTGAAATTAGTCGAGGTGCGCGCAAACTGGCTCCGGACACCACGATTATCAAAAGTTGCTGGTGCCAAAGCTGCTGATAGAGGTCGCAGGTATCCGGTGAAATTAGTCGAGGTGCATGCAAGATGACCCGAACGCCACAGTTATCAAAAGTTGCTGGTGGAGGTGGCAGATAAAATTAGTCGAAATGCACGCAAGCTGACCCGAACACCATGGCTGTCTAAGAAAAAAGTCTTCCTCTACCTTCTAAGATAAAGTTTTTGCATCCATCATTCTCCCTAGACTCTGCTCATGCGATTGGTTATATTGTTGTGTTGTTGCGTTTAAATTTTAAGCTCTAACGTTCGAGGGTATATAAGAACTTCATTACCCTGTAGGTTGTAGGTAATATTTTTTTATTTTTTTTTTATGATTCACAATTAAATAGGATTAAGACAAATTTTATTATTTAGATACATAATTAGTTCGTTATAATTCTTTCAAATAATGTTAATTAGTAGTAGGTCAATCAAAAAGGTAATTACAGGCAATTTTATTTAATAATTTAGAATAAATAATCTAATATTATTTAAAACGATTCATTATATTACTTGCGTATATAACGTAAATTTGACTGAAAATGATGGTGAACACTGAAACTCCATTTTGTGTTTGGTAGGATAAATGGAATGTTCGTTGAACGAAGGAAATTTCGACATGTTGCAAAATAAAAAAAAGTTATGGTTTTCTTTTTTCTTTTTTTTGGAATATAATTCTGGTTTGTTGGCTTTCTCTTTCAATAAGATATTTTCATGGTTTGAAGATTTTTACGGTTTATACTGCACATTACTGAATTATTTGAATATAAACAAACAAACAAAAAAAGACATAAGATAAAGTTTGATAAATGAAAAGTTCTTGATGTGCTTTGCTTCACATATCTATCAACGAAAACAAATTAGGAAAGGGAGAAAGAATTTTTATAGTATAAAGGTGTAAATATTTAATTTAAAAATAAATGAGATCGATATTTCTTATAATTAAGCTCCAGACTGTTAAAATTTCTGTTATTTTTCTTATATATATTGACTAGCAATTGTAAATATTTTCGATCCAGTGGCCAAATGTGTAATTTCACACAAAAAAAAAAGTTTCAAAGTTACGCAAGAATTATTGGGCCATTCTAGTTTGTCTGTATGTCATCAGAGATAGAAATCTCTTTCGGCCCATATAATATATGGACAAGAGCCCAGATTGAATTGAAAATACTCTCTATAATTCAATGAAGAATTAGTCTAAATAGTTGACCACACAAATAATATGTATGTAATTCATGTATGATATGTGTATACTCATGTATAATCTATGTATATCAGTTTTAAAAAGTGAACAGTAAATTTTTCTGATTATTTGTGTATAATTTATATGTAATCCATGTATGCTATGTATATAATTATATATAATCTATGTATATCGGTTAGAAAAAGAATGGTAAATCTGTCCGACTATTCGTGTGAAGTTTGGAGACTGAAGACATGGACAATCCATTAGCCCAATCACTGTTAACCTTCTTAAACTTGGGCTAGATCAACGAGCATTGTGGCCCACTTTCTATCTATTGGCCCAAACTTAGTGAATGGACGAAATACATTTGCATGGATAATAGTCATAGTACATTTACGTATCTGAAAGAGAAAATACATAATTACCTCACTGATGTTGGTTGAGATTTTCAAAAAGACACCTAAACTTTAAATTCGACCTATTACCCCACGATTCTTACTTAATCCGTTGCAAATACACCATTTAATGGTGTTGAAGAAGAAAGGGTGGGTTGGGGGGAGAGGGGGAGGGTGATTTAAATAAATAAATAAATATTAAATTTTTTCGTTTTAAAAAAATATAAATTATATATTAATTATTTACACGTGACAACTTTTTATTGGTCAAAAAAGTCAAATTTGAGCCCTTTCACGCGCCTATGGAGCATGTGTACACGCAGAGGGTCAAAATGGTGTGTTTGCAACGAAATAAAGAAGAATCGTGGGGTAATAGATAGAAATTAAAGTTTAGGTGTCTTTTTGCAAATCTCGGACAAGATCAAGGGGGTAATTATGTATTTTCTCGTATCTGAAATTAATCCTTAAATTTCAAGCATTTGTGTTTGAAATTCTGAAGTGGCTTCATCATCGATCCCTCCGTTTTTAAATAAGTTTTTTTTTTTTTTATTTCTAAATAAGTGTTTATTTAAGTCTTTAAAAATGAATTGATCATGTTCTTTCAAATCTGTCCTTGTTTAAATAAAATGTAATTAATAAATTCAATTAAAGTAAGTTGGTAAAATCACCATTAACTTTTTAGATGTAGTATTAATTTGTTGAAGGTTGTATCCAACCCCAAAGGAATACTTATTTAAGAAGGAGGTAGTATATTCCTAACTAGAATTATATTTTCAGACGAATTCATCTCATTGAAACTGACAAAATGATCAAGCGGAATTTCCCCCCTATGCATTTGGCCAAATACATGTTTTAACTTTTGAATTTTGTAATTTTAAATTTTTTGCGATTTTAAATTAAAGTTGTTTCAAATGTATCATAGTATTTTTTAATTTTATGATTTTAAACATGTCACGTGAAAAAATTAAAATTTAAATATTATTAAAAAAGAAAGAGAAAAGACATTAAGTCATCCCTGAACTTGTCTGACTTTTGCAAAAAGACATTTAAACTTTACGGGCGATCTATTACCCCACAAAACTAATAAAAAAAATCATAAATACCCCTTATAATCTCACATGACGTGGATAATGTATTTCACTCTTCAAATAGAGCGTGAAACAAGTAAAATTATATTTTTCTTATTAAAAAATTAACATTTATTTAATTAGAAATATTTTTTAATTACTTTATTTATTTTAATTTATTTTTCAATTCTTTTTTTTCTCTTTATCTTCTTTATCCAACTCCTCGATCACCATTTTCTTTCATTTTTTCTGTCGATTGTCGGAATGAAAACCTTTCCAGTCGAAATCTTTTTCTCCTTTCAGCTTTAAACTGCATACCTTTATATAATACTAATCCAACACAACCATTGATGTCTTCCAAGTAAATTGCATAATGGGGCTTCATTCACACAACTGCAGGTTCTTTTAGGAACGCTTCCAATTTATTACAATCATGTTCGGGCATTTGAGAACACTCTAATTAGCAATTTTTTTGGCCTTCATTGTGTGAAGACGACTGGACCTACTCAAAAGAAGGTATATGATATTTAACGAATTCATGCTTTTGTTGCATCGAGTTTGTTGTCCTTTTCTTTTTAATTGAGTTTGTCCTTAATAATAACTGATGAGTAGGTTCGCTTGTTTTGTACTGAGTATGCCCACTTTATCTTAGTTTTCTATTTATAATAATAATAATAATAATAATAATAATAATAATAATAATAATAATAACAATAATAATAATAATAATAAAAAGGTGAGGATTATTTAGAAAAGACAAAATAAAATAAAATAAGAGGGGTTAGTAAGGAGTTGGCTAAATCAATGGTGAAGTGTAGAGAGGAATGAGAATTCATGGAGGAGAGAGAAAGAAAAATAGGAAAACAAAAAAGAAAAATAAATAAAGTAAGAAAAAATAATAAAAAAGTAAAATTAAATGAATTGACACATGGCAAATAGTTATTGGTGCGTGAATGCACTTCTTTTCTTGCAATTCATATTGGCTGAAAAATGAGATATTTATTTCACTTTTTAATTGTTCAGTGGGTAATAGATCGTCCGCAAAGTTTAAGTGTCTTTTTGCAAAAGTCGAATAAGTTAAGGAATGACTTTATGTCTTTTCTCAAAAAGAAATTAAAACGTAAAGCAGCTCATTTTCTTTTTAAAACGGTGAGAGCATCTCTGTAAGCAAGAGTGACTCAAGGGTAAAGCTAGTAAAACTTTCGCTTTAGGCTCCCAAAATTTTGAAGCCTCAAAATTTTTAATAGTAAACTCTATAATTTCAACCTCACTTAAAATAATAATGAAGATTGTGAAATACATTTTTAAAAGAATATCTAAATAATAATAATAATAATAAAGAAAAAAAGTTATCTCATTTTTACAAGAAATATTTTAGAAATTTGAACTAAACAACTCAAACTTTATATCATTAAATAAAATTTTAACAACAACATCCAAGTTAATGCATTGCAAACAAATGACCAATGTAACGACTCGGGACTACCCCTAGTCGCTACACGGTGCTTACGATCCCGAAGGACCACAAGCTAACCCATGACTGATATCTGTTGTAAGCACTAAACAATAATATGGAACTAATAAATGCCGAATAAAAGGCTGAAATGCCATAAAGTTCAAAATCCGAAATACTAATAATGATTTATAACATCTGAATCTATATATAAACCATAACTGAGCTTTTTTTTGAAGCTAAGTATTGAATTCTGATAACTAATTAACTGATAGTGATTGACTGTATCTGACATTCCTGATTCTGTAAAACTGAGCTGAGTTCTGAACTGAAGACTAAAACTGAAACTGTGGAAGGTAATCATCTAACCGACATGCCCCAATCTGAACTAATAGGGGTCCAATCTGTAACCCCAATTGGAAGGGTGTCAATACCGTGCCATGGGTAAAGACAAGTTGAAGGGTCACCCTCTACTTGCAGGTTCTCTACACGAGAGCGGTGGTAACCTCTACTGGCAGGTAGAGCACCTCATCAACCCTCAACTGACAGGTTTGATGTCTTAACCTACGCTGGCTACGTGGTTCTGAAATGCAAGGATTGCTTCTAAGGGTCACATTCTCTACTGACAGGTGAGCCCCCATCCTTGGGTTTACTTGGTGTTGAATCCTACTCCCAACTGAAAGACACTAAACTGATTAACTGAACTAACTAGATTAATACTGAGATCATTGAGTTTTCCTAAGTTCTGTGACTGATTGAGTTCTACTGAGCTTTGTAACTGACTGAGAGGAGTACTAATCGTGACATGACTGATACTATTCGTAACTGACACTGGCTCTAGATAAACAACTAAATTATCGCGTATTAAATACCCCTAGGACTCGATAGCATGAAAAGTAAAGCAAAGCATAATCTTGAATAAGATATAAATGTTCACTTGGCCATAATTCATTCATGGAGACATTCATCAAACACTTGTAATGCATTAACTTGTACATGAATGGGGAATACATGTTAGCATGCTATAATGGCATTATCTTATTCTCATAGATAATTTATCAAATACATGGGAAGCATACTTGGTACATTAAATCATAAACACTTAGGGTTAACTTGGTTACCACAATCAATTTGCAATTTGAAGGGTTTATCACGAATATCATGTAAATCAACACATACTAGGAACAATTCTTGGGAGCTTGGAATCTAAATCATGGATAACACATAATTGTGACAATTACAATGCCCAAACTTGCAAATTCATGGATTATAACATGGGGATTACTCAATTAAATATACATGCTAATCATATTTATGGAATCTACCATAAATCATGGATTGAAACTCAATAAATGTCAAAACATAAACACAATCCAATTTCAAATTATGAGTATCCATTATTTCAAGCTGGATCTTGTTACATGAAAGAAAAATGAAAGGTTTAGATCATGATAGCTCGGGGGTTATAGTGCATCTCCCCCTTGGGACATTATGTCCCTCGAAGAAATATTGACTTGGCTGAGATACTGAGGAAAAGCATGAGACGATGCACGGGGCACCTATGAACTGAATCGTGGCTGAATATCTGGGATCTAAAACTGGGGCATAATACATGAACTGGCTAAACCCGCAACTACTAGGATGTTCCATTTTGGGATAGGACGACTAGATGAAAAGATGGAAAACCATCTGAATTTGTCCGTCTGACTACTAAACTAAATTGTTGGCTTTACGAACTAACTCATATTGAAAACTTACACTCGACTAGAGCATTCTAGAGCATTCCTTTAATACTCTTTCTATAGAGTTCTATTGACTTCAGGGAGTAAGAAACCTGGGTATGATCTGAATAAGACATCTGAATAGGAAATCACAACATGGCTAAAATTTTGTAATATGGGTGCTGATAACCCTACCTACTGAGGTCTGAGCTGAACTAAATTCTCCCTCTAAGTTCAAGTCTACACAAATTTCCGAAATATATCTAGCCACTTACACATCAACATGACATTCAAGCCTATATTCATGACTAAAGCCTCGTGTAAAAAAATCATGCAACAACCTTTCCTTAACATGAAATATTTACTCTCTCCCATTTAAGCAACTGTTCATCACTAAAGAGGGTTCATTGAAAGGTTAAAACACGGGGACCTGAAGCATGAATGGAAACTATACTAAACTTGGCACTCTGAAGCCTAAGGAATAGGATATCAACATCATAAGTTTATCAAGGGATCTAAACGAAGAATACACATGACATACTCTGAATTTAGCTGATCATTAGAAGCGTAACATGAGTCATGGGAACTAAGCGTAGAGCTAACATGTAAGGCATGAGTATTGACATCACTAACATCACTACTAAAATTTGAAAGCCTGATTTGGTTACTTGTTCTACCATCTTCCCCTTCACTTAAGGCCATTATTCTAAATCCGTGGGTGTAATACCCCGTACTTTTTCCTAGCTAATTTAATCTCAAGAATGTCTAGTATTAGCTTCTAAATTGAATGATGGTTATTCCATAAGGATTTTTTAAGTTTTTTTCTTTTATTCATGTAGAAAATTCAATAATCTTTCCATCGATATAAGATTCGTTCAAATTCGATAACCGGGTCAGAAGTTACGACTATTTCAAATTTCCGTCGTAAAACAGCGCCATATTAGTCAGTGGAGCGCCGCACCACAAGAGGAAATGGCATTTGGCAAATTTCGATAGGGGTCCACGATTATGGCGCGTTGCACCAGGGCCCAAATTTAGAATTGTCTGTTTCCCAGTGTCTCAGCGCGATTCCCCCGCGTCGCGTCAAAGTTCCAGGTCACAAAGGAAGTGACAACGCGATGGCCCCGCGTCGCGTCATCCCTCAATTTCTCAATTGTCAAATTTCAGTGACACGGCGCGATAGCGCCGCGTCACGCCAAGGGTCCAATTCGAGAAATTTTCACTGAAATTAAATGACACGTCCAGGGTTAAAAAGGTCAATTTTCCACCCCTATTTAAGCCCTTTAACACGTGATTCATCCATTTTTCATCCAAAATTTTTCTATTTTCTCTTAAGTCTCTCTCAAGAACAAACTAGGGTTTCTATTGGGGATTCGAATTCAATAAAATTTCCTCCGTCAATCTTCATGAAATCACGAACTAAGGTATGCATAGTGTTTATTCATGGACTTCTTTCGTCCATGAAGTCCAAGAATCCCTTTTCCAACTTCAAGTTATGAATTTTCTTTATGATTTCATGATTGGGTTGTTCTTGTTCATGTTGATAAATGAGAAATTGAATTCTACTCCATGTTGGGTGATAATTTCTATATGGGTTTAATTATTAAGATATAGATTCATGCAAACCTATGACTAAACCCTTGAATGATGAAATTAGAATGTTACCATGATGTTTAATTGTTGTACAATGATGTTTACATGTACCATGCCTACAATATGTTTGATTTAATGCCTAAATGAAGAAAAAGTTCCTAACTAGCATGTTGTTATGAAATCTCCATGTATGTACAAGTTATGCCTATCACATGTTTTGATAAAATGCTTCTATAAATGTACTATGAATTATGATGTTAGTTATATGTTCAAGTAAGTTATGCTTTGTCAGTTTTCTTCTATCGAGTCCTGGTGGTACTTGTACCCGAGACATTAGCTGTGTGCCTAGAGCCATGTCATGTTTTCATGATACTCTCAATCAAGCTACGATCCTTAGACCTCAGACAGTCTTATGACTCAGGAAATCTCCATGATCTCATGAACCCAGTCAGTTGTCAGATATCAGTAGGATTCCGTCAGTCAACAAAATTCAGTAACTCAGTCCATGTTCAGTTCAGTAAATCATGTTCAGTGTCTATTCAGATGGGAGTAGAAATTAGAACCGAGCGAACCCAAGGATGGGAACTCACCTGTTATATGAGGGTGTGATTCTTAAAAGCAATCCTTGCGTTCCAGAACTTTGTAGCCAGCATAGGTTGAGACATCATAGCCTACTATATGAGGGTAGATGAGGTGGCTTATCCTGCTATATGAGGGTTCCCACTGTTCTCATTAGAGTTACCTGTTATATTAGGGTCACTCACATGTTGTCCTTACAGTGATGCGGTATTGACACCCTTCCAATCAGGGCATAGATTGGACCCCAATTTTGCTATAATGCATTATTTGGGGCATGTCGGTTAGATGACTACTTCCCACAGTTTCAGTATCAGTCAAGAACTCAGATAGTTTTTCAGATTTTAAGACTGCCAGATACAGTCAATTCAGATATAGTACGGAACTCAGCTAGTTCCATCAGATTCAGGACTGTCAGATATAGTTACTCGTGTTATCAATTATATTTAGATTCAGTAATCAAGTTATCACTATATTAGTGTCAGTTGTTATGTCATGCATGTATTCTCACGCTCATGATAGTTAGTCAGTTATTATTATTGTTCATGCATATGAACCCCATATATTCAGCCTACCTTACATGCATACCAGTACATTCAAAGTACTGACGCATTCTCGCTATGGTGTCTTATACCATAAGTTCAGAGACACGAGCTCCAGAGCAGCAGTAGATTCCAGTCTCAGCAGTCAGAGTTAGAAATGAGTCCTCATCTTTCGAGGACATAATTATTCCTTATTATCTCATTAATCAGTTTATTAGTTGGAGTTAGTTAGTGACATGTCCCATCAACTCCTTACTCAGACAGTTCAGTCAGTTAGAGGCTTTCTAGACTATCATATTTCAGACTTCAGTATGTTCAGTTTTATTTTGGGTATTCTATTACCCCACACAGATATTATATCATTCAGATCATGTTTAGTATTGAACCTTATGGCCTTTCAGTTCATGTTTTTGCATTATACAGTATGTATGCAGTATACAGGTACAAATATCAGTCATGAGTTAGCTTGTGGTCCTTCGGGGTCATGAGCATCATGTAACATTCTGGGTACCAGATTTGGGGCGTTACAGTGGTTCACTAATAAACCCCAAACTAAACCATCACCACCTTACTTCTAGAGTTTGAGATAGACGCTGAGGAGGGCTCTGCTAATATTTTGGGTCTGACACCGAAGTTGACAGCTATATAAGGGTTACAAAGAAAAAAGTAAAGCCTTGGGATCTAACTAAGCACAAACATAAAGATGAAAGACTCATAACGTACCCGTAACTATATCAGGAGAACTCCCCTAATCATGGCTAAACTGGAGTGCATAAAGTCTGTTCAGGAGTTGACCACTAGTGGCACTGGAAGCGGCACCTTGTTGATTTGGGCGACCTGACTGAGCTGAAAGACGACTATACTGATCCTGAGAACCTGACTGAGGACAATCTTTAAATCTGTGTCCTGGCTTGCCACACCCGAAACAAGTATCACTGCCAGCTCTGTACATACCTTTATGATTCTTACCACATTCTCTGCAAAGTGGGTGGGTACGACCACTGCTCACACTACCTTGGGTCTTGAAGCCTGGTGTCCCATCATGATTGTCATTCCTGAACTTTGGTACTGGCGTACTAGCTGAAGATGGAGCTGGAACTGAAGGCTTTGGACGAAAATGGTGACGGTTACCGCCCTCTGACTTAGGCTGATTGAAATTAAAGCTATATGTTCTAGCTCTCTTACTTTTTTTTTCCTTCTCCTTAAGCGTTTGCTCCTCAATCTGTTGAGCATGGACCATAAGCCTAGATATGTCCATCTCCTTGATCAACATCGTAGTTATACACTCCTTGACCACACTATCAGATACCAGATACAAACTTATTCATTCTTGACTTATTGTCTGCTACTACATGGGGAGCATACCTGGCTAACTGAGTAAACTTGAGGGAATACTCTTTTACGCTCATGCTACCTTGTCTGAGATTAATAAACTCTAACACTTTGGCTTCTCTCAGCTCTGAGAGAAAGAATCTGTCTAGGAAGGCAGTAGCAAACTCTTTCCACTCTATGGGCTCTGCATCTGTACCCCTGTCTACCTTTCACTGCTTAAACCATGTATGGGCTATATCTTGTAGCTTATAGGTGGCTAACTCAACACTCTCACTTGAAGTCACTCCTATGATATTTGTGACTTTCTGAACCTGATCGAGGAACTCCTGTGGATCCTCTTCTGACTTATAACCCATAAAGGGAGGAGGATTCATTTGAGTGAAGTCCCAAATCCTGGTTGCAGCAGCATTGGCCACTAGGTTGGCTGAAACAATAACTGGGCGTTCATTCTGAGCTGCGACTGAATTGGCTAGAGTAGTGAATGCAACTCTGAACTCTGCGTGAGAGACATGTTCGTCCAGGGGATCTTCCTGAATGGGTTGACTGGTTTTTGGTTCTTCTTTAGTTATTCCTTTTGGGAGGCATGTTCTGTAAATGAAAGGAAGAAGCGGATTAGACTGAGAGTTTAACTTGAGCACATGCTCACTCGCACGACAAGGATATTGAAAGAAAGAAAATTGTTCCTAAAATATCTCATAGCCTCCTGTCCATAAGTAAGGCACGCTACACATCCATGCACAAGACTCTACTAGATGCGACTTACAGACTTCCTAGAATACTATTAAACCTTAGGCTCTGATACCAAGTTTGTAATGACCCCGGACTCCCCCCTAGTCTCTACACAGTGCTTACGACCCCAAAGGACCACAAGCTAACCCATGATTGATATCTGTTGTGAGCACTAAACAATAATATGAAAATAAATATAGAATAAAAGGCTGAAATGCCATAAGGTTCAAAATCTGAAATACTAATAATGATTAATAACATCCGAATCTGAAATACTATCTGAAAAGCCTCTAACTAAATCTGTCTAAAAGTAGAGTTGATGGGACAATCCCCCAACTTACTCCATCTATTAAACTGCTACATTTACTGAAAAAATAAAATAGTAGAATATCCTTGAATGATGAGGACTCACTGCTAAATCTACTGTTGCTGGCTGAATCTGAATCTACTATGTGTGGTCGGGAACTTGAGCATCCGAACCTATGATATGAAATATCATAACGCAGAAAAGTATGTGTCGGTACGTGGGAATATACTGGTATGCTATATGAGGTAAGGCTGAATGCAAGGGTTCATATGCATGAGGATATAACTGACTGAATGAGAGTAACTGAATATGAGAGTACATGGGGAATCTGAGACTACTGTAAGTACTGAGAATGCAATCTGTGCACATGCATATATATATATAAACCATAACTGAGTTTTTTTTTAAGCTAAGTATTGAATTCTGATAACTAATTAACTGATACTAATTGATTGTATCTGACAGTCCTGATTCAGTAAAACTGAGCTGAGTTCTGAACTGAAGACTAAAACTGAAATTGTGAGAGGTAATCATCTAACCGATGTGCCCCAATCTGAACTAATAGGGGTCCAATCTGTAACCCCAATTGGAAGGGTGTCAATATCGTGCCATGGGTAAAGACAAGCTGAAGGGTCACCCTCTACTTGCAGGTTCCCTATAGGAGAGCGGTGGTACCATCTACTGGCAGGTAGAGCACCTCATCTACCCTCAACTGACAGGTTTGATGTCTTAACCTACGCTGGCTACGTGGTTCTGGAATGCAAGGATTGTTTCTAAGGTCACACTCTCTACTGCCAGGTGAGCCCCCATCCTTGGGTTTACTTGGTGTTGAATCCTACTCCCAACTGAAAGACACTAAACTGATTAACTGAACTAACTAGATTAATACTGAGATCATTGAGTTTTCCTAAGTTCTGTGACTGATTGAGTTCTACTGAGCTCTGTTACTGACTGAGAGAAGTACTAATCGTGACATGACTGATACTATTCGTAACTGACACTGGCTCTAGATAAACAACTAAATTATCGGGTATTAAATACCCCTAGGACTCGATAGCATGAAAAGTAAAGCAAAGCATAATCTTGAATAAGATATAAATGTTCACTTGGCCATAATTCATTCATGGAGACGTTCATCAAACACTTGTAATGCATTAACTTGTACATGAATGGGGAATACATGTTAGCATGCTATAATGGCATTATCTCATTCTCATAGATAATTTATCAAATACATGGGAAGCATACTTGGTTCATTAAATCATAAACACTTAGGGTTAACTTGGTTACCACAATCAACTTGCAATTTGAAGGGTTTATCATGAATATCATGTAAATCATCACATGCTAGGAACAATTCTTGGGAGCTTGGAATCTAAATCATGGATAACACATAATCATGACAATTACAATGCCCAAACTTGCAAATTCATGGATTATAACATGGGGATTACTCAATTAAATACATGCTAATCTTCTTCATGGAATCTACCATAAATCATGGATTGAAACTTAATAAATGTCAAAACATGAACACAATCCAATTTCAAATTATGAGTATCCATTATTTCAAGCTGGATCTTGTTACATGAAAGGAAAATGAAAGGTTTAGATCATGATAGCTCGGGGGTTATAGTGCATCTCCCCCTTGGGACACTATGTCCCTCGAAGAAATATTGACTTGGCTGAGATACTGAGGAAAAGCATAAGACGATGCACGGGGCACCTACGAACTGAATCGTGACTGAATATCTGGGATCTAAAACCGGGGCATAATACATGAACTGGCTAAACCCGCAACTACTAGGATGTTCCATACAGAAAAAAGTAATATTTATAGACTCTTCCCTAAACACAACAAGAACCTAAACCAGTGTTTGTTTTGGTATGAATTTACAAACCTCAATTCTCTGCCTTATAAGGAGATATCTTCTATAGGTTCTTTTACCTCCAACATGGACAATCATATCATATTGCAAACAAAGGGAACTTCCATCGATCTCACAATAAAAGAAAGCTACAAACAGGTATCCAAAGCAAAAACTTCATATAAAGTTGCCATATTGGCCAACAGAAATAGGATAAGAAAAAAGAAGAATTGAAGCAACATATCAAGTGCATTTTTACATATGTCGCAACGCTGGATTTTACTGGGGTCAGCAAGACCGACTCTTACATGTCAACTTGCAAGCTTGTTGCACATATGAACCTTATATCAAATAAAACAACAACCAGGCACCGCAAAAATTATGGTAATAATTTGATATCTGAATTTCTCTGCAAAAATTATCGGAAGGATGAATAACATTACAGAAGCATATCTCATTCAACTTGAATTGCAAATACTATCTTTTGCAGGCTAGGCACCACATCACTACAATGGTTATATATTATCTGATAACAGGACCAAATAAGCATAGTAAAGTGATGTTTATTGTTGACACCCAATTTTTGCTCTTCGTGCCTAAAATTAACGTCTTCAGGCTTCCTGATCGTTAAAAGGCACAAAATATAATTTTCACATCTTTTTTATAATTGTTGACAAATTATTAATAATCATCCTTACTTTAGGATTTTTATCAATTTGTTGTCGTATTTTTACTTTTCATAATTTATTAATAATCCTCCTTATAATAGGACTTCTATCAATTCATTATTGTTTTTAACATTTTACAATTATCTGCACACGTACACGACATGACATCATATTTTTATAATATTTTTCATATTAAATTACATTTTTTAATATTTTCAACATTCTTTACATTTTTCATAATTACAAATCAATACCTGCATTTTGTATATTTTTACGGTCCGCAAATGCCAAGTCAAATCAATTATTTTTACACAATATAATAATTCAATGTCTTGTCGCATTCGACAACGACCACACAATAATATCTTGTCACATCCGACAATGACTACACTATGATGTCTTGTCACATCCGAAAATGACTACACATAATGTCTTGTCACATCCGACAATGACTACACATAATGTCTTGTCACATCTGACAATGACAACTCAATGACACTATCCTTTAGACAATAATTTTATTCATTGGTCGAAAAGATGAAAATTCTTTGGTCAATACTCTAAGGACTAAAGGATGTGTTATTATATAAAGAGGGGACATCTCTTTATCAATTGGACAATAAGAAGTGCCCAGTTTCATTATAAATAGGAGTGATGGGAAGACATTTCCACACACACATTTTTATTCTTCCTCTCTCTCAAAAAATCCACACATATTTTTCACCTCTTTCTCCTCTCCCTCAAACACAAAATTTGTTCATCTTTTTTTTTTCTCAAAAACACATACATATACTCAAAATAAATACTTCGACCGATGAAATTATCTTTCCGTCAGATATTTGAGGCCATCCCGTGACAAAAGACGAATTTATTTTATCAAATTCATTATTTTATATCAAAAGCCAACACATGGTCGATGAAAATATCTTTCCGTTGGATTTTTGAGGCCGCCCCATTACAAAAGACGGACTTTATTTTCTCAAATTTATCTATTTTATGTCAAAGTAAATATTCTTGGCCAATGAAAAGATTACCGTCGATTTTTGAGGCCTCCACAAATAAAAGACGGATATTACGTATATAAATACGTAATAAAAAAATTAAATATTTTGGGCAATGACGAAAATTTTATAACACCACAACACCACAAAAGGTTTTATGATTCGTATCTTGGCAAGTCGATTTAGGACGGTCGATTAGTCGAGCAACCACTTCGTAGCCATGGCGAGTCTAAAACTTAATCCGAGCCCATTTTATAACAAGACACTATTTTTATATGTACATCTATATGTACATGTGTGTGCACATAATTTCACTTACTTTAATGATTATTTCTTCATTACTTTATCAAGCACTTATACATAATTCTCGAGCTTTATGTTTGTAGTTTATTTCTCGTTTGTATAATTGTACATAAAGATAAAAGATAGTGAAAACTTTATTTTTTGGGTGCCGGGCGGGGATATTCTTTATTTACATAATTTCATCGCTTTTAAGCAAAACTTAGGCCTTTAATATTTAGATAAAAGAATTAAGTTAATCAAATAATTCACATATTATGTAGTCTTTTCTTCTCAAATAAATCTTTACTTTTCTCTGTAACTTTAATCAAATAAAAATATTACTTGTAAATGCTTTTCCTTTTCATGGCACATCAAAATACATTTCTTTTCATGTCACAAAATACTTTCTTTTTCACATGTAATTTATACATTTTTATACATATCTTTTACATATTTCTTTTCATACATCACAAAATACTTTCCTTTTCACATGTAATTTATACATTTTTATACATATCTTTTACATGTTTCTATAACAATAGATTTTATTTGTATATTTAATATACATATACTTTTACATAATTTTACATTTGTATTTTTTGAAAAGAATTATTTTATACTTAATACACATACACTTTTACATTATTTTAAATATTTATACCTCCTCCCTCATTGATAAGTTTAGTTTAGCCGGGTACCACATTTGTGGATCCTAAAGAGTGCCTAACCCCTTCCCTTCGGGATAATTTGAACCCTTATCTAGAGTCTCAATTGGTTTTTCGCAGACTAAAAACATCAATCATACGTGTTAATGAATAAACAGATTTCCTTATTTTCCTTAAAAATTAGGTGACGACTCTGTAAAAAGTTTTAATTCTCTAGAGTCTAATAAGTCATGTTTTGTTTAACCTTGGCGAAAACAGGGCATGACATTTATTGTAATTGAGACACAAGATTCAAAGAGGCAAAAATCTGGCTGACTAACCTCATACTTGTTGCACTTGTAATTACATAAGCAATACCAGTCCCATAAAAGTTCGCATACAGAAACAAACCACACAACCACGTTCATTTCTTGCCTAAATGAGTATAAGTCAAAATACATAAAAGACACTGCTAATCCCCTATCCCAAAATGTAAATGTAAAATCCTCATATGAGAGATTCTATGTTGTAAGGATGGAACAATATACCAAGCTAAACTCTAACAACATCATTGTAAGACGAATTTGGCTTTCCTGTCATGAGATCATTTGTCCTGTAACAGTCATATAAGAGGAATGCAGATATGTACATAACAACTGATTTTTTACATTAATCACAGAAAAGCTATGTTGCGCGAACTCTTAAAAAATGTGGCCAGGTGCGTGTGGATCCTCTAAAAATAGTGCATTCTTTGATGATCCGACATGGATGCAACGACATTTTAAAAAGTTGGAGTAACATAGCAGAAAAGTGGAAAAAAGTAGGAGCAAAAGTGAACAAACATAGACAGTGAAGACAATTGCTAAGACCAGAATTGCATATCTTGTAGTTCCAGTTGTGAATTCCTGAGCAAGATTACTTACAACAAATATACAAAATAAAACAACAAGGACAACGATAAGAGTAAAGGTGACGATCAACGACTTACTTTTGCAATCATGTGCAGCTGTTTGTTCACGATCCTCACAACATTATCAAATTGTTTATCGAAATAAGAAGGAACCAACTCGGCCTATTGGCCACTACATTTCAATTCTTAACAGTAATTTCAATTGGCAATCCAGCATAGCACTACTACTATATCAGTTGTACCATCAACAAGCAACAGACAATATACAACTAAATTCAAACAAAAGAGACCACGATCTTTAAGTTTAAACAAGTAACTAACCAATACAGCTAATCCAGCAACCAAGAAGTCCATATTTTCTTTTTTCCTCCAATACAGCCAAGTAAAACAAAAAAAATAATTCAAATACGACATTTCATTCTTTAGAGAAACATCAATATTCTCATATGCCAATACTACCAAATATTACTCTTTAATATAATCCTCTCACATTGTGTGAATAATTTCTTCTCGTCGGGAATACATTTCTCGATCGACTGCGCAAGAAGAAGAAGCAACATTGGTTATCCCAGTTAGTTGTTCACTGAATTTATCAACAACTATATCATCATCTTCATAATTTGAAAATATTCTATCACTACTTTGATATTTTCGCAAAAAGTTGTGCAAGACGGCACAAACAATTACAATCTCAAATAGCATTTCTATATCATAATTGTTCATTTCTTGTCGTAATATTCTAAATCTACTTTTCCATGCTCCAAATGTTCTCTCAATCATATTGCATAAATATGAATGTCTATAATTGAACAACTCTTTGCTATTTTTAGGCTCTCTTTCACTCTCCCTGTAGTCCTGCAAATGATATCATATTCCTTTATATCGAGCTAAAAATCCTTTCGTGTTCCACAAACCAGCGTCAACAATGTAAAATTTATCTATCATAATAAATTAAATAAAATTAATGTACTTCAAGCTATATTGAAGATAATATTTATGTATCATAACAATGTACGATTTATCTATCATAATATATACCGTATAGTAAAAAAGGAAATTTTGCCTCGGGGTCAACAATCACATTCTCAAGTACTCTACTGTCATGTGCAGTACCTTCCCAACTAGCTGCAATAAAGGTGAATCGCATATCAAAATCACATGCACATAAGACATTTTGTGAAGTGAACCCCTTATGGTTACGATATGCTTGTTACATATTGTTTTACACCTCTACTTGTACATATGTCCCATCAATTGCAACAACACAATCCTATCAAACATGATCATAAGACTATTAAAGATAAACAAATATGATAACTTCTTCAAAAAAGAGCTTTAAATTTTACCTTAAAGTAAGGCAAAAAATGGCTACTCTGTCGAATTTTTGGATGTATGCTCGACATATTTTTTGAACATATAATTATTGGTGTCAGTCGACTAATTGCTTTAGCGACTCTTCTAATGTGCCGATTAATTGTCTCGAGGGAATGTTAAAAACATTCATTTGCCGGTCGTTGACCATCGTTACGTGCAATAATAGTAAAAAATATAGTTACAGACTCCTCAACTGAAACATGTGACGTTCGTTTGTTGAATGGTGATAAGTTATTTTGTTTTATCATGTTGTCATACATATACATGCGATGCCCATGAAGAAGATCAATAACCTATGTCATACCGCACCTAGATGTATGTTGCGATGTGCGAGATAATAATCTATGGTCTTGAGAAATCTGTTCACACTTATCACAAACTGCAATGCATAAGATGTAATCTTCAATATCACTATCAGACTAGGTGTCGTTGCTGGATAAGCTCATATCTTTCAATGAACACTTACAAAAAACCTAAAAATAGTAAAAGAACACAATATTAATACAATAGGAACACAATATCAAATGAAGCTCAATACAGATGGATACATTACTACACATCAAACACTTAAGTGATTTTTCATAGAGAATCGATACACATAGAAAAACATTACACACATAAAAAGGTAGCGTTCCATCACAATAGACTACAACACAAACAATTACAATCACGAGTTTTTAAAATTTATCCCAAGCCTTTAATCTACTGAATTTGTCATTTTTCAGCCATATGGACAAACATCTTTCAAAAGCTGGGGTCACGCAAGTAAGGCACAACTAGAGAAAATTGATTTTCATTGATGTCAAATTTATCCATGATATATTGCAACTGGGAAATGATAACTTGCTTTGAATATATATCTAGCTCAAATTTTTTTACCGTTTATGCCTCTTCTTTCCTTTTTCTTTTGCTTCAGATCGCTCTCTTTTCCACTTCAAGTATTCCTTAAGAGATTCATGTATATTATCTATAGTTGTAGCATGACCCTTTTTACGACGTATAGATATGCCGCCATCAGTTGTCATAGATGAATCAGTCATAGTACACTTTTCAATCCTAGTACCACTACTTGTGATATGCATAGGCCCAATACCATCAGGATTGTCATCACAAGAAAAAGGCTCTTTATCCATTCTAGTTGGTTCATTTGATCGTTGTGGGGAATCAGACGCAGTACTATAGACCACGTATTTTTCTGTGGCAAATGATTTTTCAAATATCTCTTGCAACAACTCAAAGTGTTCAAGCCCCTTGTATTTGAACTTGCCTAATTTTACATTTTTCTCTTTCTTTTGTTGTACAATATTGAAAAAAAAAAATTAGTTCAATGTACATAAACAAAACATACAAAATTTAATTTATCTAGCTAAATTACAGATAAATGTGCTGCCCAAATATCAGATGGACAAGTAACTGTGTTAGTGACAGGATCCCAACCATATCCAGAGCAATTTAGAAGTAACTCCTTGAAATTTTTCGTGTCTGTCCTTAATCTGTTGTGTTTTGACTTGATTTGTTGTTCATCATAAATGTCTTTCTTTTCGGATTTGCTCCAAAACTCATCTATAATTCTCCTCCAATGCGGAGCATTAATGGTAGAACCATTAAATCCATAATTTCTTGCATCATCATATATGATATGGATCAGAATAGATGTATCATCATCTGTCCATTTATCAACGTTTGAATCACGTGGTTTGCTCATTCTTTTACGTTTTTATTGTACAACAACAACAAAATAATCGGACACATAAAAATCTTCATTTTCAAACAACATATAACTGAAAACATGGCTTATATAAGTTGAAGATCATAAAACAAGTTAGGATTATGTTACCCTGTTAACCAATGAAGGTGCTGTAACAGAGTTTTCGTCTGATATTTCAAAATCAGCTTCAAATTTTATTTGCATTATAGAACTTTAAAAAATAATCCTAACATCATCAGTTGTAACAAGCCGATAGAAGTTGACGTAATTTTTTTTTTAAAAAGGCATAAAAATAATTTCACAATTGAACAAAAAAACATCTGAAAATTATCAAACACATAGCCAAACACTCAAAAATCTCAATATAATGGGGATAGTAAATCTAAAACACGATGACAAATCAAGCAAAAAAATGTACCGTCAAAGTTACCGCAAGCTGTTGATGTTGAGCCACAAGAATGGCCGATTGAAAGTCTCGTAATATTTTGAGAAAAGAAGAAAATTTTGAAGTTGAGGTTAGTCTTTAATTTGAGAGATTTTTATAGCCAAAAAATAGAAAGTAGTTGAAGAAGTAAATTGAATTTCCAATCATCTTCAACTTTGATCAGAAGTTGTTGAAAAAGTAATTGAAGTTCAGATAACATTCAATTTTGAAAATTTCTCGGTGAAAGAAAATAGTACCTGTTGCTGAAAAAGAAGTAATCGGAGATCAGATCAATTTTGAAGACTTCTGTGAAAGAAAATAGTACCGGTTGTTGAAGAATAAGTCATTGAAGTTCAGATCAATTTTGAAGACTTTTGTGAAAGAATAATACCGGTTGTTGAAGGAGTAATTGAAGTCAGATAGTATTCAATTTGAAATACTTCTCGGTGAAAGAAAAATAGTACTTATCATTTGTTTTTTATTTGTTTGTTGGTAGTTGGTTGTAGTTACGAGGAGAGTTTTGTGTAAAAATTTAAAAGATTGAGGTTATATGTAATAATAATAAAAGTTGGAATTGGAGTTGGAAAATAGTGAAAACAACAAAAATCTATTTTCACTTTTTAGAATCCAATTTGAAATTATTTTTGAAATTTTAATGACCAAACACTATAAATTTTATAAAGTAAAAAAAAAAAAACCTTTTTATGTCCAAACGGCCCCCTAAGAAACACTTCTTTGCAATTTGTAGGGAAGAAGTTAATCTAAATGAACATAGAGGGGCAGATAAGTAGTCCTAACACAACATCTAACACGAAGACCGAAGCCCAATTGTCCCTCCAACTCCCCAATGTCCGAACACACGTACTAGCAAAAAAAAATAAAAAATAGCAGTACTAAATCACTTTTTTTTTTTTTTTTCCCCTTCTTTTTTTAAATTTTGTATTTTTCACCCCTTTCTTCTTGCTTCTCATTGCTATTCCTTTTCCCAAAGTAGTGTGAAAAGCCTCATCTCACTAATCCCCCAAAACACTAACACACCTTTTGATTAAAGGAAACAAAAGTTAAAAGTAGAAACCAAAAAATGGGTTTTGCTTAAAGAAAGTTTTCATCTTTTTCTTATTACCAACTAATTCCATGGATCTGCAGCTCAAAACCCTCAACATTTTCTACTAAAGTAACTAGCTTTATCCTTATACCCTTGCTTAGATATAAGGTTTCTTATTATTAAACATCTTTCACTTCTAGTTCTTTTTTATTTGTGATCTTTTTATCATACGGAGAATTCTTTATTTGGGGTTTTGAGCCTGTTATATGTTGAATTTTTTTTTTCATTTGAAGGTATAAAAAAAGGGTTGAATAAATATGATTCAGTTGTTGTTTATGGTCCTTTGTTTGGAGGGTATGGTGGCATTTCTTCTAATGGTGAAGATTGGGCCACTGAGGGAACTGGTAATGAAGTGTTTGGATCAGGTGAAAATGAGAAAGGGTACAGTTTTAACCATTGCTGGTACTATATCAGCTATCTTGTTTTCCAACTTTATTAGTATTATCAAGATTCAGAACAAGGGGGCAAAGATTGGTACAATGACACCAATGGATCAAGTTTTGTGGAGAACCAACTTGCTAGAGGCTACACTCATGGGTATCATCCTTAACCCTATCATGAATTATTGTTTTTTCATATTAGAAAACTACTTCTCGTGCCATAGATAGGTTACTGATATCTGATTCTCGGTTCAGTTCTTTTTGTGATGATACTATTCTTTTGCCAATCACTAGAAGTCTGCCTTGCCTCTGTTTGTTGGCTGTTAATTTTAGGTTTGAATATGGATGAAGAGAATTAGCAGGCTCATGTAGCATTTTCGCATATCATCCGTTGGATATGTTTGGTGGGATTAATTTGTTTATTTAATGGATCTTTATAATTCTTGATTTATGTATTCATCTTTAGCAATTTTCATGGATGGCGGTGATGGGAAGAAGCTTGTTTTTAAGCATTATTTGATGAGTTATTTGGAATTTGTAAGAGCTGAACTTAATTGAATTGTTTGTTGAACTAAAAGAAAATGGGTTTGAAAGAAGATACTTTTAGAATAAGAGCTTATACCAATCATTGTTGAGATTTGATAAGAAGCTATCACGTGTACTTCTCTATTCCTCTCGTGTATTGTCGTTAACACCTTTACTGCTAGGTTTGATCTTAGTTTGAAAAGCTAAAATCTTTGATTTTCTTTTGTTGGGTTTGGGCGAAGAAGAGGAGGTCAATTTTGTCTCTTGGAGTGAAAATTTTCTGATGCCGTACAAGGAATAACTAGAAGTCTTTAAATAGACTTGAAAAGATAAAAAGAAGATAATAGAAATTTCGTGCTTCCTTTTGATTGGAGGTCTTGTATTTTCTTATCCTTTTGCTTTGATAGGGTGGGTCCCTTGAAGAAAACCGATGAGTTGTAATGCTTTTGATTAAAGTTGCTTTAAAGCGATATTGTCATGGGTGTTTGCCATGAATTTTGTCCACTCAAAGGTGGAAGATGCTTTGGGTCCCACTGGTCCCATTTTATTTTTAATCAAGAATAATTCCGACTCTTTGAGTCTCTATTCTTACCCTTTTGATAATTCCGACTCTTTGAGTCTCTATCCAAGGGACTAATTATTTCGGTTTTGTATAACCTCAATTAGGATTAATCATAAAATGAGTCCATATAAGACTGTGCTAAAGCGCGTGGCTTTAACATATCTCCATTGTCGTCACTTTGTGACGAGACTTCATTCAGTAATTTAATGATAGCTGCTTCATCTGGATCCTCATCAATTTCTGAAAGGGCCTTTTGCAGTTTTTTTTTTAGATCACTCTTTGATGGTGATCTTCTGGTTGAAGTAACCTGAGAGGATTTCGATGAATCCTTTGGAGCAGGGGTCCATCCTCGGATGACTATCTCTTTGGACAAGTATTTTATCGTATCAAATTCATGAACTGCAAAGGTTCAGCTGATAATATAGAAAATTCTTTTTTGGACGAAGTATTTACACAATTTTATGTGTTCAGGCAAAGAAGAAATACCTTGGTCAATTTGGTATTGACCGAAATTTTCTAAAAATGATTTAGGTAAAACATCTTGATTACCTCCAAAACAATTCCACCATTTGTAGAACCATCTTGGGATAACAGATTTTGCAAGTTCAGGGCTATACTTCACGAATCAAGTGTGAGTAGTGGATCGTAAGTGCAGAAAATTAAACCATGCATTTTTATAGTCATGCCAATTATAGGTTTGAGGTCTATGCTCTGTTGAAAGATTTATTGGTGTATGTAAATGGTCTACTTGCCTTTCAAAAGGGGTTAAAATTCTTTTAATGGTAAACTTAGAATAAGTGATACTATTAGGTTTCTGTTTGTCACTCAATTTATGCTCTATTTCAATAGAGCCAGTGTCAACCAAAATGAATTCATATTATCTTCTGGTTTTAAGTGGATTGTCAGTATCCTCATAATTCCGGTTGCTGTATAGGGGACGCACCAGATATTTGATTTCATAATTTTCATACTCCTTATCCAAAGCTAGGATTGGAGCTACTTGCAAAGAAATATTACTAAAAGTTTCTTTAACCTTTTGAGTAGGGGTGGCTGACGGTGCCACTGCTTCGGCATAGTTTTCAGGAGCTTTCATGGTATAACTTTCTTTGGTTTGAACTGTAGAAAATCTGGGTTTTCCAAAAGGAGAAAAATAAAATGGGACTAGCAGGTAGGGGTGTGCATCGGTCGGTTCGGTTTTATGTGTTATTGGTTCGGTTTATCGGTTTCGGTTTTTAAATATGTAAAACCAATAATCAACCAATAAGATATTTTCTTATCGGTTTCGATTTATCGGTTTTTGGTCCTTAACGGTTCGGTTTAACCAATAAGAAAATACTTATAGAATAGAAATAGTAACAACTAGCATAAAAAAATGAAATCTTAGTTTCCGCCAAAATCCTACGCAATGCATTTTAGTTTACAAGAATCTTCAAACTTGAACTGAATGTTAGTTCGGAAATAAATTGAATCCTAATTGTTGGAAGCTATAAATGCTTCAAGCTTTTTAATACGATAATAATAGAGTTTTATATAGTGTCTTTGTTGCCCTGAATAGGTTAATACTTTGTGGATTGTGAATAAGTAGTTCATATACATATATATATATATATAGAGAGAGAGAGATTTATATATATAACATAAATAAGGCTATAAAACAATAATTTAGTGTATCCTTATTGGGTTATCGGTTAACCGATAACCCAGTAAGCTAAAACCGATACCAAACCGTTTACCCAATAATTTTTTTTATAAAACCAATAAGAAACCGTTAACCCAAATAACCCAATACCAATAACCCAATAACATTTTTATCGGTTCGGTTTATCAGTCGGTTTGATTTTTGCACACCCCTACTAGTGGGACCCAAAGCATCTTCCACCTTTGAGTGGACAAAATTCATGGCCAACACCCATGACAATATCGCTTTAAAGCAACTTTAATCAAAAGCATTACAGCTCATCGGTCTTGACCCACCACCCTATCAAAGCAAAAGGATAAGGAAATCTAAGACCTCCAATCAAAAGGAAGCACGGAGATTTCTATTATCTTCTTTTTATCTTTTCAAGTCTATTTAAAGACTTCTAGTTATTCCTTGTAAGGCATCAGAAAATTTTCACTCCAAAAATTTCTCTTAGTCTTGCAACCTTGTAATATATCATCGCTGTAATCTCTTTTCAGAATTATCCTGTGTAATCACTATGGAGCTTATGCCCTGTTCATCATTATAAAACAACACTCTTCGAGAGTAATATTTACTATTTACTTTACAAATTACTTTTATTATATGTATGATCCTGTTTATGGTATCAGAGCCATATTGTTTGTCGTTAGCATGAGTAGCTAAACTTCTGTGTCTAGGCTAAGAACAAATTTATGATTATCTATTAACTACTGCAACTCAACTAATAAGGATATCTTTGTTAAACTATTCATATGTATCTCTCTCTCTGTAATTATGGATACGGTGTGAGGTATCGTTATTCTGTCTAAGTATGAGGATGCCGATTAATATCCGGCTTTTGGGATAGGCTTAGCCAGAAAGGTGGTTGCCAAAGTAATAGGCTTGACCCAAAGGTGTTCCTACCTCCAAGATGACTTGACAAAATTTCGAGTAAAATCCAAGATAACTGTTACCATTACCTCAGAGATTTAGATATTTAAGTATAGTCTAATACTGATATTCCTATTAGTTGCGTACCTCTTAGTTAATTCGGTAAACATAATCTGTTCTTAGTCTAAGACACCTTCTGTTCACAATGAATAATCATCAGAATATTGTTAATAGTACAAATATGTCTTCTATGTCTACTCAGATTATTTCTAAGGTAGAACATGATTTACAAAATTGGTCTATTCCCAAAGAACCTTTTAAAAAGATTTACCAAATAGGTAATTTCAGCATGATCAAGAATTATAATATTAAGACCTGCGAGTCTACTATTGCTATCAATAATTCTCTTGAAACTATCAAGTTATTAATTGCTAAGAATATTGATAGATATCGAAAAGATTTTAAATTTTTGCATATAAGACTTGTTCAAGTTGCTGTTAAACCTCTTTTCCGTAAAGTTTTAAATATTCCTATTTGTCTACTTCTTAGGGATGATAGACTGTTACATTTTGATGATTCCCTCTTAGGAGTCCTCCAAAGTAACCTCGCCAATGGCCCGGTATACTTTAATTGCTACCCTAATTTCTCGGTTGATATTCATGACCCTAATGTCATGGATACCTTGACACTGAATGTCAAGACCAAGAATATGAATAGCAGGGTAGATACCAGAGAAATGGTAGTAATATACAGGGTATATTACAAGCTAATGAAAACTACTATAGCCCCAAAAGCTATAGCTACTAGTGTAAAGGGAGTTACCATTCTCATGGAAGCAAACCAAGAGCACAGTACTACCTTTGTCCCTAGACTCCTTAATGGAATGATATTCTATCAGACGATGAGTGGCAATTCGACACCATCATCACTCCTCAACCTATCGAACCCGAGAGATCTCAGATCGATAGGGTTATCCAATTCCCCGATGGTTCTATCAATCTTAAATTTCTTAGATCCAACTCACATAGCCAAGCTTCTTCAAGTAGAAGAACGTCTTCGGCCAGACCTTCTTCTTTTCAACACCCGGAAGAGGTTGAGACCAGTGTTTCTGCAGAAGAAATCAACCATGGAAAATTCCAAGGTGTAGATTTCTCAAAAACTATTCCTAAGGTTTATTATGAAGCTGAAGCTTCAGTTGCTTCTGATCCGGGAAGCCCATCTCCTAGCGACATGAGGCCCAAAGTCCATACTAGGAAAACCTCCATTGATGTGCTTTCTACCAACGATTTTATTCCTGATAAGAAAGAATTAAATCGGTTGTGGAACCTACCACAGCATCGGCAAAAAATAGAATGGTATAAAGCTACCTATTCTAGAGACCAACGAGTCTCTTTCAGAAATAAATGGTTCGCTGATATGTCCAGATTTAGGACCGAAGTAGAATTCTTCAAATGGTTCGAATATTCAGGACAAATGGATGGCCAAAAGGAATCTCTTCAAGTGCTTATTAATAGGTGGCATACTAAGAGTGCAACTGTAGAAAACACTATTCCCCCTCTTGAAGGTATTAGTATTCCATATAGGGATGAAATTATTCAGGCAGCACCTTTTAAAAGGGCTATTACTGGAAAAGATACCACACCCATTACTACTGCCGATATTAACAAAGTCCTTGAGCAGTACAACTACACTAACCAATTGTTGTATGTTGTTTCTAAACAAGTTGAAAATTCTAAAGGTCCTACCTCGATAGGAGATAAGCCTAGTACCTCCAAATACAACCCCCATATTGAGGCCAATCCCATCTTTAAAATCCCTGAATTTTCTAGAGATAAGTTCCCTAAGCTTGCTAGCCAATTCAGTAACGATCCGGATCTTTTAGAAAAGATCAATGACCAGCTCATTAAGCTTAAGCTTACTGAAAAACCCAACTCTTCTAGTAATAAGCCTACTGAAAACCCCGAATCTTCTAGTGGTAAACCCACCAGTAGTAAGATAGGTATGATCAATAAATCCAAGGAACAGGTTCATTATGTAGGCCAAAAACCTCAGGGCCAATATCATAACAAAAAGAATTATTATGCCAGGCCTTCCTTCCCTGATATGCAGTTTGAGGAAAATGTTTTCCTTTCATCATGTTCCCATGACGGAGGAAGCATAACTGAATGGAATATTGATGGCCTTGCTGAACATCAGATATATAATAGGCTCCATGAAATGGGAATTGCTGTTACCGCTTATAAGCTCAGAAAAAGCAGTGATAAAGAATTAGCTAACTTGCTTATAGCAGGATTCACGGGAATGTTAAGACATTGGTGGGATAATTACCTTTCTGATGAAGATAAAATAGGTATCCAGAATGCGGTAACCTACAAACAAGTAGCAAAAACTGAGATTGGTGTAGAATCTGCAGCCCACTAAGCAGTTGAGGATGCCACTGCTACTCTGTTATACTGCATAGCAAAACATTTTATTGGTGAGCCTAAACTCTTTCAAGATAGAAGTTTAGAAATTCTTAATAATCTCCACTGTAAAAGGTTAGGAGATTTCAAATGGTATAAAGACATGTTTATCCAAAAGGTACTGATAAGATCAGATTGCAATAATGCTTTCTGGAGGGAGAGATTTATTAGCGGTCTTCCCCCTTTGTTCGCTGAAAAGGTACGAACAAAAATTAGAGATAGATGTGATGGAAAGATACCCTACAACCATCTTACCTATGGTGATCTCATCAGTATTACCAATTTAGTTGCATTTGAATTATGCACCGACTTAAAACTAAAGGAGCAGCTCAAAAAGGAGCAAAAATTATCCTCTTCAGAACTTGGGAAGTTTCTGTCAAGATTTTGGTTTCCCAAGACTCACCCCTCCCTCCTCCAAAAGGAAAGAAAAGAGAGTTTCATCAAAATCTCCATCTTCCAGAAGACGGAGTCAGCACAAAGAAAGGAAACGCAAAAGAAGATTTAAAAGAAAGAAATCTTCATCTAAAGACTCATCCTCTGACGAATGTTGGACATGCGGTAAAAAGGGTCATAAATCTAATCAATGTCCTAGAAACAATAATAAGAAGAAAATAAATCTTCTGGGAATTGATGAGGAAACCAAACAAAAGTTATGTTCTATCCTCGAAGAAGAGGAATCTGAATCAGAAGTTTCTTCTTCAGAAGAAGAAGAGTGCAGCGACGAAGAATTTATCAACGTCGCCAATAACTCCGAGTCTGAAAATAATGAGTCAGAATGCAATTGCCTAGGGGCATTCTGCTTTTGTGACAGTAAGTCTATCAGCGTTCTTTCTGAAAACACTGCTGAAAACAAAGTAGCTGCTAAAATGCTGGCCGCTGGAAGAGCTATGTTGTTTTTTTGTCTCTGACAACATTCAAGTTTAATAAAGTAGTTCTCTAAAATATCTTTGAATTTGAAGAGAGATTTGTTTGAATTCGTTTTACCTAAACTTAATAGACTCATATCTCAACCATTGTTGTTGATATTCTATTGATGATATTACCACTGTTTCAAAATGTTCATCTTAAAGAAATGTTCCAAGGCCCTCTCTTGTTTGGTAAATTCCATTTGATATGACATGATTATGGAGTAACAATGTAAAATACTTCACACAAGAGTTTCAACAAATTGCTCGAGTGAAGGGTATGCCATTGTTAACAATATGTTTTAAACAGCAGTAGTAGTATGTATGTATGTGGATGTGCTTCTGCGATAGCATGTTTCAAGGGTTGAGAAGACATAAGAATTGTTACCTGTTAGGCAGCAGTCAATTTTTTTGGCCTTGCAACATAACATCAGTCTACTGACAAATAGTTGAGGACTGAAATTTTGCATTTTCAGTATTACTTATTTCTTTGTATGCTAATTTATCCGCATTTGAATGGGCATGCATTACCTCACACAGGGTTTTCTCTGTTTCTTGGATTCTTAATTGATCGTATGCACCACTACCTTCGGAAGCTGATTGTATTGCGGAGTAGTGCGGGATGTTCAAAGAAAGAATTTGAAAGGCTTGAGAAAGAAAAGCTGCAGCTTAAGGAGAAAGCAGATAAAGCTGCTGAGGACGTAAAATCGTCGCAGAAAGAAATCGCTAGTTTAACGGAGGCGTTGAAGAAGGTTAAGCTGGAGACGGATGAGAAGGACAAACGTGTTGAAACTGCGGAAGCTCATGTTGCTGCTCTCCAAAAACAAGCAGCAGATCTACTTTTAGAATATGACCGTCTATTGGAGGACAATCAAAATCTTCAGAATCAAGCTCATGGTTATCGGAGTTAGACAAAAGTCACACAATTAGTTGGTTCAAATTTTGATAACTGGCTCCCGTCTTTTAGCAGAAGGGATTTTGGGAATTGTTGTTTGTTTAATCGTTGAGAATCTTTTTTTGCAGATATTCACTCACATTGTTAAATTTCAGTATGTAAGGGGTGGTTTGAATGGATGGGTTGAGATACCTGATGGTATTAGTTATCTGATCATATTTATATGTGTGTATCCCATTAGCACATATACTTGGGAGAAATAATTTCGGGACTAAGTAATACCCCTAATTAAACATCGGGCTTTGAATTAAGGGTGACAAGAAAGTTTTAAAATTGAGTGTGGGTAACTCAAAGTCTTAATTATCGAGTGTGGGTGACGCTTGGTCTTTAATGGAGTTACGTCTCAAATGAATTTTGTTTTTAAAGATAAAATTTCTTGAAACAAGTGGGGGATTGTTATTGTTATTGTTATAGATTGTGTTTCAATAAATTTTGAAATAAATACATTGGTTAAAATTTTTTCGGAGTTGTGATTCAATTAATTTGCAAACAAATGCATCAGTTAAAAGTTTTGAGTTATAAAGAACATGAATTTGACAAATTCATTCTTCTTTAAATCGTACGTTTTAGGTTCTTGAAAGAAAGTTACCTTTTGTGTAAAATATTCATGAACCTATTAACTATTAATTAATTAATTAACGAAAAAGGGTCTAAAATGTCTTTCAACTATTGAAAATGGTGTAAATATATCCTCCTTCCATCTTTGGGCTCTAAAATGTCCCTCCATCCACCTATTTGGCCCTATTTTACCCTTCTTCTTAGCAGATAAATAATTAAAATTTTAACTTAACACATGATAGTTTCTTATTGGTTGAATTTTTATTAATCAAAAGTTAAAAAAAAACTTAACTGATTTAGAATGTTGTGCCCTTTTAGTTCCCTCTATTTTAGAATGTTATGTCATTTTAGTTGGTTCCTTCATTTTCTTAACTGTTAAAGAAAATTGGGTGTATATGTATTACTCAATTTCACTGTGATTCCAATTCTTGACGACGACCCACATTCCTTTTCCTCTTCAAATTGATCAGTGAAGGCTCGGTTTCCCTGTTCATCATGTTTCTAACGGTTAAAGAAAATTGGGTGTATATGTGTTACTCAATTTCACGGTGATGACGACGACCCACATTCTCATTCTTCTTTCTCCTCCTCTTCAAAATCTTGGTAAAAATTCTTCTCCATTTTATCTCCAAATTGGGTGTGACGGTTCATTTTCGCTGCTTTTTTGCTCCCTTTTAACTGTTGGGAAAATTGGGTGGTGTACTATTTGTCGATGAAGCAGCTGATTTGGGTTCCTTTTATTTTTCAAAAAAAAAAAATGTCAAAGTATTGATTAGCAAAATTTTGCATTTTTTTTCTTTTCAAATGTTTGAAGTTTCTGATGAGTTTAATTAGTTATATTTGCTAAAATGGGACTATGATTCCGATTCTTGATAATGACCCACATTTTCCTTGATATTCCTTTTTGAAATCTTGGTAATTTACTCTTCAAAATTTTTTCTTGTGATCTGCGTGTTGTCTGTGACGGTTGAGTTCCTCTGTTATAATATTTTGTTCCTGCTATGGATATTTTTCGGGAAAGATATTAAGCTCAATAATTTTTTTTAGTGATTTGGGTCCCGGCGGATGGGTTAGATATTTAGTGATTTAGGTTAAGTTTTTTTTTTTTTTTTTGATTTTTGATTAATAAAAATTCAACCAATAAGAAACTGTCACGTGTTAAGTTAAAATCCTAATTATTTATCTGTTATGAAGACGGGTAAAATAGAGCCAAATAGGTGGATGGAAGGACATTTTAGAGTCCAAAGGTGGAAGGAGGGTATATTTGCACCATTTTCAATAGTTGAAGGGCATTTTAGGCCCCTTTCCGATTAATTAATACTTTTCCCTTGCATGAAACTTTTATCCTATAAATAGTGTTTCTTTTGTTTGGAAAGACAAGCACTCAAAAAACACTATTCCCTTGAAAAACACTTGAGAGACATTGATCAATTGGTGAAATCACCAATTCAAGAATAGAAGAGCAATATTCTTAAGTGCTACTAGTTTTGTGGCTTAGTTGAATTCCGAAGATAGAGTTGTTATTAGTTCTTCTGTTTGCTCGTGGGAGAGACTCCAACTATCTTCAAGAAGCGTATTATCGTGCCTCTAAGTCAAGCAAGTTTTATTTTGAATTTCTTGTACAATTATCATTATTGTTCTAAGAATTTGAAGATAGTTGTCTCAATGGTTTCTACATCAATATCAAATAGCATTTCATCTTTGCCTAATCCTAATTTTGAAATATTTGATGGCAAAAACTTTTCTAGGTGGCGTGGAAAGAGATGGAATTCTTTGTAAGATGATTAAAGTTGTCATATGTTCTTGAAGAACCTTGTCCTAATGCTTCTGGTTCTGAGGTAGCATCTGACGAGGCTAATTTGATTAAAGAACAAATTGCCAAGTGACAATAAGATGATTATTTGTGCAAGAATTATATTCTTGGAGGAATATCCAATAAATATTATAATCAATATTATGTTAAATGCAAATATGCTAAAGAGATATGGGACACTCTTCAATCTATTTATTTAGCAGAAGAGGTGAGTTCTAAAAAATTTCTCGTTTCAAATTATATGAGGTTCAAAATGGTTGATGACAAGTCAATCATCGAACAAGTACAAGAATTCCAACTTATAGCTAATAAAATTGCTATATCTGAAATTGTTCTTGATGAAAACTTTCATGTTGGTGCTATTATATCAAAACTTCCCCCATTTTGAAAAGAGTACCAAAGCAAACTCTTACACAAAAAGGAAGATTTGACTCTTGAACAATTGTTGCAACACTGACAAATTGAACAAGAGACACGATGGCGCGATAATAATAGTTTGAAGGAACCTGTCATGAAAGCTCATATGGTTGAAGAAAAATCCACCAAGAAGGAATCTGAAAATAAGAATTTTTCAAAGGCAAAGAAGACTACAAATTTCAAGCGTAAGGATGCCAATTTTAAATCTAGTGAATGAAATCATTGTCACAAAGTTGGTCACTATGAGCGTGATTGTAGAATTCTCAAAGCCAAAAAGAAGAAAGAAAAAGCAAATAAAAATAAAAAAGATGATCTTGTGGCAATGGTCACAAAAGCATTTGTAGCGGAAGATCAAGTGGGATGATGGATAGATACCGACGCAACTCATCACATATTAGGTAATCGAAATTCTTTTAAGACTTATGAATTAGCGGGGGACGGTAAAATTGTATATATGGGAAACTCCTCCTCTACTAAAGTTGTAGGAAAATGAACTGTTGAACTGAAATTTACTTCCGAAAAGATAGTTACATTGATGGACGTATTGCATGTTCCTGATATTCAAAAAAACTTGGTCTCAGGTACTCTTCTTTCGAAGCAGGGTTTTAAAATAATTTTTGAGGCAGATAAGTTTATTTTATTTGAAATTGGCATAGTTATTGAAAAAGGTTATGTTGCAAATGGAATGTTTAAACTCAATATTGAAAATGAAAATATTTCTGCTTGTCTTGTGGAGTCTCTGGACTTATGACATGAACGTCTTGGACATGTGAATTTTAGATCCATTCAACTTATGTTGAATAATGAATTAATTAAAGATTGTGGAAAGAATCATACTACTAAGGGGTCGTTTGGTACAAAGAGAAATTATCCATGGATTAACAATACTAGGATTAGCAATACATGAATTAGTAATGAAGGGATTAATAATGCAGGAATTATTTTTTATCAAGTGATTAGTTCGTTGTATTAAAACTAGAAATATCATATATTGTGTTTGGGTTAAAAACTCTACAAGATCTTCTTTACAATTATACCCTTAAACTTTTATGGGATTTTCTACTTCATTTAACTAGTCAAATCACTCACCTTTTGCGCGACCTTATAGAAAAACTAAAATATGAATAATAATTCTCATTCCGCGTAGTTGATCATTTATTTATTTATTTATTTATTTATTATAAAATTGAGTCTATTTGATCAACAAAAATTTAAAATAATAAATTGTCATATTATACAAAAATAATTTTTAAAAATGTAAAGCACACTATGTAAGAACATCACGGACTGTTGATAATATAATTTTAGATTTTTAAATTATATATTTATTTGACAATAATCTTTTGTATTTAAATTAATAGGATAATAGTCCAAAAAATACTTGAACTTTGCCTGAATTTGCAGTTAAGCATACTGAACTTTGCGGGGGTCCTATTACCCCCTAGACTTTTTTTTTCATATTTTAATGGCATATATCTGCCCACTTTGACAAGTGCGTGTAATTCACGGGCATTGAGCGTGTGAGAGTGTTAAAAAATCGTTATTAAATTTTTTTTTGGTCATATAGCCCCTTAATTTTCTGATTTTTTAAATTTTTATGTTTTTTAATTTATTTTTTCATTTGTGTTTTCTTTCTCTTCTCTCTTCTTTCTTTCTTTCTTTCTTTTCTTCAACAAAGCATCATGGTTGCTCTATTGTTGAATTGGAATTGAATTGAACACAATTTCATCACACACATACACCTCAAATGGGTCATCTTCAACACACCCAATTCATTTCCATCAATTTGACCCAAATTCAACACACACACCCCAAATGGGTCATCTTCAATTCTATCAAAATAGCAAAATTAGCCCACCATTGCCGCCGGCAGCCACCACCACCTCAGCCACCAGCCTTCATTCAATGCTAAGGGGGTAAAAGAAAAAATTCAACCTACAATTTTTAACACACACACACACCAAATGAGTCATCTTCAATTCCATCAAAATAACAAAATTAACCCACCATTGCCACCACTAACCAACCCATCATTGTCGCCGACAACCACCACCACCTCTGCCACCAGCCTTCGTTCTGCTGGGGGAGGGGGGGGGAAGGAAAAATTCAACCTGAAATTTTTTTTAAGAAAGTTTCCGATTTGAATTTGAAATTTGGAAAAAGATTTTCTTAAAAAAATAGTATGAACTAAATAAAAGCCAAATTTCAAGAATTAAGAATTAGGATTTTGATGAAAAATTGATAAAAAGCGATGAAAAAAATAAAAATGGAGAAGAAAGTAAATAAAAATTAATTTTAAACAAAAATACACGTGTAAGTATGAGATTGACGCGTACACCACAATTTGTCAAAACTAGGTATAGCATTTTGGAGGGGGGGGGGGAGGGAATTAATTACACTTTAAGAAAGTCTAGGGAGTAATAGAAACCCCCAAAGTTCAGTATGCTCAACTGCAAATTTAGGCAAAGTTCAGATATTTTTCTGATTATTATCCCTAAATTAATTCGTCTGTAAATTAAATAATTACAAAATAGCATAAATGTAGTTCACATTCGAAGTTATCAACCAACATAAGGGAGAAAATGATGTTTAAGCACTTGATCCACATACGCAAAGTAAAAAGAGAATGGCAAATTAAATGCAACGTAACAACCAAACTTATAGTGAATAGATTTAAAATGAAACCAAAAGAAAAATTTAATAAAAAGAATTGAAGAATAGTTAAGTCATTTAATTCTCTTATCCATGTATTATTAAGCCATGGATAAGTAATCCCATGGTTTCTTAGGTATAAGATAATATACTCTATGATGTATTAACTATTAATGTATTAGGTGAGATTAAATTAAAATTGAGCAATCAAACGTTGTACAAGTTGGACTAAATTTTAATTCATGAATTATTTTATTTAATACGACCTACCAAACGAGTTCTAAATGTCTTACTTGTAGCAAATGCAAGATTACAAAGAAGCCCTTTAAAAAAATTGAAAGCACCTCCACACTTTTATAATTAATCCACACTGATATTTGTGAGATGAATTATTTATAACGTCATGAAAAAAGATATTTTATCACTTTTACTGATGACTACTCAAAATATACTTATGTGTTTCCATTGAAAACAAAAGATGAAACATTTTAGACTTTCAAAACATATGAAGCAGAAGTTGAAAATAAATTGAGTTTGAAAATTAAATCAATTAGGTATGATAGAGGTGGAGAGCACTTAAAGTCAAAATTCATTGATTTTTATGAAAAAGAAGGTATTGAAAAATAATTGACCATGTCCTATACACCACAACAACAAAATAGTGTAGCAGAAAGAAAAAATAGGACTTTCATAGAAATAGTTAATTCTATACTTTATAGATTTAATATGTTTAAAAATTTGTGGACTGAAGCCTTACTTTCAGCATGTCATATTTTGAACAGAATTACTTTCAGGAATCATGATGAATCTCCATATGAACTTTGGAATAATCGAAAACCAAATATAAATTCTTTTAAAGTATGGGGTTGCTTGGCTTATGTTCGATTATTGGATCAACATTTAACTAAGATTGGCTATAGAGGAGTAGATTATGTGTTTATTGGTTATTCACAAACCAGTAAGGCTCATAGATTTTTAAATCTTGAGACCCCAAGTCCTCACATAATTATTGAATATTTACATGCTAATTTTTTTGAGTATATATTTCTCAAGAAAAAAGATTTTTTTGAACAAGATACAAATTCTTCTATTTCTCCTCTTAAAGGAAAAATAGTTGAGCCATTGGAAGAAAGTCAACTAAGACGTAATTCAAGATCAGCCAAATCAAACGACTTTGGACCTGATTTTCAAGCTTATTTGGTTAAAAAGGATCCTGAAAGTTATGCTGAAGCTATGTCTTCACATGATGCTTCTTTTTGGCGTGAAGCCATTGATGATGAAATGCATTTTATACAGTCTAATAATACATGGATATTATCAGATCTTCCTCTTGGATGTAAATCAATTGATTGCCGATGGATTTTTAGGAAGAAACTTAAAATTCGATGGTACTTTAGATAAGTACAGATCCCACTTGGTAGCTAAAGGCTTTACTCAATTGAAAGATATTGATAATTTTGATACTTTTGCACCTGTAGCTTGGATGACCTCTATTCGTCTCTTGATTGCTCTAGTAACAATTCATGGTCTTGTGATTCATCATATGGATGTAAAGATTGCATTCCTGAATGGAGATTTAGGCGAAGAAGTCTACATGAAACAACCATAAGGATTTGTCATTCCTGGTCAAGAACGTAAAATTTATAAGCTTCTTAAATCTCTTTATTGATTGAAACAAGCTCCAAAGCAATGACATGAGAAATTTTAAAAAGTTGTAATTTCGAATGGCTATTTAATCAATGGTGGAGATATCAGCATATTTAGTAAATGTCAAGAAAATTCTGGAATTATAATATGTCTTTATGTAGATGACATGTTGATCTTTGGAACTGATATCGAAAGAGTCAAAGAAACAAAATATTTTCTTACTTCTCAGTTTGAATTGAAAGATCTTGGAGAAGCTGATGTAATTTTAAGCATCAAAATTGTAAGATCGGCAAGTAGTTTGACTCTTACTCAATCAAGTTATATTGAGAAGGTCCTAAAGAGGTTTGGTCATTTTGACGACAAGCCTGCTCCTACACCATTTGATCCTAGCATCAAACTAGTGCGAAACTCTGGTGATATTCTTGATCAATTGACATATTCTTAAATTGTTGAAAGTCTTATGTATGTCATGCATTGTACCAGGTCAGATAGTGATTATGCAGTAGGAACTTTAAGCAATTTACTGGTAGCCCTGAAGTTGAGCATTGAAATGCCTTAATTCGTGTTTTAAGGTATCTGAAGAGTCTAATTAATGTTGGCCTGCATTATTCTACCTTTCTAACAGTTCTTGAAGGCGACAGTGATGCTACTTGGAATTCTGATCCGAATGACTCTAAATCTATTACTGCTTGGATTTTCACTTTAGATGGAGCAACAATATCTTGGAGATCAAAGAAACAGACATGCATTACTCACTCAATAATGGAGTCAGAATTTATTGCTATATCTTCTGCTGGAGAAGAAGCTGATTGGCTGCGGAGTATGCTGATAGATATTCCATTATGGGGTAAATCAATACCACCTTTGACTATTTATTGTGATAACAAAGCTGCTATATTTCGGGTTTCAAGTGATATTTACAATGGCAAGTCAAGACAAGTTCATCTCAAACACATTCATGTGAGAAGATTATTGGAGGATGGCATAATATCGCTTTAATATGTGAAGTCCAAACTCAATTTAGCAGATCCTTCGGCTAAAGGGTTAGCCAAGAAATTGGTGGTACAAACTTGTAATGGGATGAGAATAAACCAAGTTGTAGATTGCTTGTACTTTATGGAAACCCTACTTAATGATGTAATCTTGGGTTCAAAGGAAAAGACAAGTAAAGTTACAATTGTGAGGCACATCAATAAAATTATTTTTTTTCCTAGAGAGTGAGTAGATGTGCATAAGTTGAGATTTTTTCTCTTAATAAATCTATAAGATCGATCTCGGTTGAAGTAAATGATAATACTCTTGATAGATTTGATAGTATTCCTACAAAAGAGAAGAATGAGATTATATCCTCTTAATAAGTCTATACAACGATTTCAGTTGGAGTATGTAGGAACACTCTTGATAGATTTACTGATACTTTGTTGTAAAAGAGGATGAGATTAATTTCTCTTAATGAAATTCACAGACTATTTAGTCGGAGTATGCAAAGTTCCTCTTGATAAATTCACCACACTAAGTGCGAAGTGGAGGCCGCCTCAATAAGATTTTACCAGGAAAATCTTAAAGCACTTAGCTAAAAGGATTCAGGACACATGGCCGTAAGGTGTCAAAGGACTTTGATTTTCACCGGAACATAGTAATATGCGTGGAGTATTTTTCTACTTCATTCAATGAACCACTTAGTTCAAGATTTGTTCACTGAGTTGACACGACACGAACCGAGGCCCTGGCCGTGACGGGCATCCCGAACCTTAAAGGCTCAAGAACCCTTCTCTAACTGGTAATCATATACACAATTTATATACTGAAAGAAAATACGAAAGACATGACAAAATGAAAACATGGTCATTCTTTTACTTCAACTAAATAATGCGAATATAAGTTCATAAATATTCAAAACACATAACACCAGTCTGTGAAATCTCTAACAACATGAGAACAACTTCTGTCTGAAACTGGGACAAGGCCCCCGGTCGGACCATAAACTAAAATCAAATGTCAATCAAGGCCTTCTGAAAAAAGGGAGGCTCACCAACTACACACTCTTGACAAGTCAATCTACTGCTTAGCGGGACCCTGGGACTGTGCCTCAGATCCTGAAATATGTTAATACAATTGTACTGGTATGTAAAATAACCAAAAAATAGCATTTTTATTATACAACATAGATGAGAGCATTTCGTAAAATATTACACATAAGGTAAGTAAAACATATGAGCATAATTTAGAGTTTTACAATACTTTCTTGTGATCATGACTCAACACTTTGTTATTCTTCTGAGCTAGTCAATACACCCTGCAAATCTGTAATTTCATGGGATATATGAAATCCGCCCTTGACTCGGCGGCCAAGCCTTCAATCCAAGTGTGCCACAAGGAGTGGAGTTTTAATAAATTGGTACACCCCCTTACAGGTATACCATGGCATCACCCTTACGTGACATCCACATTATCCCCCTTTCAGGATAATACCCGTATCGACAACTATGGTTTTCCAGCGATGAGCCCTTACACTCAAACGCCTTCTTCAGGTAACCCACTAGCTCTCTTAAGCCCAACTTTTAATTCTTCGAAATCATGCTTCAAACTTTCAAAACACTCAATACTTATTCTGTTAAGGGCATGTCATTATCAAGTATCGGCATACCCTGACTTGCAAGTTGTTCATAACATATTAACTTCACAACCCATCTCATTCAAAACATGCAAATGACCACCCAAAGATTTATAACATCATAATAAAGTTCTCATTATGAAATCACATAAAATCTTATGCAATTACTCTCCTTTCGCAAGATTCAAAACAAGTGGTGGCCATGATAATTGTTTAATCACATGCAACTTTTTTTTTTAATGCAAAGAGTTTAGTTATGGAAAGAAAACTCCCTCTCATCATATCACAAACCATGTTAAACACCAAGATGTCAGGATACTCACTTTCAAACTTAGTTCATGCATTTAAAATCACTCACAATACCAATAGACACTATAATTTGTAATAAAAGAGGAAATTTATTGTTCATGCTCTCAATTAAATCTTCCAAAACAATAAACGTGTAAACATAAAGGGGATATAATTAGATTTCTACGAAAAAGAGTTCAACACAATATATATACTTTCATCAAAACTATTTCATAGCATGCTTTTCAAAATGATATTCAAAATCCTTAATTTACAACATGATTATAAATCCTTATACTTGATAAAAACGATAAAAATACATGCCTATGGAGTTTAAGGATAGTCCCACATACCTTAGGTTAGTTCGAAGAATGGAAGCCTAGTCTTGACTCTCTTCTTGAAAATCTTGAGCCTAGAGGTTGGATTACTGATCTTGGAGAAAGGGTTAGGGTTATGTTCTTGAGAGAAATTGAGTAATTTTGGGCATATAATGCTCTAATAATGATTTAATCAGCTATTATCACGATTTGGGGTTATGGAGAAAAGTAAAAAAATGCCCTTCGAAATTAAAATTTGCAACTGAAACCTGCTTTAAAGCCCACCGCGACGCACCAACAACCTCATCACCATAGGCACCGCGACGCGGTGCAATCGTGGTGACCTACTGGGTGTTAAGTCGAGGATGCTACGGGGTGTTACATAAGTAGTCAATGATTTAGAAAGTCTTCACTAGCTAATGGTTCACGTCCAAAAGACCATTATTGATGCATGTTGCTAGATTGATGTCTCAAATGAATTTTGTTTTTAAAGATAAAATTTCTTGAAACAAGTGGGGGATTGTTATTGTTATAGATTGTGTTTCAATAAAATTTTGAAACAAATACATTGGTTAAAGATTTTTTGGAGTTATGTTTCAATTAGTTTTGAAACAAATGCATCAGTTAAAAATTTTGAGTTACAAAGAACATGAATTTAAAAAATTCATTCTTCTTTAATTCTTACGTTTTAGGTTCTTGAAAGAAAGTTACTTTTTGTTTTAAAGTATTCATGAACCTATTAACTATTAATTAATTAATACTTTTCTCTTGCATGAAACTTTTATCCTATAAATAGTGTTTCTTTTTTTTTTTGGAAAAACAAGCACTCCAAAAACACTATCCCCTTGAAAAATATTTGAGAGATATTGATCAATTGGTAAAATCACCATTCAAGAATAGAAGGGCAACATTCTTGAATGTTACTTGTTTTGTGGCTTAGTTGAATCCCGAAGATAGAGTTGTTACTAGTTCTTCCGTTTTCTCGTGAGAGAGACTCCAACTATCTTCAAGAAGTGTATTATCGTGCCTCTAAGCCAAGCAAGTTTTATTTTGAATTTTTTATTTTAAATTTCTTGTACAATTATCATTATTGTTCTAACTTCTAGCAGTCGAGGTGCGTGCAAGTTGGCCCAAACACCACGACTATCAAAAGTTGTTGGTGGAGGCGGCAAGTATCCCATGAAATTAGTCGAGGTGCGAGCAAATTGACCCGAATACCACAGCTATTAAAGAAAAAGGTCTGCCTCTACCTTCTAAGATAAAGTTTTTGTACCCATCATTCTCCGTAGATTCTACTTATGCAATTGATTATGTTGTTGTTATTGTTGCATTGAAATTTTATGCTCTAACGTCCGACGATATATAAGAACTTCATTACCTTATAGGTTGTGGCTGATAACTCTTTTTTGATGTTTCACCATTGAATAGGATTAAGATGATTTTTATTATTTAACTACATAATTAGTTCGTTATAATTTTTCTAACTAATGTTAATTAGTACTAGGTCAATCAAAAAGGTAATTACGGGCAATAGTTCGTTATAATTTTTCTAAATAATGTTAATTAGTACTAGGTCAATAAAAAAGGTAATTACGGGCAAACACGACTCCGACTCCAACGCCCAACTCTAGAAAATTATGATTTTCATGGCCAAATGGGACCTAATTATGTATCTTTACAAAGGAAAACATATATCTTCATTGGATGTATCATAAGCTAATTATGTATCTCGACAGACCTAAAATTAAAATTTTCAAAAATTACGTAAAACGTCAAAATTTTCTGTAATTAAAGCTCCAAACTGTCGAAATTTATGTTATTTTCCTATATATATTGACTAGCGATTGTAAATATTTTCGATCAAGCGACCAAATGTGTGATTTCATCACACTCAAAGAAAAAGTTTCAAAGTTACGCAGGAATTACTGGACGATACTAGTTTCAGTGTATGTCATCAGAGATATAGACCTCTTTCGGCCCATATAATATATGGACAAGAACCCAGATTGAATTGAAACAATTGGCATAAAACTGCTTCCTAAAAAAGATGAACTGAAGATACTCTCTATAATTCAATGAAGAGTTAATCTAAATAGTTGACCACACGAATAATATGTATGTAATTCATGTGTGACACATGAATTATATTTGAGAAAATACATCAAATCCCTCCTCAACTTGTAGCTAAAATTTACTTTATATCCTAAACTAATCGGATAATTATTTACCCCCCTTAACAACTTTAAAGTAAATTTATTTCAACCTTAAAATTAAAATCCCACTCTCACAACGA